>JARPMR010000019.1:280000-940000 GCA_029955525.1 Oeneis ivallda | reverse complement strand
TCCGTGGCTTTTTCTGTACTGAGTTTTATATTACCCATATTACCCTAACCAGCCTTTTTCTTTGGACAGCAGGTCCATATTTCTGCTTGTACATCATAAAGTTTATTGTAAGTAATAATACTCATATAGGTAGGTATGCTTTACTTTCCTAAACTAATCTCTGAATTGGGAAAACTTATTGGTAGATTACAGAAAGTTTGGTTTTCAATTATTCTGTGGTTCTATTTTTAAGTTTATTTTCGTTTTTCTATTAATTTTATTGACAGTGATAACTTGATAAGGGAAATCTTAAAACTTAAGTTTATCATAAATTACTATTATAAGTTTATTACGTTGGAAATCATCATCATCAACGAAGCTGTCTACAGTCCTGGGTGGTTGGACTGGTCAAACAAACTACCTACTTCAGCGAACAGCTACTCTTGCGTTCTTTTCAGCGAACTGTTCGTGTTCTTTCCCACTCCGAACTCCCAAAACCCATGTCCTTTTCTAATCTATGTATTCACTAATCATTAGGTCTTCCTCGACCTCTACAACTGTTCAATTCGCTGCGTTTTTTGGAACTCTTGTGTCCTGTGTCCATCTGCTCTGCTCTATGTCTATTGTATGTGCTCTGTATATGTGTGTTCTGCCCATTTCATTCTTGATAGTTTTTTTATTCGATGACAAACTAGTCCTTGACTGCGATCTCACCTGACGGTAAGTGACGATGCAGTCTAAGATGGTAGGGGGCTAACTTGGAAGGGGTATGGCAGTGAACATTCAACCGGTTCCGGTGTAGAAACCAACAATTGGTTTCTACACCGGAACCGGTGCCGGAACGCTAAATCGCTTGGCGGCACGTCTTTGACGGTAGCCTCCCACCAGACCAGACCAAAGACAATTCAGAAATTATAAATTTCCAAATTGACCGCCAGGTATCGAACCCGAGACCTCCCAGTTATAAGACAACAGCGCTCACCACTGAGCCAGGGAGGTCGTCAAAAGATAGTTAATGATTGTAACGAAATAATATTTTAGTTCTTCAAAAAGTTCTTAAAGCGTGTACCAAAGTTACCATGATGTGTTAGCTTATAGTTATTAAAATTTAAATTCAAAATTATTTATTTCACGTAGGCCAACCTGTGGTTCTTATGACACGTCATGATTCTACCACCGGTTCGGAAAGCGGATTCTGTTGAGAAGAGCCGGCAAGAAACTCAGCAGTTGCTCTTTTCAAAATAATTATTTTACAATACAATTATGTAGCTATTACATTGTAATAAGTTTTTTATACTATCTCGTGGGCAGCCGGATGCCATGCCGATTTAACCCAGGCAACTTTGTTAGAATAGAATCTTCTTCTTCTTCTTTATCAACCTATAGACGTCCACTGCTGGACAAAGGTCTCCTGCATGGACTTCCACAGGCTTCGGTCTTGCGCCGCTTGAATCCAGCGGCTCCCTGCGACTCGTTTGATGTCGTCGGTCCACCTGGTGGGGGGTCTGCCAACACTGCGTTTCCCGGTGCGGGGTCGCCACTTCAACACCTTGGGACCCCAACGACCATCAGCTCTTCGAACTATGTGCTAAAATGTACTAGAATAGTGTGTACTAGAATAGAATAGAATATAATATTTCCACAATGAGGTGAGGTTCCAAAAAAAGCGTAGGTACAGTCCGATTCAAACTTTATGACTTCTCGGACTTCGTGCGTTTCGATGCGCAGAATTCAATAATCGGTACCAGCCAATCAGCGGCGCGCAGAGAACGCTGCGCGAACCTACACTTGCGGCTAACATCAGTGTGGACATAAAGTTTGAATCGAACTGTACTACAATTCAATTCATGTTGAGGTGGAAGACACGAGTCTGGCCGCGAAATTCAAATTTAATTTGGTTTTTCGCAATTTGTAAACTAATACGACAAAGTAGGCTTATGGCAATCTAATTGCGCCAGTCAATTATCATCTTCACAGGTTTTCATAAAAATCTTTAATTGAAAGTGACCAGTTTAAGAAATTAATCAAAATACCGAGTTGGACGTGAGTTACTCACAAATTAGTCGATATTTTGATTAATTTCTTAAACTGGACACTTTCAAGTAAAGATTTTTATATAAGCCTGTGAAATTGATACTGCCATTGTCGCAATTAGAATGCCATAAGCCTACTTTGTCGTATTAGTTTAAAAATTGCGAAAAACCAAATTAGATTTGAATTTCGCGGGCAGAACCGTGTCTTCCACCTTAAGACGGTGACATGTTAGTGCAGGTTACCTGGGTGTAAGTCATCCAGCAGCACGGCTCCACCTGGTTGGCGTCCAGCCCCCAGAACTCCAGTTCCTCCTCGAACAGCGGCCCGCACACGTCCGTGGGGTAGTGAAGCTTGCCGGTTCTACAACAATTCATCATCATCATCATCATCATCATCATCATCATCATCATCATCATCATCAGCAACCCATCAGCGACTCACTACTGAGCGCAGATCTCTCAGAGAAGGGTTATAGGTCCACCACGCTGGCCCAATGCGAATTGGCAGACTTCACACACCTTTGAGGACATTATGAAGAACTCTCAGGTGTTGAGGTTTCCTTACGATGCTTTCCTTCACCATTGAAGCTTGTGATATTTAATTTCTTAAACGCGCATAACTTGAAAAGCCAGAGGTATGTGCCCGGGATCGAACCTGCGACCCCTGAATAGGAGACCGCAGTACCAACCACTACGCTGTCACTGCTTCCATTTAAAATTCAAATTCAAAATTATTTATTTCACGTAGGCCAACCTGTGGCTCTTATGACAAGTCATGACTCTACCACCGGTTCGGAAAGCGGATTTATTTAGAACAATGATAAGTTGATAACACATCAAATTAAAAGTTAAGAATACCCGCGATGAACTTTATTAACCTTAAAACATTTTGAAGAATTTGCATAATGCAATAAGTGGCATCGAAATCAGTCTAGATTTTTTAGAAAAACAATAAGAACCTAAAAAAATTGGTTGTCTGTAAAGTCGGTTTACGGACGATAGTTTTACGTGTAAACGTCATAAAGAAACATTGATGAATAAATGTGTCACAAGCCAACGCTTGGGCCGATCGTGCATGCACGAAAAAGTGTCACGTTCCGCCTGAGCCTGAGCGTGCAAGCGAGAGCGAAGAACAAGCGATAGAGGCACGGTCGGCCCAAGCGTTGGCAGAGCGCCGCCCGCCGGGCCCACCATTCATCGCGTGCGCGCTGTGGTTAGCGGTCATTAATGTTTCTTTATGACGTTATCACGTAAAACTATCGTCCATAAACCGACTTTACAGACAACCAATTTTTTGACAAGTTTTAATTAGTTAGTTATTGTTGTTTGGTTACTACTGAACCTAACTACGTAAAATAATGTCACCTATGCTCGGACCTTTATTTTAATGAATGATGAGTCATGAGTGTACTATTAATACTGTACAAGACCAGAATGTTAAATCGCTTTAAAACTTCTTAAGCCAAGGCGTCTCCACCGCAAAAGTTTTGTTTAAGTTCCGACTAAGTTTTAAATTTTGGAACCCTGATGTAACGATAAAATTAACTATGGGCACGAAAAGTGGAAATTTCTCATTCATTAATCGTGTTAATTTGTCCACATTTTGATAAATAGGACGCAATAGCTCCAGCGTTTTCGCCCCGGTTTTATTTTCCCGTTAACTCACCAAAGTGTTGGCGTAAATTAATTACAGGGACGACAAAATAATTAACTCAGCTAATAGAGTATTTTAAAAAAAATTACGTTCAATTATTGTAGACAGTGTCATAACTTATTAAGTAGGAACTTAATTAGGTAAAATTTTTTTAGGTTTTTTTGCCGGGATGAAAAGCATTACACGTTGCACCTTCAGAAATTTAGAATTAAAGACCTATTTCGAAATTTTGAGATTTCGCCTTTGGATAAGACGTCCTTAGATAGCCAACTTTATCGATTGTTATTAATTATATTAAAGTCTAAAATAAGTATAGTAAAGGTCGAGTCTAATATTATTAATAAGATATTAAGAGTCGATAGTCGTAGTTCTATGACTCAAAGTCAAAATCTCAAAATTTCGAAATAGGTCCTACAACTCTAAAGGTGCGACGTAATACCTAAGTAGGGATATTGATTAAAAATCTAAATTGCATGGGTACAATTTAACCTTAAAACAACGAATAAAAATTCCAAATCCGCCGCAAAACTGCGCTAATCCTCTGTCTAATCACCCCGATCTAAAAGTGTAAACTTTGACATTCATTGATTGGGTCGATCTGTACCCGGGAGGGTTGATGGTTCTAATGAGTTCTTTAACGACTATTTCCATATCGTTAACCCGTAACATAGTCGACCTCAAAAGGGATATTGTAGACAAATCCGTTAGGTACCTAAGCTGTTTAACAATTTAAAAAATACCTATTGTTCCGTTATACAGGTCATTCGAAAAATTACTAGTCGATGCCTTAATCATCATCATTAGCAACCCGTCAACGGCTCACTACTGAGCGCAGGTCTCCTCTCAGAGAAGGGTTATAGGCCATAGTCCACCACGCTGGCCCAATGCGAATTGGCGGACTTCACACACCTTCGAGAACATTATGAAGAACACTCAGGTGTGCAGGTTTCCTCACGATGTTTTCTTTCACCGTTGAAGCAAGTGATATTAAACGCACTTGACTCCGAAAAGTCAGAGGTGCGTACCCGGGATCGAACCTGCGACCCCCCGAATAGGAGACCACAGTCCTAACCACTAGGCTATCACTGCTTAATGAGCGATGCCTTAATGAGCGGCTTTAAAACATAAATGATGGTAGAGCATGATGCATTTCTGGACAGCAGATAAAGTTAATAATTCCATTTACTTTTTTTATCATTTGTACTAGTTTTTGATCGCGATTTCATCCGCGTGGCTTTAATTTTGCGGGGACCCTTTGTTTTTCCGAGATGAAAGATATCCGATGTTGCTCTCCGAGTCCTCAACTATACCCATGCATGAAATCACGTCGACCCGTTGCTCCGTTGCTGCATGATTGTAGAACAAACCAACAAAAAAGCAAACATTCGCATTAAAATTAAAAAAAAATCAAAATTCAAAATTATTTATTTCATGTAAGCCAACCAGCAAAGAGCCACAGCTCTTATGACACGTCATGACTCTACCACCGGTTCGGGAAGCGGATTCTGCTGAGAAGAGCCGGCAAGAAACTCAGCAGTTGCTCTTTTCAAAATAATGTAATAATATTAGTACCAAAACGATAGCAAAAAAGGAAACTGCAAGTATTTTTGCAAATTAGTTGCTCACCAAACCTACAATCTAAACAAGATTTATATTTGAAATGTCATCGGCGGAGCGCGATAAATCTGTCCGTACTAAGCCGACGGGCGAAGTTTTAAACTAAACAATCAATAATTTAGCTTAGATATTAGGGCGTCAGTTGCTTGTTGTTACTACATAATAGGCAAACAATAATCATCAATCATAGATCCATACTTCCATACTACCCATACATACGTTGAAATAATACGATAGTAGTAGAAACCTAGAAACAGTCCTAAACTAGTAACACCGCCGTGTATGTCGTCTGCACAAGGTAAAATCCCTTGTGGAGTTAAGTGTACGCTCATGTAAAATGATTACGAAGGAACTAAAAAGCCTCAATAGCCCAACGGTTAAAGGTGCGGACTGGAAACTAAAAGGTCGCAGGTTCGAATCCCACCCGTTGCACGATTGTCCACTCCTGACACAAGCTTTCCGCTTATTTGGAGGGGAGAGGAGGATATCAGTCAACTTCAATTTGACTAATATTCTTTTATTAAAAAAAATAATGGATACTACACATATTATTTAAATAATGTAAATGAATTATCTATGAGAATGTGTAAAAAACAATGAACTTCTTAATGACAAAGTTGCTTGGGAATAATCGGCTAGCTAGGCAATCGAAAGCAGTGATAGCCTAGTGGTTAGGGCTGTGGTCTCCTATTCGGGGGGTCGCAGGTTCGATCCCGGGTACGCACCTCTGACTTTTCGGAGTCAAGTGCGTTTAAGCAATTAAATATCACTTGCTTCAACGGTGAAGGACAACATCGTGAGGAAACCCGCACATCTGAGAGTTCTCTATAATGTTCTCGAAGGTGTGTCAAGTCCGCCAATTCGCATTGGGCTAGCGTGGTGAACTATGGCCTATAACCCTTCTCTGAGAGGAGACCTGCGCTCAGTAGTGAGCCGTTGATGGGTTGTTGATGAATCGGCTAGGCATCCAGCTGCCCACAAAATTCAACTTTATTACATTGTAAAACCTACATATCAAGCACATTATCAAGCAGTGATAGCCTAGTGGTTAGGACTGTGGTCTCCTATTCGGTGGGTCGCAGGTTCGATCCCGGGTACGCACTAGGGTGGGTCACTAATGTATGGACATTTTTTTTTATAATTTAATCATCTTTTAATAGTAATATTATGTTGTCCTAGGTCTTAACAAATAATAATTGGCTATGTAAAGTTAAATTAAGTCATATCTTTAGCCCGCGCATGTGATTCAAAGTTTTGGAAATTTTTGAAAAACAACATTTATTTAAATTTACATATATGTTATTACGAAACCATTATACATTACTACAAAATTAACATATTAACATAAAATGCACACGCAATTAATATAGTGCAATATTTAGTTAAAAAAACATTAATTACATACTGTAACAAAAATTAACCTATTTATGTTAGGCCCACAATATCGTGCAATACCGAAGAAACAATAACACTCGCAGTTTTTTGCTACTATGGGCAAAATTTTTACTGATTTTGTGTATTCTTTTGTTGTTTGTGAACTGGAAAGTAAGTTTAGCATATCAGAAGAAGAAATATTGCCTTCAGAATCACTTGAAGATGACAAAAAGTCGTGTTGTTCGGCATCACACTTATCTTGACTTTTAGAAATGTTCAAACAAGTTTTTTTTAGCCTTAGAAGCTTGTTTTAAACTATTTTTGTGATTAAGCCGTAAGAACACGGTCTATTTAACTAATTTGCATCTTTCAATCCTGTCTTTGTTCCAACAAAAACTTCTTCTCTTCTTTTGGTACTCTATTTTCTCTTGGAAAACAGCAAAGCTCAATTTCTTTACATTTACATGAACAAATGTGGAACAAAATGCTGTTATTTTGTAGAATGATATTTTTTTAATTAGCAGATAATCTTTTAAATGATTTGGTATGGTCTTCGCAATTTAATTGATACACCTTAAATAACTGAATGACTCTCGTGTGTGAAAGGAGAGGCAGGGACGATTTTCTCTAAACATCTTCAACAATAGCTCGTTAATAGCTAAAAAATTATCGTTCTTTGATAGTATTCTTGATTTTAAGTTGTAATTTATTCTATTCATAACATTTCATGGCATCTTTGTAGGTCGGCAAGACATTGTTTTGAACATCTTCTACACTCTCGAATGAAGGACACTGATAACGTTGTCTTCTAGTTTCCATGGTAGACTAAATTATTAACTAAAGAGAAAATAATGTAACTAGTGTTAAACGTGGTATAGTACAGTGTAATATACCTATAATAATATATTTGATACATTAAATACTAAAACTAAACTAAAATAAATGCACTAAGCGATACGCTTACGACGATTAGGAGTGCGCTACCTTCAAAATTATAAAATCAAAAATGTTAGTAAAAAATTGCGGGCGTTATAACAGAATGTCACTAAATCTCATTACTGGCACAATTGTATGATTTTTTTTTTACAAATAAAACTATTTTTATTGGTTTAGGGCAGTAATTCCCAAAGTGGTCCAGGTGGACCCCCAGGGGTCCACGGGAGACTCGACGGGGGTCTACGTTGGCGTGACAGAAAAATGGGGGTTCACAATTCGTAAGCGGGGGTCGATAGTGAAGCCGCCGCCGACGCGCCGTCTGCAACGCTTGTTCAGACGTGCAAAGGGACCAAATACGACTTGTGGGTGGTGTGTGTGCTTGCAATCTTGCATGAACTTGTTTGATTCTTCACCAATATAAATACGAATGCCAAGAATAAACGTTACTCATTTGTTCCCGGAATTTCGGAGAGAAAAGTACCTAAAGTGAATCGATCTTAGTGATTGCCAGCGACGGAAAAAGTAAGTAGGCTGCCTTTTGCTATACATACTTTTATTTTATTTATTACTTATTTATTTATTTAGAACAGAAATCCGAGAAAGGTAGAACTTTTTGTCCCTAATTTATTAGTAATTGTTTATTTCCCGACTGTGTGGTGTTTCACTAATATAAGTCATCTTTATTATCAACCCAGCGAGGTCTCCTCTAAGAGAAGGGTTACAGGCCATAGTCCACCATGCTGGCCCAATGCGAATTGGTGGACTTCACACACCTTCGAGAACATTATGGAGAACTCTCAGGTGTTACGTGTACGTTATTAATGTTTAATTTTGATTGCAGGTACAATTATATTTTGATTTACTATACTTACTTAATATAATATTGTAAAATATGATAACAATAATAATAATTAATAGTTACTTACATAGTATTTGAATAAATACAACACAAGAAAATATACTATTTTTTTTATTTTTACCACTCCGAGTTTTCTAAATAAAATAAGTGAGAATTGATTGGTTTTTGTGCTGTGAGTAGATGTCAAAAATGTAAGCTTGAGATGGAATCACTTCTTTTTGAATGGTCAACTTTACTTTTGACATCCACTCACAGCACAATCAATTAATTAATTTACCAATCAATTCTCTTTTTTTTTCAAAGAATGTTGTTTTCGTGGTTGGAACTCACTCGCAACGCCAATTTTCATAATTTATCTTCACATTTTTTGTCGACTGGAAATATGATAGAAATTTAGCTGCAGGGGGTCCACCGGAACCAGCAAACTTTTGAAAGGGGTCTATGAGCAAAAAAAGTTTGGGAACCTCTGGTTTAGGGTATCGATATCTATCGTCACTATTTTATATTAGTATAATAAACTTCTGGATCGATGCGCGGGCTATTACACTTAAAATAAATTAATAACATTTTACACATTTCAAATTGAACTTGTAAGACAACATAATTTCACTATTACAAAAGGATTGGGGTAAAAAAAATTTTTCGACCCACCCTAGTACGCACCCCTGTCTTTTCGGAGTCAAGTGCGTAATGCGTTTAAGCAATTAAATATCACTTGCTTCAAAGGTGAAGGAAAACATCGTGAGGAAACCTGCATACCTTAGAGTTCTTCATAATGTTCTTGAAGTTCGCCAATTCGCATTGGGCCAGCGTGGTGGACTATGGCCTATAACCCTTCTCTGAGAGTAGACCTGCGCTCAGTAGTGAGCCGTTGATGGGTTGCTGATGAATAGGCTAGGTATCCAGCTGCACACAAAACTTGGTGAGATCGCAGTCAAGGACTAGCTTGTCATCGGATAAAAAAAAAAAAACTTCAACTTTATTACATTGTAATAGCTACATAATAATAAAGAAACATTTTTTTATGAAGCAACTGCTGAGCTTCTTGCCGGCTCTTAGCAGAATTTTCTTTCCGAACCAGTTATAGAGTTATCATAATATGAGCCACAGGGAGACTCTTGGCGTTTGAATTATCGTAAGGTTGGCCTACAAACTACAATAAATATAAAAATAGGTTTAATTAATGCATGGAAGTATGAACTTTAAGCTCAACATAAAGACGGTCTACATAGTAATTGTTATTCTAAAAGGGCCGTCCCGATCTGATCCCGATAACAAAGGTGGTTGAGAACAACAGAACTGTCGCGCCTTCATCAATTAAATTAATTTGTCCGCACCGTGTCCCGCGGGAGGACAAATGGCCCCGCACAAATGTTTAAATAACATCGTCTCAAGGTTCCATCTCCTTTTCGGAGGGTAAAGTTTTTTTAGGAGGGTATTTTTGGTCTGGTGGAAGGCTTTCGTTGGCCGTGGCTAGTTACCACCCTACCGTCAACGACGTGCCGCCAAGCTATTTAGCGTTCCGGCACGATGGCGTGTAGAAACCGAATATGGGGTATGGGTTGAATTTTCACTGCCATACCCCTTCCAAGTTAGTCCGCTACCATCTTAGACTGCATCGTCACTTACTATCAGGTGAGATCTCAGTCAAGGACTATCTTGTCTTCGAATAAAAAAAAAAATTGTCTCTGAGTTATCCCTGTAGTGGTAATCTTAATAATGTTTTGCATCAGTGTTACGATCGTTAAGACCTCAGTGTGGTTAGTCCGAGTTTTATTTCGTATGATCGTAAAAGTTAACTATGACATTAGCATCAAATTAAAATGAACCGTAATAGTATCGATTTAAGGTGGATTATACGAGTCTGCCCGCGAAATTCAAATTTAATTTGGTTTTTCGCAATTTGTAAACTAATACGACAAACTAGGCTAATGACATTCTAATTGCGCCAGTAGAATTATCATCTTCACATGCTTACATAAAAATCTTTACTTGAAAGTGACCAGTTTAAGAAATTAATCAAAATACCGAGTTGGATGTGAGTTACTCACAAATTAGCCAGTATTTTGATTAATTTCTTAAACTGGTCACTTTCAAGTAAATATTTTTATGTAAACCTGTGAAGATGATAATTCTACTGGCGCAATTAGAATGCCATTAGCCTAGTTTGTCGTATTAGTTTACAAATTGCGAAAAACCAAATTAAATTTGAATTTCGCGGGCAGACCCGTACAATCATCCTTAAGTCACAAATTTAATATACACGCTTTTAATTTGGACCGTTTTCGTTATGTAAACGTATAAGAATACACACATGAAATTGAGCTCCAACTCAATACTGCTAAGGTTTATTTTAATTTCATAGTTTACTATTCATAGTTAACTATCCAATCCTGTACTAACCCTACTGAATGGATTCTCGCTGAGTCAATGCATTTTAAATTTTGAAATAAAAAACGTGTTTTAATAATATTATATTGTGTACTTATTTAGTAAGACAGGTCTTAAATTTAGTTTTAATCACTGATCTCTATAGTTAACACTGGACTGACTGTACAAATGCAAGGATAAATTTGAATGGAACATTTGACATACGAATCTCTGGAACTAAATAATATACGGATGCAGGAAAGTACCAAAATTATGTACTATCACAGTTGTTTACTAGTCACCAATTAATTTATCTAGTCACTCGTGACTGTTTCCAGAACCAAAATGGCGTCAATCAAGTAGGTCCAAAACAGTATGGCAGCAGCCCGTCCAGTGTAAATCATAGATTAATTAATTATATTTATGTAGAAGTCAGTGGTTTTAGTCCTATGGTTATCGTTTGTCTTTTGATATTCGTGGTAAGCTGAATAAATGTTTATTTACTGGTATTTACTTAAATAATAATTATTTTGAAAAAAACGTATTTCTGTTATTTAATATTCGTTCTGCGGTCCGCTCGCCCATAAAATTGTTAACACTGAAGCCTTTTATTTTGTCCAAACGTCCAGCTTTCCGCGGTTGTTCAAAATCCACTGCACATATTTTTCCGTTTTTATTTTTCGAACAATACGCAGAATAAAATTCTCCTCTACATTGTTTTATACACGATTATATTGGTAGGTAATTCAACGAATTCACTCTTGTGTTAAACGCTTGAGTGATACTCAGAACTGTAGTGTTATTTGTGGAAACCAAAATACCCCGAAATAAAAGCTGTTGTTTTGGCTACTTAAATTACAGACAGTTGAATAATAAAAAAACGCATGAGGTGTTGTAGAAAAACTTACAGGATTTTATAAAAATAAACTAGCCTTAGTTTTCTGAAAATCCCGCGGGAATACGTTGTTTCTTTTTCGGGATAAAAAGTAGCCTGTCACTGTCCAGGTCCTGAACTATCCGTATAATAAGTGTAAATTAAAAATTTTATTTTTAAATACAAGCTTTTAGTAGCTACATCATTAGACTCTAGATATCATCTAGAATCAGAGTTCTTGTCATGACGAATCAAACGAGCCGAAACTCGATGGGGTTACATCGTTTTATTACAGAGTTCCGATAGCCATCTTCCGTCTACATCATCAGATCAGCTCCATGTCACAATAATATTTCATTGTCATCTGATTTACACATACATGCAAAATTTCAGCTCGATCAGAAACCGGGAAGTGGGTCTAATTCATCTTGCAAGATTTGACCCAAATAAACAAACTGGTCAAGCTAAATAAAAGCTTGTAAAAATAAATCATGCAGTGAAAATTCTATTAAAAATGTCATCTACAAAACGTTAACCAAATATGGGGCCAGAGAAAACAGACTACCGTTTACCGAGTTTATTTATCTTAGGATCCACAAGGGTTACACAGAAAAGCTTGTAAATAAATCTTGTACTGCTTCAAATACTTTTCCGATTGATTTCCTACGAGTTTTCCCGCGAATTTTTGCAGAGAGATAAGATAATACTTAAGTAAGTACCTAATGTTACATACTGTTTTCTGTAGAAATTTGTAAGCAGATTCGAAACAATTTCTTCTTTATTTTCTTCTCTATAAACAGAATAAATGTTTTTAAGTTTAAGAAAAGTTAAGAATTGCAATCGTTCGAAATAAATTATTTTTATTTATTACCTACTATCAACACGGTATTGTACACCACATCTATATATATAAAAGAAAGTGGTGTTAGTTACACTATTTATAACTCAAGAACGGATGAACCGATTTGGCTGAAAATTGGTGGAGAGGTAGCTTAGAACCAGGAGACGGACATAGGATACTTTTTATCCCGTTCGACCGCGTTTTCGTCAAGTCACTATACAACGTGGTATAACAAAAACGCATCTGACATGGAATAACAAAACGCAGGAATTACAAAACGTAAATGACAGCTAAACGTAATTTTGTCTTTGGTTCAGTATGGTGAAAAATTTGACAATTATAAAGTGTTTATAATAAAGCATTACTGATATTATAAAATATCCGAAAGTGTGTTTGTTTGTTGGTTTGTCCTTCAATCACGTCGCAACAGAACAGCGGATTGATGCGATTTTTTGCATGGGTATAGTAATGGATGTAGTAGTGGTTCCTCCGACCGGGAGAGCTACTTTTTATCTCGGATAATGAAAGAGTTCCCGCGGGATTTTTAAAAACTAAATCCATGCGGACGAAGTCGCGGGCATCAGCTACTTAAAATTATAAATAATCTTTGACAATTCACGGTAGTGTAAATAATTGAAACAGTAACAGTACCTTTCAATACAGATTATTTTACATTCAAAAAAAGTTCTTACAATTTCCGATGACAATCTTCACAAGCGCAGAAAGTAGTGGGTAAACTTTAAGATTAAAAACCGGCCAAGTGCGTGTCGGGCCACGCGCAGTGTAGGGTTCCGTAGGTGCAAGTCACAAATATTATTGCTGACTTAGGATAGTGCTTTTATTTTATTTATGAATATTGAATATATTTTGAGTTCCATGCTTTAATCACTATAATATAATACAAAATATGAAACTTACACTACGTGTAATACTTAACTTAGAAAAAACAGATATAACTCCTTAACTAATGAACCCTACTTAGCCGTGATAGTTTTCCTTTAAAATTCATTATATATACTACTGCTGTGAATTTTTTCATGAATCCTTTATACAACCATTTAGCTGGCAGAGGGGGGGACACTTGATTCTAATAAAATTTAGCACTTTAAAATATCATATTTCACAAACGGATCCCTGAATCGAAAAATGGTGTTCCCACACTGTAGTATACTTTAGGGTAAGTTTTTAATAGTTGTATGTAGGGTAGGTTAAGTTCCGTTTTTATTCTGTGCATCGATTGTGTCAAAGTTTCTCTCTCGCAATATACTCTTGATAAGGTCGACGTGTTTCTTTTATTTTAATACATAACAAACTGGCGACGAATAAATCAGTGAAAATATTAACGCGTGTGTATAGTTAAAGTGAAGTTGTGAGCTAATTGTATTCAATTTACGCAAAAGAACGATCGATTACCGCGATGTCGATCGGGAAGATCGGGGCCTTTGATGTGCTCAGAGGCAATTGGGACTCGTACGTAGACAGGCTGGAGCAATATTTCATTGCGAATGATATAAAGCCAGCCGTAAAAGTTGCGACGTTAATCACGGTGCTAGGCGGTGACGCCTACGATCTGATGGTTAATTTGTGTACACCAGAAAAACCGTCAAACAAAACATTCGAAGAATTAGTCACCCTTATGAAGGAACACTTACAACCTAAACCTAGCTTATTAGCGGAACGTTTCAAATTTCGGAAGCGTATTCAACAGCGAAACGAAAGCATAGCAGATTACGTGACGGAATTGAAGAAGTTAACGAAGCAATGTCGGTTTACACCGGAATTGATTAAAGAAAATCTACGTGACCAGTTTGTATGCGGTATATCGAGTGAATTGATAAGGCAAAGGCTATTCACAGAAGATGATATCACGTTCGATAAGGCTTTCAAGTTAGCAGTAGCCATGGAGGCGGCGGAGGCAGATGCGGCCCTGGTACAGGAGCGTACCGGGGGCGGTGGCGTTGCATCAGCAGGATCCGGACAGGCGGGCGCTGCGAGTCGAGAGGGCGAGGGCACGGAGTTGCATAGAATAGCGGCCAAAAAAAAAATATATTTCACAATTTTATTTCACCACTTTGTCGGCGTGATTGATATTTATACCCTTCTCAAATAACAGATTTCTAGTACCAATAGTCTCTGAGCTAAACCGCGGACAGACAGACAGACAGACGGACGGACATGGCGAAACTATAAGGGTTCCTTATTTACTACGGAACCCTAAAACTATATCATTGCTAGCTGATGCCCGCGACTTCGTCCGCGTGGATTTAGTTTTTAAAATCCCTCGGGAACTCTTGGATTTTCCGTCATAAAAAGTAGTAGATGTCACTTTCCAGGTCCTCAACTATACTCATGCAAAAAATCACGTCGATCCGTAGCCCTGTTGTGGCGATTGAAGGACAAACCAACAAACAAACACACTTTCGCATTTATAATATTAGTAAGGATCCTGAACCCGAAAAAGGTCTACTCCGGTACGGGGAATCTTTAACAAACATATCTATATATATATAAAAGAAAGTGGTGTTAGTTACACTATTTATAACTCAAGAACAGATGAACCGATTTGGCTAAAAATTGGTGGAGAGGTAGCTTAGAACCAGGAGACGGACATAGGATACTTTTTATCCCGTTCGACCGCGTTTCCGTCAAGTCAATAACAAAAACGCATCTTACATGGAATAACAAAATGCAAATGACAGTGGAATAACAAAACGTAAATGACAGCTAAACGTAATTTTGTCTTTGGTTAAGTAGGTATGGTAAAAAATTTGACAATTATAAAAAGTGTTGTAATAAAGCATTACTGATATTAAAAATGCGAAAGTGCGTTTGTTTGTTGGTTTGTCCTTCAATCACGTCGCAACAGAACAGATTGATGCGATTTTTTGCATGGGTATAGTAATGGATGTAGTAGTGGTTCCTCAGACCGGGAGAGCTACTTTTTATCTCGGATAATGAAAGTTCCCGCGGGATTTTTAAAAACTAAATCCATGCGGACGAAGTCGCGGGCATCAGCTAGTTATGGATAAAAGAAAATATAATACTGGAGACGCTTGAACAAAAAGAAGTCTGGGCCATAACTTCGCGGCAAAAGCGAAGACTGTTTTTATTTATTGACATCATACTTCATACTTGTTTTTTGGTTTGTCCTTCAATCACGCCGCAAAAGAGCTATGGATCGACGTAATTTTTTGCATGGGTATAATTGAGGACCTGGAGAGTTACATCTAAGGCAAATTTTTATGCCGGAAAATCACAGAGTTGCCAAGGGATTATAAGAAGTAAACCCACGTGGACGAAGTCACGGGCATCAGCTAGTTGGTTATTAGTTATAATTATTATCATTAAATAAAATAAATATTCTTTCTGCCGCACTCAGAGTCCTAACCGTTACTTAACGACAAGATCTTGGATTTTAAAGTTTCATTCTCAGAAGTTAACGCTTCGTTTGTACATTAATGACAATTTAGTAATAGATTTAATGATAATTAATTAATTACTCATTAAATAATATAATTTAATACATGTGGCTAAGTGCGGCAGTTAATCACAAGTCAATGATTCCTTAATCATAATTTAATGAATGACTCTGAGTGCGGCAGTTAGTCTTAGTAAGTGTTTAAAATTCCCGCGGGAACCCTCTATTTTGCAGGAACAAAAGATAGTCTATGTACCTAATTCTCTAAGTCCTCGACTACATTCATGCAAAAAATAATACCGATGCCATAATTCTATTTCAGCGTGATTGAAGGATAAACAAACAAACATTTTTGCATTGCCTCTAAATTGCCCCTGCCGGTAGGCAGACCAAGAAGAAGAAGAAGGCAGACCAACCAAATACGGGCCTGTTTCACCACCTGTTGAAACTTATCTGACGGATAGCGTTTAAATTTCAGTCTCATAAGTATCTGATAAGTCAATCTGGCAGTTAAACTCAAAAAGATAATCACACAGATTTGTACAGCAGATACTGTATCTGTTTGATATACATATATCAGGAACTATATCAGGAAGTATCAGGAACCTTGGGAAAATAAGGGTCTAAAGATTGACGGTGAATTTCTGAGTCACTTGCGCTTCGCAGACGATATCGTAGTGTTTGCAGAAAATGCTTCGGATCTTGGCAGCATGGTAGAGGAACTGGCACGGGAGAGTAAAAAAGCTGGTTTATTTTTGAACATTTCTAAAACCAAAATTTTAACAAACGCCGAAAAGAAAGACATAAGAGTAGGATGTGAAAATATAGAGTATGTGAAAGAATATGTGTACCTAGGCCAGTCCGTCTCCTTTGAAAACTGTACTGAGAAGGAAATACATAGAAGAATCGCCATGGCGTGGAGAAAGTTTTGGAGTTTTAAGGAGGTAATGAAAAGCAGCGAGATTAATATAAAAATAAAAAAGAAGCTGTACGAAGTCGCGATATTGCCATGTCTGACATATGGATGTCAGACATGGTTACTACGGAAGCAAGAAGAAGAAAAACTAGCTATCTGCCAGAGGAAGATGGAGAGAAGCATGCTCGGTGTTAGGCTGAAAGACAGAATAAGTAACAAAAATATTCGTAAGAGAGCTAAACTGATGGACATAAGGAAAAGAATTAGGACATTAAAATGGAAGTGGGCTGGACACGTTTGTAGATTAGACAATATGAGATGGACGAAAAGAGTTACCAAATGGATACCAAGAGGAAAGAAAAGGAAAAGAGGCCGCCAAAGGAAGAGGTGGCGGGACATATTTTTGGAAAAATGCGGGCCAGACTAGATGCGACAGGCTAGAGACAGGAAGCTCTGGAAAGATTTGGGGGAGGCCTACGCCGTAGAGGCGACTTATGCGTGAAATATGATATTTTTTAATTAAGTATTTTCGCTAATTTACATATTAATTATTGACATAGAATTGTATTTTAATGTATATTTGACCTGATAATTTAACTATTTTACTTTTAATTAATGTATATATTTGACCTGATTATTTTATTATCTTAAATATTGATGTGAATGATGTAATTTGTAGTATTAATTTAATAAATCTTTATTTTGTCAAATTGTGAAAGTTAAAATGATTATATTAATAAATTAAAGAATAATGTAACTCTAAGCGAATAGATCTAATTGTAATTCTGTAACGTATTAGAAATAAAGGGCTTTTTTATTTATTATTTATTTTATTTATATCAGGAAGTGGTGAAAAAGGCAATTAAACTCATTATTTTTTTACCGCATCTGTGTCCGCTTCTAGCCTAGAGGTCGTGGCCCCACGGGGCGGGGTATAAAGCTCAAAGGTTTTCACGTTTGATTCGCTAAAACTTTTTCCACAATAATGTTGAGTAAGAATTAGTTTTGACAAGTATTTTGTATTCTTCAAGGATTCTGTTCTGATATCTTTCTGATATCATGTTGTAAAGTTAATATTATTTTATTCATTTAATTTCTTGTAAAAATAAATACAGAACGAAAACAAACCCCGTCAAGTTAATTTATGCCCGATTCCACCAACCATACCTAAAAATCATTCCCTAAGTAGGAGTCTTTTGACGTGATAACGTCTTATAAATCGATGACCACCGGCTGCACGTACGAAAAAGTGTCACGTTCTGCCTAAGCCTGAGCGTGCAAGCGAGAACGCGGAACAAGCGATAGAGAGGCACGATCGGCCCAAGCTGTGACTTGGCTTGTGACCGCGCCGCCGCCCGCCAGTCATCGTCAATGTTTCTTTATGACGTTATCACGTAAAACTATCGTCCGTAAGCCGACTTTACAGACAACCAATTTTTTTACATAGGTAGCCCTTATTCCTTATCCAGTTTCATTTTCGCCTTAAGGTGTTCCCTAAATGTTCGTGAAAACTAAATTGACAGAAAGCGTCACCTAACGTAGCTTAGACAGCCCTTAAATTAAGGTGGTAAGAAAAGGGCAGTGTTTCCAACACATCTGCATAATTGACGTCATCGAAAGTTCAGCTCAATGTTTTGAATAAGTTATGACCACTGACCTCTGCTAAAGAGGACAGTTGGCTGTGACACATCAGCCGAAATTCTTAAATTTTACGGATAATTAATTCTGGGTATAAGCAATCTTTAGTTCAAATTTCAGCCAAATCGGTTCAGTCGTTGTGGCGTTAAGAAGTAAGTAACAAACATCCAAACTTTTTCATTAAAATATAATTAGTAATGGTATAGGGTTCTACGTGGCAGACGGGTCGGGAAGTAAGTGACAACTCGGAGCGTGAGCACTTGAGCAGTATAAATATAATTTATTGGATGGAGACTGAATTTGCCGAGTCGAGTCCCATTCAATCGTCCCACGCAGTGGAACCGAAGATGGAAGCACGACCACGTAAACTAGGTATGACTAAGACCGTGTCCCTTACAGACGTCCCACGCAGTGTCGTCGTTTGGAGTCGTTTCCAGAATCAAAAAGCACTTGCCAGGGCGGTGTCTTATTGTTAGCCGCGTTAATTCCCATAGCGCGATCTAGATTTTGTAAACCTGTAAGTGGCGCCATCTAGTGTTGATTGGTGGAACTAAGTTTATGAATGCTATGGTGATGTTACAGTAACAAGTAAGATATTTAGTTTCCAAAAGAAAGAAAGGTTTACCACAAAATAAATCGTAAATACTTAACTTGAAATCCGATTTCAAATCGGAAATACGTCTTCGTATTTCTTGCAAATATTCCAAGATTACAGAGTTAAATGTGACATTTCAATGAATGAAAAATCACGTCGTCTCCGATTTGAATAAGTGATGAATCGCAAGTATTTACATTGAAAAGCACTTCAACTTTTATTTCTGAAGTAATTAGCGACCTTGGTGAGGTTTTCCACGTTTTTGTGTGTCACATTACGTTCTCTATCTAATTAATGTGTAGTGGTATAAAAAGTTACTATTTTATTTGTAATTATTTAGGTTTTTTATTTCGGGATGAATAGAAAAGAATAGAAATGTTTTTTATTCAAATAAACTTTTACAAGTACTTTTGAATCGTCAATGAGTCTACCACTGGTTCGGAATGCCGTTCCTGCCGAGAAGAACCGGCAAGAAACTCGGCAGTTGCTCTTTTCAAAATAATTTTACAATATATCTACTTAATTGATATTATGCTATGTATGCAGAGTTTCCACAATGAGGGGAAGTTCCACAAAATATAATAAACTTGCACGTAAAGGAGGTAAGAGTGGACCCAGACACAAAGTTAATTGTATTATTATTGAAAGAAAGAAAGATTTGCCCACACAAACACATGGATACATAATAAACAGTCAAAAATATACAATTTGACAAATTAGCTTTTGCATCCATATGTCGCGTAAGCAAAAAGGTACCGGCTCAGCATTATTGCTGCAGGTGTATGGAGAACCTGAGCGCTGGTATTCTGCCGGCACCCTTAGCGGGTAGTGCGGAGACACGCACGAGTACAACTCACAGCTGTTCGCAATAGAGAAAAATATACATAATATAATATAAGGAATACATAATTCCTTTCACCCTCTATTGCCTACTTGATCGTGAACTATGAATATTCTACGGGGATCGAGCCCACATCTCTCGGGAATTGTGCTCTGAGTGTACCATATTTACTATTGTTTACCGGCATTTCAGAAAATTTTCAAAATGTTGGCAAATTTTTTAAAGGTTTTTTAAGTGAAAATGTTAATAGAATAGAATAGAAATGTTTTTTATTCAAATAAACTTTTTTACAAGTGCTTTTGAATCGTCGATGAGTCTACCACTGGTTCGGAATGCCGTTCCTGCCGAGAAGTTAATAGATAGAAAGTAATGTTAAACTTAAGTATAAGTAGTCTAATGTAATCAATTTACAATATAGTCTCGTCCCCGTGGAATAGTGCCAAGAATACCAGCATTATATTAACAGTATGCCAATCAGATTAAGTAACAGCCTTTTCATCTGCTATGAAAAAATGACATACAGTACATGTACAGTGTACAAAGTAAATATTTAACGAAACATCCTGTTAGTACGAGCGATATTAAAACGATATTGGATTCCGGTGCGGATCAGCCATCAGCACAATTTTTAGGGTTCCGTACCCAAAGGGTACCAACGGGACCCTATTACTAAGCCTACGCTGTCCGTCCGTCCGTCCGTCTGTCAGCGGGCTGTATCTCGTAAACCGTAATAGATAGACAGATGAAATTTTCACATATTATGTATTTCTATTGCCGCTATAACAACAAATAATAAAAATTAAATTAAATTAAAAAAATTAAATTAAAATATTTCCATGGGTACATGGAAATATTTTTATTTAATTTTTTTTTAACGGAACCCTAAAAGAGCGAGGCCCGACTCGCACTTGGCCGATTTTTAATTAAGCTTTCAATATAGTTAAGAATTTAAAAGAGTATAAATTGCTTCAATATGAGGAGGAAAGCTTTTGTGTTTACTTTTTAATAAGAATATTGAATCATACAGAAAACTACAAAGCTGAGAATTATGAAATTGATTTTGGTTTTGCTTAGATTCATAATAATATTATTCTACAAAGTTCTTTGTTAATCGATAGTCGTTCACTGCTGGGCTTAAATCTCTTGTAGGAACTTTCGCTAACTCAGTATTGCGCCGCCTAATACAATCCAATGGGAACCAACGACTTATTTGATGTAATCCATCGATCTATTAAGGGGTCTGTCAGCAGTAGGACCCCAAAGTTTAAATGTTCTTAAATGTACCCCGCCCATTGCCATTTCAGCTTCCTAACGCTGTATGGGTGACTATGGTGCTAACTTTGACTACGTATCTTCTCACTCCTGATTTACAGTTGGTACCTAATAGCTTCTAAAGTTGTGATTCTAGAAGTTGTTTCTAATTAAGTAATAGCAGGCCTTTACACTACTTTGAAGTAGTGATAGCCTAGTGGTTAGGCCTGAGGTCTCCTATTCTGGGGGGTCGCAGGTTCGATCCCGACCTCTGACTTTTCGGAGTCAAGTGCGTTTAAGCAATTAAATATCACTTGCTTCAACGGTGAAGGAAAACATCGTGAGGAAACCTGCACATCTGAGAGTTCTTCATAATGTTCTCGAAGGTGTGTGAAGTCCGGCAATTCGCATTGGGCCAGCGTGGTGGACTATGGCCTATGAACCTTCTCTGGGAGGAGACCTGCGCTCAGTAGTGAGCCGTTGATGGGTTGCTAATATGATGATGATGATGTGGCCTTTACACAAATTATGACGGTTATATTTGTTTCTTTCTAATAGTTGCAGTGACTATCTATCTAGAACAGTACCTACTGTAGACTCTTCTATTGGTAAAAAATCGGCCAAGTGCGAGTCGGGCCTCGCTCTTTTAGGGTTCCGTCAAAAAAAATTAAAATAAAAATAAAAATATTTCCATGGACCCATGGAAATATTTTAATTTAATTTTTTAATTTAATTTAATTTTTATTATTTGTTGTTATAGCGGCAATAGAAATACATAATATGTGAAAATTTCATCTGTCTATCTATTACGGTTTACGAGATACAGCCCGCTGACAGACGGACGGACGGACAGCGTAGGCTTAGTAATAGGGTCCCGTTGGTACCCTTTGGGTACGGAACCCTAAAAAAGTATATCTTAAAGTTTTGTCTAAAGGAGGGTTGGCGAATTTTGACCCAGCATCTTTAAAACCCGTTCAGATTCAGAAATCATTTAATTTTAGTTAATACTAGCTGATGCCCGCGACTTCGTCCGCGTGGACAAAGTAATAAAAAAGAATTGTTTTATGTTAATCGTGAGGTTTTTACGATTGTACTACGCCACTATATAATATTCTGTACCTACTTGGTACCTGCAAACCTACAATATCAATTCAAAATGGAAATTTTGTAAATACCCACAATTTAGGCAGGACCAGCAGCATCAGGATTGAGGAGTTGGTAACTGGTCTTCAATGATGCATCACTGGACTACAGTCCAGTGATGCAGGCGAGAATTTTCGATTGCACTACGCTTCTTTTTAGCTGTTTATACTTGGCATCTACAGTAGCAACTGAAAACCGAAATTTTCGTGAGCGAAGCGAGTGCGAAGTTTTTCTGATCGCACTACGCCTCTGTGTAGCCCATACTAATTGGTATCTACAAAAGCAATCTATAATCGACATTATCGCTAGTAAATCCAGTGCGACATTTTAAGGATTGCACTACGCCACCATATAGTCCATACTTGGCACCTACATAAGCAACACAAAAGTGACGTTATCGCGAGCGAAGCGAGCGCGAAATTTTCAGAACTGCACTACTTAACTATGTACTCCATACTTGGTTTACACTCACAACAACAATTAAGAAAAGACATTTTCGCCAACGAAGCGAGCGCGAAAATTTTTAAGATTTCATTGCATCACTATGTAGTCCAAAACGAACATTTTGCAAAATTTTTTAGGGCTGCACTACATAACTGTGTCATTCATACTTGGTTCTTACAGTATCAATCAAGAAAGACACATTTCGCGAGCGAAGCGAGCGCAATTTTAGATTGCACTACGCTTATTTGTAGTTCATACTTGGCACCTACAGTAGCAACTGAAAACCGATATTTTCGCGAGCGAAGCGAGCGCAAAAATTTTTTGATTGCATTAAGTACGTCTCTGTGTAATCTATACTAATTGGTATAGACAAAAGCAATCTATAATCGACATTATCGCTAGTAAAGCGAGTGCGACATTTTTTACGATTGCACTACGCCACTATGTAGTCCATACTTGGCACCTACATAAGCAACAGAAAACCGACGCTGTCGCGAGCGAAGCGAGCGCGAAATTTTTTAGGACTGCACTACTTAACTATGTACTCCATACTTGGTTTACACTTACAACAACAATGAAGAAAAGACATATTCGCGAGCGAAGCGAGCGCCTAATTTTTTACAATTACATTGCATCACTATGTAGTCCATACTTGGCAATCCAAAACAGACATTTCGCATTATTCTTCAGGGCTGCACTTCATAACTGTGTCCTTCATACTTGGTTCTTACAATACCAATCAAGAAGTTACATTTAGCGAGCGAAGCGAGCGCAAAAAATTTCGATTGCACTACGCTTCTTTGTAGTTCATACTTGGCACCCGCAGCAGCAACTGAAAAGCGATATTTTCGCGAGCGAAGCGAGCGCGAAATTTTTTAGGAACGCACTACTTAACTATGTACTCCATACTTGGTTTACACACGCGAAGATTTTTTGATCGCATTACGCCTCTGTGTAGTCCATATAATAATGAATACAAAATTTAATACAATTTTTTTACAAAACAAAGTATATATTTTTTTTTCTTAATTTTTTAAAACCGCTCAACCGATTTCTGTAAAATTTAAAAACCACCTGGGAAGTATACCCTTTCAAACAAAAAAGTACGAATTTTCCAAATCAGTTCAGGCGCCTTCGAGTAATCGGTGAACATACATAAAAAAAATTGAAAAAATAGATTCCGACGAATTGAGAATCTGCTCCTTTTTCGAAGTCGGTTAAAAGAAATCTACAATCGAAATTCTCGCGAACGAAGCGAGTGAGACATTTTTTACGATTGCACTATGCCACTTTGTAGTCTTCACTTGGTTGGTACCTACAATATGAATTCATTATCGACATTTTGTAAACACCCACTATTTAGGTGGGTATTATCATCAGCAGCATCGGGATTGAGAAGTTGGTACCATTAGTAGTTGTAGCATGGGGAGGAGAAGGGAGGTGGATGATTCCTAAACGGAACCGAGCGATAATTAAATTAGCTGAATAGATTGATGCCATCTAAGAATACAAAGCTACTGTGGGAAATTTTAGTAAACGGAAAACGGAGACGCGAAATTTTTTACGGCTGCGTTATGCACTACCCTAAGTAGTTCATACTAATTGTTACCTACCATTGGTGAGCAGTACCCAGCAGCATCAGAATTGAGTCCTCTTTAACGGCTCCACTACACTATTATATTTTAAATATTTGGCACCTACAATATCAATTCACAATCGACAGTTCGTAAATATCCATGATTTAGGTGGGCAGTACACTGCAGCATCAGGATTGAGGAGCTAGGGCCTGGAGGCCAGTGATATAGTCTAAAATTAGTATGTAATGAATGGCTCAGGTCAAGATATGGCTATGGTATTTATTTATTTATTTATTTAGTACCAGTAATATAAAACAATGTAAGAAAGATATAAAGGACGTGCACAAGGACAGCTTATCTCTAAAGAAGAGATTTCTTCCAGAAGCCCTCGAATGTGAGAAAAGTGAGAACATACAGAGGTAGGTAGGTACTAAAGACTAATCTTTAAAAATTAATAAATGGCTACAGATAATATAATACATATTATGTTAAGATACTAATATATAATATACATGATATTATAATCATTAAGTATACAATTTATACTACATATATACTTAATAAATAGTAATAATAATATAATAATAATATAATACTATAATACTAATATACCATACATAATACATAATATACTATATATTATATAGGGGGGGAAAAAAAATACCGGGCATATTAAAGATGAAATTAGGAGGAAAGATAATGCTGCTTCAGTTTCGACTTAAAAACAGCAACAGATGGACTGTTGCGGATATTCTCAGGAAGAGAATTCCAGAGGCGCGCTGCAGTTACCGCAAACGATCTTGCGAAGAAAATGGTGTTGCTGTGGGGCACTTTTAGTATTTTCAACTCGACGCAGGATCGGAATGGTCTGGCTCGCGGAGGAGCATCCAGAAAATACTCACGTAAATATCCTGGTGAAGAAAACTTAAAAATTTTGAATATTAAGGTTAGAATGTGAGCATTCCGGCGAAGTCGGATAGGGAGCCACTTCAGTTGACGACGGAACTCGGATATATGGTCGAATTTGCGCAGTCCGAAAATAAAACGGATGCACAAATTCTGAAGTCGATCTAATTTATCAAGTAGCTCTTCAGTTGTATCTAGATAGCAAACGTCAGCATAGTCAATGAGAGGAAGGAGAAGAGATTGTGCTAGCATTATTTTAGTGCGTAAAGGCAAGAAACTTTGAAGTCTCCGGAGGGAATGTATGGAATAGTGCAAACGTCTACTCACCTCATTGATATGAGCGGACCAAGAAAAGTTAACGTCAAAAATTAAACCCAAGTTTCTAGCTTTGTCAGAGAGAGGTATAGGTATATCATCGTAAAGAATGTGAGGTAAAGTATTAAAATTAACTTTACAGCGCATCCTGCTGCTACCAATTATGAGAGCTTGAGATTTTGTAGGATTGACAAGCAGGCCAAATGACGCTGCCCATTCTTTAATTCGATTAAGGTCAATGTTAATAGCATCCACTGCAGATGGAAGTTCGGATAATGCCGCGTGCCTATAAAGCTGCAGATCATCGGCATAGAGATGGTAGTGAGAAGAAATTACTTTAGAGATTTCGTTTATAAAAACAGAAAACAATAAAGGAGATAGTACACCGCCTTGGGGTACACCAGCTGAGAGATCAGCCCAGTCCGAAGAGGCTTCGTCAGTGCTGATTCTCTGTCGGCGACCACGAAGATAGGACTTAAACCAGTCAATCACGGAAGGAGAAACATTAAGAGAGTGAAGGATAGCTAGCATTACATCGAAATCAACTGAATTAAAAGCGTTACTGAAGTCAAGAAGTACAAGAACAGTAAGCTTCTTACTATCCATAGCAAATCGAATATCTTCAGTTACAGTTAGTTAGTTCTTCAGAAAGGGACGGAAACCAGACTGGAGAGGGCTTAGAAGATTATTGCGAGATAAATATGTTGAAATTTGCTTGAACACTAAGTTTTCTAAAATTTTAGACAGAGTGGGAAGGATATGGTATGAATGTAATAAGATCTATATACATATATCGTATGCGAGTGACCTGGAACTATCTGAGAGAAGTTTTGGCCTTTATCTCCGATAATATCTAGCAGATCTTCACCAAAATTGGTCATTGTATTTCTTGTCGTACACCAGACTGGAGAGGGCTTAGAAGATTATTGCGAGATAAATATGTTGAAATTTGCTTGAACACTAAGTTTTCTAAAATTTTAGACAGAGTGGGAAGGATATGGTATGAATGTAATAAGATCTATATACATATATCGTATGCGAGTGACCTGGAACTATCCGAGAGAAGTTTTGGCCTTTATCTCCGATAATATCAAGCAGATCTTCACCAAAATTGGTCATTGTATTTCTTGTTGTACACACTTTCAAATAAAGAAAGAATTATTAAAATACGTTCAGATTTGACTGAGTTATGGAGTAAAATCAACAAAAAGTTTCATCCCCTATCCTGGAGTAACCTTATGTTTTATCGGGATAAAAACTATCCTATATGTTGACTCGGAGTATCAGCTACCGCTGTACTAAAATTCATTTAAATCTGTGCAGTAGTTTTCGCGTGAAGCGCGGACAGACAGACAGACAGACAGACAGACAAAAATTAAATAAAAATCTGTTTTGGGCTCAGTATCGATAGTCAAGCATCCCCCAATTAAAATTTTCAAAATATATTAAATGTACAGAAATCTTCCAGTTACAGTTTTATTATAAGTATAGATTTTTTAGAGGATTTTTCTGTGTAAACCCGTTTTTCTGTGTGTTTGTTTTAGAAGATATAATTATTCACAAGTACACATTTTATATAACCGTTACATGGCAATACAAGGGAATATCTTTTTTGTCCCAACTTTATTTGATAGACTTTGATGAACTTTTTTGTTAGACTGGTTTACTTGAACAAGCATGAGAAGTTTGATTCGTGAACGTGGGCTTGAGGCCCACGGTTCAGTTTGTCTGGGTCAGAAACTATATGGAATTGGCTAATCTCCTTTGCCTTATTTCTATTAATTTTTTGTTCCCCAAAAAAATTTTAAGCTCGTTTTAGGAAGACATATAGAGTCACTATAAGAGGTGTTTTTAACATCATTATTATCTCCAGAAGTACCTGTAGTAGTTGAGGACCTGCGCGAAGACCCCCGGGTGCCAGTCGAAGAAGTACTCGTTGAGCACAGGGTCGTAGTTGGCGAGCGCCTCCGTGAGGCGGGAGAGACGAGTCGCGGGGATCTTTTTGTCTCCAGACGTACCTGTAGTAGTTGAGGACCTGCGCGAAGACCCCCGGGTGCCTGTCGAAGAAGTACTCGTTGAGCACGGGGTCGTAGTTGGCGAGCGCCTCCGTGAGGCGGGAGAGACGAGTCGCGGGGATCTTTTTGTCTCCAGACGTACCTGTAGTAGTTGAGGACCTGCGCGAAGACCCCAGGGGGCCTGTCGAAGAAGTACTCGTTGAGCACGGGGTCGTAGTTGGCGAGCGCCTACGTGAGGCGGGAGAGACGAGTCGCGGGGATCTTTTTGTCTCCAGTCGTACCTGTAGTAGTTGAGGACCTGCGCGAAGACCCCCGGGTGCCTGTCGAAGAAGTACTCGTTGAGCACGGGGTCGTAGTTGGCGAGCGCCTCCGTGAGGCGGGAGAGACGAGTCGCGGGGATCTTTTTGTCTCCAGACGTACCTGTAGTAGTTGAGGACCTGCGCGAAGACCCCCGGGTGCCTGTCGAAGAAGTACTCGTTGAGCACGGGGTCGTAGTTGGCGAGCGCCTCCGTGAGGCGGGAGAGACGAGTCGCGGGGATCTTTTTGTCTCCAGACGTACCTGTAGTAGTTGAGGACCTGCGCAAAGACCCCCGGGTGCCTGTCGAATAAGTACTCGTTGAGCACGGGGTCGTAGTTGGCGAGCGCCTCCGTGAGGCGGGAGAGACGAGTCGCGGGGATCTTTTTGTCTCCAGACGTACCTGTAGTAGTTAAGGACCTGCGCGAAGACCCCCGGGTGCCTGTCGAAGAAGTACTCGTTGAGCACGGGGTCGTAGTTGGCGAGCGCCTCCGTGAGGCGGGAGAGACGAGTCGCGGGGATCTTTTTGTCTCCAGACGTACCTGTAGTAGTTGAGGACCTGCGCGAAGACCCCCGGGTGCCTGTCGAAGAAGTACTCGTTGAGCACGGGGTCGTAGTTGGCGAGCGCCTCCGTGAGGCGGGCGAGACGAGTCGCGGGGATCTTTTTGTCTCCAGAGGTACCTGTAGTAGTTGAGGACCTGCGCGAAGACCCCCGGGTGCCTGTCGAAGAAGTACTCGTTGAGCACGGGGTCGTAGTTGGCGAGCGCCTCCGTGAGGCGGGAGAGACGAGTCGCGGGGATCTTTTTGTCTCCAGACGTACCTGTAGTAGTTGAGGACCTGCGCGAAGACGCCCGGGTGCCTGTCGAAGAAGTACTCGTTGAGCACGGGGTCGTAGATGGCGAGCGCCTCCGTGAGGCGGGAGAGACGAGTCGCGGGGATCTTTTTGTCTCCAGACGTACCTGTAGTAGTTGAGGACCTGCGCGAAGACGCCCGGGTGCCTGTCGAAGAAGTACTCGTTGAGCACGGGGTCGTAGATGGCGAGCGCCTCCGTGAGGCGGGAGAGACGAGTCGCGGGGATCTTTTTGTCTCCAGACGTACCTGTAGTAGTTGAGGACCTGCGCGAAGACCCCCGGGTGCCTGTCGAAGAAGTACTCGTTGAGCACGGGGTCGTAGTTGGCCAGCGCCTCGGTGAGGCGGGAGAGCCTGGTGGCCGGGATCTTCTTCAGCGTGGCCTTGTAGGTCTCGTGCCGGATCCCGCCCACGTTCAGTACCACGCGGTTCTCCGCGTCCATGTTGAGGAGATTCATTTCTGTCAACAAAATTATTGTATTGTATTGTATTGTATTGTATTGTATTGTATTGTATTGTATTGTATTGTATTGTATTGTATTGTATTGTATTGTATTGTATTGTATTGTATTGTATTGTATTGTATTGTATTGTATTGTATTGTATTGTATTGTATTGTATTGTATTGTATTGTATTGTATTGTATTGTATTGAATTTTTAATTTCTTCGATTGAGGCTTACAAAAGCGCTTACGAATGTTAAAAATGTTACATCATGAAATAAATTGCATAAAAAAGGAATTATTATACAAAATCTACAAAAATAGATACAAAATCTAGCACTTACACAATGATGTAAATAAAATAAATTAATTTGATGTCATTCTCAACATTCTCCATCATCTTGTACATTATGCAAATGTACAAGATGACGGAGAAAGTTTTTCTGAAAAAGTGCGAATGTTTCTTCCGACGACTTTAGAATGATTTCTTAATAAAACCGGCCAAGTGCGTGTCGGGCCACGCGCAGTGTAGGGTTCCGTAGTTGAAAGTCTCAAATATTATTGCTGACCTAGGATAGTGCTTTAACTTTATATATGAATATTGAATACATTTTGAGTTCCATGGTTTAAATACTATAATATACTACAAAATATGCAACTTACACTACGTGTAACTAGTGTGTATTACGCTTATGGGCACGCATTTTTGCGATACGGTATTATACTCTGGGGAAACAGTACAAATGTCCACGATCTCTTTGTATTACAAAAAAAGTGCATCCGCATTTTAGTAAATATAAAACCTACAGACACGTGCCTACCTCACTTCAAGGAACTGAAAATCTTGACCTTAACTTCTATTTATATATTCGAAATGTGTAAATTCGTAAGGAAAAACATACAATTTTATACTAAAAAAGAAGACAAAACTCGCCGATTCCCCGAGAGACATACAAACAAATTAATTCTCCCACTATCAAAATTAGCACTGCACAGTTCGAGCCCCTACATAATGTCAATAAAAATCTACAATAATCTACCTAACAACATCAGAAACATTGAAAAGGAAATAAAGTTTATAAAAACATTAAAAACGTACCTAATTGAAAAGTGTTACTACGCAATCAATGATTTTTTTAATGATACGGATAAGCATAATATGTAAAATCGGTCTCCCTACCACAATAAATTACACTATTGTTGCTACACCCAAACTGGGTATTCAAAGCTTGTAAATAAATAAATAAATAAATAAATAAGTAATGCCTAACTTAGAAAAAACAGATATAACTCCTTAACTAATGAATTATACTTAGCCGTGATAGTTTTCCTTTAAAATTCATTATATATACTACTGCTGTGAATTTTTTCTTGAATTCTATATACAACCATTTAGCTGGCAGAGGGGGGGGACACTTGACTCTAATAAAATTTAGCACTTTAAAATATCATATTTCACAAACGGATCCCTGAATTGAAAAATGGTGTTCCCACACCCACAATATTTTTGAAAGACCTATTCAACGACACCCCACACTATGGGATAGACGAGAAAAAAAATTCATCACCACTTTACATGTAAGTAGGGGAGGTACCCTAAAAAAATTATTTTTCACAATTTTATTTCACCACTTTGTCGGCGTGATTGATATTTATACCCTTGTCAAATTACAGATTTCTAGTACCAATAGTCTCTGAGCTAAACCGCGGACGGACGGACAGACGGACAGACGGACGGACATGGCGAAACTATAAGGGTTCCTTGTTTACTACGGAGCCCTAAAAACGATTCTGTATGACGGGAACATAACTAAGCCGTGATATATTTGTAACTTACTTGAATCTCCCTAATGCGCGCACACACCGCCGCTACGGTGAGCGGCTCTGTCCGCGGCGCCACATCACCTCTGTGTAGTCGTCCTCCAGGCGGCTGACCCTCGGCTGAGCGGGCATCGCTGACGGGGAATGGTGGAACCTGCAACCGACGACAACCGTCGTCAGCATCCATCCACAATACTAACTCGGCAGTCAGACACTTTCGATGGTTCGTACACCTTGTCAGACACTGAAAATCTGCCATAGGTAGGTAGGTAGGCGAACTTAACCTCAACCCTTATTTTTTTTTTTTTAAAGAATATTAGTCAAGTTGAAGTTGACTATTTTTTTTTTTTTTATTTTTTTGGCAAAAACAGTCATAACTTAAAAACAATACATATCGATACAAAAAAAAAACTTAAAAATAGACATAACATTGCCGAAAAAGAAGATACATAATTAATAAAGTTTTAAATAGGAGCACTGAGCAGAAACAGGAAAAATATAAAAAAATATATAATAAAAACATAGCATGATATCTCAGAGTAAAATTATAGTTTTGGTAAGGTTAAGTAAGGTTTATAGTTTATATCTATAATATAATAAAACTGTAACAGGTCCAATTCTGTACATTGAAGATATTTTGAAAATTTTTGTTTGAGGGCACTCTATAATCGATACTGAAGCCAAAACAATTTTTTTTTAATTTTTTGTCTGTCTGTCTGTCTGTCTGTCTGTCTGTCTGTCTGTCTGTCTGTCTGTATCTTGGCCGCGCATCACGCCGAAACTACTGGACGGATTTAAATGAAACTTGGCATGATTTAAGTTCATACTACGAGGTATAATATAGGATACTTTTTATCCCAAAATTTAGCACGGTTCCCTTGGGAGAGGGGATGAAAGTCAAAATGTGTATTTAGCTGTAATTAATTAAGGCGTATTCCGATTTCATTCATCCTTTTTTTGTTAGAAAGCAGGTACTTTAGAGATTGTCCTGTAATTATTTCAAAGTCGTTAATTCAGTAGTTCAGAAATTATAGACATCACAATCTTCAGTATAAGGTCCAAATAACTTGAACCCCGGAATGTACAGGATACTTTGAATGTACGGCTCATCTTAGGCTGGCATGTGTACTTTATCGTATATAACCATCGTGGATAGCCCTATTTTGTCAAGTCAAACTACTCCAAAGGCGTCAGATTTTGCCAAACGATCATTATGTACTACATAGTAGGTATGCATGTAATACATCGTATGGACGTAATGCTACAGTGTTTTCCTATGAAATTTAATATTCTAATCATACTAATATTATAAATGCGAAAGTGTGTTTGTTTGTTGGTTTGTCCTTCAATCACGCCACAACAGAGCCACGGATCGACGTGATTTTTTGCATGGATACTATAGTTGAGGACCTGTAAAGTGACATAGGCTACTTTTTATCCCGGAAAATCAAAGTGTTCACGAGGGATTTTAAAAACTAAATCCACGCGGACGAAGTCGCGGGCATCAGCTAGTTATAAATATTTTTTTAAACATGCCGTTTTAATTCCCTTCAAAAAGCTAACAAATAAGTCTACATCAGAAAATTTATCATTGTATAGTCTCATAGCTCGAGATACATAACAGTTGCGTGTGTATTTTTTGTGAAGAAATGGCGGTGAAAACAAGTTTAATTTACGGTTGGAGCGTATAGGGAGTTATATCCTCCTCTCCCCTCCAAATAAGCGGAAAGCTTGTGCCAGGAGTGGGTACGACAATAGTGGAACGGGTGGGATTCGAACCTGCGACCTTTCAGTTTTCAGTCCGCACCTTTAACCGTTGGGCTATTGAGGCTAAACTTTCGATGGTTCTTACACCTTGTCAGACACTTTGAAAATCTGCCATAGGTAGGTAGGTAGGCGAACTTAACCTCAACCCTGGTTGAGCGAAGCAACGACTGAGACATGCGTCATGCTCGTGAACGGGTTCCACCGGCGCGAATGGGGGGCTTCTTTCTGTCTGCCCGTCTTAACATGTATTGAGTTATAATTAGGTTTGCTTTTGTGGAACTTCTCCTCATTGTGGAAACACTCTATACATAGCATAGTATCTATTGTATTGTAAACTTGTTTTGAAAAGAGTAACTGTCAAGTTTCTTGCTGGTTCTTCTCGGCAGGAAGGGAATTCCGTACCAGTGGTAGTATCATCGACGATTCAAAAGCACTCGTAAAAAAGTTTATTTGAATAAAAAAAATATTTCTATTCTATTCTATTATATTCTAACTGTGATGAAACCATGCCTTTTTACGAAATAAAAAGTAGCCTGTGTTAATTCAGGGTATACTTTAACGAATTTTAGGTGAAATTTTATACACCTTTGTTACCTGATATCTCCCAAAACCATAATCCAAACTTCATAGTCGGGGATCGTTCTTATAAAGTAAAGTTTTTCTGAAAGCTGAAAGTTTTCAGAGAAACTTTATGCTTTTATAACATAACGAAGATCTGATCGCCCTGGGCTCTAGGGCCATAATATAATGTTGGTATTACAGTATTGGTACAGAGTTTTCGACCGAGCGAAGCGAAGGTCTTTGAGTCTACTTGAGTGAATTTGCACTTGTCCGTCCGTCCGTCCGTCCGTCCGTCCGTCTGTCAGAGCCTTATAACTTCTGAATTACTGAACGAAATTACTTCAATTTTAGATATAATATGTAAACCGATGGCCTCCAGCCGAAAATGGCTTAAAAAGTTATAAAAATCTTTATTTCAGGGGGGCTCTCATAGAAGCGAATGCGAAGAAAAAAAAAAATTTTGCGTTTCATAGGTTTACAGTACCTCATTTTAAAGATAATTTGGAACAGAGTACAAAAGTATTTTTTTTTAAATTTTTTTCCTAAAATTGACGAAATGGGGGGCTTTCAAAGTGGAGATTATATTTGACCTCAGAACGGAATAACCATTGAAAGCTGGGGCTTGAAAGTTTTACAATTTTAGCGTAATATCATGTACTTGAACAACAAATACTAAAATTAGATAAATGTAATAAGGAAACTAAATTATTTAACTTTTAATGAGCAGCAACAACAGAACTTCACAATGATGTCAATAGATGGCGCTCTCATCTCATATAGCAAATGCAGCTTTATGTAACATACCTATTATTCAATTAAGATTATTATTTAGTCATTTAGCAAACATCAATAAAACTTCACGTTGCAGTTTGTTTTTACATATTTCTGATCGTGTCAATAGTTGACGCTGTGTACAAGTAATTTAATTTGAATGTTCCAAAAAACTATACCTAAGTTTGATTGAGGCCTTGAGGATTTCACTATAACAGTTCCCTAACCTTTACGGGCTACCTATGTTAAGTTAGTTGACACTTTCTGTCAACTTTGTTATTACGAACCTCTACGGGACAACTAAAGGTGAAAATGACATTGAGATGTTAGAATTGTATTTAGGGGCTACACCTATGTAAAGAGACTTCTACAAATGGGATGATTTAGGTATGGTTGGTGAAAACGGGCATAATAATAATGTCAATTTTGATCGTCAATTATGGGAAACCGTTACCGCGAGGTCTCAGTTCGGGGCGAACCACTAGTTCTATGAAAGTCACGTCTCTTACCTACTAACCTAACCTATGGCGTAGGTGATTACATACCTACTCTTTGGGTAAAATCCAGGATGACGGCAAACAGATACATTTACTTTCAATATCAATACTTCAATTCCTCGCAATCGAAGTGAAAAGCAGAGTGTACCACGCGGCCATAAAACCCATTTTATCCTCAAATTAAACATCTATCCTTGCCTGTGGCTCGGGTATCATCATCATCATCATCATCTCAGCCTGCGGACGTCCACTGCTGAACATAGGCCTTTCCCAGAGAACGCCACCACACCCGGTCCTCAGCCTTCCTCATCCAGCCACTTCCCGCCACCCGCTTTATATCGTCGGTCCAACGTGCTCGGGCTCGGGTATAATAATAATTAATAATTATACGCCTCCGATAAAATATGGCTCGTTTCATGCACTTGTACAATATACTATATTTATGTTCAGTTATAGTTCAGCACAGTGTTGGCAGACCCCCCACTAGGTGGACTGATGACATCAAACGAGTCGCAAGGAGCCGCTGGATTCAGGCGGCGCAAGATCGAGGCCTGTGGAAGTCCATGTCCATGTGGAAGACCTTTGTCCAGCAGTGAACGTCTATCGGTTGATAAAGAAGAAGAAGATAGTTCACTACCGTTGCATTGAATCGTGGTTTCTTTTAAATTTTTAATCTTGTCTTATTAACTTTTGAATACCTACAGAGAAAAAAATATCGCAGTGTCAGTTGAATTCACGTTAAAAGCTGGGTCGCATTATGAGTGGGCAGATGTGTGCTTATTAGAATTTATATTAAAGGAAGCAACTTCCCTAACGATGTTGATCTTCTGAAGCGGGTTCGCGTTGGAAACTGCAGCATTCAGCGCTTTGAAAAGTTGCCTTCAGTTTTAACCGTTTATGGCGTTGGAGTGTTTATTTATATAAGTGCTTTTTCATGACCACGCACCCGTACTGTAGCCTTGTGGTTACTCCACATTCAAATACCTACGCAAAGAGAAAAACTCACAACGATGATGGAACTAGATGGCGCTGTAGGATTCTACATCGCGATAGCAAAATAATAGATGTCGCTAACAGTTGCTTAAACTGAAAAAGTAGATACTTATCACTAACTAGCTGATGCCCGCGACTTTGTCCGCGTGGATTTAGTTTTTAAAATCCCTCGTGAACACTTTCCGGGATAAAAAGTAGCCTATGTCCTCAACTATAGTACCCATGCAAAAAAATCACGTCGATCCGTTGCTCTGTTGTGGCGTGATTGTAGGACAAACCAACAAACAAACACACTTTCGCATTTATAATATTAGTATGATTAGAATATTAAATTGCATAGGAAAACACTGTAGCATTAAGTCCATACGATGTATTACATCCATACCTACTTTTTAGTATGTAGGTATAATGATCGTTTGGCAAAATCTGACGCCTTTGGAGTAGTTTGACTTTGACAAAATAGGGCTATCCACGATGGCTATATACGATAAAGTACACCTGCCAGCTTAAGATGAGCCGTTCATTCAAAGTATCTTGTAGATTCCGGGGTTCAAGTTATTTGGACCTTATACTGAAGATCGTGATGTCTATAATTTCTGAACTACGAAATTGGCGACCTTGAAATAATTACAGGACAATCTCTAAAGAACCTGCTTTCTAACAAAAAAAGAATGGATTAAATCGGAATACGCCTTAATGAATTACAGCGAAATACACATTTTGACTTTCATCCCCTCTCCCAAGGGAACCGTGCTGAATTTCGGAATAAAAAGTATCCTATATTATACCTCGTAGTATTAACTTAAATCGTGTCAAGTTTCATTTAAATCCGTCCAGTAGTTTCGGCGTGATGCGCGGCCAAGATACAGACAGACAGACAGACAGACAGACAGACAAAAAATTAAAAAAAAATTGTTTTGGCTTCAGTATCGATCATAGAGTGCCCTCAAACAAAAATTTTCAAAATATCTTCAATGTACAGAATTGGACCTGTTACAGTTTTATTATATTATAGAAGATTGCGATGCTGACGTGTGTGCGGCTATGGTGTAACGCTAGCACACTCGGGCGCGATTCCCAAGAGATGTGAGTTCGAATCCCGCTGGCCTCGGAATTTTTGATGTGTTTATAAATTTATTCTGATATTTCCTTAAGTGTAGGTTAACACTTAAAAAAAAATAATAATAAAAAGCAATGTGGCATCCCTAGTTTCTAAAGAGCTCCATTGTAATATGGAGTCTTAGAAAAAGTAGATCAACAACTATTACGTGTTTTTACTAGATGTCGCTAACAGTTGCTTAAACTGAAAAAAATAAATACATAATTAATTTCGATGCTGACGTGTGTGCGGCTATGGTGTAACGCTAACACACTCGGGCGCGATTCCTAAGAGATGTGGGTTTGAATCCCGCTGGCCTCGGAATTTTTGGAGTTTACTCCTTAAGAATCGATTTTAGCAGCCCGGTATGAGAAAAATCCGGGCAGTGAAATCAATTTATCAATGACCTCGTTACGTTTTTCTGTTACGTTTTTCACAACGTTGAAATTTCTACCCTAACGTTGAGTAAATAAGGTTGGTTTTCGTGCGAAAGAGCTTTCGCTTCAGGTAGCCGAGCGCGTAGCGATCGGGTCCCCGAAGCGAAAGTCGGTCGGGGCGCGCTCGGACCCGAGTCGCGCGCATAGAGAAGGATATAGCGTCGCGCGTAAACTCCAGTCGTGCGTCGGAGGCCGGAGCTGACACACACTTTTTTGATACGTGTTTATAAATTTATTCTAGCAAAATAATAATTTCAGATAGCTTTAAAATATAAATATTCTATCTATTAATTTTATAAATAAATCCCAAGATTTTACAACTTGGAATTTATTTATTTATAAGTAAGAGTAAATAGTGGACCAGCCAGTAAAGCGGCTGGTCCACTATTTACTCGGGAACCGCAGTCTCCAGACACAACACTGTGCCCAGAGGAAGAATATCCTATTTATTGTTACGTTCGAGGTACACGCTCCTACTGGCTTTTACAGGCATTTACGCGTGACCTGCCTTCAGGAGTATTGTTTAAGTTAGCCCGATATCTTCTTAAATTGTATCGTCTACTCACCATCGGTTAAAGATCGGTTATCTTGGCATCGAATATTTTTTAATTTAAAAATATCATAAATATTTATAAATTTTTTAAAACAGCTTAATTTAGATTCTTTTTTACGATCTTCCTGGCGTACTGGTGAGCATTGTGGAGGAGGAAGATCTCTGGTTCGATTCCTGGCAGAGACAATTTTGCGAATTCATAAAAGACTCTTTTTTTGGTCTTTGCAGAACGTTCTAATTATGTTGTATTCCTTTTTTTTTATACGGGCACTGTTCCTAGTTATGTATTATTACCACCGTATTTGCTTGCTTTAAACTTTGCTTAGCTGCAAATTCATTATTTACTCTATAATCCGCAACTATTAAATTTCCCGCTTTACCTTCATAAAGTTAGTATTATTCTGTAAACATTTCTGTGCCGTGTTCAGTTGCTGAGAGCAAATATTAAAGTTTAGTTGGTTTAGAAAATGTGTTTATTTTCAATTTAGTTCGTTACTTTCACGAGATAAAATTTAAACGAAACTGTAATACACTGTTGTTTTTTTACAAGCTTTTATTTAGCTTGACCAGTTTATATAATTATTTGTTTGTTTGGGTCAAATCTTGCAAGATGAATTAGAACCACTTCCCGGTTTCTGATCGAGCTGAAATTTTGCATTTATGTGTAAATCGGATGACAATGCAATATTATTGTGACATGGAGCTGATCTGATGATAGAGACGGAAGATGGCTATCGGAACTCTTTTTTTTTTTTTTTTTATTCGATGAGAAGCTAGTCCTTGACTGCGATCTCACCTGATAGTAAGTGATGATGCAGTCTAAGATGTTAGCGGGCTAACTTGGAAGGGGTATGGCAGTGAAAATTCGACCCATACCCCTAATTGGTTTCTACGCGCCATCGTGCCGGAACGCTAAATCGCTTGGCGGCACGTCTTTGACGGTAGGGTGGTAACTAGGCACGGCCAAAGCCTCCCACCAGACCAGACCAGAGACAATTCAGAAATTATAAATTCCCAAATTGACCCCGCCGGGAATCGAACCCGGGACCTCCCAGTTATAAGACAACAGCGCTCACCACTGAGCCAGGGAGGTCGTCAATAATAAAACGACGTAACCCCATCGAGTTTGGGCTCGTTTGATTCGTCATAACAAGTACTCTGATCCTAGATGATATCCAGAGTTTAATGATTAACTACTAAAAGCTTGCATTTAAAAATAAAAATTTTAATTTACACTTGTTCACAATCGCCATTTGCCTCCTAGTCAATCCGTGAATGGATGTTGTGAGTGATTTTCGCATCCTAATTATAATATTATCGTAATATTTCCCATTATATTTTTGCAATTTTTTTCTGCTGTCCATTTGTAGTTTTGTCTTGTAGCCTTTAACATTTCATATCTGTTACAGTTTTCACAGTACGTCGCCCTTTGTTCTCGCCCTGGCTATATTTTATATCGCTCCCAAAGGCGAAAAAAATGTTTCAACCATTTCAAGTGGTTACTCCAAACTGAACTTAAATTTAACAGCTCAGAGTTCATTTTTCAATGGATCATGTGTCTAGGTAAATTCCCATTTCCCAGGCAATGTCAGTGGAACAAATTTCCTTTTTAATAAGAACAGTCTGCGTGTCTACTTCTTTTGTACGGTGTACTTATTCTTTATACGAGTTTATAGAATAATACATAGTTTTTTAATAAAGCTGAATTGTTGGTGAACTTACGGGGGTGACATTATCAGCATTGATAATGCCCCTCTCAAAATAAAGGAAAAAAAATCCTTCGTGTGAGGGTCTGACTCGCACTTAGCCGGTTTTATTAATTAAGCTAACTTTTCACACAATATAAATTATATCCCCAAATATAAATTACATCTCGCGATTGATGTTTACACTATGAGATTTATATTTTATCGACCAGTTCAGTAGCGATCGTCATTGAATTCGCCAATCAAATAACGCGGTTGCGGGTCGCATGGGCGTGAGAGGTGTGCGGGGTGCGGGAGATATATTATATCCTTGAAAATATCGCTAGGTCGATCGAAAAAATATTTATAGTTTGGGATGTAATATATTATTTTATATTCAAGGGTTCCATTTCAAGTTGAGCAATATTAAGTTGGACTGATGATATAAAGCGGGTGGCGGGAAGTGGCTGGGTGAGGAAGGCTGAGGATCGGGTGTGGTCGCGTTCTCTGGGAAAGGCCTATGTTCAGCAGTGGACGTCCGCAGGCTCAGATGATAATGATGAATATTAATTTATATCTAGGGATATAATATAAATTATATTATATCCCATAGTGAAAAGTCAGCTTTATCGTTTCAAAAAATCGTTCAATAAAATTGAGTGCTCAAACCTAGTTCAGCCTGCGGGTGAGTGAAATAATTAATTAGATATTCGTCGGGGCCTGGAGTTCTAATTCTAGGTCTTTTGTAAAATTTAATTTAGCTTTTTCCCAGTATAGAATCTCTTTGACATTTTGAGTCTTTGATCTTTGATCTTACTACCTAATTAAAAATTATTTTAGAAAATTTCAAGCGTAATTAATTAATTGGTCGATTCTACAAACATAGACTGAGGTCTACATAAAGCTAATAGGCCGTAGGATTTTGTTTTATTCAGATTTTATTTTCGATTTAATATGCTATTAATTAGCATGTTAACTTGAAAATAGAATCGTGCACGTACTCTCAAAGATACCTACAAAGTCATGTCTACAGGTCTAAGGTTTATTTGTGAAAGCAATAGAGAGTTTCCGACTAAGAACTGTCAACTGTCTATTTGGCAACTCAATCATACATTTGTTAACCGTGTTACTAACGGTTTTACTATCAGTAGACTAATTCCGTGCTACATTGCCTCACTTGTAACTTGTAACACGATTAATTTTTTTTTCCCATGTTACGGCTAAGTTAGCCATTAAGATAAGTATCATGTCTACAACTGCGGATGGATTTTTGATGAGAATTAAATCACGAATCTTCCCGACCGCTGCCCAACCGAGTTAGATTCAGCGATTGAGCTCACTCAAATTTGGACCTATCAAGCATGACCGACTACAATGTGACTCAGAAATACATCATCATCATCATGAGCAATCCACTAAGATCTCGCTACTGAGCGCAGGTCTCCTCTCAGAGAAGGGTTATAGGCCATAGTCCACCACGCAGGCCCAATGCGAATTGGCGGACTTCACACACCTTTGAGAACATTATGGAGATTTATCAGGCGTGCAGGTTTGCTCACGATGTTTTCCTTCATCGTTGAAGCATGTGCAAAGACAGAAGAGCGTGCCCGGGATCGAATCTGCGACCCCCCGAATAGGAGACCACAGTCCTAATCTATCACTGCTAATATAGGAGAAATAGGTACATACTTGTCTACATCTTCTTATTATATACAGAGGTGCGATTGTCTAAAAATTGCCGATCAAAATCTTATTCATTTCATGGCATTGGCGTCAAAGTAAAATATTCCTTGACTGTATTGATTTAAAGTCACAAATTCAGTACAACAAGTAGATTGAAGTATAAGCGTAATACACACGCAACTGGAACACGTATAGCGAGATAAATCTCCACTATAAGGCCGGGCGGTAATAAAGTAAACAATACGCCCGCCCCGCCCTTGGCCCGCGCAAATTGTGTGAATAGCCCCTGTGAAGCGGGCATTCAGACCCTAGATGAGGCTAGGTTATGCAAGTTTATTATTTTAGCTATAATAATATTAGCGCGCGCGTAAGAAGCAGTGATAGCCTAGTGGTTAGGACTGTAGTCTCCTACTCGGGGAGTCGCAGGTTCGATCCCGGGACGCACCTCTGACTTTTCGGAGTCAAGTGCGTTTAAGCAATTAAATATCACTTGCTTCAACGGTGACGGAAACATCGTGAGGAAACCTGCACACCTGAGGGTTCTTCATAATATTCTCGAAGGTGTGTGAAGTCCGCCAATCACGGCCAGTGTGGTGGACTATGGCCTATAGCCCTTCTTTGAGAGGAGACTTGCGCTCAGTAGTGAGACGTTGATGGGTTGCTGATGAATGAATGATGAATATTCACGTAGTATAACGAAGTGCGTGCTGAAGTGGAAATGGGCGGGGCAGATAGTTCGCAGAGCTGACGGTCGTTAGGGTCCCAAGGTACGTTCCCTCAAATATGGAGCGAAGCAACAGCCGGATCATGCATCATGCTCGTGAACGGGTTCCACCGGTGGGAATGGGGCGGGGCTACTTTCTAACTACCCGTCTTAACATGAATTGAATTGTAGTACGCTTTTTGGAACTTCATTTGAGGGAATCATTGTGGAAATATTATTGCATGCTATAATATGTTGCATGTGTTAAATCGGCTTGGCATCCAGCTGCCCACATAGTTCAAAAAACTTATTACAATGTGTTAGCTATATAATAATATTGTAAAATGATTAAGTATTTTGAAAAGAGCAACTGCTGTGTTTCTTGCCGGCTCTTCTCAGCAGAATCCGCTTTCCGAACCGGTGGTAGAGTCATGACGTGTCATCAGAGCCACAGGTTGGCCTACGTGAAATAAATAATTTTGAATTTTGAAAGGTGCTGGAGTGGCGATCCCGCACCGGAAAGCGCAGTGCTGCCAAACCCTCAATTAGGTAGACCGACGTCAGCAAACGAGTCGCAGCCGCTGGATTCAGGCGGCGCAAGACTGGGGCCTGTGGAAGGCCATGCAAGACAAGAGACCTTTGCCCAAAACCTTTGTTGTGATCATCTGTCGGTTGATAAAGGAGAGACTAGGTCATTCGGTTGCAAAGCATTAAGTTCTGGTAAAAAAGGTATAAAAATGATTACCATTGAATAACAAACAGATTACTGTTACCCAGGAATTTCTAGCAAATAGACAGATCTATGTCCCGGCCCGTGTGTCCGGGATTTTAGAGCGTGTTTAATTGGCGAGCTTGCAGCCAATGCGCCATTTTCGGTTTCTAATTTTAAAACCTTTTCCATTCTTCCATCACAATGGTAAAGTTTACTTAATTCTTTTTTGTGGATTCATATCAAAATATAAGCTAAACAGTGAAAGAAGAAATTATCACTTTAAACTCTAAAAACTTGTAAAAAGCTTAAATTCGACACTCAACGATCGGGAAAATGGGCGTGTGACGTCACATGCCTTGTGCTCTCTCGTTAAGCACTGAAATGAAATTTAACTGAACACATTTCCATTCAGGAGGATTTCAAGAAAAAAGTTGTTTGGTCTATAAATATTTGGGCCCGTTTCACCACCTTCAAGTAAACTTTAACCGACAAATTAATTTGACAATTTGACAGGTTGCCTATACAAAAACTGTCAATACGTCAACTTTATTGGTCGGGGAGGTGGTGAAACAGGTCCTAATTTTGTACAATTGCAAACTATTACGGTACCTATTTGCATTAGGTATCTAACTACGTCATACGTATCACTTCTGGATAGGTTGTAGGTATTCCATATAAATGACATTTTTTATCGTATGAGTCTTCCTAAGAAAATGTCTATTCACTTCATCAATGCCTATTCAAGCATTCAATATGCTAACTTAACTTTATAAATAATAGTATTATCCTATACTTATCCTTAGTAATATGTTGACAGATCCTTAAATCCCTACCATTAAGTATAATATGATTTCTTGAAAGGGGTCACGACTCTCAGTAATGCGAAATGCGATGCAGAGAGAAAAGCTAATCTTTATCTTGTGCTCTATTCCACCTTCAAGTTTACCAAAAAACGGTTTTTAAGTACAGGGGTAATCGTGCGAATCCCCGCGTTCCTCCCTCGCTCAATAATTTATGCGAATCGTTACATCAAGTATTTGGAGCAACGCGGCTAAGAGAAGACATACTACATATAGTTCGATGCCAAAGTTCGGCAAACATGCAATTAAAATTCAACACACTAAACTCTAATGTCCCGTGATTTAGAGTTTAGTGTGTTGAATTTCTAGTTCTAGTGCAAGAGATGTTTTCATAATAAAGAAAAAAAAATTGGCAGTCTACAGAAGTGAAACCTAGATTTGCTAATAATTAAAAACAAATATAAAAAATAAAATAAAATAAAAACAAATAAAAATAATTAAAAAAAAAAGCACACTGTCACGTTTCGTGAGTGAGTTTCGAACCTGCGACATCATACATTAAACGGTAAGGAAGGTGGCTCCTGGCCGACCGCGCTATACAAGGTTGCTTGAGAATCTCTAAAATGTTGAATTGTTACTGAAATCTGCAGGTGACGATGGTGACGGTGACGATTTCGCGAAATCAATGTTTTTTGTTTACCCAAATAAGTGCTCAACGTGCCTAAAGAAGTTTTCACTTCAAAAATTCCTTGTTGACATCAGTGGGACTACAGTGAAATTGTCTGTTCTAACAAGGTATTTCAGACATTTGTCTCTATAATATTTTCCTTTTTCTTCCGCCGATATGATTTCGCGAATATGCAATGTATTAATAGACATCTTTCTGTTTCGATACTGGGTAGTATTTGGTTAAACCGTACGTATTCCACAGTTCTTAAATTATCTAGAGATCGTAGTGTTATATAATATCTTTTATTGGATGACAATCATAGTTGACTGCGTTTTTACCCTAAGTGAGTCGTAGAGGACATGCTACTTTGGAAGTGGCATGGTAGTTCACTATACCTCTACCTACCCCTCATCGGTTTTTGTAACACAAAATCACGGCAGCACGTCTTTGCCACTAGTCTCGGTCAAACTAGCCTTTCATCAGGACCAGACCAAACAAAATTATGAAATTATAAATTCCAAAATTGTTAGTTTAACTCGAACCTCCTGTAACTTTCAAGACTACAGCACTTACCACTTCGCACGGGAATAATTCCTTAGATAAATATGTGTATTTTTGATTAAGTGGGCCGGTATATTTTCGAGGGTAATGTTGCGTATATCGCCTCCCCCAAGAGGGAGGAGATGCTTTTCTCCTAAATACGTATTTAAATGGGAGCTCGAATGGCTCATAAGAACGCATTACGGAGTTAAGAGCCACGCGCCATGGAGGCAATCATTTTACACGAAAAGCGATATGTTTTGTTACCGTATCTCATTTTATTATTTACCTACCTTTTTACCCAATTACGGCAAAGCTTTTTTTTTTATTCGATGACAAGCTAGTCCTTTACTGCGATCTCACCTGATGGTAAGTGACGTTGCAGTCTAAGATGGTAGCGGGCTAACTTGGAAAGGGTGTGGTAGTGAACATTCAACCCATACCCCTAATCGGTTTCTACACGCCATCGTGCCGTAACGCTAAATCGCTTGGCGGCACGTCTTTGACGGTAGGGTGGTAACTAGCCACGGCCAAAGCCTCCCACCAGACCAGACCAAAGACAATTCAGAAATTATAAATTCCCAAATTGACCCCGCCGGGAATCGAACCCGAGACCTTCCAGGTATAAGAAAACAGCGCTCACCACTGAGTATGTATGTTTGTATATTTTTACGTATGTTCCACCGTAGCGCCTAAACTACTGAGCTAATTTTGATGAATCAAGTGTCAATCGATTCGTTAGAACGGTCCGGGTGGCAAATGTACATTTCATACGAATAAAATCAATAATAATATCTATACATGACATATATACAGGATGTTTCATAAAGTTTTTATGTCAACCCATACCCAACTTGTTAAATAGATAGATAGATAGATAGATAGAAATTTTATTCACAAAAATGCAGGTACAACATGATTGTAAACAGGAAATCGAGCCTAATACATTTAACCAGGACTGGTGTGTGAATATTTAAATGTCAACAAAATGTCAATATTAAAAACCAATACATAATTTAAAAGTTACTCCATAATTTTGAATGTATTTATGTACGATTTATGTCCAATAAATTGTCAAAAATAATAATAATTAAAAATAATCAATAAACCCGGATTCAAAAGAACTGATTTCAGCCATAGTGTCGCATGGAACTATTGAGCGCGTCATTCCTTTCACCTTGAACGGACCTATTGTTTTCACCCCGTCGCCATGGCAACCGTGACACAGTCCACCTGACACCGATATGCGTGAAACATCAATTCTTGTGATACACCCATGATATAACATTTATATAAACTCTGTGGTATCCAATTTCCTACTATATCCTTCCTCCTTTAACTGCCTCGTTGGTCTTAGTGGTTAGCTTGTTCGACTGCGGAAGACGAGGTCCCGGGTTCGATGCCCGGGTCGGGCCGTTAAAAAAAATGTATTGGGTTTTTCTACCAAAGAAATTCTCAGTACTAGCCCGGAGTTAGAAAGTTGGCGGTGTGTCACCCCCGTGCCTCGGAGAGCACGTAAAGCCGTCGGTCCTGCGCCTGATCTCTCTCCGGTCGTGTCGGATTTCCGTCCCATTGGACTGTGAGAGTGAGGGAATAGAGAGTGCACCTGTGTATGCGAACACACTTGTGCACTATAATATCTCCCGCGCAGATGGCTGATCTCTAAGGAGGTTGGCCGCCGTGATCGGATTCGGTCGGGAGGACATTATTATATCCTTCCTACTTCCTGCTTCCTACTAATGTTATAAATGCGAAAGTTTGTGAGGATGGATGTTTGGATGGATGGATGTTTGTTACTCTTTAACGCCACAGCGAATGAAGCGATTTGGCTGTTTGGAATAGTGATAGCTCATACCCAGGATTTACACATAGTAGGCTACATGTTATCTGAGTTCCCGCGGGAATTAAAAACCTTAATCCACGCGGAAGAAGTCGCGGGCATTATATTATTAAATAAATTCTGTGATGACATAAGTTCTTATCACGGAATCCAGAATAGCTATAGAAGTGGTAGCGGTGCGTTGAGCCTCAGACGTGTAGTGTAACATCTGTTCGCGTCTCTGTAAAAACAGACGTACTTGCATAGTTTTACATTACCATTTACTTTATTTAACATGCTAGAGATATTATGTCTTGTGGTTATGTACCAATAACGTGTAGAAAATCGAGCGATTAACGTTCTCTTATTCATTGAGGATTTGTGGCCTTAATTTCTGAAGACATTGATCAAATCTATCACCTGCTGAAACCAGCTTGATGGTCCTATAAGCCGAAAGTTTATTATTGAATTTGGTACAGATTGGCCGAAATAATAGAGTCAAATGGCTAAAAAGGCACCGAATAACCCCCTCCTTTTTTGAGAGACCTTTTAAAATCAATAGTATCACGACCGAAAAACTGACAGACCCCACCCAGCCTAAATTAGAAGGCCTATTCCTCAAGTACCTACCCTCGAGGCAAACTAAGAAAGGATATTTTAAATTCCACCCCTAAAGGCGTGAAAAGTTTGAGTAAATTTTGTACGAAGAAGCATTTGTTAAATATAAAATATACACTTAATAAAATCGTGGACAGCTATTCTGATTGAATTTGCATCTATTTGTCTCCAAACAATGCTTCAACAACTGAAGCTTAATCTTAAATCAGTATTCTCAATAAATTCTCCCGTAATGAGAGGGACCGCCAAGAAGTTAACTTCGCTTTGGGAAATCTAACTTGCGTGCTACATTTCGCGTAATCCAATTAGTAACTTCGCACGCCCTAAACATTTCAAAACTGATTTCGGTTGATAATATATATTGGGTAAATAGCTCCTACTTGTTTATTGAATCAGCCTTAAATTGCATTTGCACTATTGTGATGGGTTTTGATCAAAAAGCAACAACAGCAACAAGATGATATTAGATTTAATTTAATTTTTACTAGACACACGTCAACACAGCTATCAGTATCACAGTACACAGGGTTCTTCGTTACACAGAGCAGTAGAGAACAATATCGTAGACCATAGATAATATAAAGGTAAGGTTTACATAGGTTTACTTTCATAGACAACATATTGGGCCAGCAGTATTGGGAAGCAGTGAGAGCCTAGTGGTTACGACTGTGGTCTCCTATTCGGGAGGTCGCAGGTTCAACCCGGGCACCTCTGACTTTTCGAAGTTAAGTGCGTTTAAGAAATCAAATATCATATGCTTTAACGGTGAAGGAAAACATCGTGAGAAAACCTGCACACCTGAGAGTTCTCCATAATGTTCTCGAAGGTGTGTGAAGTCCGCCAATTCGCATTGGGCCAGCGTGGTGGACTATGGCCTATAACCCTTCTCTGAGAGACCTCGCACAGTAGTGAGCCGATGACGGGTTGATAATGATGATGATGATTATTGAGCCACATTTCAATAAATATTATAAAGGCGAAAGTTTGTATGTGTCTGTGTTTGTTACTCTTTCACGCAAAACTACTGAACGGATTTGGCTGAAATTAGGAATGAAGATAGATTTAAGCCTGAATTAATACACGGGCTACATTTAATCCCGGAAAATTAAATAATTTTATTATTACACAACACAAGATTTTACTTTGACTTTCCGGGATAAATGTAGACTGTGTCACTCTCCCGGTTTCCAAATATACCCATGCTAAAAATCACGTCGATCTGTAGCTCTATTGCGGCGTGATTGAAGGACAAACAAACACACTTTCGCATTTTTAATATTACTAAGGATTCTGTGATCAATTTGAAACGAAACGTCAAAAGGTCCAAACTCTCACATATATAACCCTTGTACGAAAAAAATGGTAACAAAAGTACCGCCAGGCCGTATTAGCATTTAGAACGCTAAAATATGCGCAGATGTGCCAAAAGGTAAAATAGAATTACACCCACGCGAACGTACAAATTCATGAAAAGTATAATTGTCATTAAGGCAGCTTCCAATGTAAATTATAATTTAAACGTGACGAGCGTGGTCTGCTGGAAAGCCAGAAATCTGAAAGAGCATGTGTGAGCGGTAAGGTAACTTAGTTATGGTTCTGTACAAGAAAAGGTAAAGGGGTTGTTTTCAAATATATATGGAGCCTGGGCCAGGTCTTGGTACAGTCTTTCAAAATGTTTGCGGTCATGCAATAGTGATTATTTTTTCTTTATTTCTCATTAAAAGGTCCTTTTTACGAGGACACTTTTTTTTTTTTTTTGCAAAATAAAAGCGCAACAACATGGCGTTCTTTTTGACAATGACACGTACTTACACGAGTTATTATGGCATTTGACATAAAAATAACCACAAAATAACCACAATTGACAACAGTTGATATTTGACATAACAGCAATTGACGTTTGACAATTGAAATGACATTAAGATGACGAAACGTCGTTACAAATGCACTCCGGGAGTTGCTATTCTACAGATGTACCCAATTATCAATTTTATATTTGGTACAAATATAAAATTCTTATTCACTGTAAAACTGCAAGAAAGCATATTTTATTTCAATTTCTATGATTTAAACTATTTTTTGGTATAGTGTACAAGTACCTGGCCCAAGAAATAACCCCTTTATGGGTTTCCGAGGCAATTATTTGCTTGAAATTTCCCCGGGTCAAGACCGCGTTTTGTCGAAATCGGAAGACCTCTTTTAACCAGTGGATGTCTATCTGTTGACAACGATATGTGGCGAGTTTTTTGTATCGATTGTTAAATTTTTACCCCACTACGGCCAGAAAATACAGACAGACTTCTAAAATTATAACTAAGAGTTATAATTTTAGCAGTCTATCATATCTGTATTTATTTATGTATATACTATACCACTTAAACTACTGAGCCGATGCGGAATGAGTTACCAATCGATTCGCTATTTCTAGTCCGGGCGACATATCTAGGCTCTACATTTATGTATATACTATACCACTTAAACTACTGAGCCGATGCGGAATGAGTTACCAATCGATTCGCTATTTCTAGTCCGGGCGACATATCTAGGCTCTACATTTATGTATATACTATACCACTTAAACTACTGAGCCGATGCGGAATGAGTTATCAATCGATTCGCTATTTCTAGTCCGGGCGACATATCTAGGCTCTACATTTATGTATATACTATACCACTTAAACTACTGAGCCGATGCGGAATGAGTTATCAATCGATTCGCTATTTCTAGTCCGGGCGACATATCTAGGCTCTACATTTATGTATATACTATACCACTTAAACTACTGAGCCGATGCGGAATGAGTTATCAATCGATTCGCTATTTCTAGTCCGGGCGACATATCTAGGCTCTACATTTATGTATATACTATACCACTTAAACTACTGAGCCGATGCGGAATGAGTTATCAATCGATTCGCTATTTCTAGTCCGGGCGACATATCTAGGCTCTACATTTATGTATATACTATACCACTTAAACTACTGAGCCGATGCGGAATGAGTTATCAATCGATTCGCTATTTCTAGTCCGGGCGACATATCTAGGCTCTACATTTATGTATATACTATACCACTTAAACTACTGAGCCGATGCGGAATGAGTTACCAATCGATTCGCTATTTCTAGTCCGGGCGACATATCTAGGCTCTACATTTATGTATATACTATACCACTTAAACTACTGAGCCGATGCGGAATGAGTTACCAATCGATTCGCTATTTCTAGTCCGGGCGACATATCTAGGCTCTACATTTATGTATATACTATACCACTTAAACTACTGAGCCGATGCGGAATGAGTTACCAATCGATTCGCTATTTCTAGTCCGGGCGACATATCTAGGCTCTACATTTATGTATATACTATACCACTTAAACTACTGAGCCGATGCGGAATGAGTTATCAATCGATTCGCTATTTCTAGTCCGGGCGACATATCTAGGCTCTACATTTATGTATATACTATACCACTTAAACTACTGAGCCGATGCGGAATGAGTTATCAATCGATTCGCTATTTCTAGTCCGGGCGACATATCTAGGCTCTACATTTATGTATATACTATACCACTTAAACTACTGAGCCGATGCGGAATGAGTTATCAATCGATTCGCTATTTCTAGTCCGGGCGACATATCTAGGCTCTACATTTATGTATATACTATACCACTTAAACTACTGAGCCGATGCGGAATGAGTTATCAATCGATTCGCTATTTCTAGTCCGGGCGACATATCTAGGCTCTACATTTATGTATATACTATACCACTTAAACTACTGAGCCGATGCGGAATGAGTTATCAATCGATTCGCTATTTCTAGTCCGGGCGACATATCTAGGCTCTACATTTATGTATATACTATACCACTTAAACTACTGAGCCGATGCGGAATGAGTTATCAATCGATTCGCTATTTCTAGTCCGGGCGACATATCTAGGCTCTACATTTATGTATATACTATACCACTTAAACTACTGAGCCGATGCGGAATGAGTTATCAATCGATTCGCTATTTCTAGTCCGGGCGACATATCTAGGCTCTACATTTATGTATATACTATACCACTTAAACTACTGAGCCGATGCGGAATGAGTTATCAATCGATTCGCTATTTCTAGTCCGGGCGACATATCTAGGCTCTACATTTATGTATATACTATACCACTTAAACTACTGAGCCGATGCGGAATGAGTTATCAATCGATTCGCTATTACTAGTCCGGGCGACATATCTAGGCTCTACATTTATGTATATACTATACCACTTAAACTACTGAGCCGATGCGGAATGAGTTATCAATCGATTCGCTATTTCTAGTCCGGGCGACATATCTAGGCTCTACATTTATGTATATACTATACCACTTAAACTACTGAGCCGATGCGGAATGAGTTATCAATCGATTCGCTATTTCTAGTCCGGGCGACATATCTAGGCTCTACATTTATGTATATACTATACCACTTAAACTACTGAGCCGATGCGGAATGAGTTATCAATCGATTCGCTATTTCTAGTCCGGGCGACATATCTAGGCTCTACATTTATGTATATACTATACCACTTAAACTACTGAGCCGATGCGGAATGAGTTATCAATCGATTCGCTATTTCTAGTCCGGGCGACATATCTAGGCTCTACATTTATGTATATACTATACCACTTAAACTACTGAGCCGATGCGGAATGAGTTATCAATCGATTCGCTATTTCTAGTCCGGGCGACATATCTAGGCTCTACATTTATGTATATACTATACCACTTAAACTACTGAGCCGATGCGGAATGAGTTACCAATCGATTCGCTATTTCTAGTCCGGGCGACATATCTAGGCTCTACATTTATGTATATACTATACCACTTAAAATACTGAGCCGATGCGGAATGAGTTACCAATCGATTCGCTATTTCTAGTCCGGGCGACATATCTAGGCTCTACATTTATGTATATACTATACCACTTAAACTACTGAGCCGATGCGGAATGAGTTATCAATCGATTCGCTATTTCTAGTCCGGGCGACATATCTAGGCTCTACATTTATGTATATACTATACCACTTAAACTACTGAGCCGATGCGGAATGAGTTATCAATCGATTCGCTATTTCTAGTCCGGGCGACATATCTAGGCTCTACATTTATGTATATACTATACCACTTAAACTACTGAGCCGATGCGGAATGAGTTATCAATCGATTCGCTATTTCTAGTCCGGGCGACATATCTAGGCTCTACATTTATGTATATACTATACCACTTAAACTACTGAGCCGATGCGGAATGAGTTATCAATCGATTCGCTATTTCTAGTCCGGGCGACATATCTAGGCTCTACATTTATGTATATACTATACCACTTAAACTACTGAGCCGATGCGGAATGAGTTATCAATCGATTCGCTATTTCTAGTCCGGGCGACATATCTAGGCTCTACATTTATGTATATACTATACCACTTAAACTACTGAGCCGATGCGGAATGAGTTACCAATCGATTCGCTATTTCTAGTCCGGGCGACATATCTAGGCTCTACATTTATGTATATACTATACCACTTAAACTACTGAGCCGATGCGGAATGAGTTATCAATCGATTCGCTATTTCTAGTCCGGGCGACATATCTAGGCTCTACATTTATGTATATACTATACCACTTAAACTACTGAGCCGATGCGGAATGAGTTATCAATCGATTCGCTATTTCTAGTCCGGGCGACATATCTAGGCTCTACATTTATGTATATACTATACCACTTAAACTACTGAGCCGATGCGGAATGAGTTATCAATCGATTCGCTATTTCTAGTCCGGGCGACATATCTAGGCTCTACATTTATGTATATACTATACCACTTAAACTACTGAGCCGATGCGGAATGAGTTATCAATCGATTCGCTATTTCTAGTCCGGGCGACATATCTAGGCTCTACATTTATGTATATACTATACCACTTAAACTACTGAGCCGATGCGGAATGAGTTATCAATCGATTCGCTATTTCTAGTCCGGGCGACATATCTAGGCTCTACATTTATGTATATACTATACCACTTAAACTACTGAGCCGATGCGGAATGAGTTATCAATCGATTCGCTATTTCTAGTCCGGGCGACATATCTAGGCTCTACATTTATGTATATACTATACCACTTAAACTACTGAGCCGATGCGGAATGAGTTATCAATCGATTCGCTATTTCTAGTCCGGGCGACATATCTAGGCTCTACATTTATGTATATACTATACCACTTAAACTACTGAGCCGATGCGGAATGAGTTATCAATCGATTCGCTATTACTAGTCCGGGCGACATATCTAGGCTCTACATTTATGTATATACTATACCACTTAAACTACTGAGCCGATGCGGAATGAGTTATCAATCGATTCGCTATTTCTAGTCCGGGCGACATATCTAGGCTCTACATTTATGTATATACTATACCACTTAAACTACTGAGCCGATGCGGAATGAGTTATCAATCGATTCGCTATTTCTAGTCCGGGCGACATATCTAGGCTCTACATTTATGTATATACTATACCACTTAAACTACTGAGCCGATGCGGAATGAGTTACCAATCGATTCGCTATTTCTAGTCCGGGCGACATATCTAGGCTCTACATTTATGTATATACTATACCACTTAAACTACTGAGCCGATGCGGAATGAGTTATCAATCGATTCGCTATTTCTAGTCCGGGCGACATATCTAGGCTCTACATTTATGTATATACTATACCACTTAAACTACTGAGCCGATGCGGAATGAGTTATCAATCGATTCGCTATTTCTAGTCCGGGCGACATATCTAGGCTCTACATTTATGTATATACTATACCACTTAAACTACTGAGCCGATGCGGAATGAGTTATCAATCGATTCGCTATTTCTAGTCCGGGCGACATATCTAGGCTCTACATTTATGTATATACTATACCACTTAAACTACTGAGCCGATGCGGAATGAGTTATCAATCGATTCGCTATTTCTAGTCCGGGCGACATATCTAGGCTCTACATTTATGTATATACTATACCACTTAAACTACTGAGCCGATGCGGAATGAGTTATCAATCGATTCGCTATTTCTAGTCCGGGCGACATATCTAGGCTCTACATTTATGTATATACTATACCACTTAAACTACTGAGCCGATGCGGAATGAGTTATCAATCGATTCGCTATTTCTAGTCCGGGCGACATATCTAGGCTCTACATTTATGTATATACTATACCACTTAAACTACTGAGCCGATGCGGAATGAGTTATCAATCGATTCGCTATTTCTAGTCCGGGCGACATATCTAGGCTCTACATTTATGTATATACTATACCACTTAAACTACTGAGCCGATGCGGAATGAGTTATCAATCGATTCGCTATTTCTAGTCCGGGCGACATATCTAGGCTCTACATTTATGTATATACTATACCACTTAAACTACTGAGCCGATGCGGAATGAGTTATCAATCGATTCGCTATTTCTAGTCCGGGCGACATATCTAGGCTCTACATTTATGTATATACTATACCACTTAAACTACTGAGCCGATGCGGAATGAGTTATCAATCGATTCGCTATTTCTAGTCCGGGCGACATATCTAGGCTCTACATTTATGTATATACTATACCACTTAAACTACTGAGCCGATGCGGAATGAGTTATCAATCGATTCGCTATTTCTAGTCCGGGCGACATATCTAGGCTCTACATTTATGTATATACTATACCACTTAAACTACTGAGCCGATGCGGAATGAGTTATCAATCGATTCGCTATTTCTAGTCCGGGCGACATATCTAGGCTCTACATTTATGTATATACTATACCACTTAAACTACTGAGCCGATGCGGAATGAGTTATCAATCGATTCGCTATTTCTAGTCCGGGCGACATATCTAGGCTCTACATTTATGTATATACTATACCACTTAAACTACTGAGCCGATGCGGAATGAGTTATCAATCGATTCGCTATTTCTAGTCCGGGCGACATATCTAGGCTCTACATTTATGTATATACTATACCACTTAAACTACTGAGCCGATGCGGAATGAGTTATCAATCGATTCGCTATTTCTAGTCCGGGCGACATATCTAGGCTCTACATTTATGTATATACTATACCACTTAAACTACTGAGCCGATGCGGAATGAGTTATCAATCGATTCGCTATTTCTAGTCCGGGCGACATATCTAGGCTCTACATTTATGTATATACTATACCACTTAAACTACTGAGCCGATGCGGAATGAGTTATCAATCGATTCGCTATTTCTAGTCCGGGCGACATATCTAGGCTCTACGTTTATGTATATACTATACCACTTAAACTACTGAGCCGATGCGGAATGAGTTATCAATCGATTCGCTATTTCTAGTCCGGGCGACATATCTAGGCTCTACGTTTATGTATATACTATACCACTTAAACTACTGAGCCGATGCGGAATGAGTTATCAATCGATTCGCTATTTCTAGTCCGGGCGACATATCTAGGCTCTACGTTTATGTATATACTATACCACTTAAACTACTGAGCCGATGCGGAATGAGTTATCAATCGATTCGCTATTTCTAGTCCGGGCGACATATCTAGGCTCTACGTTTATGTATATACTATACCACTTAAACTACTGAGCCGATGCGGAATGAGTTATCAATCGATTCGCTATTTCTAGTCCGGGCGACATATCTAGGCTCTACGTTTATGTATATACTATACCACTTAAACTACTGAGCCGATGCGGAATGAGTTATCAATCGATTCGCTATTTCTAGTCCGGGCGACATATCTAGGCTCTACGTTTATGTATATACTATACCACTTAAACTACTGAGCCGATGCGGAATGAGTTATCAATCGATTCGCTATTTCTAGTCCGGGCGACATATCTAGGCTCTACATTTATGTATATACTATACCACTTAAACTACTGAGCCGATGCGGAATGAGTTATCAATCGATTCGCTATTTCTAGTCCGGGCGACATATCTAGGCTCTACATTTATGTATATACTATACCACTTAAACTACTGAGCCGATGCGGAATGAGTTATCAATCGATTCGCTATTTCTAGTCCGGGCGACATATCTAGGCTCTACATTTATGTATATACTATACCACTTAAACTACTGAGCCGATGCGGAATGAGTTATCAATCGATTCGCTATTTCTAGTCCGGGCGACATATCTAGGCTCTACATTTATGTATATACTATACCACTTAAACTACTGAGCCGATGCGGAATGAGTTATCAATCGATTCGCTATTTCTAGTCCGGGCGACATATCTAGGCTCTACATTTATGTATATACTATACCACTTAAACTACTGAGCCGATGCGGAATGAGTTATCAATCGATTCGCTATTTCTAGTCCGGGCGACATATCTAGGCTCTACATTTATGTATATACTATACCACTTAAACTACTGAGCCGATGCGGAATGAGTTATCAATCGATTCGCTATTTCTAGTCCGGGCGACATATCTAGGCTCTACATTTATGTATATACTATACCACTTAAACTACTGAGCCGATGCGGAATGAGTTATCAATCGATTCGCTATTTCTAGTCCGGGCGACATATCTAGGCTCTACATTTATGTATATACTATACCACTTAAACTACTGAGCCGATGCGGAATGAGTTATCAATCGATTCGCTATTTCTAGTCCGGGCGACATATCTAGGCTCTACATTTATGTATATACTATACCACTTAAACTACTGAGCCGATGCGGAATGAGTTATCAATCGATTCGCTATTTCTAGTCCGGGCGACATATCTAGGCTCTACATTTATGTATATACTATACCACTTAAACTACTGAGCCGATGCGGAATGAGTTATCAATCGATTCGCTATTTCTAGTCCGGGCGACATATCTAGGCTCTACATTTATGTATATACTATACCACTTAAACTACTGAGCCGATGCGGAATGAGTTATCAATCGATTCGCTATTTCTAGTCCGGGCGACATATCTAGGCTCTACATTTATGTATATACTATACCACTTAAACTACTGAGCCGATGCGGAATGAGTTATCAATCGATTCGCTATTTCTAGTCCGGGCGACATATCTAGGCTCTACATTTATGTATATACTATACCACTTAAACTACTGAGCCGATGCGGAATGAGTTATCAATCGATTCGCTATTTCTAGTCCGGGCGACATATCTAGGCTCTACATTTATGTATATACTATACCACTTAAACTACTGAGCCGATGCGGAATGAGTTATCAATCGATTCGCTATTTCTAGTCCGGGCGACATATCTAGGCTCTACATTTATGTATATACTATACCACTTAAACTACTGAGCCGATGCGGAATGAGTTATCAATCGATTCGCTATTTCTAGTCCGGGCGACATATCTAGGCTCTACATTTATGTATATACTATACCACTTAAACTACTGAGCCGATGCGGAATGAGTTATCAATCGATTCGCTATTTCTAGTCCGGGCGACATATCTAGGCTCTACATTTATGTATATACTATACCACTTAAACTACTGAGCCGATGCGGAATGAGTTATCAATCGATTCGCTATTTCTAGTCCGGGCGACATATCTAGGCTCTACATTTATGTATATACTATACCACTTAAACTACTGAGCCGATGCGGAATGAGTTATCAATCGATTCGCTATTTCTAGTCCGGGCGACATATCTAGGCTCTACATTTATGTATATACTATACCACTTAAACTACTGAGCCGATGCGGAATGAGTTATCAATCGATTCGCTATTTCTAGTCCGGGCGACATATCTAGGCTCTACATTTATGTATAAACTATACCACTTAAACTACTGAGCCGATGCGGAATGAGTTATCAATCGATTCGCTATTTCTAGTCCGGGCGACATATCTAGGCTCTACATTTATGTATATACTATACCACTTAAACTACTGAGCCGATGCGGAATGAGTTATCAATCGATTCGCTATTTCTAGTCCGGGCGACATATCTAGGCTCTACATTTATGTATATACTATACCACTTAAACTACTGAGCCGATGCGGAATGAGTTATCAATCGATTCGCTATTTCTAGTCCGGGCGACATATCTAGGCTCTACGTTTTATACGAACAACATCAATATGACTGTTCTAGATCCTATGTAGTTTTTAAACTTTTTTGTTAGGATTTTATTTTGTTTCAATACAAAAAAATCACGCAAATCGGTGGACATACAAAGAAAAATTGGTTGTCTGTAAAGTCGCTTTACGGACGATATAGTTTTACGTGATAACGTCATAAAGAAAGATTGATGAAAAATTGCATACTTTTGTGAATTGAATTGAATTATTATCACTGAATTATCTTTATTTTGTACAATACAAAGGAGTTAATTGAAAATTGCAATTTTCTCTAGTCACAAGCCAACGCTTGGGCCGATCGTGCCTCTCTATCGCTTGTTCCACGCTCTCGCTTGCACGCTCAGGCTAGGCGGAACGTGACACTTTTTCGTGCGTGCAGCCGGTGTTATCGATTTATAAGACGTTATCATGTCAAAAAAGATAACGTCTGAATTGAGAACCTCCTCTTTTTTGTTATTATAGGTATGTTAATAATAATGTGACGCTCCATGACAATGACGATTACAAAAGTTTCAAAAGGAACCATAAAAATGGAAAATAGAAATGGGAATAACGGGATGATCTCGTTAGATGGTAGCAAAATGTGCGTCTCGCGGGGCTCGCGGAGTGCGCCGAACTAGATATTCCTGCGAAGGTTTTGTGTGGTAAAAAATACTTTTCTGTTTTCTGTTTTTCACTCGCCATTATAAATGTAATAACGTGTTATTTTTTGACGTGATAACGTCTTATAAATCGGTGAACACCCGCGGCTGCACGCACGAAAAAGTGTCACGTTCCGCCTGAGCCTGCTCGTGCAAGCGAGAGCGCGGAACAAGCGATAGAGAGGTGCGATCGACCCAAGCGTTGGCTTGTGACTAGAGAAAATTGTAAATTTCAATTAACTCCTTTGTATTATAGAAAATAATGATAATTGAATGATAATAATTCAATTCAATTCATAAAAGTATGCAATTTTTCACGAATGTTTCTTTATGACGTTATCACGTAAAACTATCGTCCGTAAACCGACTTTACACACAACCAATTTTTTACCTGTTTGAGAGTCTAGATAAATCAATATTCCACCCCCTAAGCTACGTTAAGATCTTGAATTAAGACTTCTTGTGTTAAGAGCATGAAGTGTAGAGCTGAACTTTTAGGAAAAGAATAGAATAGAATAGAATAGAATATTATTTATTCATTGACATGAAAACAAAATGTAACAAACAAAATGGAAATACACATGAAAATGGAAAAGCAGAAAGTAATTACAATCTAACTTAACTAGTGTCTACTATGTGTCATGCCAATGAAATGAAAAGAAGATTTGACGTCCTTATTACCTACTCAGTGTCCATAATAAATGGTTGACACGGACAATTAATTAATTATTATTAGCCTTTTTAGTAGCGATAATTGGAACACTTACCCTAGATCCTCAAAGCCCTGTACACAACGACTCAACATGTGTCTAGGTTTACCATTTACTATGGACATGTCAAATCTTGTATTCCTAAAAGTTTATTTCTACACTAAAATTTGCTCTTTTTAGCATAACCACATAAACAAATTAAAAAATTTAACAATCAAATTAACCTTATTTATACTTCGTTAACTTTGTGTAAATGTATCTTTTATTTAAGGACATTAACTTCTGAAAAAAAAATTGTGATCTAACATCTCCATACAATATTATAGATTACTTACATAATTATTATTCTTCTTCATTAACCGATAGGTAGGTAAGTGTTATAGGCACCACATGCTCTAAGGTTGCCATTCTAAGATTAGGGGCTAGGTTGGTAGGTAAATGAGTGAACGACCCGAGAGTTAGTGTTAGACTAAATTAGTATCGTGGTATTACAAGCTTATTTAAGCGAAGTTTACGTTAAAAACGTAGCAGTAGCTAGTTTTTGTTTTGTTAGGTACCCTACAAAAAGCGAGGTACAGCTCAAATACCTCGCATATACATACCTAATACAATGTTATTGTAATAATTAATAATATTCATGATTTAAATGTATCAGCTCTTCAGTCTTCTGCATAAAAATTTTAATAGGCGCAATTTAGCATGTAAGTTAGTTAAATAATTAAGATAGTGTACGCTAGTTAACGTTCCATGTAATAATTTATGACAATAAAGAATTAAATAAACAACAACAACAACGTTAAAAACGACAGCAGAACACCTGAATCCTTCAGAGAAATCTCGATTATTGTATTGATCGACGAATCAAAAACACAGGTAGACTTTCGTGGTATTTCTGTCTCAAATTAAATAAAAAGGTCACACTACACATACGCTCGTCATCGATTCGTCTGGTTTCGGAGGCGTGACCTATTTACAGTTAGACTTGCGAGTGAAACACAATTTTTGACTCTAGGTAACTTTTAACTTTTTATTCTGTGCGTTCTAGCATGGAATTGCGTTCTAGCATGACGACCTCCCTGGCTCAAAGGTGAGCGCTGTTGTCTTATAACTGGGAGGACTCGGGTTCGATTCCCGGCGGAGTCAATTTGGGAATTTTTAATTTCTTAATTGTCTCTGGTCTGGTCTGGCGGGAGGCTTTAGCCGTGGCTAGTTACCACCCTACCGTCAAAGACGTGCCGCCAAGCGATTTAGCGTTCCGGCACGATGATGTGTAGAAACCAATTAGGGGTATGGGTTGAATGTTCACTGCCATACCCCTTTCAAGTTAGCCCGCTACCATCTTAGACTGCATCGTCACTTACCATCAGGTGAGATCGCAGTCAAGGACTAGCTTGGCATCGAATAAAAAAAAAAACTTGAGAGGTGTCGAATCTGAATTTTAGTAAAATACTGTAGGCATACGCATCCCATCCACGAAAGCAGATGACGATTGACGTCATCAGATTCGGCGCGTTTTGATGACAGTATAATATAGTTAAAACTACCTTATGGGAATTATGGGATACCGCGAAGTCTCAGTTCGGGGCGAACCACTAGTTATCTAATCTTAGTATTTGTTGTTCAAGTACAGAATATAACTCAAATTATGTGTAAGTTTCAAGTTTAAAAAAAAGTGGTTTTAGAGATCTAGCCTCGAATACAATCTCTACTTTGAAAGTCCCCCATTTCGTCAATTTTAAGAAAAAAAAATACTTTTGTACTCTGTTCCAAATTATCTTTAAAATGAGGTACTGCAACCCTATGAAATGCAAAAAAATATATTTTACTTCGCATTCGCTTCTATGAGAGCCCCCCTGAAATAAAGATTTTTATAACTTTTTAAGCCATTTTCGGCTGGAGGCCATCGGTTTACATATCATATCTAAAATTGAAGTAATTACGTTCAGTAATTCAGAAGATATAAGGCTCTGACAGACGGACGGACGGACGGACGGACGGACGGACGGACGGACGGACTGATGGACAAGTGCAAATTCACTCAAGTAAACTCAGAGACCTTCGCTTCGCTCGGTCAAGTTCTTTATAATATTTATCTAATCTTAGTATTTGTTTTTCAAGTACAGAATATAACTCAAATTATGTGTAAGTTTCAAGTTTAAAAAAAAAGTGGTTTTAGAGATCTAGCCTCGAATACAATCTCCACTTTGAAAGCCCCCCATTTCGTCAATTTTAAGAAAAAAAATAAAAAAAAAAAATACTTTTGTACTCTGTTCCAAATTATCTTTAAAATGAGGTACTGCAACCCTATGAAATGCAAAAAAATATATTTTACTTCGCATTCGCTTCTATGAGAGCCCCCCTGAAATAAAGATTTTTATAACTTTTTAAGCCATTTTCGGCTGGAGGCCATCGGTTTACATATCATATCTAAAATTGAAGTAATTACGTTCAGTAATTCAGAAGATATAAGGCTCTGACAGACGGACGGACGGACGGACGGACGGACGGATGGACGGACGGACGGACAAGTGCAAATTCACTCAAGTAAACTCAGAGACCTTCGCTTCGCTCGGTCGAATATTATAAAGAAACGAAATTATTTAAGTTTTAATGGGCATCAATGTTTTTAACAAAACTTCACTATACTGTTAATAGATGGCGCTGTCTTTAATATTGTAAATACAGTTTTGCGTCCGCTATTCTTATTTTGTCTATTACTAATTATGTTATTCAATTAGCAAATTATTATCAATAAACAGTCATGGCAGTTTATAATTTTTTTTATTATGAAATCGTATACTACGTAACACCGTTCAGCGAACCATCTGAATTTTAGTAAAATACTGTAGGCATACGCATCCCATCCACGAAAGCAGATGACGATTGACGTCATCAGATTCAGCGCGTTTTGATGACAGTATAATATAGTTAAAACTACCTTATGGGAATTATGGGATACCGCGAGGTCTCAGTTCGGGGCGAACCACTAGTTAATAATAATTTCGTACAGTCAAGCCGTATGCAGGAGGATATGGAAGCACCTGCATTATTATCCCAAGAAAACCCTTGCCATTCATGGATGTGTCGACTCTTATAACTAGCCATCGTTTTACGATGCAGAGACAAAAAGATACTTTGTAATAAAATTGGTTTTAGAAAAAAATTCAATTATCAAACGAATGTTAAGAAAAGAAACGAATAATTGAAAATAAACTAAAGTAACCGAAACAGCTAGATTAATTCTATCGCGTCTTAATCGAAAAAAAATTAAGATCTCCAGTAGGTAAATGAAGTTAAAAATAAATAGCTTCTGTAATATGGTTACAACTCATTTCAGTGAACAGGTATCTTACAAATTACGGCTGAGTTTTTTAACCGACTTCAAAAAAGGAGGAGGTTCTCAATTCATCGGAATCTTTTTTTATGTATGTTAACCGATTACTCGAGGACGCCTGAACCGATTTGGAAAATTCATTTTTTGTTTGAAAGGGTATCCTTTCCAGGTAGTCCCATTTAAATTTAATCGAAATCGTTCGAGCGGTTTTTAAAAAATCAGCAATAAATTATTTATAAAATTTTAAGTATCCGTTTTAATAAAAATAGATATATTTTTTGACCGAGCGAAGCGAGGTCTCTGAGTCAACTAGAGTGAATTTGCACTTGTCCGTCCGTCCGTCCGTCTGTCCGTCTGTCAGAGCCTTATAACTTTTGAATTACTGAACGTAATTGACCGAGCGAAGCGAGGTCTCTGAGTTAACTAGAGCGATTTGCACTTGTCCGTCCGTCCGTCCGTCCGTCTGTCAGAGCCTTATAACTTTTGAATTACTGAACGTAATTACTTCAAATTTAGATATAATATGTAAACCAATGACCTCCAGCCGAAAATGGCTTAAAAAGTTATAAAAATCTTTATTTCAGGGGGGCTCTCATAGAAGCGAATGCGTAGTAAAAAAAAAATATCGCGTTACATAAAATTGTTACATATCATTTTAAAGATAATTTTGAACTGAGTACAAAAATATATTTTTTTAATTTTTCCCTTAAAATTGACGAAATGGGGGGCTTTCAAAGTGGCGATTTTATACGCTCGCTTGAAGACGCTCTCTAGGAAAATCCGCTATGGATTTTCAAACTGATTTTATGTTTTTAGGTCACTTATATCCTGTACTTGAACAACAAATACTAAAATTATATGAATATTATAAAGAAACGAGATTATTTAATTTTTAATGTACATCAGTAATTCATATCGCATCAACATAGCTTCACAATAATGCTAATAGATGGCGCAGTCAGTAACTATTCCCATGGAACTACGAGTTACGACTAACGACCTATCCCAAAAACAGTTTTGCGTCGACCATTATTATTTAGTTACTTATTATAATACAATAATTGTATTGTAATTTTTTTTGTACCATATTATTCAATTAAAATTATTTTTTAGTAAAATTTTAGTTAAATATTGTATATTTTCTATTCGCGTCGATAGATGACGATTTGTACAGATGCCCGTAACCCGGTTTCACTCGTTAGTACCTACATAATAAATCAATGTTTTCACTAACGTTCCCTAACCTTTACGGGCTACCTATAAGTTAGGTGATTGATGTTTTCTGTCAACTTATTTATCACGATCCTGTACGGGACCCCTAAAAGGATATTGGGACGGATGTTAGGACTTAGGATTGTATTTAGGAGCTACCTACGTTAAGAGACTCCTACTTAGGGGATGATTTAGGTATTTTTGGTGAAAACGGGCATAATAATAATGTCAGTTTTGGTTATCATGTATCGATTGAATGAATAATCATGGGATACCGTTACCGCGAGGTCTCAGTTCGGGGCGAACCACTAGTTACTTCAAATTTAGATATAATATGTAAACTGATGGCCTTCAGCCGAATATTGGATAAAAAATTATAAAAACCTTTATTTCAGGGGGGCTCTCATAGAAGTGAATGCGAAGTAAAAAAAATTTTATCGCGTTACATAAAATTGTTACATATCATTTTAAAGATAATTTTAAAACGAGTACAAAAATATTTTTTTTTTTTAATTTTTCCCTTAAAATTGACGAAATGGGGGGCTTTCAAAGTAGCGATTTTATACGCTTGTATTGTAATTTTTTTGTACCATATTATTCAATTAAAATTATTTTTTAGTTAAATTTTAGTTAAATATTGTATAATATTTTCTATTCGCGTCGATAGATGACGATTTGTACAGATGCCCGTAACCCGGTTTCACTCGTTAGTACCTACATAATAATTCAATGTTTTCACTAACGTTCCCTAACCTTTACGGGCTACCTATGATAAGTTAGGTGATGTTTTCTGTCAACTTATTTATCACGATCCTGTACGGGACACCTAAAAAGACATTGGGACGGATGTTAGGACTTAGGATTGTATTTAGAAGCTACCTACGTTAAGAGACTCCTACTTAGGGGATGATTTAGGTATGTTTGGTGAAAACGGGCATTATAATAATGTCAGTTTTGGTTATCATGTATCGATTAAATGAATAATCATGGGATACCGTTACCGCGAGGTCTCAGTTCGGGGCGAACCACTAGTTAATATGAATCTTATTCACCCGTAATTATTTGTCTAATATGCTCTTCTTCCTTCCAAATAAGCGGATAGCCTGTATTAGGACTAGGTACGTCAATAGTGCAGCGGGTGGGGATCGAACCGTTTCAGTTTTCAATCTCCACGTTTTAACCGTTGGCCTATCAAGGCTATTGAAAACTAATAATCAGAATATACGATAACGATAAAAACGAAATATCTAATTTAATATTGGAACATTGACATTTAATTTTTCTCGACATTTATATCCGTCCCAATCGTTGAATAATCGCATCTGGATATAGGTGTCTTATGCGGACTTCCACTCTTCGAACTATGTGCTCCGCCCATTTCCACTTCAGTTTCACGAATCGCTTAGCTGTCGGTGACTTTGGTTCTCTACGGATCCCCTCATTTCTGATTTGATCTCGCAGGAATACTCCGAGTATAGCCCTCTCCATTGAGTGAGCCTTCTAGTTATTTTCCAGACTAATAATCTTCAACCAACCCGAACTCAAAAAACTACTCAAAACATGTCGATTTCTACGCTAAGGCTGAAACCACATTTGTGAGGATCGATTCGGATTTTGCCTATATAAAACTGTCATTTTCCATAGAGTCGTGTACGCATCGAAAAGCCGATTTGATCCGTACACGTTTCTATGGAAAATGAGAGTTTTGTATGGGCAAAATCCGAATCGATCCTCACAAATGTGGTTTCAGCCTTATACTACTCTGTTAAGTCCTGATAACTTTTAGTTTGGAATGGAGTCTCTAGTCTCAGAGTAAATAACTTGAGTTGCAAATGACATTCCCGAGACTTTAATTAGAGACTCCATCAAAGTGCGCCGGAAGTTACAAGTGGAACTCGGTAATAGTATTATCTCGTTCGCGGTTAACGCAAAGAGATTCATCTTAGAGTTATTTGGACTAATTTATACTTTCTGAGTTGCTGAGTTACATCAAACAAAGTTATAGGTAATTAAAATGAAATTAATAATATCTGACGTTACTCTGTTTACATTAGTAACATTATAAATGCGAAAATGTGTTTGTTTGTTGTTTGTTGTTTGTTGGGTTGTTCGTTAATCACGCAGCAACCGAGCAACGGATCGACGTGATAGATTTAGGGCCCATGTCCATTCATTGGTGAGGTACGAGGGAACTGACACACAGATACACAAATACACACACACATACGTCTTATTTGTCAGGTGTTAAAAATCCATGTCCAAAGACTGAACTAATCAGGTCTATTCTGGTAGATGCCACGGGGAAATGAAATCACGACCGAAACCACAGAAACCTTCTAATATAATCTGTGATGTGTAACAGACAACATATAAATCATTGTTTCATACGCCGGCATGATTTACGCAGTGCGTGGGAAGACTATAAAGTTCGGGAAGCGTAAAACGGCGTGAAAACATCTCTGCGGTTTCTTTATTTATGCTTGCGCCAGTTCACCTAATACATATTTATCTCAGGAGCACACCAAAGACTTTTTGTTTTAAGAATCCTTTTACACAACTCCTGATTAGGTTATATCGAAATATTAATATTAAAGTAAATATGAAACATCTTTTCATATATAAGTAATTTAATTTAAAAAAAAATCTTTTTAAGCAAACGCCTTGAAACTCCCGCTTTACTACATTACAAAATATTTAATTTATTGTTGATATTTAAAAAAAAGACTCCACCGATTCCGATAAAATTTATATGGAACCACCTGGGAAGTATACTCTTCCAAAGAAAAAAAGAATTTTCCAAATCGGTTCAGGCGTCTTCGAGTAATCGGTGAACATACATTAAAAAAAAAATTGTGTGTGTCAGCACGACGCGCAACTGGAGTTTACTTCATACTCAACGTTGAAATTTCTACCCTAACGTTGAGTAAATAAGGTTGGTCTTCGCTTGAGTTGTCGAATGCCCGCGCTACGCCTTTCACAACGACGCAAATCTCCACCCCTAACGGAGTACAACACCCGTGGCTATTCAAATAGTTTACACATAAGCCGAAAGATGGCGCTGATATACATGTGAACGAAAGCCAACCTTATTTACTCAACGTTAGGGTAGAAATTTGCATCGTTGTGAAAAACGTGACACGGGCATTCGACAACTCAAGCGAAAACCAACCTTATTTACTCAACGTTAGGGTAGAAATTTAAACATTGTGAAAAACGTAACAAGGTCATTGATAAATGGATTTTAGTGCTCGGATTTTTCTCATACCGGGCTGCTAAAATCGATTCTTAAGGAGTAAACTCCAAAAAGATTCCGACGCATTGATAACCTCCTCCTCCTCCTTTTTTGAAGTCGTTTAAAAATGTGAAAAATGGGAGGGAACACAAAGTATCAAGATATCTTGTCCGAGATATATTCGTGTAGCTAGCCGTATTAAAAAAAAAACTTTTTTAATATGGCTCATGACTGAGAAAATCAACCACTGTTTCTCCATTTCTAGACCCGGAGCTAGTATTTGTAAGCAAGGATAAGTAATATAACTAGGTACTAGTTAATTGATATTTGTTTTAATAATAAGGTAATGTTTGATGTCTATAGTTTTTGACTCATTTCTGCAGAAGACAAATACATACATATAAAATAGCAATATTAATTTTTCAATCAATTTGAAATAGAGCGACGTTTTGTCGAGCCGCATGTCTCAAGTGTTACCGTACGCTACGGCTGCGGTAACGCGGTTTTGGTGATATATTATATACGTTAGATGAGTGTTATGTGGTTGTTCTTATTTATTACCACTTAAAGGCGAAGAATTGGTAACAATTTTGCGTATTTTATGATAAATAGTTTGTGCATTGTAAGCATAACGAGAGTAGACGCAAATATGTGTTTCGATAAAAAATTGGTTGTCTGTAAAGTCGGCTTACGGTCGATAGTTTTACGTGATAACGTCATAAAGAAAAATAAACTAGCTCGTGACACATCCGCTAACCACAGCGCGCACGCGATGACTGGCGGGCGGCGGTGGGCGCTCTCTAGTCACAAGCCAACGCTTGGGCCGATCGTGTCTCTCTATCGCTTGTTCCGCGCTCTCGCTTGCACGCTCAGGCTCAGGCGGAACGTGACCTTTTACGTGCGTGCAGCCGGTGTTCATCGATTTATAAGACGTTATCACGACAAAAAAATGGGCCAAGTGCGAGTCGGGCCTCGCTCTTTTAGGGTTCCGTTAACAAAAATTAAATAAAAATATTTCCATGTACCCATGGAAATATTTTAATTATTTTTTTTAATTTATTTTAATTTTTATTATTTGTTGTTATAGCTACAATAGAAATACATAATATTATGTGAAAATTTCATCTGTCTATCTATTACGGTTTACGAGATACAGCCCGCTGACAGACGGACGGACGGACGGACGGACGGACGGACGGACAGCGTAGGCTTAGTAATAGGGTCCCGTTAGTACCCTTTGGGTACGGAACCCTAAAAATCTCCTAATAGAGTCCGTCTTTTCATTTTCGTTACTTTAATTGCGATTTCACCTTGTGTTAGGTGACGATGAAGTCTGATGTTAAGGCGGGCTAACTTGGGAGGCTTTATTGCAGTTTAACTAAAGTCAAACTATACGGAGTTTGGATTTTCGCTACATTATCTTCTTCTTCCTCTTTGTCAACCGATAGACGTCCATTCCTGGATAAAGATCTCTTGCGTGGACTTCCACAGGCCTCGGTCTTGCGCCGCCTGAATCCAACGGCCCCCTGCGACTCGTTTGATGTCGTCGGTCAACCTAGTGGTGACTCCCCGCCTGTCAACACTGCGCTTCCCGGTGCGGGGTCGCCACTCCAGCACCTTGGGACCCCAACGACCATCAGCTCTTCGAACTATGTGCCCCGCCCATTTCCACTTCAGTTTCGGGACTCGCTGAGCTATGTCGGTGACTTTGGTTCTCCTACGGATCTCGTCATTTCTGATTTGAACTCGCAGAGCATAACTTTCTCAATCGCCCACTGAGTGACCCTGAGCATTCTTATGAGGCCCACAGTTAGCGATCATGTCTCGGATCCGCTGAATTGTAACAGCTTCTAATATTAAAACTAAAGCTGCAACGTACGCCCTAGAAAAATAACAATAGAATATATTAACCATGTTGTTACATTAAATCCCAACAACCATTTCAAAGGACTTAAGAGTAGTGTCTAGTGACGAACCGGACGCGAGTAGGTATTTTCCAAAATGCTATCTGTTTCACAACGCTTCGCTGCCCGACCCGCATCGTGCGATAGAGAGAGTTGCAAGTTCAGGAGTTATTTGCCTAAATTTTATTCTTGAAATATTGTTTCGGGTCATAACGTTTTTACCCCCCTAAACGTTTACAAAATTTGACAATTTTGGTCTCATTAGATTCAATACACCTTAATCTAGGCTCGTACGTTTCATTTTTTTAGTATTTCAGTTTAGTTAAATTTAAAAAAATAAAATTAGTCGAGGAAGTTTTTTAGTCAAAAATATGGATATTTAGTCACTAATAACTTTTAACATAAGCAATATTTCTTTAAAATTAAAACGTACGGGCATAGTTTTTCATTGTATCTGCAACATTTCAAAAAATTATGAACATTGGACAACATTTACGGATAGCAAAACGTTATCGCTTTTTGTATGAAAATTTTCAACTAGACACTCCTTTTAAGCGCAAAAGGAAAACATGCTACGCCGTTGTGCGATATCGTATTTCCCGTTTGGCCACGCCCACATACTTGAGAGCCTCCAAGCGAAAAATAAACAAACATTTTTTTATATTTATTACTCCGATCTGAATTCTGATCGCGTGTATGAGCGTCTTGTTTCTCTTTTCGATTACTTTTTAAGGTTTCTTTGGAAATATAATATTACTAGATGATGCCCGCGACTTCGTCCGCGTGGTTTGAGGTTTTTTGAGTCCTGCGGGAACTCTTTACTTTTCCGGGATAAAAGTAGCCTATGTGTTAATACGCTTTACACCAAATAGCAGGGTATTGGAATTAGTCCACAAAAGGAGAGAACTCATGTCCACCATCATACGAAGGAAAGTAGGTAGCTTTCTTTGGACACCTACAAAGAGGAGCCCAATTCTCATTCCCAAAACTAGTGCTGGAAGGGAGGATTGCAGGCAAGAGAGTTCCAGGTCGCCAAAGACGCAAGTGGTTGGACGATATAAGGGAGTGGACTGGGCTGACTTATCCAAAATTAAAAGATGCGGCTTTAAATAGAGAAGCTTTTTGCATGATGACCGCCAAACTTCAACACGAGTTTCTGTCTGAGCCTGCGCGTGCAAGCGAGAGCGCGGACCAAGCGATAGAGAGGCACGATCGGCCCAAGCGTTGGCTTGTGCCGCCCGCCAGTCATGTTTCTTTATGACGTTATCACGTAAAACTATCGTCCGTAAACCGACTTTTTTTTAAACAAAGAATATTAGTCAAATTGAAGTTGACAAATATCCTCCTATCCCCTCCAAATAAGCGGAAAGCTTGTGCTAGGAGTGGGTACGACAATAGTGCAACGGGTGGGATTCGAATCTGCGACCTTTCAGTTTTCAGTCCGCACCTTTAACCGTTGGGCTATTGAGGCTCAACAGGCAACATAAAGCCTTGTTGCCTGTTGAGCCTCAATAGCCCTACGGTTAAAGGTGCGGACTAAAAACTGAAAGGTCGTAGGTCAGACAACCAATATTTTTTTTCGTTTAATAGTAGTTAGAACACAAAAACGTCTAACTCGGTTCCGACTCGGAAGCACGTCCACTCGTCCCCGCAATATAACAAGTCATAAACACACGAGTAACGCCAGACACCGAGCAACAGATGTTCACGGCATTATGTAAGGGAAGCAGTCAGGAGCGAGCCACGCTTATATGCGATGGGTTCTGTGACATGAATAGCCAAAACTGCTTCATCATCGTGAGCAAACGATTAACGTCTCACTATAGGCCATATTCCAACACGCTGCGCTGACCGAAAGCGAATTGTTAGACTTCACACACCTTTGAGAGCATTACACGTTTAGAGTACGCTCAGTCAGAAACTGCTTGTTGTTAACAAACAAAATCCACATAATGCACAACAAAATTTGTTTTTAGCCAAGTTTTCTGGGAGGTTGTAGAATAGAATAGAATAGAATGGATTTTTTTTTTATTCAAATAAACTTTTTTACAAGTGCTTTTGAATCGTCTGGCTCTACCACTGGTTCGGAATGCCTTTCCTGCCGAGAAGAACCAGCAAGAAAGTCGGCGGTTGCTCTTTTCAAAACAAATTTACAATACAGTAAATACTATGCTATATATGCAGTGTTTCCACAATGAGGGAAGTTCCAAAAATGCATACCGACTAACTTCTATCTCAAGATGGGCAGACATAAAGTAGCCATTGACCATTCCCGCCAGTGGAACCCGTTCACGAGCATGACGCATGACTCAGCCATTGCTTGGCTCAACCATATTTGAGGGAATGTAACGTAACGTAATTATATTGTTTAGCAGTACCTAATGTCTGTGTTGATTAACTGCTTTATTATTTATTTATTTAATATGGGGTAAAGCAGCCGATATTGGGAAAATTTTTGTATTGCAGAAGAGGGCAATTCGCGCAATCTATAATTTAAAACCGCGGGATTCCCTTCGAGAAAAATTTAAAGAAATAGGCATTCTTACAGTAGCTTCACAATATATTTATAATAACATAGTATTTGTCAGCCAAAACATTGTGAATTACAAAAAAATAGGCCAAGTGCGAGTCGGGCCTCGCTCTTTTAGGGTTCCGTTAAAAAAAACTTAAATAAAAATATTTCCATGTACCCATGGAAATATTTTAATTTAATTTAATTTTTATTATTTGTTGTTATAGCGGCAATAGAAATACATAATATGTGAAAATTTCATCTGTCTATCTATTACGGTTTACGAGATACAGCCCGCTGACAGACGGACGGACGGACGGACGGACGGACGGACGGACGGACGGACGGACGGACGGACAGCGTAGGCTTAGTAATAGGGTCCCGTTGGTACCCTTTGGGTACGGAACCCAAAAAAGGGTGATTTACACGATAGGCAGGTTAGTGATTCCTCAACTGCGCCTCAAGAGGGTCCGAAAGACATTTGTAGGAATGGGCGTGACGTTTTATAATAAAATTCCACAGTCGATCTTTAACTTGCCTTTACACAAGTTTAAGAAATCAGTTAAAACCAATCTCATGAAAAATGCATAATATTATACAATTGATGACTATATAAATGACGAAAAAGCGTGGATATAATTCGTTCAAGCGATTCATGAGACAGTAGGTAATGATTAACCTGTAAATCCTCTTTTTCCTCATTGTGGAAACACTGCATATATAGCATAATATCTATTAAATTGTAAAATTGTTTTGAGAAGAGCAACTGCCGAGTTTCTTGCTGGTTCTTCTCGGCAGGAACGGCATTCCGAACCAGTGGTAGACTTAACGACGATTCAAAAGCACTTGTAAAAAAGTTTATTTGAATAAAAAATCGGCCAAGTGCGAGTCGGGCCTCGCTCTTTTAGAGTTCCGTTAGAAAAAATTAAATAAAAATATTACCATGTAGGTACACATGGAAATATTTTAATTTAATTTTTTTAATTTAATTTAATTTTTATTATTTGTTGTTATAGCGGCAATAGAAATACATAATATGTAAAAATTTCATCTGTCTATCTATTACGGTTTACGAGATACAGCCCGCTGACAGACGGACGGACGGACGGTCGGACAGCGTAGGCTTAGTAATAGGGTCCCGTTGGTACCCTTTGGGTACGGAACCCTAAAAACATTTCTATTCTATTCTATTCTATTCTATTCTATTCTATTCTATTCTATTCTATTCTATTCTATTCTATTCTATTCTATTCTATTCTATTCTATTCTATTCTATTCTATTCTATTCTATTCTATTCTATTCTATTCTATTCTATTCTATTCTATTCTATTCTAATAATATGCGGTGGGTTGTATGGCCATCTAAATAGTGAACCTGAGTCTATTATTACGTCCGCGTCACCTAGATTTCAGATCAGAAGTAGGTTATGAGTTTTAAAACGGGTCGTTTCAACGAATATTTCTCTATCAACGGAACGTGTTCAACATCAATGAAGAGATAGCTTAATTAATAATATGTTGTTTTTAAATCTTTATTTTTTACTACGGAACCCCAAAAAGACCTAACAACCAATCTGCTTCAAATAAGTAAGTTTCTTTCAACCTTGAAATCACATCAAGCAAGATTGGACTTTATTGTTACAAAAATACGAATGATTCTTGCCTGGGGATTAATGAAAGAGGTTGGGGAGGAAGAAGTCTACCCTCTAATAAAGTAAATGCCTATTTCCCATTCGTTTAGGGTGTTCATTATTATGTATTTTCCGTCCGATCTTTGCCCAGATGGTCGGTGAATAATGTTTTCGCGTATTTGATGCTTTACTCAACAACATGTTATCATTTTTTACGAGCTGAGTGGATTTCTTTTAGATAAAATGTAGGGGAAAACTATCGATATTGAACTTTGGCACAGCTTTGCTCTTATTTTCTATTAGCTGAAACCCGTGACTTCGTCCAAATCCTTACTAATATGTATAAATGCGAAACTGTGTTTGCTTGTTGGTTTTTCCTTTAATCACGCAGCAACGGAGCATTTTATCGACGTAACTTTTTGCATGGGTATAGTTGAGGACCTGGAAAGTGACATAGCTTACTTTTATCCCGGAAAAAAGGGTTCTCGAGGATTTTTAAAAATCTAACTCCACCCGGACGGAGTCGCGGGCAAAAGCTAATGAGTTTATAAATCACAAAACATGGGCAGAGAAGTGTAAATACAGACTATACTTTCATTATGTTTATGTGCGTATGAAAAAGAGAAAAACCTTTACTTTTAACTCGATTTAATTTTCGTAAACGATTACAACTAAGCACAATTTCGTATCTTTTTAGCTTATAGAACCTAGTATATGCAATGATATATTTTTTTTACGTTTTATGGTTATTCGATGGCAGTTGCGCGCTCATCATAACGCGCAACTGCGTTATGATGTTGCGCGTCAACATCATAACGCTTTTGCGCTTAATATGTGTGTGTATTGTGTATAAATACATACACAATATGTGTGTGTATTTGGTACACGTACATTATAAATGTACGAGGACCAAAGGGGCTTTAGCGCGTTAAATTACTGCTCGAATAGCATGTTCGTGACGCAAAGTCATAAGATTTTCGCCTACCAAAAATCTCAACGTGCCCAAAGAAGTTTTCACTTCAACCATCCCTAATTATGTATTCTGTGCTTCAACATAATATCTTTTTAAAAAGCGCTAGAGATTCGCGCGTAAGGGTTGTCGTGCTAATTATTCCTTGGCTACTTTAAGCCAGTTGCCTTACTTTAATATTAGTTCTATGATGAGTTTTGTCGGCACTCGATTCTGTTACCCCGGGTATACCGCAGTCATTATTTTTCTGAAACTTTAGATGTCAAAAGTTTTAAAAAAAATACGAGTTGAGTTTGTCGTCGGGTTGATATTAGCTGATGCCCTTATAATGGCCAGTAGAAGACAAATAAGAGCAAGAAAAGTATTAGAATTTGCTATAATCCTCCAACAGAAAAATCTGTATGGTCAAACATGCAGTAACAAGCTAAGCACCGTTCATCTTCCCAAGCAAGCAAGAAAGCCAAGTTCCCAAGCAAGCAATGCCACCACCACTCACATGCACCACCACACAAGACTTTTACACTACTCTCGACGCATTGTTAGTCTCTAGCACTCGATGGTAAAAATAACACAACGAAATACTGGAACTAACTATAGTTTATTGTTTTATAGGATTCTTACAATTCACTGACTTTGGTTAATTACTCAAATCACTTTAAAATTACGCGACTCGCGATGACCTCCAAAAGGTCTTTCGGCAACTAGGTTCAGGACATTAGCTTCCTTGCTGTACCAGACCAGCGGGCAGGAACCAGGTCCGTAGCTGATGACAGCAATTGGGCTAATTCCAGAACGACTGCCAGAGTTTGAATTAATTAGCCGTTTTATAGTAGGCATATAATGCTGACTAACATTTTATTAATTACGTAAATCGATAATAATCATGGCTCAGCAATACATGGCTTCGAACTAGGGATGTAACAGCACGACACCGGAGCATCCTCAGGAGATGTCGACTTTACAATGCAGTATTGTCTAGTAAATATTTGACTAGACAATACCGCATTGTAAAATCTGTTGGTGGATTATAGTAAAATAATTCTAACCTTTTCTTGCTAATCATGAACTTCCGCAAAGTAACGCCTGCTTCTATCCAATAGACAAATAAAAGTTAATGAGTTTTCTACGGAGACATAAATTACTATTGCATGGACTTTATTATCAACCCGAATATGGAAAATTGGATGAACATTCGTCATAAATAATGATTATAATGATAATCGTATAAAATGCAGCCTATGTCACTCGGACCATAATAACGCATCGGTTAACAACACCCCATTCACTAAAATCGGCTCAGAAGTTTAGGCGCTACGGCGGAACATACGTAAATAATAAAAACATACATTCATAGACTGATAAAATCAAAAATCCTTCATTTTGGCTTTGCCATATTCGTGTAAAATAAATTGGTTGTCTAAGTATAAAGTCGGTTTACGTACGACAGTTTTACGTGATAACGTCCACATCATAAAGAAACATTGACAAAACTGGCGGGCGGCGGCGGGCGCTCTCTATAATCGCGTGGGCCGATCGTGCCTCTCTATCGCTTGTTCCGCGCTCTCGCTTGCACGCTCAAGCTCAGGCGGAACGTGACACTTTTTCGTGCGTGCAGCCGGTGTTAATCGATTTATAGGACGTTATCAAGTCGAAAATTAAGGCAGTAAACTAAAAGGTTCCCTCAGAGCTTTTATTATAATGCCGACACAATTACTTTAACATTCCTTTTATAATAATTACGCCACCCGATAAGAAAGCTTCCCAAGAGGGAGCGAGTAATACTCATAAATAAGCAATTTCGGCCGATATTCCTTTATCATTCATGAGATTATGGGCTTCTTAGGACCCCTTTATATTATAGCAACTTTTATATTATCACAATTCTGTATGGCGTAGATATACTCGCATTATAACACAATTATAATTAGGTTTTGTGGAACTCATTGTGGAAACACTGCATACATAGCATAGTATCTATTGAATTGTAAATCTGTTTTGAAAAGAGCAACCGCCGAGTTTCTTGCTGGTTCTTCTCGGCAGGAAGGGCATTCCGAACCAGTGGTAGACTCATCGACGATTTAAAAGCACTCTATTCTATTCTAATGTATGAGTAGATATTGTATTTTAGGTTACTCCGTATAGGTAGTCTAGCATTTTTCATAGACAGTACATATGGATTTAAAATATAAATAATTTTTGAAACTTTTGATTTATAATAAAACTATTTGATGCCCGCGACTTCATTCGCGAGGATTTAGTTTTTGAGAACCCTCGAGAACTCTTTGATTTTCCGGGATAAAAAGTAGCCTATGTCACTCTCCAGGTCCTCAACTATACCCATGCAAAAATCACGACGATCCGTGGCTCTGTTGCGGCGTGATTAAAGGACAAACCAACAAACAAATACATTTTCGCATTTATAATATTAGTATGATTCGTTAGATGATGATTAGTAAGTTGGTACGTTCAATTCGGCACAAGACAGACAGGCCAAACTTTTTTAACTTTTCAAATTCAAATCATTTATTTGCATGATCGCAGGTACATAAAAGGTGTTACAGTAGGGTAGGTACAAAACATTCCGCAATCCGCCGAACAAAGTGCATGCAATTTTTTTTTTACATATTAATAATGTTATTCAACGTCAAAAGAAACAATACACCACAATTAAAATTACAAATGTCAATGCACTTTTGTTTGGGTTATACTATAGGTAGTTCAAATAATATTATAATGAACTTATTAAGAGGCAGTGATATTTCTATTGGCATCTTGCTCGTGCAAAAATAACAACTTAGGCTAGAACCACATCTGTGCGTATCAATTCGCATTTTGTCCATACAAAACTGTCATTTTTCATAGAGTCGTGTACGCATCGAAAAGCCAATAATATGAACGAGTATAAGTTAAAAATTTTATTTTTAAATGCAAGCTTTTATTAGCTACATCATTAGACTCTGGATACCATCTAAACTAGCGGCACGCTATGATGGCCGGTTTGACACATTACAATAGTGATGTGGAATGTCAATTTATTCTCGAACAAAAAACAATTAAGTTTTGTTTTTGTACCTGATTAAATAGGTTTAATAAAACAAAAATGTATATGTTTATTTAATTTATTTGAACGAACTGAATATTTGAATGAAAATGAATATACATACTTTATATGCACACAAGAAACATATGAATACAAAAGATACCAAAAAAGGTGCCACAAAAGGCCATAATTAATCAGATTCGTCCATACTACTATTTTCACTGTCGTCACTGCTATCATCACCTACATTAATAATTATATGTTCGTTTTCTATAATATTATCTATTTTCACATCTCTTTCATAATCTTCCCTTATTAATTTAACAGTTCTATTCACAACCTTTTCCCAGTCTCCTTTAGTCACATGTTCACAAGCTTCTTCTAATAATTTTAGCATTTTTTTTGTGGTAAATGGGGGTTCTGTATTGTGTCTTGCAGCATATCCCTTAATTTGAGCCCACACCAACTCAATCGCATTATACTCATAATGGTAAGGCGGTAACCGTATAACTCTGTGCCCATGTTCTAATGCTATTTCGTCAATGACGTATCGGATCTTGGTTGGTTTGTTTTCTTTTAAAAGACGTACTAATTCCGCTTTTAACATATTCATGTTTGCATCTACGCCATTTTTACGAAGCCATGCGACGATATCAGCTTTCTTTTGGGATTGGGCAGGTGGCTTGTCAATTTGCATCGAGTGGTATGGGGCGTTGTCCATAATTATAATAGATGGTTCAGGGAGGCTACACAACATTGAGGTAAACCATTCAGTAAACTTTTCTCCATTCATGTCTTCATGATAGTCTCCAGTGGTTTTTGACGCAAAAGCCATGAGAGAACCTTCGACAAACCCGTTGATGGTTCCGGCGTGACAAATTATAAGTCGCGATCCTTTTCCTACAGGAACTTTGGAAGTAGATGCTGCTGTGTCATCGTTCCAAGAACGGCCTACAGTATGGTTAGCATTAAGCCATGTTTCATCCAAGAACACATTTTGCCAATTTTTGATTTCTTTCACTTGCCGTAAAAAAGTATACCTTGCCATCGCTATATCAAATCTTTCCATCAATATTTTGCGTTTGTTACATTTTTTGTATCGAAATCCAATGGTCTTCAAAATCTTCGTTAAAGAACTTTCCCCACCGAAGAATAATCCAGCTTCCTTCAGTGAATGCACCAACTTTTTTCTTGTTGGATACTCCTTCTGTAAATAGTAGCCGTAAACATGTCTTCGGATAGCATCGGCATCAAAGCTATCGATGCCTACGACTGGTTTTGCTCGTTTTCTCTTTTTTGGTGTGTGAAGTTTATTTTCTTCTGTGCCAGTCTCGCCATATTTTTTTTTAGTTATCCGTCTAACAGTTCGTTGTCCAATATTAAGCGCATCAGCTACGCGTTCAACCACTGACGTTATAGGTAAAATTGGCCCTCCATTTTGAGCTTCACGATCGAAATAGTTACGAAGGCGTATTACGAACTCATGTGTCTGACTATTTAGAACAGTTCTCTGCGTACGTTCGGTCATATCGACGAAATCCACAACAAAGGGCTTGAACAGAGTCCAAATTAACGAGCAAGGGTCAACAGTAATGCAGTATCAATATTTGAAATCCAAAGCCAGGTCAAAACTATATCACAATCGCATTGCACTGACAGTTTATACTTTTCGAAGCAACGTCAATTCGAAACTGCTTTGTTTTGCATTGAGCATTGACGCGAGTTTGCCGGAGGTAGTAGTTGTGCTAGCCAGCGATCCTATGTGACGATCGTATTAGATTCCATTTTTAAAAATTTTCAATTTAGAAAACCAAATGCCGAGTTGTGGTATATATCATATAAAAATAAAAATTTTACCTTTTGTATGAAACAGCTGATATTTTTTTGCGATTTCAGAGGTTTGTCCACATAGTGAAAATTGTTCATATTCACAAGTACATTCACCCCTTAAATGGTGCAAACTGATTTTTCTACACTTGTATACATTTTAGAAATCAATTTAATAAATAAATTTTGAGTCCTAAACCTAAAACTACATTCGATAAAATTTATGAATCTCTGCACATCACTATCGTCAATAAAGTAATACAATTATTTCCTTCAAAGTCGTTATCAATTAATACGGAACTTCATGAGCGGACAAACGTCAAACCGGCCATCATAGCGTGCCGCTAGTGTAATCCATTTACGAGTATGTCAAAGTCAAACAAGCTTACGGTAGTAAATATAATTCGTCTATGCAAACAAGGCTAAGAAAAAACGAACGGGATTTCAGTTAATCTGACATGTTTGATGGATTACAAATTACTCGCGCTTTATTCTATTTTTGTGTTTTATTTGCTATGTTTTGGGTGTTTTATTGGATAAAGTTCAAGAGTTAGTAAACAATTGGTTTTAAAATATTATACAACAATGTAAAAATATACTGCACCAAATTGTTCTTACTTGTTTTAGGCGTCTGTTTGCATAATTATACTTACAGCTTTATCCAGAAGGTACACGAACATTTGATATCCCGATATTTTAAAACATTATCATTATTCAGATCTGAAATACTTACTTCTTCTTCTTCTTTATCAACCGATAGACGTCCACGGCTGGACAAAGGTCTCTTGCATGGACTTCCACAGGCCTCGGTCTTGCGCCGCCTGGATCCAACGGCTCCCTGCGACTCGCTTGATGTAGTCGGTCCACCTAAGTCATCACTGGCAACACGAAAGTAAGTATTACTTACTGTTGTGAAAATGTTGATATTCATTGCTTAAAATCGAGATATTAAAACAGAGATACTAACAACCATAAAAAGGAGGAAATTAGAATATTTTGGGCACATGATGCGTAACACCAAGAAGTATGAACTCCTTCAACTTATCATGCAGGGGAAAGTGGCAGGCAGAAGGAGTGTATTTAAAAAGAATTGGCAGTCATAGGGACTGCCGATAGAAGTGAAAACTATACTAGCGGCACGCTATGATGGCCGGTTTGACACATTACAATAGTGATGTGGAATGTCAATTTATTCTCGAACAAAAAACAATTAAGTTTTGTTTTTGTACCTGATTAAATAGGTTTAATAAAACAATTTTTGCCAATTTTTGATTTCTTTCACTTGCCGTAAAAAAGTATACCTTGCCATCGCTATATCAAATCTTTCCATCAATATTTTGCGTTTGTTACATTTTTTGTATCGAAATCCAATGGTCTTCAAAATCTTCGTTAAAGAACTTTCCCCACCGAAGAATAATCCAGCTTCCTTCAGTGAATGCACCAACTTTTTTCTTGTTGGATACTCCTTCTGTAAATAGTAGCCGTAAACATGTCTTCGGATAGCATCGGCATCAAAGCTATCGATGCCTACGACTGGTTTTGCTCGTTTTCTCTTTTTTGGTGTGTGAAGTTTATTTTCTTCTGTGCCAGTCTCGCCATATTTTTTTTTAGTTATCCGTCTAACAGTTCGTTGTCCAATATTAAGCGCATCAGCTACGCGTTCAACCACTGACGTTATAGGTAAAATTGGCCCTCCATTTTGAGCTTCACGATCGAAATAGTTACGAAGGCGTATTACGAACTCACGTGTCTGACTATTTAGAACAGTTCTCTGCGTACGTTCGGTCATATCGACGAAATCCACAACAAAGGGCTTGAACAGAGTCCAAATTAACGAGCAAGGGTCAACAGTAATGCAGTATCAATATTTGAAATCCAAAGCCAGGTCAAAACTATATCACAATCGCATTGCACTGACAGTTTATACTTTTCGAAGCAACGTCAATTCGAAACTGCTTTGTTTTGCATTGAGCATTGACGCGAGTTTGCCGGAGGTAGTAGTTGTGCTAGCCAGCGATCCTATGTGACGATCGTATTAGATTCCATTTTTAAAAATTTTCAATTTAGAAAACCAAATGCCGTGTTGTGGTATATATCATATAAAAATAAAAATTTTACCTTTTGTATGAAACAGCTGATATTTTTTTGCGATTTCAGAGGTTTGTCCACATAGTGAAAATTGTTCATATTCACAAGTACATTCACCCCTTAAATGGTGCAAACTGATTTTTCTACACTTGTATACATTTTAGAAATCAATTTAATAAATAAATTTTGAGTCCTAAACCTAAAACTACATTCGATAAAATTTATGAATCTCTGCACATCACTATCGTCAATAAAGTAATACAATTATTTCCTTCAAAGTCGTTATCAATTAATACGGAACTTCATGAGCGGACAAACGTCAAACCGGCCATCATAGCGTGCCGCTAGTTTAGGATCAGAGTACTTGTTATGACAAATCAAACGAGCCCAAACTCGATGGGGTTACGTCGTTTTATTACAGAGTTCCGATAGCCATCTTCCGTCTCCATCATCAGATCAGCTCCATGTCACAATAATATTGCATTTACATCCGATTTACACATACATGCAAAATTTCACCTCGATCAAAAACCGGGAAGTGGGTCTAATTCATCTTGCAAGATTTGACCCAAACAAACATTGCAAGTTAAATAAAAGCTTGTAAAAATGACAGTTTTTTATGGACAAAATGCGAATCGATGCGCACAGATGTGGTTTCAGCCTAAGTTGTCATTTAGAAGTGACTGAAGAAATGATCAAGAATAGTTAGTAGGTATAATCAAAACAATTCCAGCACTTGGATTGCGCGAACCACATAAATACTTCTATAAAGTAAATAAGCTATTTTGAACGCATGAGTAATGTCGATCCAGTTGAACCCAGTTTATCTCTCTTCACGCCTGGAATGGGCCACTAAATACACGTCTATAATATAATAAAACTGTAACAGGTCCAATTCTGTACATTGAAGATATTTTGAAAATTTTTGTTTGAGGGCACTCTATAATCGATACTGAAGCCAAAACAATTTTTTTTAAATTTTTTGTCTGTCTGTCTGTCTGTCTGTCTGTCTGTCTGTCTGTCTGTCTGTCTGTCTGTCTGTATCTTGGCCGCGCATCACGCCGAAACTACTGGACGGATTTAAATGAAACTTGGCACGATTTAAGTTAATACTACGAGGTATAATATAGGATACTTTTTATCCCGAAATTCAGCACGGTTCCCTTGGGAGAGGGGATGAAAGTCAAAATGTGTATTTCGCTGTAATTCATTAAGGCGTATTCCGATTTAATCCATTCTTTTTTTGTTAGAAAGCAGGTTCTTTAGAGATTGTCCTGTAATTATTTCAAGGTCGTCAATTTAGTAGTTCAGAAATTATAGACATCACAATCTTCTGTATAGGTCCAAATAACTTGAACCCCGGAATCTACAGGATACTTTGAATGAACGGCTCATCTTAAGCTGGCATGCGTAATTTATCGTATATAGCCATCGTGGATACTATTTTGTCAAAGTCAAACTACTCCAAAGGCGTCAGATTTTGCCAAACGATCATTATACCTACATACTGCATAGTAGGTATGGATGTAATACATCGTATGGACGTAATATTACAGTGTTTTCCTATGTAATTTAATATTCTAATCATACTTATGTACTAATATTATAAATGCGAAAGTGTGTTTATTTGTTGGTTTGTCTTTCAATCACGCCGCAACAGGGCTACGGATCGACGTGATTTTTTGCATGGGTATAGTTGAACCAGGAGAGTGACATAGGCTACTTTTTATCCCGGAAAATCAAAGAGTTCCAGAGAGATTTTAAAAACTAAATCTACGCAGACGAAGTCGTGGGCATCAGCTAGTTCACAAATAAGATTACGTGTAAAGTGCCTTGAACACATTAACTTACATGTTTGTCTTTTAGATTTGACACGCTCAATCATTGACATGCCGGCTAACTTGCTGAATATGTGGATTTTCATAATAAGTAACAAAATTTCGTCCTCAAATCAACAACAATTAATGACAAAATTGAGAACTTTACCATTTATTTGTAAGTGGATTTGAATAAAAATTTAAGCATAACATCTCAAAACCACTGAAAGAAACATTCAATTATTCTTTTAGCATTAAATCCATGCTAAAGGTAAGGTAAGGCTAAGGTAAGTTAAGGTAAGCTAAGGCTTTAGCTAAAGGTAAGGACTAAATACACAACAGTATAATTACACATTAACAGTTTAATTAGACCTTGCATACGCGGCAGTCATTCCCTTCTAAAATACGCTTGAGTACTTTAAGATTTTAAGAGTGAATAGACATCTATTAGCAAGCGCTCTCCAACCTAGACTTCTTTACTTTAATGATTTCTCCATCATTCCTCGATAGGCTTATTCTTGCTCAGTCACTAAAACGAGCGCTTTGAACAAGTACCTACATTCGTAAGACTACTAGTTCGGACTTCTAGTACTTACTATTAGTACAGAAATTCCGAGCCAAGCGACAGAATCACAGACTAAGGTCCACAAGAAACGAGTACTAAATGAACGATGTTATTGTCTGATTCCTTGTTTCCCGCTCGTTTAGAGCCGAGCGATGAAGTACTAAAAATACGATGTACCTACCTTATTAAGCATATTACGGACTAGTTCGTTCTTGTTCAGTCATCATCATCATCATCATCATCATCATCAACCTTTAGATGTCCACTGCTGGACATAGGTCTCCTGCATGGACCTTCACAGGATTCGGTCTTGCGCCGCCTGAATCCAGCGGCTCCCTTTGATGTCGTCGGTCCACCTAGTGGGGGGTCTGCCAACACTGCGCTTACCGGTGCGGGGTTGCCACCCCAACACCTTGGGACCCCAACGACCATCAGCTCTTCGAACTATGTGCCCCGCCCATTTCCACTTCAGTTTCGCGACTTGCTGAGCTATGTCGGTGACTTTGGTTCTCCTGCGGATCTCTTCATTTCTGATTTGATCTCGCAGGGATACCCCAAGCATAGCTCTCTCCATCGCTCGCTGAGTGACCCTGAGCCTCGATCAGTGTCAGGTATTAATTCCTAATAGTACTTAGTACATTGTGTTCTACACTAGACTCGATGGATTTACAAAAGGAGGTTGGCGAATTTTAAACCAGCATTTTAAAAACCGTTCAGATTCAGAAATCATTAAATTTTAATTAATATTCTTCAGAGTATTTTTCTGTGCAAACCCCATATTTTTAGAAGATTGGGATCAAAAATAAAATTACTCACAAGTACACATTATAAATAACCGTTACATGGCAATACAAGTGAATATCTTTTTTCTCTCAACTTTATTTGATAGACTTTGATGAACTTTTTTGTTAAAGACTGAACTTTTTTACTTGAACAAGCATGAGAAGTTTGATTCGTGAACGTGGGCTTGCGGGCCCACGGTTCAGTTCGTCTGGGTCAGCAACTCTATGGAATTCGCCAATCTCCTTTCACAAGGAACATCATGGAAAATATCATGGATTTTCACGAAGTAATTTCCCAGACGAACTGAACCGTGGGCCTCAACCAGTTCGTCTGGGTCAGAAACTCTATGGAATTCGCCGATCTCCTTTAAGGTAAAATCACAATCCTTCCTTTTGGCTCGCCGCAGTCGGGTAAACAGGGGCTTCATTACGTAACAGCATAACGAAAGCGCTAAAGCTTCTATTGTGATGACGGTCCCAGCAACCCGGTAGGGGCTAATCGAGTTAGTGAGCAGCGCGGCCCGCTAACGACGCGCGCGGGGCCGCTGATGCAGTTAGCGACGTCTCATTACACAGGCTTCAACAAGCTGCGCTCAGGCTGGTCTCATTAACGTTTGCACAACGCTATATAGAATAAAAAAAAGTGTGTGTGTCAGCTCCGACGCACGACTGGAGTTTACTTTATAGCAATAGTATTTGTGCTAATTAATATCAAATACGGCCATCTATTGTAAATAGCTCGAACTATTATGTTAGCAGTGCTGTTATCGCAGGGTTTTAGGGCGTACAACAGAGTTGCTATTCGAAATAGTTTACACATAAGCCGAAAGATGGCGCTGACCTACATGTAAGTAGTAACGCTGTCATAAAAACGTAACAAGGTCATTCATAAGTAGATTTTACACCTCGAATTTTTCTCATACCGGGCGCCTAAAATCGATTCTTAAGGAGTAAACTCCAATAGAATAGAAATGTTTTTGGAACGAAGTTCCCTATGGCGCGTTGCGGAGGGACCCTAGCCGGCAAAAAACGTCCGTAACGTTATGAAAAAGCGTAAGATTTGGCCTAAGAATCTTATATAATAATTTCAATATGTTGTGCATGGCCTATGTGGCGCAATCGGCTTGCGTGCGGCTGTTAACCGAAAGGTTGGTGGTTCGAGCCCACCCGGGGGCGCGCAAATTTTTTTTCGTTTTTTATTTTGTAAAATTATTTTAATTTTAATATTTTATAAAATCGATATTTAGGCTTCCCTGGGGAAATTTTGATTTTTATCGATAAAAAAATCATGATGAAAAATGTATACCCGAATAATTATTTTCTTTATACCTCGAATAGAACTTGAAATTAATATTTTTATAATAAGGAACTTCGTTCCTATCTGGTGTCCCACGACACCACACAACTTTTTTTTTATTCGAATAAACTTTTTTACAAGTCCTTTTGAACCGTCGATGAGTCTAACACTGGTTCGGAATGCCCTTCCTGCCGAGAAGAACCGGCAAGAAACTCGGCGGTTGCTCTTTTCAAAACAAATCTACAATTCAATAGATACAATGCTATGTATGCAGTGTTTCCACAATGAGTTCCACAAAACCATACCTAATGATAATTCAACACGTTAAGACGGGCAGATAGAAAGTAGCCCCATTCCCGCTGGTAGCACCCGTTGACGCACGATCCAGCCATTGCTTTGCTCAACCATATATACTTAACTGCAAGCGTTGTATTAAAGAAATCTGAAATGGTTCGATGGTGCTCCCACTTAATTACAACGTTATTCAAGGGGCGTGCCAACAAATTCCTGAAAAGCCGACAACGATTTCCACACCTCTGATTTATTCCACAGGACTACCTCGGGATAGGGATCGAAAAGTTTGACACCCTTTTTATGTTTGCTATTCATCTCTTGTCGCAAAAAGTTGTTCGATATCAATTCACTTTGTTACTAGGTACTGTGTACGGTATAATTTAAAGTTTCCACAATGAAAAGTATTCTCGGATCTAGGTTACTGGGAAATAGAATGAACCCGAACGTATTCCAAGTTAAGCGGCAACTGGGTCGAAGACTGTTCAACCGTGACTCTATTTCCGCGGTGACAGTGCGACGCGCTCTGACGACGTATTTCTATTCGTCTATACCCACTAGATACTAACTAACTACTTGTGGGCCTAACTATGAGAACTAGCTATGGGCCTCTTAGGAAGGCTCAGGGTCACTCAGCGAGCGATGGAGAGAGCTATGCTCGGTATATCCCTGCGAGATCAAATCAGAAATGAGGAGATCCGTAGGAGAACCAAAGTCACCGACATAGCTCAGCGTGTCCCGAAACTGAAGTGGAAATGGGCGGGGCACATAGTTCGAAGAGCTGATGGTCGTTGGGGTCCCAAGGTGCTGGAGTGGCGACCCCGCACCGGGAAGCGCAGTGTTGGCAGAACTCCCACTAGGTGGACCGACGACATCAAACGAGTCGCAGGGAGCCGCTGGATTCAAGTCGTGCAAGACCGAAGCCTGTGGAAGTCCATGCAAGAGACCTTTGTCCAACTGTGGACGTCTATAGGTTGATAAAGAAGAAAGAAAAGAAGATACCCACTAGATAAACTAAAAAATCGTTTAAAATATTCTAATACGTACCTCTATAAAATTCAAAGTCCTGACTGACTGATATAATATATTATAATATAAACTCACGGCCTGAACCGCTGCGCTGGTTCTAGAGACATGAAAAACAGTAGGTTCCTTTTTATGACGTAAGACGATTTTACGACGTCTAAGAAAAAACTTTTTGACTCCAAAACTCCACTCCCAAGAGGTTTAAATAGGGATTGAAAGTTTGTATGGAAGCCCGTCATTTTTCAAGTTATATTATCCATGAAGCTTGGTACGAGTATTTGGGCTTTTAGGTAAAAATGAAGAAATACTTATTTTACAGTTTTTAGAAATTCTACCCCTTAAAGTGTTAAATAGAGGATGAAAGTTTGTACGATAGTTCTTCATTTTCCAAGTTAGGTCTCAAATTATCTATATGAAGCTTGGTATTTTGGCTCTTGATTATAAATAAAGAAGTACGTGTTTCACAGTTTTTGAAAATTATACCCCTGTATAGGCGTTAAATAGGGGATGAAAGTTTGTATGATAGTCTTTCATTTTCCAGGTTACCTATTATCCAATTGCGCTACGCGACGCAAAGGAGAGTAATGTGTTTACCGGCCAATGTAAAATTAAAGAGAGTCTATGGAAAATCAAAGAGTTCCCACGGGATTATTAAAAACTAAACCGTCGTAGATTTCTACGCGGACTAAATTATGAGCATCAGCTAGTGTGGGATAATACTTATTCCTGAAGGTACGAGTTCGTAGCCGGCTAGGGTAGTGTCGCGGTGACACGTAGCCTGCTGCTGCTGTCGGTAGTCGGCTACGAACTCGTACCTTAAGCATGGATATTTCAACAAAAGTAATATCTCTTTAGGCTGGCAACATGTCACGCCTGTCTCGCCCGGGGAAGTAAACTCGTGAAAACACACGAGACGCAAGGAAAATTTGGAATACGCTGAAATATTTTTTTTGGGTAACCTATTTTCCGTGGTTCAACTACTTGTCTACTTATTTTATGAAAATATCAGACTAATCTAAATATATAAAAGGAAAAGGTGACTGACTGATCTATCAACGCGCAGCTCAAACCACTGAACGGATCGGGCTGAAATTTTGCATACAGATAGCTATTATAACTTAGGCATCCGCTGAGAAAGGATTTTTGAAAATTCAACCTCTAAGGGGTGAAATAGGGGTTTGAAATCGAACTTAGCGTGAGCGAAGCTGCGGGCAATAGCTAGTTAAATTACATATTTAGTGACGGTTTAACTTATGAGTTTTAATAAAACTTTGAGCCATGTCCAACATCAATGGCAGTTGCTACGATTTCACTAATAATAATTTATCGTCAATGCGAATGTGTCCTTCAATCACAGCTCAACAGAGCAAAGATCGATTTTCAACATGGATAGTTAAAGACTTCCCCTACGAAATCATCCCCTACGTAGGAGTCTCTTTATGCAGGTAGCCCCTAAATAAGTATATACAATTTTTTACGCAATGTCATTTCCCCCTTTGGGTGCTCCCTGAAGATTCGTGACAGAAAAGACAAACTTGACAAAAAAAATTGATAGAAAGCGTCACCTAAATTAGCTTAGGTAGCCCTTAAAAGTTGCTGCAAACGGGCATTAGAGTAATAATATAGGAATATTTCTATTCTGAGAAAACTAAGGATAGGAAGTATAACGATAGAAAAGTTCATAATATAAACATCATAAATAAAACATATTAGCCTATTACATTTCAAGTGCCAAATAAGATAATCATGAGTCCCAACCAGTATCAAACAAGTTTGGACGGAGGCCAACAAAGATAATTTTTATTAAATGTTCGGGAGATGAATTGCTCTGATTTGAACACACTGTGGCTATCATTGGTCGAATATAATGGTAGAGCATGGATAGATAATCCATCTTATTTGGCACTTGAAATATAATAGGCTAGATGTTTATATTATGAACTTTTCTATCGTTATACTTCCTATCCTTAGGCTTTGGAAATTCCTGAAGTATTTAGGTAAAGAAAGGTACTTACCACAGGAAAAGTGTAAGTCTATCTTTTAAGAGTACCTACCCGCTATGGGGTTGACATGCCAGGTGGTAAAAAACCTCAAAAAATATAGATTAAAAAAAACCGCTGACTTACAATTTCAAGCTGGGCAACTAAATAGCAGAGTACACTAATAGGCATATTGACTTATAGTAACTCGCACTGGTTAACCTATTAATTCGTCGAACTATATAATTGGCGAAATTCCTTCCTAATACGTACACAATATTATGGTTGACTAGCTGATGCCCGCGACTTCGTCTACGTGGATTCAGTTTTTAAAATCCCTCGGGAACTCTTTGATTTTCCGGGACAAAAAGTAGCCTATGTCGCTCTCCAGGTCCTCAACTATACCCATGCAAAAAACCACGTCGATCCGTAGCCCTGTTGCGGCGTGATTGAAGGACAAACCAACAAACAAACAAACACACTTTCGCATTTATAATATTAGTAAGGATTTATTGTAAAAGTACGCAAGTTACTTGAGTCAACCGACTTGAAATTGTATGTCTGAGCTGAGTGTACTATGGCTTAAACTCTTCTTAATGGAGAAGAGACCTGTGCCCAGTTGTGTGCCAGCGATGGGTGGATATGAATGAATGAAGTTAACAAGGAATGCGGTAGACTTTGGGGACCCTAGGTGTTGTGCTGGCAACCTTGCTCCTCATTCGTTGATATTCTATACTAATCCCACTTCCTATCCACCTACTTATATTTTAAATGCGAAAGTTTTTGAGGAATGGATGGATGGATCTTTGTTACTCTTTAACGCCTCAACGAATGAACCGATTTGGCCGTTTGGAATAGAGATAGCTTATAGCCAGGATTAACACATAGGCTGCATTTTACCCAGGAAAATTATGGAGTTCTCGCGGAAATTTAAAAACCTTAATCCACGCGGACTTAGTCGCGGGCATCATCTAGTCATCTAGTTACATAATGTAAAAAAAAAATAAGAATATTTTTTCTTAATATTACATATGCAATAGCAGTATCATCTAGTACAAAGCTAGAAAATCCCATTTAAAAATTTACGTTTGATTTTGAAACCCTTTCATGTAGCATTATACGGAACAGTACTGATTACATTTTGAAAAGAAAATCACCAACAAATGTACGCCGTACGTAGTATAAAATATATTGTAGGTCCATATATCTTTATCCGATGAGATCCGATTATATTTGATGGAAGTTCAGTATATTGAATTTAGCTGACCCCGGCTTATTTGCAAAGAGCTAGTAACCAGTTGTAAAGTGTTATTTATACAGCTAAAATTGATTGCAAATTCATATCACCCCTTGCCAGAATACCATAAAAACCCAATTACGATACAAAATTAACAAATAAATAATTAATTAGTTATGAAAGAAATAAGTAGGCCAATTAGTGACTTTTATGACAAGTCAAGAGTACCACTCACAGTACTCTCCAGTATTCTTCAAACCACTTAATTAGGTATATAAATTGTATGGGCAACTAATAAATTTTTCATACAATGGCGTACAATTCGGTTTATAATATTACTAGCTGATGCCCGCGACTTTGTCCGCGTGGATTTAGTTTTTAAAGTCCTTCGGGAACTCCTTGATTTTCCGGGATAAAAAGTAGCCTAGATGTTGACCCGAGTAATAAGCTACCACGGTATAAAATTTTGTAGAAATCTGTGTGGTAGTTTTTACGTGAAAGAAGGACAAACAAACAGACAAAAATTAAATAAAAATCTGTTTTGGGCTCAGTATCGATAGTAAAGCATCCCCCAATTAAAATTTTCAAAATATATTAAATGTACAGAAATCTTCCAGTTACAGTTTTATTATATGTATAGATCAATATCCATTATATTTTATGTTCTAAAGTTACTCACCTCTAGTGTAATGATGATTCAATCATTGAAGAAGGAAGACTAGTCGTAATTCCTAGTTCCATGGATTCAATCCATTCATAAGGTCACTCATTCGCCTGTCCCCACCTCAACGATTCATAGACAATCAGGGTTACGAAATGTCACTTTCTCCTAATCTGTGCAAATGAGTTCTGCTAATATTTCGTTTTTGAGAAAATAAATATCTTATAATGGTAAACTCGAAGCAATTTTTGGTGTAAATCGTAACGAATGTGTTTGATGAATAGATCTAGACAGTTATACATAGTTAAAAATGTGTGATTTGTGTGTAAATAAGTGATATTCAAGGAAATCTGGACTTTATATAATTTATTGTAGATTTTTTTGAAAACGCTCGACTGATTTCTTTAAAATTTAAATGGGGCCACCTGGGAAGTATACCCTTTGAAACAAAAAAAGAATTTTCCAAATCGGTTCAGGCGTCTTCGAGTAATCGGTGAACATACATAAAAAAGATTCGTTGAATTGAGATCCTCCTCCTTTTTTGACGTCGGTTAAAGTAATAATATAAAGTAGTTCAAATTTAACGAAGTTATGGAGTATAACAGTCAAAATAGTTCAACCCCTATCTCAGAGAACATACATCCATCCATCCGTATACGACATCTATACAAACATACATCCGTATACATCCATCCTCACAAACTTTCACATTAATAATATTAGTGGGATAATATGAGTAATAATAAGTAGGATAGGATATAGTTAATGTATTTGTTGTTAGTAGGAGGAGATACATATATATATATATATATATATATATATATATATATATATATATATATATATATATATATATATATATATATATATATATATATATATATACATACATACATACATACATACATACATACATACATACATACATACATACATACATACATACATACATACATACATACATACATACATACATACATACATACATACATACATACATACATACATACATGCATGCATATTGGCGCATGATTGAAGTATAAATATGTGAAAAGTAGCATATGAATATCCCGCGGGAACTGTTTGTTTTCCTGGGCTTTTTAAGTCCTCAACTATGCCTATGCAATAAACCACGTCAATCTGTAACTCCGTTGGCGCCTTATTTAAGGATAAATATGTGAAAAGTAGAACACTAATATCCCGCGGGAACTGTTTGCTTTCCCAGGATAAAAAGTAGCCTTTGTCACTTTTCAAGTCATCAACTATGCCTCTCCAAAAAACCACGTCAATCTGTAACTCCGTTGGCGCATAATTGAAAGATAAATGTGTGAAAAGTAGTATACTGATATCCCGCAGGAACCGTTTGTTTTCCTGAGATAAAAAGTAGCCTTTGTCATTTTTCAGGCTCTTAACTTTACCTGTGCAAAAAAATCATGTTAATCTAAATCTCCATTGCGCGTATTTTGAAGGACAAATGCGTAAAAAATAGCGATGCTATCCCGCAGGAACTGTTTGCTTTTCCGGGATAAAATGTAGCCTATGTGCTATTCCAGACTATAATCTATGTCTGTGCCAAATTTCAGCAAAATCGGTTCATTCGTTGTCGCGTTAAAGAGTAACAAACATCCATCCATCCATCCAAACATCCTCACAAACTTTCGCATTTATAATATTAATAGGAATAGGATAATGTGTTTGTGTATGTGTGTAACATAGAGTTGTATAGACAGAAAACACAAACTCCAATGTAGAAAGAAAATGTAGAAATAAAATTTCCAATGTAGAATGTAATTAATAAAAAATTTAAATCACCCCCGACTTGTGGAATAAGTTTTTGATATACATTTCTTTCATTCTTCTCCATCATCAGACATTATCATTTCACTTAGTTTTTGGTCTAGAGCTAAGCAAAGAGTTGATACAATCCATAATCGGCTGGACATATTTTCATCACACTTAGCTTAAAGTCTATTTAACCGGCCATCAAATAAAAATAAAACTGCATTCAAATTGGTCCATTTGAGAGCTACGATGCCACATACAGACTAAGCGATGAAATGACCGTCTTTTACGTCGCAGGTGCGATAATAAAAAACATTGATCAAATGTTAACTAGCTCTTCGCCTTTACCTATTTCGGAATAGAATAGAATGGAGGTTTATTGGCTACATGTAGATAAATAAAGGCAGATAGTGAGCTGCCCCACTCCTTCTATTCAATAGCTTTTATGGGAATATAAATCTACAGTTCTGGGGTATCTAATCTGTTGGACATAAAACCGAGGCTTTGATATGGAAATGCAACCTAAGCCGATATTTAACGAGAAGTGACGAATTGGGGCACGGACTTAATATTACGACACGACACGTATATTATTTGTACTAAAATCTAAGCTTCTAAAAAGACTTGTCCTGACTAACTGACTTATGTATCAACGCACAGCCTAAACCATAAGTTAGACTTAAGTTAGAAACCTGAAATTTTGATGCTTGTCGTAGAAGCGATGGCCGTTGGGGCCGAAAAGTTCTAGAGTGGAGACCGCGAACTAGTAAGCGTAGTGTGGGGCGCCCGCCAGCACGTTGGACTGACGATATAAAGCGGGTGGCGGGAAGTGGCTGGATGAGGAAGGCTGAGGACCGGGTGTGGTGGCGTTCTCTGGGAAAGGCCTATGTTCAGCAGTGGACGTCCGTAGGCTGAGATGATGATGATGATGATGACATGTACGATGGGGCTGACAAGGGACTGACATATACTTTTTAATGTAAAAAAGCCCTTTACAATAAATAAAGATTAAAGAAAATATATATTCCACCGCCAAAGAGTTTAAATAGGGGCTAAAAGATTTTATGAAAGTCCGTCATCTTTCAATTTATATCTATGAAACTTGGTATCTGGGCTTAAAATTAAAAATAAAGAAATACGTGTTTCACAGTTTTAAAAACTCCACCCCAAGGGGGATAAAAAGGAGATAAATATTTATATGAAAATCCCTGATTTTTCAAGTTATATGTTTAAAGCTTGGTATTTTGGCTTTCGATAAAAAAAAATAACTAAGTGTTTCACATTTTTCAAAAATTTCACCGCAAAACGTAATTTCCTAAAGGCAAAAGCTAGTTTTTCACTTTAAGTGAGTTTTTGACTGTAGGTAACCTCCTCTGATGCGAAATGACAATGCCACCGATATCGTTCTTTTTCTTCTTTTGATAGATGTTTTCTGCTGGACAAATGTCTCTTGCATGGACTTTCACAGGCCTCGGTCTTGCGCCGCCAGTATGCAGCGGCTCCCTGCAATTTGTCTGATGTCGTCAGTCCACCTAGTGGGGCTCTGTCAACACTGCGCTTTCCGGTGCGGGGTCGCCACTCCCGTACCTTGGGACTTCAACGACCATCAGTTCTTTGAACTATGTGCCCGCCCATTTCCACTTCAGCTACGCAACTCTATAAGCTCTAATCTATTTGTAAGCGATTAGATTCACGAAAAAAGGCACATTCGACGGGTAGGCACTTTTAAGAAACACGAGTAAGTACTTTGAGATCCCTACAGACTCATATTATGTAGATCAGAAGCATTCAATATCCTAAAAGGCCTTCTGAAAGGGTATCAAAGATATTGTACCTTTACACAAGTTTGTAACGGTGACCCTACAAGGGTCAATACGTACAGGATGTTCTATCTCAAGGTACAAGGGACCTTTTTGTATTGAAATTTCTCTTTAAACACACTGTAAATAGGAAACCAAATATTAGAATTTATTTTAGTATCAAATAAATTTTTATAAAACGCTTTTTTTTATTTCGGGATAGGCTAGCGCTTGACGACAATCAATGCTGGAAAGCACTGATGAGGTTTAGGTTGGAGCGCGCTTGCCTAGAAAATGCCTGTTCACTCTTGCCTTGAAGGTACTGAGCTTATACGTGGCCGGAAACACAGATGTTGGAAGTGTGTTCCACACCTTAGCGGTTCGATTCAAAAACGTTGAACTGAAGCGTTTTGTGAGAGTAGGCTGGATTTCAACCACGTAAGGGTGCCAACACTCACGCTTGTGAGTGCAATGCCATAAACTATGGTTTTATTAGCATGAGATGTTGAATTCGATTCCCATCTGGGGCAATTTTTAATGGGGAAAATTTACAATTTACAAACTATGGTTTTAAAATAGTTCACTCTCAAAAGTATCCAAAAGCTTCCTTAATACATAAAATTAAATAATTAATACATTAAGAGATCTAATTTTATAATGAGAAAATGTGTTTGATTGTCCTTCAATCACGCCGCAGCCCGCAATAGAGCAGTTAATAATAATAATAATAACCTGGCAACCCTGAATGTCAGCATACATCATATTTTTTCACCGTTACATTTTTGCCGAAATAAATATTATAAAAAGGATCTCAACAGAATTTTCGATTTAATTCAATAAATTTACCATAATAAAAACTAATTAGAACAACAAACCATGAAAGAACAAACAAAGAAAATCAAAACAATCCGAAATATAACTGACACAACCTGTCAATAGATGCCTGATAAAATACAAAATAAATTAGAAGAATTAATAATGTAGAATGCTGACACGATCCAGAGCACGGAACGCACAAACACCACCCCCGGACTCGTCGCTCAGTTCCGCCTCGCAGCCACCCGGGACCACGCCCAATGCTGCAGTTGCGTCGAGTTCGAGCGACGAGTTTTTCTCCCCGCCGACGTCGCCACCACCAGTACATCGTCGTGGGAGAGGCCGGCCGCCGACTTGCTTGGGATCCCGAGGCCCACCGGCTTCTGGAAGGGTCCCCGCTTCCGGCGGTAGTGTGTCGCGCATGAGGTGGACAACATCCATTAATGAAAATGTCATGCGCGCATACTTAGGGGCTACTGAGGGTGGAACCAACATGACCGCGTACCGTGCTAGGATGCATGCTTTGTTTCAGGTCCTTGAACCAGCTCTCAATGTGTCGGCTCAGCGACTGTCGGACCAGGTGCGGGTTATTCAGCGTAATCACATGCTGGACAACGCCGTGCTTGATCGGCTTCGCTTTGAACTGCAATGTAACCGCGCTACCCCCCCCTCACCGCAAGCTCCAGCACAATCGCAAACTGCTCATGCGATTTCGCTGCAGCCCACTCAGGCTGGTGAGGGACAGGATAGCGGGGCTGCACATGTAAGTACCCAGTGTAGTGAACAATTGAGGAGTGCTTTGGAGAGTGCTATTCGGGAATATAGATCTTCACCACCCGAGTTTAGACCGCGATTACCTCGGTTGCCCATGAAAAATAAGAACAAAGCGCTAATGGGTGCCCTGGATTCGCTGCTGTCGAGTTATTTTGACAGCAGCGAAGACCTTTCCGACACACATTCGATTCTGTACTGCGCGGCTGTTGCGGCATGTCGTGTTGCTAATGTAAAGTTTATTAATAATGATACAGCAACACGACCGAAGCCTGCCGCACCAGCCTGGCAGTGCAGGATCGAACGTCGTATTGATGGGGCTAGGGCACTCATTGGCAAACTACTCTGCTTCAGGGAGGGCAACACTCGCCCTAGAGTCATGCGCTTTGTGAGGCGCGCTTTCTTGGGGACTGATATCAGCCCTCAAGATTATATGGCGCGCGTCACTGAGCGCATTGACTTCCTGAAACAGAAGGTCTCGGCATGGGCTAGCCGTATTCGCAGATACAAGTGCCGGGTCGAGAGATATACCCTGAATCGAACTTTCCAAAGCGATCAGAGGCGGGTATACCGAGGTTGGGAACACCCTGACCAAGGTGTCACCGATGCGCGCCTACCGGATGATGAAGCCATGACATCATTCTGGCGCAACATCTGGTCGGCGCCTGTCGCTCACACTGAGGGTGGTTGGATGTGGGATGTAGAAAGAGCGTGCGATCAAATTCCAGAAATGGACCTAGTTACTATCACCCCTGAAGACGTGGCCACTGCAGCCCGTCACCTGCCCAATTGGAAATCCCCTGGGCCGGACGGGCTGCACAACTTTTGGATAAAGTGGCTACGCAGCTCGCACGCTCGTTTGGCATCCCAATTCCAATCATCTCTAGAGTCAGAGTCGCTACCCCAGTTTCTGACAACAGGTATTACCCTCCTGCTCCATAAGTCAGGTAGTACCACGGAACCCAAAAATTATAGGCCGATTACGTGCCTACCAACATTGTATAAACTTCTTACATCCATTCTGAGAACGAAAATTAACGATCACATCGATACAAAATCTATCATGTCTATTTCTCAGAACGGATGTAGGAATGGCTCCCGTGGTACTAAGGAGCTTCTCCTCATTGATATGGCCATTTGTCAACAGGTTCGGCGCTCCCGAAGGGATCTGTCGACATGTTGGATAGACTATAAGAAGGCCTACGACTCTGTGCCCCATACATGGCTCATGAAGGTGCTGGAACTGTACAAAGTAAACACAGTACTACGCGCCTTCCTACAGACGTGTATGGGGCAGTGGAGGACAGTCCTTCACTATCCAGGGTGTCGCCGGACCCTGGGGAGCGCGGAGCCTATAAGGATTGAGCGAGGCATATTCCAGGGCGATAGCCTCAGTCCTTTGTGGTTTTGCCTGGCTCTGAATCCTCTGAGTACTCTCTTGGAGAATTCAGGGCTAGGTTACCGGTTGAGGAGAGATGGTCAGGTTATATCACACCTCTTTTACATGGATGACCTAAAACTCATTGCCCCCAACAAATCACATCTACTAGAGTTACTAAAGGTAACTAAAGCCTTTAGTGATTCCATTAGGATGGAATTTGGTGTGGACAAATGTGCGGTCATGCATGTAAAGCGAGGGAGGATTGTGGAATCTGAGGGGGTTGAGCTTTCGGATTCCATATACCTCAGATCGCTCTCCCCAACTGAAACCTACAAATACCTGGGCATGGCGGAGGCGTTAGGTATCAGAGAGGCCGACATGAGGCAGTCGGTGGGGGAGCGTTTCCTTGGCCGCCTGAAGAAAGTGCTGAAAAGCCTTTTGTCGGGCGGCAATAAGGTGCGCGCCTTCAACGGTTGGGTCATGCCGGTCTTGATGTATTCCTTCGGCATACTCAGGTGGACTCAGACTGAGCTTGACGCCCTGGACAGACAAGTTCGTGCACTGCTGACCACATATCGGATGCATCACCCGCGCTCCTCGGTGATGAGGCTGTACATCCCGCGGAAGTGTGGGGGAAGAGGCCTTTTGAATGCCAAAACCGTCCACAACCGCGAGGTGTGCAGTCTCAGGGAGTACTTTCTCCACGCCGAGACGGAGATGCACCGCGATGTGGTCGCAGTGGACAGGGGTCTGACGCCGCTCTCCTTGGCTAAAGAGAACTGGCGCATACCTGTGGTGCTCAGTACCAATGACCGCAGGGTTGTATGGAAAGGTAAGGAGCTTCACGGATGCTTTTATCGGGCCCTCCATGGGCCTGATGTTGACTTTGAAGCGTCCGTGGCCTGGCTGCGCTTTGGTGACCTCTTTGGGGAAACCGAAGGGTTTGTGTGTGCAATTATGGACGAGGTCATGATGACGAACAATTACAGAAAATACATAGTGAAGGATGGAACGGTAGACATATGTCGGGCATGTCGCCGTCCTGGAGAAACTATCCGTCACATTGTCTCTGGTTGTTCTCATCTGGCTAACGGCGAATACTTACACAGACATAACCAAGTGGCCAGGATTATCCACCAGCAACTTGCCTTGAAATACAATCTTGTGGAATCGGAGGTACCGTACTACAAATATGTGCCCGACCCAGTTCTTGAAAATGGTCATATCACACTGTACTGGGATCGATCTATCATTACAGACAGGACTATTGTAGCCAATAAGCCTGACATAGTGGTGATAGATCGATCAGAGCGCCGTGCAATGATTGTTGATGTTGCTGTCCCGCATGACGAGAACCTCGTGAAAGCCGAGAAAGAGAAACTCACCAAGTATCTCGACTTGGCGCACGAGGTTGTCGCCATGTGGAATGTAGACTCAGCAATCATTGTACCGATAGTCGTCACCGCTAATGGTCTTATAGCCAAGAGCCTCGACCAACATCTTTCGAGGCTCTCGTTGGGTAGCTGGGTCAAGGGCCAGATCCAGAAAGCTGTACTGCTGGACACGGCTCGCATCGTCAGGAGGTTCCTCTCTCTGGGGCCCTGACCGCCGGTTGCTTGGACCCTGTTCCCGAGGCCGGTGGACCGCTATTTTTTATATTTTTAAATGTTTTTTTTTATAATCAAATATTTAAAAATGTAAATTATTTGATATAAATGAAATAAATGGAATAATAATAATAATAATCTTTATTTATAAAACTCAGTACAGCACAATACTATGAAATCCTGACCCCTAAACTAGGAAAACCCGTATCTTAGGGGCCAGTGCCTTCCCAAACATTGTATAATAATAAGAGTTACAGATCTAGCGCACTTTAACAAATAGAAACATTTCTGTATGTGTTGAGTTTACTAAATATTACATTAGAGCTTTTTCTTGCTTTAAAATTAAAGTTAAGTTTTATAATGAATTAAAAATAAAATAAAAAGTTTGAACAGAAACAATTTTGAAAATATTACATGCTAAATATACCTAGTATCTAAGTTATATGTGTGTGTGTGTGTGTGTGTGTGTGTGTGTGTGTGTGTGTGTGTGTGTGTGTGTGTGTGTGTGTGTGTGTGCGTGTGTGTGCGTGTGCGTGTGTGTGCGTGTGCGTGTGCGTGTGCGTGCGCGTGTGTGCGTGTGTTCGTGTGTTGTGTGTCCGCATGTGTTTTTAAGTGTGTACGCGTGCTGCCTATCATTTTAAACTCATAGAATGTTTTGAACTGAGTATGTATTCATAATTTTTTCAGTATCCTCATAGTTATAGCACAGTATAACGAACTATACTATCCTTACTCTGTGGTTATAGTTAGTCAAGAATTTTTTTAGACTTTTTTTTAATCCATGCCTATTCAAGCGATTAATTTTGAACTTTTTGTTCATGTATCTATACAAGTACGGGCCTAGGTAATTGTACTGTCTTCTTGCAAAGGTTGTTTTAGTGATGGGTAAGGCAATATAAGTTTTGCGTCTATGCTTTCTCTCCTGTAAAATGGGACAAGAACTATGGTGGCGCAGTACAGCATGCAATATGAATAGTTGGCGTATGGTCAAAAGTTGTGAATCTTTATACAGCTGTTCTGATGAATACCTTCGTGGTTTATGCAGCATCACTTTGATTACGGCTCTCTGCGCTCTTTCCACATCTATCATATGACTAGCTGCTGCGCCGCCCCACGCCGGAATACAGTAAATGAGCAGGGATTGGCATAGCGCTGTATAAACATTCAAGAGTAATTTTTTGTCCACGACGTCCCGCAGGTTTTTAAATACAGGTATTAGCCTTCTCACTCTCTTTGCAACCGTTGTAATTTGTGGATGCCAATTTATGTTTTTGTCTATGATAATACCAAGGTATTTTATTTGGGGTGTCTGTTCTAAGTTTTCACAGGTGCATGAGGTATTTTTGTTTTCTATTGTATTACAAGGGTAGGTATGAAGTTTTAGCTTAAAATTCTGTGGAGGTTGCGATGCACTGGTTATACTAAAGCAAACAAATTTTGTTTTTGTCGCATTTACAGTTAATAGGTTTGCTTCTAGGTTGCTAGTAATTTTTCGGATTCCTTGCTCTGCAGCTTTTTGTACCTCCTCCCAGGTCGAACCGTGAAAAAAGATGGCGGTATCATCAGCAAAAGCAAATATGTGACCGTTTATGATTTCGAGCTTACACAAATTGTTCATGTAAGCTAAAAATAGGGTCGGGCCAAGAGTACTTCCTTGAGGAATCCCATGTGTGATATTGTTACTCTTGCTGCTGACACCGGCAACCCTTACAATTTGGCTCCTGTTCTGTAGGTAGTCCTTAAACCAGTTTAGTGGCGTTCCGCGTATTCCTAGGTCTTCCAACTTCACTATCAGTAGTGGTATCGAAATTGTATCAAAGGCCTTTTTTAGATCTAGGAATACTCCTACGCACTTCTTTCCGTGGTCCATGTATTTTGATAGTAAGTTAGTGAATGATATTACGGCATCTTCAGTGGACCTTCCTGCACGAAAGCCGAATTGGTTGTTTGCCAGTAGGTTTTCCTTCTCTAAATATTTAATTAGGCGAGTATTAACAACTTTTTCAAGTATTTTGCTCAACGTGCTTAATAATGAGATAATAATAATAATATAATAATAATCTTTATTTATAAAACTCAGTACAGCACAATACTATGAAATCCTGACCCCTAAACTAGGAAAACCCGTATCTTAGGGGCCAGTGCCTTCCCAAACATTGTATAATAATAAGAGTTACAGATCTAGTGCACTTTAACAAATAGAAACATTTCTGTATGTGTTGAGTTTACTAAATATTACATTAGAGCTTTTTCTTGCTTTAAAATTAAAGTTAAGTTTTATAATGAATTAAAAATAAAATAAAAAGTTTGAACAGAAACAATTTTGAAAATATTACATGCTAAATATACCTAGTATCTAAGTTATATGTGTGTGTGTGTGTGTGTGTGTGTGTGTGCGTGTGTGTGTGTGTGTGTGTGTGTGTGTGTGTGTGTGTGTGTGTGTGCGTGTGCGTGTGCGTGCGCGTGTGTGCGTGTGTTCGTGTGTTGTGTGTCCGCATGTGTTTTTAAGTGTGTACGCGTGCTGCCTATCATTTTAAACTCATAGAATGTTTTGAACTGAGTATGTATTCATAATTTTTTCAGTATCCTCATAGTTATAGCACAGTATAACGAACTATACTATCCTTACTCTGTGGTTATAGTTAGTCAAGAATTTTTTTAGACTTTTTTTTTAATCCATGCCTATTCAAGCGATTAATTTTGAACTTTTTGTTCATGTATCTATACAAGTACGGGCCTAGGTAATTGTACTGTCTTCTTGCAAAGGTTGTTTTAGTGATGGGTAAGGCAATATAAGTTTTGCGTCTATGCTTTCTCTCCTGTAAAATGGGACAAGAACTATGGTGGCGCAGTACAGCATGCAATATGAATAGTTGGCGTATGGTCAAAAGTTGTGAATCTTTATACAGCTGTTCTGATGAATACCTTCGTGGTTTATGCAGCATCACTTTGATTACGGCTCTCTGCGCTCTTTCCACATCTATCATATGACTAGCTGCTGCGCCGCCCCACGCCGGAATACAGTAAATGAGCAGGGATTGGCATAGCGCTGTATAAACATTCAAGAGTAATTTTTTGTCCACGACGTCCCGCAGGTTTTTAAATACAGGTATTAGCCTTCTCACTCTCTTTGCAACCGTTGTAATTTGTGGATGCCAATTTAAGTTTTTGTCTATGATAATACCAAGGTATTTTATTTGGGGTGTCTGTTCTAAGTTTTCACAGGTGCATGAGGTATTTTTGTTTTCTATTGTATTACAAGGGTAGGTATGAAGTTTTAGCTTAAAATTCTGTGGAGGTTGCGATGCACTGGTTATACTAAAGCAAACAAATTTTGTTTTTGTCGCATTTACAGTTAATAGGTTTGCTTCTAGGTTGCTAGTAATTTTTCGGATTCCTTGCTCTGCAGCTTTTTGTACCTCCTCCCAGGTCGAACCGTGAAAAAGGATGGCGGTATCATCAGCAAAAGCAAATATGTGACCGTTTATGATTTCGAGCTTACACAAATTGTTCATGTAAGCTAAAAATAGGGTCGGGCCAAGAGTACTTCCTTGAGGAATCCCATGTGTGATATTGTTACTCTTGCTGCTGACACCGGCAACCCTTACAATTTGGCTCCTGTTCTGTAGGTAGTCCTTAAACCAGTTTAGTGGCGTTCCGCGTATTCCTAGGTCTTCCAACTTCACTATCAGTAGTGGTATCGAAATTGTATCAAAGGCCTTTTTTAGATCCAGGAATACTCCTACGCACTTCTTTCCGTGGTCCATGTATTTTGATAGTAAGTTAGTGAATGATATTACGGCATCTTCAGTGGACCTTCCTGCACGAAAGCCGAATTGGTTGTTTGCCAGTAGGTTTTCCTTCTCTAAATATTTAATTAGGCGAGTATTAACAACTTTTTCAAGTATTTTGCTCAACGTGCTTAATAATGAGATGGGTCTATAATTTATAATTTGAAGGGATTTCTTTCTCACCACTTTTATGTATGGGAATGACTACAGCTATATTAAATCTATCAGGAAATATACCACTCATAAGGCTAAGATTGCATAGATGTTCTATAGGATGACAGAGTATTTCTCGATTCTTTTTTAGTAAGTCTACTGATATGTTGTCCTGTCCTGGTGCACTATTACTTTTTAATTTAGCTAGAATGCCTTTAATTTCATTTATATTAGTGAGATACATTGGCATAGAGTGTAGTTGCCGTGTATTTGGTTTAACTAATTTAGTCAGTTGGTCTTCACTTTTACTTAACTTATTTAGAATTTCCTTTGCCAGGTTACTTCCCACATTAGTGAAATAGTTATTTACTACGTTAAGGGAATCTGCAGGTGATGTTATGTTAAGAAGTTCATTAGCTACATTTTTTTTTGAAGTTAGGTTGCAAATTTCTTTTAAAATATTCCAAGTACCACCTTTGTTCCCATTTTGTTCTAGAAGTTTGTTTTTATAATATGATATCTTAAGTTTCTTCACAATGTTTTTACAGGTGTTTCTATAATATTTATATTTTAGTTGAGTAGTCAAATCTTCTGGATATTTCTTTGCAAGCATATGAAGTCGATCTCTTTTTTTAAAACATTTAATCAAACTAGGTGTAATCCATGGTTTCATCGGTCTTCTCTTTCGTGATATCGTAATAGTTTCTGTATTATTAATGATAATTTCTTGTAAAACGTTTATTAAGGTATTTGCTGCTTCATTTGTATCTGTGATAGTCAGAAAGTTGTTCCAGTCAAAATTCTCTATACATTTTCCTACAGCTTCGTAATTTATTTTGGTCCGTAAATATGGTCCTGTCGTAGTTTTTCTTTGTGAAGGACAACTGGGGATGGATAGCATTATAGGAAAGTGGTCTGTGATATCTGTCGTAAATATGTGACTTTTCGGTATCCCTCCTAATTTACACATAAAATGATCGAGACACGTTTTACCATGCGTAGGCAAGTATACTGCAGGTGTAAGTCCATGGCTTGCAATTATATCTAGATAATCTAGTGTAGTTTTATTACTAGTGTTTAATATATCTATATTAATGTCTCCGGTTATTATTAAATTTCTAGTGCGTGTTGTAGTAATAGTGATGTCCAATGAATTTAAGAAAGGGGTGGCATCTTTAAAGCAGTATGGTCTATATAATCCTAGTACAGTCATATTTCCTACCTTAGCTGCCAAACAGTTAGCTTCTGTTATATTTACCTCATAAACACTCGCTGTAATATCGGTTTTTATATACATAATAACACCATCGTTCTGGTTGAAGCTCTGCTTGGTGAAGTGCATGTTATACCCATCTATTTGTGGCGGTATCGAGCTATCATTACACCAGCATTCGGATAAAACAATAAAGTCGGGATGAACCTTTAGATTAGCGATATAAATTAAGAACTCATCAAGATTTTTATTTACACTTCTAATGTTAAATGAAATAATGTTAAAGGTTTTTTCTCCGTCAATAGTAAAATTTTTAAAGTCTTCTATTTGCTGGCAGGGTATTATACAAGTTTTGTCTACGTCGGTACATAATTTATCATTGTCGTTAAACACTGTAATAGTATAATATTAATATGAATATCTCATAGAGTTGGGATGGTAGGACTAGCATGTTTGTTAATTTAAAGGCATGTGCGTCCTTTTGGATTATTATATAAAAAGTTTTGAATGGTCTAACTTTGTTTATGTGACAGCGGCATATTGTAGTCGAGGAGCTTGCGGTGTGTTTGTGCGTGTACAAAGGTATGTCTGGGCATATAGTTGAAATAATGAATGTGTATATGGGTAGGAGTAGGTATAGTGTAGCATGTGATTGTCTGTTTTTGTAGCAAATAATGTAGCATGCAATTTTTTTGTGTTCTATGAAAATGAAATTTTTCCTTACAATACTAAAAGATAGTCATGAACTTTTTGTTAACTTATTTATATCTTCTTCGCAGGTGATGCGAACTGCAGTTTCACCGTCCTTCCTCCGTATATATATGTTGCCGTGTGACGTCCAACAGTATGCATATTTGTTACTTTGGGAAAATTGGCGTGCGCTGAAAAATAATCGTTTTGCCTTAGGTGTGAGGTTTTCTGAAATGTAAATCGGAACGTCCGGGCCACTTCTCTTAATTTTTCCAGTTGTTAATGTTTTATTATCTTTCTTGTATTTTTTTACATATGTAAGGAATTGTTCTTTTTTTATTACCGTAGAGAACTCGGCAATAATAGGTTTGGAGCCACTTTTCGTGCTCGATCGGAAGATATCTTTAATGGAAACCGTATCCTCAGGTGATTTAACTAAGGAGCCAACTTCTTTGACTATATTAATTAAGTCTTCTTTAGTTTCGCTAGGGCTAACCGGCACGTTCCGTATTTCTATACTTGCTGATCGAGCGTTTTTTTCCAGTTTTTCAACTCTGACAGATGGGTCTATAATTTGAAGGGATTTCTTTCTCACCACTTTTATGTATGGGAATGACTACAGCTATTTTAAATCTATCAGGAAATATACCACTCATAAGGCTAAGATTGCATAGATGTTCTATAGGATGACAGAGTATTTCTCGATTCTTTTTTAGTAAGTCTACTGATATGTTGTCCTGTCCTGGTGCACTATTACTTTTTAATTTAGCTAGAATGCCTTTAATTTCATTTATATTAGTGAGATACATTGGCATAGAGTGTAGTTGCCGTGTATTTGGTTTAACTAATTTAGTCAGTTGGTCTTCACTTTTACTTAACTTATTTAGAATTTCCTTTGCCAGGTTACTTCCCACATTAGTGAAATAGTTATTTACTACGTTAAGGGAATCTGCAGGTGATGTTATGTTAAGAAGTTCATTAGCTACATTTTTTTTTGAAGTTAGGTTGCAAATTTCTTTTAAAATATTCCAAGTACCACCTTTGTTCCCATTTTGTTCTAGAAGTTTGTTTTTATAATATGATATCTTAAGTTTCTTCACAATGTTTTTACAGGTGTTTCTATAATATTTATATTTTAGTTGAGTAGTCAAATCTTCTGGATATTTTTTTGCAAGCATATGAAGTCGATCTCTTTTTTTAAAACATTTAATCAAACTAGGTGTAATCCATGGTTTCATCGGTCTTCTCTTTCGTGATATCGTAATAGTTTCTGTATTATTAATGATAATTTCTTGTAAAACGTTTATTAAGGTATTTGCTGCTTCATTTGTATCTGTGATAGTCAGAAAGTTGTTCCAGTCAAAATTCTCTATACATTTTCCTACAGCTTCGTAATTTATTTTGGTCCGTAAATATGGTCCTGTCGTAGTTTTTCTTTGTGAAGGACAACTGGGGATGGATAGCATTATAGGAAAGTGGTCTGTGATATCTGTCGTAAATATGTGACTTTTCGGTATCCCTCCTAATTTACACATAAAATGATCGAGACACGTTTTACTATGCGTAGGCAAGTATACTGCAGGTGTAAGTCCATGGCTTGCAATTATATCTAGATAATCTAGTGTAGTTTTATTACTAGTGTTTAATATATCTATATTAATGTCTCCGGTTATTATTAAATTTCTAGTGCGTGTTGTAGTAATAATGATGTCCAATGAATTTAAGAAAGGGGTGGCATCTTTAAAGCAGTATGGTCTATATAATCCTAGTACAGTCATATTTCCTACCTTAGCTGCCAAACAGTTAGCTTCTGTTATATTTACCTCATAAACACTCGCTGTAATATCGGTTTTTATATACATAATAACTCCATCGTTCTGGTTGAAGCTCTGCTTGGTGAAGTGCATGTTATACCCATCGTTAAACAAGTGTTAAAGTCTTCTATTTGCTGGCAGCGTATTATACAAGTTTTGTCTACGTCGGTACATAATTTATCATTGTCGTTAAACACTGTAATAGTATAATATTAATATGAATATCTCATAGAGTTGGGATGGTAGGACTAGCATGTTTGTTAATTTAAAGGCATGTGCGTCCTTTTGGATTATTATATAAAAAGTTTTGAATGGTCTAACTTTGTTTATGTGACAGCGGCATATTGTAGTCGAGGAGCTTGCGGTGTGTTTGTGCGTGTACAAAGGTATGTCTGGGCATATAGTTGAAATAATGAATGTGTATATGGGTAGGAGTAGGTATAGTGTAGCATGTGATTGTCTGTTTTTGTAGCAAATAATGTAGCATGCAATTTTTTTGTGTTCTATGAAAATGAAATTTTTCCTTACAATACTAAAAGATAGTCATGAACTTTTTGTTAACTTATTTATATCTTCTTCGCAGGTGATGCGAACTGCAGTTTCACCGTCCTTCCTCCGTATATATATGTTGCCGTGTGACGTCCAACAGTATGCATATTTGTTACTTTGGGAAAATTGGCGTGCGCTGAAAAATAATCGTTTTGCCTTAGGTGTGAGGTTTTCTGAAATGTAAATCGGAACGTCCGGGCCACTTCTCTTAATTTTTCCAGTTGTTAATGTTTTATTATCTTTCTTGTATTTTTTTACAGATGTAAGGAATTGTTCTTTTTTTATTACCGTAGAGAACTCGGCAATAATAGGTTTGGAGCCACTTTTCGTGCTCGATCGGAAGATATCTTTAATGGAAACCGTATCCTCAGGTGATTTAACTAAGGAGCCAACTTCTTCGACTATATTAATTAAGTCTTCTTTAGTTTCGCTAGGGCTAACCGGCACGTTCCGTATTTCTATACTTGCTGATCGAGCGTTTTTTTCCAGTTTTTCAACTCTGTCCTCAAGCTCCTTAATATAGTATAAACTTGACTTTCTTTCAGTCTCCATGTTCTCCAGCTTGGCTTTCATATCTTCGTATTTTGACGACATGAAATCCATAGCTCGACTCAGTTCTTCGTTTTGGCGTTCAATTGTTTGAAGACTTTTTTGTAATGCTATAAACTTTTGCTCCTGTTTACTATTTGAGTTTGCTAGTAGCATTTTTATTTCCTCCATGAATGAGCATAAATCATCTTGCTGCGTTTGATCCCTCTTCCTTTTAATGCGATCCGACACAAACGAATTCAACGCATCTTGTTCGTGCTCCGTGCTAGATAATAGATTAGGATCTGAATCGTAAGTTTTAGTCTGTTTCTTTAGAGGCGAGCGAGGCATGATTTAAAAACACACTGAAATGTTTCCGCCGGTGCTAGGTTACACTGTCCTGCGAAATGTAGGTAGGTGGCTCACGAATGACAATGCGCGAGCGCGCGGTTGATGGAGTAAATTATCACTCCAATACTGGCCTATTTCTGTATTACATTTGAATATATTACGGTAATTTACTCACTATTGCCAACAGATCCACTTTTGTTGCTATATATTTTACAGCACAATATTATTACACCAAGTTATGTGTTTTAGAATCTGATAATTATTATTTAGATGATTATTATTTACGGCACTCAACAATTACACGTCTGCACAGCGCCGCGGTGCGGCGGGGAAGGAAGTTGATCGACATAATTTTGTATGGGCATAAGAGATAGGACCTGAAGAGTGACAAAAACTGGTTTTCGTGGGGTTTTAAAAAGACTAGCTCCTCGCGGACGAATCCGTGGGCAGTAGCTAATTAAAGGATAATTAGTTAATGTCTCATTAAAACTCGTTTCGTGATTGTCTCTCAGGGCAACGGAAATGTCTGAACCTGAATTTCAGTAGTTAGTTGGTTATTATTCATCCATGTAAAATGGTTTTTACTAACGAAATTCACATTTTAAATCATTTTCAAATAACATCACGGGGAGTGGGCCCGTAATTCAAACCGCACAAGTAAAATGTGTTCGTATAACTATAACTAAAAGAATAAGAGTTGAAATCTCGTCAGCACAATGATCCGATTAAGTTTGATGAAAATCTGGAAAATGAGATTTTCCAGCCAGTTTCCGTCGTCTGTAAGGAGCCTTATTGGTTATATCTACAGTAATTATACTCGTACTATACTTTAGAAATTCTACGGCTCTTGTCTATATCAGAGAAGAAACCTTAGCAGACTTCACACTCTTGAGAACCTTAAGGAAAACTCGCGAGCATGCAATTTTACTGACGAATCGAACTGGTTAAAAGTTAACTTATAGTATAATTGTGCAATCCCATACAAGTCCGTAAGTAAAAAGCATGCACTATTTATTATAGGTATACCTACAAGAAATATTCAAAAACACATTTTCCTTAAAAACCTTATACACTTCTGTTAATATTTTTATAACTTTTTAAACGACTCTTTTTGATGATTAATGACAATTATCTAGTACACTATTGATTGAATGGATGCTACTACATTAGAGATAAGTTAAAGATTGACTAAAGACAGTTTTATGGCTCCTTTACGTTTATGTGAAAATAAATCTAGATATCTAGAATCCGCTATCTAATCTGTGTGGCATAAAACCGGTGAGGCTTTAGTCGCAAAATTGGATCGCTTTTATCTAGATCTATCTATATTTTCCAGTTTATTATTATCTATCCTGCTAGTCTACATAAAATCGATTACAATAACATATTTAGCGGATGGTTTTACGTGAAAAAGCGAACCTAAAACTGTTGACTTGAGTTTATTTAAGACTACTTAGTTGATGTCCGCGACTTCTGATTTCCCGGGACAAATAGTAGCCTACTATTTATCACAGTCCTATCTGATAAAAATTGTGGTCTATAAACCTTCTCTGAGAGGAGACCTGCGTTCACTGAAAATGATGACGATGATCTTTCAGAAAAAGTTCTCATATAAGACTAGGTTATACATTTTTATGTAACTAGTAGTTCGCCTCTACATTAGACCTGGCGCGTCCTAGAAATTTATATACTTATTCTTCAAATCTGGGAATAAAGAAATATTTGTAAGCAAAAAGTGTATTGCTTTTATTTCCGATGGATACAAGGTAGATACCTACTCTGTATCCTGGAATAACAAGCAATTCAAAGGTATTAGACAACCTTACTGTTTGATAATAACTATTAAAAGCTGTTGATATAGAAATAAAAAAATCGGCCAAGTGCGAGTCGGGCCTCGCTCTTTTAGGGTTCCGTTAAAAAATTAAATTAAAAGATTTCCATCTACCCACCTACCCATTTTAATTTAATTTTTCTAATGTAATTTAATTTTTATTATTTGTTGTTATAGCGGCAATAGAAATACATAATATGTGAAAATTTCATCTGTCTATCTATTACGGTTTACGAGATACAGCCCGTTGACAGACGGACGGACGGACGGACGGACGGACGGACGGACGGACGGACGGACGGACAGCGTAGGCTTAGTAATAGGGTCCCGTTGGTACCCTTTGGGTACGGAACCCTAAAAACTTCATTGCTTTTTCATCTAACATTAAGGGCCTATATCACCACCATAAAATAATCTTATTCGAGGGTTTTGATATTTTGGCAGATTTAAAAACTGTGTGAATGCCCAATAGTTATTTCTCGGTTATACGTCACTCGACGTTAGTGAAATCAGCACTAAGTAATAAAAAAGAAACCCCCACCCCACTGCAGAATACTTACAAGGAATTTGTAAAGATCCTATTTACACAGGTTGTGCAGTTCTTAAACATAGCTACAAAAGAGAGATTCAGTGATTATCGTACGCATTTTTTTTTCGTCTAGAACCATTTCTATTTCATGAAAAGAGTTTTATCAGAAACGAGCTCTTGCCCGCTTACGTAAAGTTCGATTTCCAAACCCCTATTTTACCCCTGTAGGTGTTTAATATTCAAAAATACTTTCTTAGCGGATGCCTACGTCATGATAGCTTGTATTCCAAATTTCAGCCCTATCCATACAGTGGTCTGAGCTGTTGATAGATCAGTCAGTCAGTCACCTTTTCCTTTCATATATTTGCACGGATTAAACGAATCGATAGAAACCAAGCAGTTGGCATGCTTCGGGAGACCAAAGAGTATCACAGATAGGAGAGGCAAACAAATCTGTCTCTCCTCTTCTCTTTCCTAACAAGTATGCATCAAACAAACACATTATCCAATTAACAAGAGGCAGGGTCGAGACAAAAGCTCTCTGAGAGGAGGGCCCTACATCACCGATGCTTGAGCCACTCCGGCCGGCCACTTTGATGTCGATTGTATCGACCTTTGTAAATTCTTAATAATTTTATATAAAAAATTCTTTTTCAAAAACCGACTTCAAACTCCCGCGCTATACAAAGTATATAATTTAATAGATCGGACTAACTTACCTAGTGACGTCCGATCCCCAATTGTGTGAAGTGATCTCGTCCTCACTTTTGTACTATGTAGTTTGCACTTGCACTACTGCGCTGCCACAATCTTTAAATATAAGACCATTGATAAAGTAAAAAACAAAGCACCCTAGTCTACGCTCTCGGCGACAGGCCACCACGCTCGCCTGTCACCTGTCCATGTCATTATTTCAAAGAATACTAGACACAACTTTCACTGGGGTGACTTTAAATGCCTAATGGGTCCAGAGGGCCCATGACGGGTAGGGTTGGGACTAAGTGAGGACGAGATCACTTCACACAATTGGGGATCGGACGTCACTAGGTAAGTTAGTCCGATCTATTAAATTGTGTTCCGTGATCTCGTCCTCACTTTTGTACTATGTAGATGTTCAAAGAAGAAAGTTGTGTTGGTAAATCAACAGTATTATTTATTTCACACAAATTATAAACTTTCCTTTCTTTAAATCACATTTAAATTAAAATATTGTAAACTTGATATCATTAATTAAGTACAATTAATTAATAATTAAGTAAACCCTCATTCACTCATCATCATTGTTTATCAGTATTATTACTTATAGAGCACACTGCTTCCGCAAAACTATTAACATCATCAACAATGGGTCTGTTGTAAAAACGAGCAAAAGTAGACGAGTTGTTGGTCCAACCTGCTGTCTTTCTAATGACTTCTATATTAATACCTGCCAAATTGGCTTTAGAAGTGGATGCATGCCTGGTGCTATGTGCTGTGAACTTAGTGACATCCACACCACTGTCGCATAAGGTTTGTTTAATCCATCTGCCTATCGAGGCTGTAGAGGCAGCATACCTAGGGCTTTCTTGTTGTGAGAATAAGAGTTTTACAATTTTGTCTGAGATCCTTGGTTGCATAAAGATAATATTATACCAGAGTGGTTGCAGGACATATACTGACATTATCCATAAAGAATGGCAAGATTAGGTTCGGGTGAGGTCTATTGGGGCCTGATGTTTTGATAGGGGCCGGAATCCTGATATTAATATTGTCGTCATTAATATTTATACTGTCTAAGCATATTAGAGACAATGTTTGGACTCTATGTGCTGTGACAAGAGCCAACAGAGTAACTAACTTCTTAGTAAGTAGCTCCATGTTAAGAGACTCATTGGGAAATAAGTTTGACAGATAATTTAAGACTATACTAGGATTCCAGACATCCTCATAGTTAGGCTCTTTTGGTCTTAATCTATAAATTCCTCTAAAAAATCTGGTCATTCTTTCATCAGTTCCTAATTGAGGTCCTAAAATCAGAGATATTGCTGACCTTATTCCGTTGAGTGAACTATATGACAAACGTTCATTAAATTTTTTAGTTAAAAAAGAGATAACTGTGGGTACCGAGGCTGAAAGAGGATCCTTCTCCTGAGTCTCACAGAAAAGGAGCCATTGACTAAGGGTACGCTCATATTGTTTCCGTGTCTTGGTTGACAGTGAATTCAGCATAATGTCCATTGAGGGAAGTGGTACCCCTCGCTTCATGAATGCTACCCTGATAAGGTGGCCGCTATCAACCTGAGGCTTCTGTGCAGTGGATGTAGACTGCTGGAAGGAGACGACAGTAAATTACAGCAAGGGTTAAGTATTATTGGTTGGGATTCCATCATGGAATTAAAAAGAGGATACCAAGGTTGTGAGGGCCACAATGGGGCTACTACAATGCCTCTAGCTCTTTCCTTTTTAATTTTTTGTAACACTTTACTCACAAGTGAAAATGGAGGGAATGCATAGAAAAAGGACCCATCCCATCTTAAAGTGAAAGCATCTACAGCACTCGCATTAGGGTCTGGCAACCAAGATATATAATTCAGACACTTGGCGTTATAGCTCCTTGCGAAAAGGTCAATCTCAAGAGGCCCTAACTCATCTATTATATTATGAAAGGCCTTATCACTCAAACTCCATTCAATCTCAGAATGTGAGCGCCTTGACTCTTTATCTGCGACACTGTTTTCTTTAGAAGTTATGTAAGACGCAAACACCCACAGGTATCTGTCTTCACACCATTGCCACAAAGCCCTTGCTAAACTGTTAAGATGCGGAAAACGGGTGCCACCCATTCTATTGATATAAGCAATAGCTATTGTATTGTCTATTCTTAACAAAATTTCACAGTGTTTTAGTTCAGATGCAAAAGTTTTAAGTCCTATGAATGCTGCTAATAGCTCAGGTAGTTTATATGAAAAAGTTTTTCATCCTCAGTCCACTGTCCATGATTTCTGATGTCATTACAGACTAAACCTCAGCCAGTTCGGGAAGCATCTGAAAATATCTCTATTTCAAAACTGTATTGTTTTATCCTACAAAGACTAGTCTGAATATGAAGACACCACCATTCTAAATCTAATAGGCATCCCTTTGATAATCGTAAGGTATTGTTATAGTTGTTATTGTTAACCTGCAATACTGTAGTTTTACGATTTTCTAAGATTTTTGTATAGAGCCATCCATAAGCTATGGCTGGGCATGCTGCTACTAACTGGCCTAATAACTTAGCGAGATTTTACAGTATTTTTTTCTTTTCAACTCAAGAATGGACTTATGGATAGATTCTCTCTTCTTTTGGGGTAATGAAATGGAAGACTGGACTGAGTCTAAGACAAACCCTAAGTACTGGCAACTCTGTCTAGGTTCCAAAACACTTTTGTCTGTATTAATTGTGAAACCCAAATGTTTCAAAAAGGCTATGGTGGTGGAGACATTTTGTAAGCACGTCTCGTAACTGTCAGCAAGACAGAGGATATCATCCAAGTATATGACAGACAAAAAACCCTGTGATCTCAGGTGTAAAATGACCGGCTTCATAATTTTTGTAAAAACATATGGTGCGGTACTGAGCCCAAAAGGAAGGCAAGTAAATTCAAATAAAGATCCCTGAAATTGAAAACGTAAATACTTTCTATTTGACTTATTTACTGGCAGCACATAGTAAGCATTTTTTAGGTCTATGGTGGCCATGAAACACCCAGGGGTCATAAGTCTTATTGCAGTCCTTACATCTTCCAACTTAAAGTGAACAGTATTAACAAACTTGTTGAGTTTTTTAAGATTAAGTATAAATCTCCAAGTCTCATCTGACTTCGGATGCAAAAATATACTGGATAAGTACTGACCATTTTTGGGGAACAACCTTCAATTGCACCTAATTTTAATAATTTATTAATTTCGTTTCGCATCAGCTCAGATTCCTTAGGTGAGAACGTATTATTTTTCGGGATAGTATCCTGTATAGGAACTTCAAAGAAAGGTATTATGTATCCTTTGAGCCACCTATGTATAGTTGGGTTAGAAGTAATACTAGCCCAGCGGTCAGTAAAATATTTTAGCCTGCCAGTCTGTACCTGCATTAGCGGCGACGTTGATCCTGGCGCCGCGAATGCCGCCGCCTCTGCGGGGATCGCCTCGCTTGACTCATGGTTGGCTTCGTGGACCAGTGCGCTGGTTGCCTGAGCTTTTGTTTCTGCCCACTCAGACGTGGCAACTGGGATCGTTGTGGGCCCTTGAAGTTTAAAGCCTTTCTTATTGGCGGCTTTTGGGCTGGCGTACTTTTCAAGTCTTTTGCGGATTTCTTTACGGCTTTACATGCATTCACTTTATCTTGTAGCTTTTCCCCAAAGAGGTATTCTGAAATCGGGTTCTGTGTCATTGTATCTTTAACATCTTTGTTGAGCCCGGGGAGAATAAGACTCCTGCGAGTTTCTGTGTTGGTATGGTATAAACTACATAACAGTCTGGCGGAATCACTAAGGATTTCGACTTCAGCATTACTTTGGCTCGATGAGACCATGTCGTTTAAAACCTTGCCGATGGCTGAAATGGCTGCGGCTAGGACTGTTTGTTGGTCCGCAATACGTTTGTCACGTTTGATTCCGCTTTCACATATAGCCACAGTGACTTCTGCGTTCAACTTCGGTGGCACTAATAGGCAACAATTTTTAGGTGGGTCATATTTCTTGATGAGGCTGGATTTAGTGTCTTCTGTAAGGCCATTCTGTAGAATCGCCATCCACCGTTGTTTGAGACCTTCGTGTAACTCGATTCCATTACTGATTTTTGGAGCACCTTCCAATCCCAAAAGTCCCTCAATGTCGGCTCGTAAGGAGGGCGTGGCTACTTCTTCAGACACTGCTGCCTCTCCTGAAGGCACTGGCTCTTCAATATGCCCCCCTCTTGTTTCTTCAATAAGATCGTCGCTGTTATCAGTAGGCGAGGTTGATGGTGAGGATGACAGGTAGCGAAGGCTCTTACGGCGGCTTCTAGCGCAACTAGGCCGGTTTGCAAGGGGAGAACGACTCCTTGACCTACAGTCGCTAGAAGATTCCTCATCACCTAAAAACAATTCGGCAGGTTTACGATTCGGACTGTTATCCATGTGGAAATTCTACGGCTAACCTCTCGTGAAAGCTCCAAGAAGAAACAGTCAAAACAGTATGTATGTATGTCTCGTAAAGTGAGCACATATTATAATATAATAATTACTACCGGCTAACCTCTCGTGAAAGCTCATGTGTAGTGTTACTCAGTTTACGTAAGTATGGTCATTAAACGTTCTCATGGTTAACCTCTCGTGAAAACTCTAGAGACTTGACCAGACTTTGACATAACATTAACACGTATTAAGATTTTTTGGACTTACACGTGCTACTGTCACGCCGACCTCGTTTATACAACATCTTTTCCAGTTTTTCCAATCTTCTATCAAAATCATCTCTAGATTTGCGTTTCCGCTTACCCATGTTCTAGTTAAAGAAAGAAATAACTGTAAAAACACAAGAAAAAATTAAATCTCAATTTAGAAAAGGAGCTGACGTGAACAGCGCAATGCACAAAAAAGCACAATGACATGGACAGGTGACAGGCGAGCGTGGTGGCCTGTCGCCGAGAGCATAGACTAGGGTGCTTTGTTTTTTACTTTATCAATGGTCTTACATTTAAAGATTGTGGCAGCGCAGTAGTGCAAGTGCAAACTACATAGTACAAAAGTGAGGACGAGATCACGGAACACAATTAGCTGTTGATAAATTAATTTCGATAAAATTTATATGGGACCACCTGAGAAGTATACCCTTTGAAACAAAAAAAGAATATTTCAAATCGGTTCAGGCTTCTTCGAGTAATCAGTGAACATACCTAAAAAAAGATTCCGACGAATTGAGAACCTCCTCTTTTTTTGAAGTCGATTAGAAATATCTACTCGTATGTGGGCATAATACCGAGCTTCTGTCTTACTTTGGCTTCTGTAGAACAGTGGTGAACTCTTAGCTAGAAGGAGGTTTAAGGATCGCTGTCTGTCGCTGAAAAAATCAGTAATGTTACATAATTATATTATGTTTATTTTTGCACAAATATTAAAGGATAGGTATAACTCGTTACCTTACTCACCGACTAAGTAGCTGATTGTTAATACCAGCATTACCAGCGCAATGAGATTCATGCATTTTTGCTTTATGTTATAGAAGCCGCCACCATAACGCGTGCGGAAAAATGAGAGCAATAGAGCAATAGCAGTATAATATTGCGAGTATGATATTTTTTAACTAAGTATAAGAAAAAAAATTAAATCTGCGCTAGTACTAACATCGTTGCAACTTATACCTAGACAAAAAGGTGGTTGTAGACTAATGACTTTTGCTAAAATGTATAAAGCGTGCTTTGACTTAACTCAGACTTGAGACAAAGTTACACGGCACAAAAATATTATGTCCTGATAAATAAATAAAAATTACACGAAAAACAATTAGTGATCTATCTCTTTTTAACCCTATCTTAAGTCTTAGCAGAGTGAGAGTGCGATTTAATAATTTAGCCTTAGACTATAATATACTTAGGGCCAATTTCACCAACGTAAAATAAGTCTTATCCGAGCGTAAATTTGATATTTTGACAGTATTTTCAATACAAAAACTGTCAAAACGTCTTTTTTATTCCAAGGTAAAATGTTACTCTTCGTTGGTAAAATCGGCCCTTAGTGTTAAGAAACCCTAATAAATAAGAAATAAGGCGGTCAAACATCGACCACACTGGGCGTATTAAGCTTGCAGTGAATTAAGTACAGAAAACAATATAGAATACGTCAGGCATAGCACATAAATTGGTATAAGTGCCAATAAAACCGGGATACGGATAAGAAAACACGGATATCCAATATCGAGCAAAGTGCAAACATAGCCAATTAGCGCCCCGACCCGGGCAAGCTCTCGCCTTGGAGATTTATTCTCTTAATCTTATCTCATCTGACATCGAACACTTAGCGGCTTTAATGACCTGTTGATATCAGTATAAATCTGTTGCTTTCATATAAATACAACTATTTAGTTCGTATTGGGTAAAAATCAGTGATAGCCTAGTGGTTAGGATTGTAGTCTCCTATTCGGGGGGTCGCAGATTTGATCCCGGGTAAGCACCTCTGACCTTTCGGAATTATGTGCGTTTAAGCAATTAAATATCACACGCTTCAACGGTGAAGGAAAACATCCTGAGGAAAGCTGCACACCTGAGAGTTCTCCATAATGTTCTCGAAGGTGTGTGAAGTCTGCCAATTCGCATTGTGCCAGCATAGCTGTGGACTATGGCCTATAATCCTTCTCTGAGAGGAGAGCTGCGCTCAGTAGTGAGCCGTTGATGGGTCGCTGATGATGATGTTGATGACGAAATTCATTTATTTATCTCATCTTCTCGAATAAGAAGGGTTTAGGACTTTAGGACATAGACCACCACACTGGTCAAGTGCGGATTGGTAGACTTCACACACCTCTCAGAGAACTTTCAGGCATGTAAGTTTCCTCACGAAGTCACGATGTTTCCTTCGCCAAGCAAAGGGAAATTTAATTCCTTAATAGGACTATGTGATTAATATTCTCATTCTAAGAGGAGAGCCGTGCCCAGAAGTGGATCCGTGATGGGTGAGGAGATACCACTTCCGAGTTAGCCCACTTTTGTGTTAGACTACAACGTCCATCGCAACGTCACTTCCCACAAGGTGAGATAACTTTCAAGGGCTAAATTTACATCAAAATATCTCTACTTATCTATTAAAGTTATTTCTAATATATAAAATTCTCGTGTCACTTTGTTAGTTACCTTACTCCTCCGAAACGGGTGGACCGATTTTTATGAAATTTTGTGTGCATATCGGGTAGGTCTGAGAATCGGCCAACATCTATTTTTCATACCCCTAAATGATAAGGGTGACCAACCACTAAATGTTTTTGTTGGCGGTACGTAGTTCGCTGGGTCAGCTAGTTATTATAAAATATAAAAATCGTTCTACAATCACGTCTGAAGGCATTAGAAGGTTTTTAAGAGGTATCAGATAAAGACAATGGCGGGGAAATGGATTGCTCGAAGTGTTTTCTTTGTGCGATAAGGCAGCCGCAGCTGAGAGCTTGCCGGTCAGAAGATAATGCTCATCTTACAGCCATTGGAAGTTCTTCATATACTTGTGCATTGAATTTTATCGGCTGACTAGCTGCCCGCGGCTTCGCTCACGTTTCCCTGTTTTATCTAATATGGGGTGAATTTTCAAAAATTCTTTCTTAATGGACGCATAGGTCAAAATAGCTATATGTATGCCAAATTTCAGCCCGATGCGTCCAGTGGTTTAAGAGCTGTGCGTTGATAGATCAGTCAGTCAGTCAGTGACTCAACTTTTCCTTTTATATATTTGGATTATCTTTTATATTAAAGGGTTCCAGTTTTAGGACCGTATGATGTACTAGCTTTTGCTCCTTCAACTTTATCCGCTTAGAATTAGGTTTTGGGTTGGAATTTTCATAAAATGTGAAACACGTACCTCTTTATTTTAAATCCAGAGCCAAAATACCTAATAAATGACGGACTGTCATACAAACTTTCACCCCCTTTTTAACCCCTTTAGGGGAGGAATTTCAGAATACTCTTTCTTAGTGGGTCACTGGGTGCCAACGTCATAAAATACACCTACTGTCAATATTTAATGTCTCTAGGACCAGCGGTTTGGGCTGTGCGTTGATATATCAGTCAGTCAGTCAGGACTTTGAATTTTATGCATACAGATATACCGCTACTAGTATCATTAACGCGAAAGTGTGTTTGTTTAAAGGTTTGTCCTTCAATCACGCAGCAAAAGAGCAAGAGCAGCACGTACATTAATTTTGAGTCAAGATTTGAGAAAGAGGTTTTTTATCCCGGAAAGATAGAAATGTTCACGCGATTTTTTTGAAAACTACTCCATGCGGACGAAGTCGCGGGAAATAACTAGTATTATAATATATTTTCAATAACTACCCACGCAAACCGATATTGCACTCGTGTGGAGAGGATTGTTTTCCCTGCCTAAGCCTTCGCGCGATAAGCCATGCATACAAATAGAGTTTATTTATTTTCTCCTGAGTATCTATGTAAACATTTATGTAACTAGTTAGGGAAAATACATAATACAATATTGGTTACAAGTAGCACTAGTCCTCGCCAAACTTAATGGCTGCTCTGAACAAGGAGTGTTTCACCAAGCGATAAAAAAAATTGGTTGTCTGTAAAGTCGGTTTACGGACATGGATAGTTTTACGTGATAACGTCATAGAGAAACATTGATGAATACATGTGTCACAAACCAACACTTGAGCCGATCGTGCCTCTCTATCGCTTGTTCCGCGCTCTCGCTTGAACAAATTTAAATTTTTGATGAAAATTTCGGAATCCCCTTTCTGTGATTCTTGTATGCCACAGAGAGGTGAATTAATTGAAGATGTTCATCACCTTTTGATGGAATGTGTCCGATTTCAGTCGGGGCGAGAAGAAAATGTAGGCCTTATGGATTTGAACAGATTGGACACGGGTATGTTTTTAAACATACTTGCTCGTCCAGCATCCAAAGATGCTATAACTCTGTTCAAATCCATAAGTCTAATTTGATTGTAATCATAACTTTATCTTTTTGGAACGAAGTTCCTTATGGCGCGTTGCGGACGGTACAAAAAGGTCCGTAACGTTAAATATTTTAATATTTTATAAATTTTTTGACGGCCTAAAAATCTAATTTCAATGAGTCGTGCATCGCCTCCGTGGCGCAATCGGCTCGCGTGCGGCTGTTAACCGAAAGGCTAGTGGTTCGAGCCCACCTGGGGACCCGCACTTTTATATTCATTTTTTATTTTATAAAATTATTTTAATTTAAATATTTTATAAAATCGATATTTATACCTTATTTTCTTTATACCTCGAATAGAACTTGAAACTAATATTTTTCTAATAAGGAACTTTGTTCCTATCTGGTGTCCCACGACACCACACGACTTTTTTAATCTGTAATTGTTTTTAGTTTTTGTAATTTTGGTATAAAAGCCTTGTTCTGTACCGCCCCGCTCCGCCAGTCTCATGGCCCGACCCAACGTAAACAGTAAACATTCGGTTCCGCGGCAGCACTACAGAATCCTAAACAAATCAGATGAAACAAGCGAGTGTATAACCTGCACTGTCTCTGTCTGTGCTACTCGATACAGACAGACGGAATTACAGTTATACGAGCTGATCTGACTTGAAAGAAATACTCCAGTTCGTTGTAAACAGTCTGGAACTTCTGAATAAGAGCTATGATATACGAAGCGATGTCGTGACGTAGTGAGTTCATTTCTATTATACATCTTGAGTTTTTTGAGCACCTCTGACTTTTCGGAGTCAAGTGCGTTTAAGATATTAAATATCACTTGCTTCAACGGTGAAGGAAAACATCGTGAGGAAACCTGCTCACCTGAGAGTTCTTCAAAATGTTCTCGAAGGTGTGTGAAGTCCGCCAAATCGCAATGGGCCAGCGTGGTGGACTATGGCCTATAACCCTTCTCTGAGAGGAGACCTGCGCTCAGTAGTGAGCCGTTGATGGGTTTCTAAAGATGATGATGATGATCTTGAGTTCTTGACAGAGCGTTCGTGGTCATCACAAAGTGACACGCCTTATGAGCATTCGTATTTCCCTGCTGGCCGACAGCCTGGTACACTCGTGCAATGGACCGTCCACAGCAGACTTTACTTAGTCGGTCCATCGCACGTGCGACCTTCCTCACCCTATGGTGCCCTCTACTTTGCCTCTGGTAAAACATCAATGGACTCACTCTCACGTCGAGAGACGTTTCCGAAGAACTTTAATATGCAACTCTTTACTAGCGCCGAAAGTCGTTGTTTTATACCCAGTTCTTGGAGAAATTCGATCCATGAAACTCCACAGTAAAACATCGCAGTTTTATAATAGTTATTTTTTATAATTTTTCGGCTTTCGAAATTCATGTAAACCCAGTTTTTTTTTATTCTTATAATTTTTAACTATCAACTGAAATAAAAAAAATGATTCCGCGGATCAGGGCTTTCAAATTTCACCATAAATATAATTATAGTGGCTGTGGCAAAATCGGCCTAAATAATACTATGTTTACGGACAAAACTAGCACCAAAACCTATAGTTCAAGGAACGAACGTCGCGTATGAGTAACAATTGTATATACAGTATAATATTATACAGCTGTGTCGTATATTATTGCGTAGGTTTAATCACGAAATAGTAAATAGGCTTGGAGCAAACACAGCCTGTCCAAACAGATACAAACGCCTCTACGCGTGCCGCAAATAACAAAATAGGATCGATACATTACGTATTACATTATACAGTTTAGCTTGCGTTAGGAACAGGAATTGGTAAACTACTACAACACTAATGCCCATTTTCACCGGTCCCTCTAAGCTCTAAGTTCGGTGACGCTATCTGACAGTTTCGTTTTCTCGAACCTTTAAATGACATCATTGGGTAAGGGATTGTATTAAGGGCTATCTACGTAAAGAGACTCCTACTAAGGGGATGATTTAGGTATAGTTGGAGAAAACGGGCATAAATGGGTTCGGTAAAAAAACGAGTTTGCTTTAGACCACACGACTGAAGTAAAACTTACGAAACGCAACTGGCTATGAGAGAAAGAGAGAAAGAAAATGTATGCTCGCACCTCTCTCTCTTGCCCCTACATTCTACAGTAATATACGAAACGTAACTCTCTCTCTCTCTCTCTATCTTCACTAACTTATATCTCCCTCTCAACTTCCGTTCGCCTCTCCCGATCACACTTTTCGTAACGCATTCACCAGCTTACTCCCCAAGTCAAGCCTGCGTAAAGAAGTTTTACTTCAAAAACGCTCCATATCGCGTTTGAAAACGAAAGCATGGCATTTGAAGCTGTCTGTTTAGTTTAGTCTAGAGATTGTGTACGACAGAATTATTATTATTGCATATTATTACGTATAGTATAATGTTCTTTTACCTTCTCGTATATTAAACAATAGATAGCTTAGACGATCAGCTCCATTTATACCCGCTTGCGTGTTTCTCGTGCGTGACCGCGGTGCTTCACGTATACTTTACGTAAGAATATGACGTATACATAAAGCTTTTACGAGAATAAGGACTTTTACTGTAATCATTAATCATACAACAGAGCTACGGATCAACGTGATTTTTTGCAGCTGAGGACCTGGAGAGTGACATAGGCTACTTTTTATCTCGGAAAATCAAAGAGTTCTCGAGGGGCTTTAAAAACTAAATCCACGCTGACTAAGTCGCGGGCATCAGCTAGTATTATTACCTATAATGTTTAATCGAGGAATTTTTAAAACCTTCTCTTTTAAAAACTCCTCTGCCACGCGGGCATTAGACAATAACCTGTAGTTTGAGATGTGTGACATCGTTTTGGAAAATCTTGGAATTTCAAACTTCTCGATTTCGATCGATTTTTAAAATCTGTTGGATGATGTTCCGAAGTATCTACTCTATTTCGAAAAAATCTTAAATAAATATCATCAAAAAAAGGTTTGGTAGATAAAATTGCCATTGCCATTTTAAATTTGAGTTTTAAAAAGCTCGATGGTATCATGTCGTCGTTCGTGACGTCATATGTGTCAAAGTTTGAATATAGATGTGACGTATCGCTCTGAATAGTGTTCAACCCAAGACGGCGAATTGCTGTATTCCATAGTTTTATTTTATTATAAGTAGACAAGTAGTTGAACCACGAAAATAGGTTATCTAAAAAAAATATTTCAGCGCATTCCAAATTTTCGTTGCGTCTCGTGTGTTTTCACGAGTTTACTTCTGCGGGCGTGACAGGCGTGACATGTTGCCAGACAAGAGATATTACTTTTGTTAAAATATCCATGCTTAAGGTACGAGTTCGTAGCCGACTACAGACAGCAGCAGCAGGCTACGTGTCGCCGCGACACTACTCTAGCCGGCTACGAACTCGTACCTTCAGGAATAAGTATTATCCCACACTAGCTGATGCTCATAATTTAGTCCGCGTAGAAATCTACGACGGTTTAGTTTTTAATAATCCCGTGGGAACTCTTTGATTTTCCATAGACTCTCTTTAATTTTACATTGGCCGGTAAACGCATTAGGTACTCTCCCTTGCGTCGTGTCGCGCAATTGAGTAACAGGTAACTTGGAACATTTTATTTAAAAAAATATTTTTAAAATCTTTTTAAAACACCGACTCCAAACCAAACTCCCGCCCCACTTTACAAAATATTTATTTATTTATTCACCTTTAAGTCAATAAATAAATAAATAAAAATAAATATAATTATATAAATAAATATAATTTACTGTCGATATTTTAAAAATCGCTCGACCGATTTCGATGAAATTTATATGGGACCACCTGGGAAGTATACCCTTTCAAAAAAAAGAATTTTCCAAATCGGTTTAGGCGTCTTCGAGTTATCGGTGGGCATACATAAAAAAAAAGATTCCGACGAATTGATAACCTCTTCCTTTTTTTTTGAAGTCGGTTAAAAATAGACAATAGGTAAATACGTTTTTTAGGGTTCCGTACCCAAAGGGTACCAACGGGACCCTATTACTAAGCCTACGCTGTCCGTCCGTCCGTCCGTCCGTCCGTCCGTCCGTCTGTCAGCGGGCTGTATCTCGTAAACCGTAATAGATAGACAGATGAAATTTTCACATATTATGTATTTCTATTGCCGCTATAACAACAAATAATAAAAATTAAATTAAATTAAAAAAATTAAATTAAAATATTTCCATGGGTACATGGAAATATTTTTATTTAATTTTTTTTTAACGGAACCCTAAAAGAGCGAGGCCCGACTCGCACTTGGCCGATTTTTATAATCCATGAATCCTATTTCATTATAAGTACATTCATAATTTTATTGATTCTTGGTTACTCTCATCAAGCCTGTTGTGTCAGATTATTGCCATAAAAGCTCTTTAAATACAGTGGACCCCCGGTAATCCGACATGGTCTATTATTTATTATTGAATATTTTTTTGACAATCTTCGCTAATGCATGATTGAACAAGTTACAACTTGTACGCACCACCACTAGCTCTAGCTAGCTATAAACTCTCTATTGTGTTGTTTAATTTACTAAATTTGACATACATAATGAAGTATGATTTGTACTTCAGAGTACATAATATTATATATAACATATTATAGAATCTTATTATTGGATCTGTTATTTGTCGGTTACAAGGTACTCTTTTGTAAAAAATTCCGGACTATAGGGGGTCTTAGGCAGTACTCTATAATCCGACAAATTCGATAGTTCGACACTGCCCTGCAAAATGTTTGTCAGATTACCGGGGGTTCACTGTACTGTCATTTTGGTCTGAAGCTGGCACTGCTACACTATCTAAATATTTTATGGCCCGTGCTGAGCACCCGCCCTACTGGCGTAACCTAGAAAGATAACCGTGAAGCGTAATATTCGAGGGGGTGAAATCTTCGCATATTGAATAGGACAGGTGATATTTATCGCCGGAGTATGTACGGCTTTTAGGTTCAGCGCTCGTTTGCGACATTATATTCGACTTCCGAGAAATTCTAGCTCCATACTGCTTGTTGAGAATACATCGTATCTGTAGGTACGAAGGCACGATGATATTATGAAGCATGAAAAATAATAGTTTAAAAAAACTAAAAACACGCTTTTTATAGAAAACCAAACTATAAAATAGAAAATAAATTTTAATAAATTTAAATTAAGAATAGGGTCCAAAAATTTCAATAAATATAAATTAATAATAGTGTAAATAAAAAAAATGTATTTTATTTTAAAAAAAGCGTGGGGTGCTTTTTAAGATATTATCAAAATGATAATCACTCTACTCATATCTGTCAATAAAATATTTATAACTATTGACACCATGCACCCCACGCTTTTTTTAAAATAAAATACATTTTTTTTATTTACACTATTATTAATTTATATTTATTGAAATTTTTGGACCCTATTCTTAATTTACATTTATTAAAATTTATTTTCTATTTTTTAGTTTGGTTTTCTATAAAAAGCGTGTTTTTAGTTTTTTTAAACTATTATTTATTTTTTGTTTTTTTATCAAATTAGTGTATTGTCATCGGTCCTCGATAATCTACAAAGTTTGAACGAAATCTGGCCGTTTAAAGTGGGTCAAAATCGCGCCCAAAGAAGTCGGTTACAAACATTGTTACAAACATACAAGTGAAGCTAATAAAAAGCGTATAAAAAGCTTATAATATGTATAGTTGAATGTTGTATACCCGCTTAAGATTTTTGTGGGTAATTCTCAAAATAGGGCGCGTTTGGAATCCTCATAGCTTTACTGTTTAAGTAAATGATTTGAATGGAAGGATTATATAATTTTTATCTACCTATTGACTCCTGAATTGCCCAGGCTGGATATCGAATCCAGTACTTTATATAAAATGATTCAGCGCTCAGTACTGTTTAGAGAGATAAAAAACCTTACAAAAACCTAATAATACTTAGTAGCATGCACATGCTACATTATCAAAGTGAGGAAATGACGCACTTTAGTTCAGAGTTCAGACAGTCTTTTACTTGTAGTAAGTAGCACTTTACTTTTATTTTCAGATGCAGGCTCACCCCCTTTGAGCATGCGAGGTAAGGAAGTTGATGTCTCTGTGCATTTTAGTTTTTAGATGTTTCTCACTTCGGTACATAGGTTCCTAAGACGTTCATGCCAGCTAGCAATATAAAATGTTATCAAAATAAACTCCAGACGCAGTCTACATTGTATTAAACCACGCAAACTGAAGGTTCACCATGAACCCTCTTTGAAAGTTAAACTTAAAATGTTTATCGTGACTTTATGGTAAGTAATACTCATACTACGTTTTTTTTTTTTTTTAAATTTATTTGGTTGGTTATGGTCGTGACGCAATATGATTTTTATTTATAATACACATAATATTGATGAATTATATCACAAAAGGCCACCATAGAGCACACACGTCGAGTGTGTGCTCTATGGCAAAACCTATTGAACGCCTGAGACCATCTACAAATAAAGCGACAATTATCTAATTGAATTTACAACTAAACTTTAAAATAGAGTCTGAATTTCTTCCAACTTTTCTTTCTCATTTCACAAAACTCGATCGCTTTTATTATTCTTGGCTAATATATTTAAGAAATAATAATAAACACAAACCACTTTACGGAGTAACTGATACAATAATGCAGTGCGTGGGCAGAATTTATGGATCAGGAATTATGATACACTCCCGCCAATAACTCACGCGAAAAATAATAATATCAATTCTATCATTTTTATTCATATCTAAATATATATATATATATATATATATATATATATATATATATATATATATATATATATATTTAAGCAGTGATAGCCTAGTGGTTAGGACTGTGGTCTCCTATTCGGCGGGTCACAGGTTCGATCCCGGGTACGCACCTCTGACTTTTCGGAGTCAAGTGCGTTTAAGCAAATAAATATCACTTGCTTCAACGGTGAAAGAAAAGGAAACCTGCATATCTGAGAGCTCATAATCATAATGTTCTCGAAGGTGTGTGAAGTCCGCCACTTCGCATTGGGCCAGCGTGGTGAACTATGGCCTATAACCCTTCTCTGAGAGGAGACCTGCGCTCAGTAGTGAGCCGTTGATGGGTTGCTAATGATGATGATGATGTATCATTTTTATTCACTGAACATGACGTTTAATTCTGATCAAATCTTGGTCACAGTGGCTAACCTCATCGCAGAGTAGTTAGCTGCTCAGGAAATTTGACTTGCAGAAATACAGGTTCACTTTCTAACTCCCTTATTCTTTTAGTTAATATCATACCGGTTAGTATAGGTATCCCAACAATACCCTCCAAGAGAGAGAGAGAGAGAGATCAAGCGTAGATCCAACGGCATCGCATGCTTCCTAGAAAACCACCGAAAAAAATTCACTAGAAAGGAACAAAAAAGGTCATCTAGTTTACCGAGGAGCTAAGAGCTGGCAGCTACCTTGGCCAAAGGATTAGCGTAGCCATCCAAAGGGGCAATACTGCTTTGCGGCCACTTCGATGAGGTACTATTACATTTATTTTGGTTTTAATTTCAGAAGTAGGTAATATTAAATGAAAGGAACAACATAAATATTAGTTTCTAGAGCGTGTCTTTAAAATTTAACTGACTTTGATTGGTTGACAAGACGTATCAAACTACACTGAAGAGCAAAGTCTCCGAACAGTGCATGTTGCCAGTGATTACTTATGGTTATATTACCTACAAGTCTCATAGCAAGGAAGGCTCAGAGTCGGGCTCAGTTTCACACTTTAGACAGTGAAGGGAGCTATGCTATCCCTGCGTGATTAAATTAGAATTGACGAGATTCATAGAAAAACTAGAATTTCTGTTAATGGCGAAAATGAAGTTAGGTTAGGTTAGTAGTAGGTGGAAATAGGTGGAAGTTAGGTTAATTATTTGGGTCGATGCTATCAGACGAATCAAGACGATACAAGAGAATCTTATTATATAATATTCTATATTTGGATCACAAAAAAATATACCAAAGAAACAAAGACAAAAACTGTGATACAAAAGGCGGCCTTATCTCTTACTAGCGATCTTCACCAGGCAACCTTAGGAATAGGAAAAAATTTAGAAAAAAAAATCTCATACAGTGGTGGACGTATGCAGGTTGACAACGACGACTACATTCAATCATGGAGGATGTATCTTCGATAACGTGAATCCAGCCAGCTACACCCTTTCACAGAATATCTTCTTCTTCTTTTTCAACTAATAGATGACGTATATAGGTCTCTCGCATGAACACAGGTCTCGTATAATACCAAGTGAGGAATACTACCTTTAAAGAATAACACAGGAGAAGCCTCGACTCAGATGCAATGCAGCCATTTATAAACAAGGGCCCATATAGAAAATATAAAGTGGAAGGCAGTCAAAGGCATTTCTGTAGAATTCTCAACAAAACGACATGCTTCTGTCGCAGCGAAGCGTCTCGAGGGCAACAAAGCCGGCGCTTGCTGACGACTTGCATTGTTTTTGTCTCAACTTGACTTAACTAGTTTCTATACCTAACTTTATCCGCGTTTTTTCGCTACCCCGGGCTTCCAATCGGCATTTTAAACCATCCATCTACTGCCATGGAATCCCTAACAGATAGATAGATAGATAGATAGATAGATAGATAGATAGATAGATAGATAGACAGATAGAAAAACTTAATTGCACACAAACCAGGTTAAACTCTTGAGCCTTGTTAAGACTACACGTTTCAGCCTACACTGAAAAATTTTACTTTATTAGGTATTAACTGACTTAAGGCATGTTTCACAAATTCAATTAAATTTTATCCATCAAATAAAGTTGATATTTTGATTGGCTTTGTATGGGATATCTGTCAAAATAAAATAAATAATGTCCTCCCGACCGTATGCGATCACGGCGGCCAACCTGCTCAGAGATTAGCCATCTGCGCGGGAGATATTATAGTGCACAAGTGTGTGCGCAGACACAGGTGCACTCTCTATTCCCTCACTCTCATAGTCCAATGGGACGGAAAATCCGACACGACCGGAGAGAGATCAGGCGCAGGACCGACGGCTTTACGTGCTCTCCGAGGCACGGGGGTGACTCACCGCCAACTTTCCTAACTCCGGGCTAGTAATGAGAATTTTCTTGACAGAAAAACCCAATACCTTTTTTTTTTTTTTGGGCCCGACCCGGGAATCAAACCCGGGACCTCGTCATCTGTAGTCGAACGTGCTCACCACTAGACCAACGAGGCAGTCCTGTCAAAATAAAGCCTATGTCACTCTTTATCCACTACACCCGTGCAAAAAATCACTTCGATGCGTTTCTCCATTGTGATAGAAAGACAAACCGACAAACAAACACACTTTCGCATTTATAATATTAGTAAGGATAGTAGGAAGTTTTGTACTCGTATCCATTTGTATGCTAAGCTAAACTACGCGTATCATGGAACGCGCAATCTGTACGTGGCTTTATAAAGTTTATAATGTTTTTCTTCTTTCAGTCGGAACAACAAAGGAATCACAAGCATCTAAACCGGTCCACTGACCTCATGATTCCCGTTCAAAACTCGCATGTGGCCGCTGACGTAAACAAAACATTACAAACGGACATACAATCAAATCTTTTACGACTCTATAATGTTCGATACGGACGCGGACGGTGGAAATTAGTGTTTTTTCCTGTGCTGTATTTATAGTGACATAAACATCAGTTTTAGGTTTGTTCAAAGTATCCCTGCGAGATCGAATTCAGAAATGCGTTGATAGGAGATACGTAGGAGAGCCAAAGTCACCAAAATAGCTCAGAGAGTTGCGATACTGAAGAGGAAATGGGCAGAACACATAGTTTGAAGGGCTGGTGGTCGTTGGGGCCCCAAGTTGCTAGAGTGGCGACCCCGCCCCGGGAAGCGCAGTGTTGGCAGACCCCTCATGCCCCAGGCCCTACTAGGTGGACCGATGATATCAAACGAGTCGCACCCGACACCCCCTGGATGCAGGCGGCGCAAGACCAAGATCTGTGGAAGTCCATGCAAAAACCTTAGTTCAGCAGTGGACTTCTATTGGTTGATAAAGAAGAAAAGTAGAAGAAACACTTATTTAAACTAATCTTAGATCAGCCTAAATTCGTTTGTGTGAAGTTTGATTTTTAAAATATTTAATGGTCCCCTAAAAGTAGTTCATGTCCGTCCCCGGGATGCAAGCTATCCGTTTGCTAAACGCCAAGATCAGTTCAACAGTTTGGTCGTAAAAAGGTAACAGTAACACCCTTTTGTTTTTGTTCCTAACTAGATTTTACCCTCGAAAATCTCTCGGGAACACTTCGTTTTCTATGCCTGTGTCGTTCTCTAGGTCCTCGAAATCACGTCGATCTGTAGCTCTGTTGCTGCGTGATTGAAGGACAAACCAATATACAATCTTTAGCATTTATAAATAAAAATAGGATATTAATTAAAATCTTGCCAAAGGATACCTTGCCCAAAGGATTAGCTTGGCCATCCAAAGGGGTAATGCTGCCAGCATCTTGGGTACCATGCCACACTGCAGTGGCTTCGATGGGGTTTTAGATTTTATTTAATTTTTATTTTAGTTTTAATTTTAGAATAAATTTAATTTTAATGTAGTAGGTAGTTTTAATTTTAGAGTAAATTTAGGTTTAATGTAGTATACTGTATAAAGTCAAATTGTCATAATTAAAATCTTTATTTAATTCCATAAAGTCCACAAAACTACAGACATTAGTCCTTGCTAATATTACCATGTTTTTGACCGAGCGAAGCGAGGTCTCTGAGTCTACTAGAGTGAATTTGCACTTGTCCGTCCGTCCGTCCGTCCGTCCGTCCGTCTGTCAGAGCCTTATAACTTTTGAATTACTAAACGTAATTACTTCAAATTTAGATATGTCGGCGCGAAGAGGTTATTAACCTCATTCAGCGGCGTCAAGAAAGTCTAGATTTCAATAATTAACCGCTTTTAGACGGTTTGAATCACAAATCAAACATTTCTTTGTTAATCAATGTTAACCACCCTCAATATGATTTTGTAAACATAATTTGGACGGTAGCAAACAATTTACAAAAGATGATTGTACAAGCATGCTTTCATTTAAATACGGGCGGCCGATCCCTCGCAGCTCATTCTCGCTCGAGGCGTCGCACCGTACGGACCTCTGAGAGTTGTAATAAAAGTAAAGTTTTATTTTGAAAAGAGCAACTGCTGAGTTTCTTGCCGGCTCTTCTCAGCAGAATCCGCTTTCCGAACCGGTGGTAGAATCTTGACGTGTCATAAGAGCCACAGGTTGGCCTAAATAAATAATTTTGAGTTTAAATTCCGACAAGTTGTGTTTTGATTCCTATGAGTGAAAGTATTGAAGGTTGTGACGTCAGCAATGCTGACGTCACTGTTATTAAAAATGACTCTGACGGCCTTGAGCCGTCATCGGAAGTGGGATCGGCCACCACCTCATCTGGTCGATCATTAAATGTGCCGCAGCAAAACGACGCTAGCGCCGCACTCCGTAATGAAGTGCCTTATCAGTCTACGGGTGGAGTATCACCTCAGTTTTTCATGCAAATGATGCAGATGATGCAGACGATGTCGGAACGTTTGTGTGCTCCACATGTTGAGTCAAAAATCAGGATCAAGGACATTTACCTACCATCGTTTGACCCAGATACCAACGTTGGTGTACGTGAATGGTGTCAGCATTTATACAAAGCAGTTGAAGCATACAAGATCAATGACTTCGATATCCGAATAAAAGTAAGCAGCCTGTTGAAGGGACGAGCAAAAATGTGGGTTGATGACTGGATGGTGACCACATCTACATGGGATGAACTGCGTAAGAATCTCATCACCATGTTCGAACCCGAAAACAGATACTCCCGTGATATTCTCCGATTTAGAGAACATGTTTACGACTCATCGAAGGACATTGCTGAATTTCTATCACGTGCCTGGGTCCTCTGGAGGAGAGTCACCAAAGATAAGCTGGAAAATGAACATGCGGTTGAAGCCGTAATTGGTTGCGTCAACGACGAACGTCTCCGAATTGAATTATTAAATGTTAGAGCAACCACAGTACCTGAACTCATTTCGATTGCATCATCAATACGGAAGAAGCGCCCACAACCAAGTTCACAACAAGTTCAAGGACCGCCTAGCAAACGTCCACGTGTTTCAGATAGCACACCATCAACATCAAGTTGCCGCATATGCAAGAGGACGAATCATACTACTAATGACTGCTGGTACAAGCCAAAAGAAACTAAGCCAGAAGTAGATGAGAAGAATTCTAAGCCTGTAAGTGTAACCACGTGCACGTACTGCAGGAAACCAGGTCATACCTATGATGTGTGCTACAGACGAGAACGTTCACTAACCTCAAGTGTGAACTGAGTCGCAGGAACTAATCTGGCTCCCATAATCGTTAAAATTGGTACGAAAAACCCTTTCTTTGATAAACTAGACTGTGATATGACTAATGATGATGAAGTTGCACAGCTACGAGGGCTTTTGAATAAATACGAACATCTCTTCATCCTTGGCTATCCAAAGACCAGAGTTAATACTGGCGAATTGGAAATCAGACTCGAGAGCCCCGACAAATACAGAAAAGGCGAACGACTCTAACACGCTAAATTTTTAGCAGAAACCCAAGTGTGACGAAACACCTAGACTAGCTCAATCAAAGAAATCTATTGGTTTAACAAGATGAGTACCTTAGTTCGAACATTCGTCGAAAACTGCGTAATATGCAAAGCTTCAAAAGGTACATCGGGTGATGTACAAACACAACTGAACCCAATCCAGAAACCGACATCTGACTTCCAAGGTATTTACATGGACATCACGGGCAAGCTAGGAACTCCAAATGACCAACAGTACGTCATTGTAGCGAAGTACGTATTATTTTATTATGCAACCAATAATAATCCGCACAGTACGCTTGCTGCCCTAAAACGAAGTGAGCACCTATTCGGAACACCAAATCAAATCATTGTTGATGGAGGAAGAGAACTCTTGTGGCAATTCAAAAACTATTGTGATAACCTCGGAATAGAAATTCACGCTATAGCGCCAGGAGTTAGCCGAGCAAATGGTCAAGTTGAAAGACTCGTAACTACACTCAAGAATGCACTGACCATGATAATAATTATGGAAACCAAGGAATGGCACACGTAGTCGGCAGAGGACGACCACGGAAAGTCTCCCATGACCAGCTCCCCCGAGATCCTCAACTTGGTGATCAGGAAACCGTGTCGGCGCCAGAAGATGAATGGCTGACTGATCCCGAATCGTTGCCTTCACGTGAAGGATTGCCAGAACAACTCACTCATGAAGCAACCACGGAAAATGCAGCAAAAACGGTGAGTCGCAACCATGTTGTAAAGTCCGCTCATCAATAATCATTTGAGACACACTATTCTTTCTTCCCACTCTCCGAGATCCACGAGATCTACGAGAAAATAACCCAATTTCCTCTAAATCACACTATCCCTTTCCTCCCACTCTACGAGAACTCCTCTACGAGAAATCTACGAGAACTCTACGAGAACTCTACGAGAACTCTACGAGAACTCTACGAGAACTCTACGAGAACTCAACGAGAACTCTACGAGAACTCTACGAGAAATCTACGAGAACTCTACGAGAAATCTACGAGAAATCTACGAGAAATCTACGAGAACTCTACGAGAAATCTACGAGAAATTCCTCCCTAAAAGTAATCCCTGAAATCCATGAGCAATCCCTGAGATCTACGAGTAATCCCCGAGATCCACGAGTAATCCCCTAGATCCACGAATTAGTCCACGGGTTTCAAAAGTATCTACTAGACATACTAAATCCTTAAGTACCAAAACATGAAAGATGTATTGGTCTATCAGAAATATGACTAAGCATCATTAGATGCTTACAGGTACCACACTCAAAAAGAAATTTATCTTTGTTTCAGAGCTAACATCAAACCGTCGAGAACTCTACGAGAACTCTACGAGAAATCTACGAGAAATTCCTCCCTAAAAAGCTAACATCAAACCGTCAGGCTGGTGCAGAGCGCGCACCGCCTGTCAGAATGGCCGTGTCGGCGCGAAGAGGTTATTAACCTCATTCAGCGGCGTCAAGAAAGTCTAGATTTCAATAACTAACCGCTTTTAGACGGTTTGAATCACAAATCAAACATTTCTTTGTTAATCAATGTTAACTACCCTCAATATGATTTTGTAAACATAATTTGGACGGTAGCAAACAATTTACAAAAGATGATTGTACAAGCATGCTTTCATTTAAATACGGGCGGCCGATCCCTCGCAGCTCATTCTCGCTCGAGGCGTCGGACCGTACGGACCTCTGAGAGTTGTAATAAAAGTAAAGTTTTATTTTGAAAAGAGCAACTGCTGAGTGTCTTGCCGGCTCTTCTCAGCAGAATCCGCTTTCCGAACCGGTGGTAGAATCTTGACGTGTCATAAGAGCCACAGGTTGGCCTAAATAAATAATTTTGAGTTTAAAGTCCGACAAGTTGTGTTTTGATTCCTATGAGTGAAAGTATTGAAGGTTGTGACGTCAGCAATGCTGACGTCACTGTTATTAAAAATGACTCTGACGGCCTTGAGCCGTCAGATATAATATGTAAACTGATGGCCTTCAGCCGAATATTGGATAAAAAATTATAAAAACCTTTATTTCAGGGGGGCTCTCATAGAAGTGAATGCGAAGTAAAAAAAAAAATTATCGCGTTACATAAAATTGTTACGTATCATTTTAAAGATAATTTTGAACCGAGTACAAAAATATATTTTTAATTTTTCCCTTAAAATTGACGAAATGGGGGGCTTTCAAAGTGGCGATTTTATACGCTCGCTTGAAGACGCTCTCTAGGAAAATCCGCTATGGATTTTCAAACTGGTTTTATTTTTTTAGGTCACTTACATCCTGTACTTGAACAACAAATACTAAAATTATATGAATATTATAAAGAAACGAGATTATTTAATTTTTAATGGGCATCAGTAATTCATTTATCATCAACATAGCTTCACAATAATGCTAATAGATGGCGCAGTCAGTAACTATTCCCATGGAACTACGAGTTACGACTACGACCTATCCCAAAAACAGTTTTGCGTCGACCATTATTATTTAGTTACATAATATAATACAATAATTGTATTGTATTTTTTTTGTACCATATTATTCAATTAAAATTATTTTTTAGTTAAATATTGTATATTTTCTATTCGCGTCGATAGATGACGATTTGTACAGATGCCCGTAACCCGGTTTCACTCGTTAGTACCTACATAATAATTCAATGTTTTCACTAACGTTCCCTAACCTTTACGGGCTACCTATAAGTTAGGTGATGTTTTCTGTCAACTTATTTATCACGATCCTGTACGGGACACCTAAAAGGATATTGGGACGGATGTTAGGACTTAGGATTGTATTTAGGAGCTACCTACGTTAAGAGACTCCTACTTAGGGGATGATTTAGGTATGTTTGGTGAAAACGGGCATAATAATAATGTCAGTTTTGGTTATCATGTACAAAGATTTAAATCGTATCATGTATCGATTGAATGAATAATCATGGGATACCGTTACCGCGAGGTCTCAGTTCGGGGCGAACCACTAGTGTAAACTGTTATCATACCTACAATATAATCTATAGTAAAAAAATTCTTTCAAAAACCGACCCCAAACACCCGCGCCACTACAAAGTATATAATGTATTGTTGATTTTTAAAAACAGCTCGACCGATTTCGATAAAAAAGGAACCACCTGGAAAGTATACTCTGTGAAACAAAAAAGAATATTCCAAATCGGTTCAGGCATCTTCGAGTGGTCGGCGAATATACATAAAAATAAAAGATTCCAACGAATTGAGAACACCCTCCTTTTTTGAAGTCGCTTAAAAATGAAACATGAAACTATTAGTGGGACGCCTTGTTCTAAAGCAGAGATCTTCGCGTCTTGCCTTTTGCTTCCGCTACCACGACTTTAGGCAGAAATGTGTAAGTACCCTACGATTGATGGGTATTAATTTTAAACCTCCCATCAGAGATGCCGAAAAATTATTCAATGAGAGCTGCTGAAAAGTATTGTTTCGATGGCTGATGTATTGAACGTTAAGAATTTTCAACGCGTCCGAAATATTAATGTCCACAGTTCACAGTAATTGGCTAACAAATCATTCGAAAATTGCTTTTTCAATATTTACTGTGATTGTTTGCGTTTGACCGCCGCGCCGTTCTGTTGTGAAAATAAAATGTCAAATCAATCAGATCTTATTTACCTTTACTTTTGTAGTTGTCGTATTTGATGTTCTTCTGACCGAATTTCGGTGACTAGCGAACTACACAGGAAATATCATAGTGCAGAAGTATGTGGCAAACAATTGTGTGTGAGAGAATAGAGAGTATACTTTCTATTCCCTTGCCCTCGTAATAAAATGGGTTGGTAATCTGATAGCACCAGTGACATCAGGTGCAGAAACAATGGTTAGTCCTCTCAAAGACAAGGTATGAACTCCGATAACGGAATTTGAAACGATAATGAATAAACAAATAATTATAAACATTTATTCAGTCAGCATATTTAACACAATACAAATCAAAAACTTATAATAAAACAAACAAAATGGCCCCTAAAGATTTCCAAAGAACGGAGGAAGAGAACACAATCATCGGTTCTCTGGAAAACGAGGCACCCACCGAATATCCTAGCTAACTATCTATTAAGTAATTGATTAATGCTGCTGAAGGGGATGACTGAAACTTATCTGTAATTTTATTGTATTTTTTATGAACACTACAAAAATGCTCTACCCGGAAACCGATGATCTAAGCCATAGACCAAAGAAGTTGCCAATTACATAGCGATAGTATGGAGCTGTTAGAACTGAAAGTGTAGGAAAGAAGTGCCAAGTAGTAAACTTGGCGCCCGCCCAAAGTATCGCGTACATGCATTTCACTTGTCTAGGTGCTTATCTTGAGTGCCTATTTACCTCAGCTTTTACAAAAGCACTTTGATTTAGGTATGCCAATTACAAATAGTTACCACCCAACTTCTTTGCCAAGTTTCCCACTTTAGTGTATACTTGACTTTGCAGACTTGCAGCTCAGAGTAAACAGAACAGTGCAGAGGGTCCGTACTCGATAGCTTGAGACTTGTGCAGTGGTTGTGGTGTAACTTTTTGGCTTTGGCCGTGGCTAGCTATCATATACTGTCAAATACTTACCGACATGCGATTTAGCCTTCCGGCACAATGGCGTGTAGAAAAGAAACAGATGAGAGTTATGGGTTGAATGTACATGTACGCTACCATCTTAGACTATATCGTTATTTACCATCAGGTGAGATCGCAGACAAGGTTGTCTTCGTAACAAAAAACTTTTCCAGTTTACGTTAACTGTACGTAAATCTGTCACCTAGTACGGACGAGAAAGGACGGAGAATGTTTTCGTCCCTTTTCAGTCCATACTACTTTAACGTACCTAAACTCGAAAAATTAAAATAGACAAAATTTCAAGTTGCAATCGTAAATTGGAGTTTAATTCAAGGACTGGTTCATATTTTATTTTGCCCAAACCGTCAAAGATGCTTTGGAGTTTTGTTTCAAATACGTATCGCTAAATAATTAGAACAATATCACTCACCCCAATATAGCTGAAGCCCTACCTAACTTCAAAGAGACGGTAAGTCAGGTGGATCTGGCGTGAAGCCAGAATGTGATGTAAATGAAAATGTATTTTGTTTGCCGCCCCCCGTCAAGGTACGAGTATATAAAAGTGCAGACTCAGTGTACGATACCAGAAAGCGTGCATTTCAAAGGGGTTGTTTCATCTTGGGCCAGGTACTTGTACGTTATACCAAAAATAGTATTAAATGATACAAATTGAAATAAAATATGCTTTTTTGTAGTATTACAGTGAATAAGAGGTACAAATATAAAATTGATAATTGGGTACATCTGTAGAATGGCAAATCCCGGAGTGCATCCATCTGCTTTTGTTGTCTATGTTTGTAAAGACGTTACGTCATCTTAATGTCATTTCAATTGTCAAACGTTAATTGCTGGTATGTCAAATATCAATTGCTGTCAATTGTGGTTATTTTTGTCAAATGTCATCATGACTCGTGTGTAAGTACGTGTCATTGTCAAAAATAACACCATGTTTTTGCGCTTTTATTTTGAAGAATAATTTCGTAGTGTACCTCGTAAAAAGGACCTTTTAATGAGAAATAAATAAAAAAATAATCACTATTTCATGAACCGAAACATTATGAAAGACTGTACAAAGACTTGGCCCAGGTTCCATATATATTTGAAACAACCCCTTTCAGCCAATTTTTGGCCTAGTAGGCAAATCTTTCTCTCCTTCCATCGTATTGTTTCATATATCGAAAACATGGTTTAAAACATTTCATCATCGCCATTCGCCGCTCAATATTAAGCACGGATCTCCTCTCAAAATGAGAAGGGTTTAGTCAACCACGTTAGTCAAGTGCGGATTGACTTTACACGCCTATGAGGACATCACGGAGAACTCTCAGGTGTGCAAGTTTCCTCATGATGTTTTCCTTTACCGCTAAAGCATGCTTGGCAAGCTTAATCGCAAATAACTCCGAAAAGTTAGAGGTGTGTGCCCGGGATCAAACCTGCGACCCCCTGAATAGGAGACCACAGTCCTAACCACTAGGCTATCACTGCTTAAAAAAGTACTTGTTGAAGAAGTGCTTTGCAAAACGTTATTTTAATAAAAACTATTCTAATCTAGCAACGCACTTAGAAATAGAATTGCATTGCAGTAGTACGTCTTTGTAACTAATTAAAGTAGTAGTACTGTACTCTTATGAATTACGGTAATAAGGCCTCGACGCGGAGAGAATGCATAATAAATACACCTGTCTGGAATTTACGTCATAGGACTCGTTCCAACTTACGCGGTTTACTTTACATACTCTTCCATCCACGTCGGGAGCATAAATTAAATTACTTGGAGTCCTTCCACGTATTTTCCTTTTATTGTAGGTACGACAAAAGTGCAACGGGTGGGGATTGAACATTCAGTTTTCAGTTCATAGTCAGTTCAATTCTTAGTCCACCACGCTGACCCAATGAAAATTGGTATGGTCTCTTAGGTATGCCGGTTTTCTCACGATGCTTTCCCTCACCGTGTAAGCATTTGATACTTATTTAACTGCTTAAACGTAGGTACATAAATCCATAAAGTTTTATGGATTGAACCTGTAACTCCCTGAATAGGACAACGCAGTCGTTAGGACTAGGCAGTCACTGCTCACTATGCTATCGCTATCATACATTGTTAAATAGATTTTATCGTTAATCAAACAAAATGTAGAGCTACGAAATAACGAGCATTTTCACATTTAGCTGAAATTTATCAAAACGTCATTCACACGTAACAAGTTCAAGGGCTAATTCTGTTGGAACATTACTCGGGAACCTTTCGTGAACATTATTGAAATAAGTTGGTAGCTCGGGAATCATGCTAAGTTCATGAATTTTAAATATGCAATACATAGCCCAACGATGCTAGCCTAGTTGTTAAGACATTGTCTACATTTCCAAGGGTCCAGTGATCACTCCCAGGCACTCAACCATGACTTTTCAGAGTTTTGATAAACTTTTTTTATGCGTAAACCAGCAAGCCTTATACCTAGTTCTCCATAACAATTTCAAACTTCAAAGGTGTGTGAAGTCTGCCAACTTGCATTGGGTCAGCGTGGTGGACTATGCCCTTAAAGCGGACTGCGGACTGAAAACTGGAAGGTCGACGGTCCAACCCCCACCAGTTTCGCTATTGTCGCACCTACTCGTCACCTACCTCCGAACAAAAGCTTTACGTTTATGTGACGGAGGGAGGGTCCTCCCAAACAGAAAGTCGTAGCAAAACGTCTAATTAGCGAAACGTCCATGTAAGAAATCGACAACCTATCTAAAAGTCTGTACTGTGGCTAATATTCTTTATAAAAAGATAATAGGTATCTACTTACAAAAATATAGTTGCGAGTAGCTTAGCTAGCGTGGTGGGCTTTGGCCGAAATCTTTCTCATTCTGAGAGGAGACCTGTGCCCATCGAAGGTTTGAGAATAATAATTATGATGATGATATTTTCAAACATTAAAAAAATGTCTTGAACTTGCCTTTTAAATTAAATTCAATTTTTCAGTTCATGTTTTAAAATGAGGGATCATTGAACTGTATAAATTGTATAGTTATGACAAATTATGCATGGTGAATTACACAATTGTTAATTGTATAATGGTCTAAAAAGGAACGTAAGCGCCAGTGAAGCGATAGGATCTGACCGAATTTCGCCCCATTTGGAAGTAGGGTTGCCCAATAAAATATAGGATTTAACATACAAGTAGATACAATCTTCTTCTTTGTCAACCTATAGACGTCCACTGCTGGACAAAGGTCTCCTGCATGGACTTTCACAGGCTTCGCTCTTGCGCCTCCTGAATCCAGCGACGCCCTGCGGCTCGTTTGATGTCGTCGATCCACCTAGTAGGAGGTCTGCCAACACTGCGCTTCTCGGTGCGGGGTCGCCACTCCAGCACCTTTGGACCCCAACGACCATCAGCTCTTCGAATTATGTTCCCGCCCATTTCCACTTCAGTTTCGCGACTCGCTGAGCTATGTCGGTGACTTTGGTTCTCCTACGGATCTCTCCATTTCTGATTTTATCTCGCAGTAAATACAATAGCGCTTGAAAAACATAACAAGAGAAACAACACATTGAAATCTTCTCTTCATTTTCAAGGTATCCTCTTAGCAAACGCGTTCCATCCTGGTGTATTATCACTTTCCATCAGGTATGATCGTGGTCAAAATTGTGCCTATAATGATAAAAAATCTAAAGTTTTATAGAAAAAGATTTGTGCCCAGTTTTAGGCACAGATCTCGATATGATATAATATATAGAATGGTACATTATATTATACTATTGTTAAAGTACACGTGGACGTTAGGTATATACCGTTAGGTATCTTTTTTTGAACCCATAATAGAACGAATTTCTATTTTTCAAAGTATCCGTTCAATCAATCTTTTATTGACCTTACGAAAAATGTAAGTTAAACAATAGGTCAACTTAGTTTTTAGTTTTTACCAATAACCTTTCGGATCCCACAGTTCTGCCTAAAACCGAGTTTTTATGGATTATTATGCTTGAAATTATTTATTAGGTACTAGTTGATGTCCGCGACTTCTTCCGGGTAAATTAAGTGTTTTCAAAAATGCCGGAACTCTTTGATTTTGCAGGTTAAAAGCTATCGCTGTGCCAAATTGGGCCAAGATCGGTTTAGCGGTTGAGCCTTTGAAAGGTAAAGAATAGAATAGAATAGAATAGAAATGTTTTTTATTCAAATAAACTTTTACAAGTACTTTTGAATCGTCAATGAGTCTACCACTGGGTCGGAATGCCGTTCCTGCCGAGAAGAACCAGCAAGAAACTCGGCAGTTGCTCTTTTCAAAATACTTTTACAATATACTTAACAGATATTCTATGTATGCAGAGTTTCCACAATGAGGGAAAGGTCCACAAAAGCATACGTAATTATTTCTAATTATAATTCAACACATGTCAAGACGGGCAGACAGAAAGTAGCCCCATTGCCGCTGGTGGCACCCGTTCACGAGCATGATGCATGACCCAGCCATTGCTTCGCTCAACCATATTTTAGGGAACGCAACAACCCGCATCACACGACACCACCGCAGAAATGTTAAAGAGAGTGTGACATACTTAGGCTCAAATCTTAGGCTTAGGCTTAGTATCAAACGGATTTTCGCTTCATGGTTAATTTATAATACCTAGAGTGAATAATTTTTAATTAACGTAGTAGGTACAGGATCCATAAAACGAAGCAGGATACCTACAACAAAATATAGGACGGGTAGCAACCCTAATTGCACCCAACCTGAATAGTTCCCAAACACACGCAAGAAAGTAATATAATTTACCAACCTGTATCAAAACTGTAGGCTCGCAGTTCACCAGATACTATAGCAACACACGCCACCTCACTGCTATATGAAAAATTCGACATAAAAAAGGAAGATTCACTCAAACATCGATACAACTTATAACTGGTTAATTATCTGGCATTATTTATAATCTGTGATAACTGTGCTGTCACTTTTAGAATTCCATTTTTGAATTGGCGTCCGCGGTCGGCGCCGAAACCGCGCGCGCCTTTAGGCGACCGTACTCTCACTGACGTATTCTCAAATCGACGCATGCGCTATGAAACCGATACCTACATTTCATTTTGTAATGAACTGTACCACCCTACTTACCAGACAACCACCCTAGTACTTAGGGTTCAAAAAATAAGGGTTACTTTTCCTTGGTGCCCTAAATAGAAGGCAGTTTGTTGGAAATTGTTAAGGCGCTGTAGTCAGTCACGATCTTCATATCACAAGCCGAATGAAGATCGTCCAATTTAAAATCTATGGGTCATAATATTATGAAAAAAAAAGTAGTTATAATTGATCGTATTTCTGGCCTGATGGCTGTTTCCTAAACACGATGACGCAAACTTTTCTCGATAGAAAAAAATTGCAAAGTTGACTCTGCAAATACATAAACTCCCATCGTTCTCTGTTATGCATACATTTATTTTGGTAAAATTATTTACAACTAGCTGATGCCCGCGACTTCGTCTGCGTGAACTTAGCCTTTAAAATGCCTCGGGAACTCTTTGACTTTGCGGGATAAAATGTAGCCTGTCACTCTCCAGGTCCTCAACTATAGGTACCCCTGCAAAAAATCACGTCGATCCGTAGCTCTGTTGGGGCGTGATTGAAGGACAAAGCAACGCACTTTCGCAGTTATAATATTTCACCATATAAAGTGCAAGTGCATATAGTCGACGTGGTTTTTTACACAGTAAAGTTTTAGACCTGGAAAATAACACAGGCTACTTTTTGTCCCGGGAGCATACATTTAAACGCCCGCGCCACTACGAAGTATATAATTTATTGTAGATTTTTTTTGAAAGCAGATCGGTTTAGGCGTATTCGAGTAATCGGTGAACATGAATACAAAAAGATTCCGTTGAATTGAGATCCTCCTAATTTTTTGAAGTCGGTTAAAATAATAATAAAAATTAGTTTAAATGTAACGAAGATAAGGAGTAAAACATTCAAAATAGTTCAACCCCTATCTCAGAGAACATACATCCATCCATCCGTATACTACATCTATACAAACATACATCTGTATACATTCATCCTCACAAACTTTCACACTAATAATATTATTGTATAATTAATTAATAATATTATTAGTTCACATTAATAATCAACACAACATGCATATATACATACACACATACATACATACATACATACATACATACATACATACATGCATACATACATACATGCATGCATACATGCATACATACATGCATACATGCATACATACATACATACATGCATACATGCATACATACATACATACATACATACATACATACATACATACATGTATGCATCATGCATATTGATTTAAGGATAAATATGTGAAAAGTAGCATACGGATATCCCGCGGGAACTGTTTGTTTTCCCGGAATAAAAAGTAGCTGTTGTCACTCTTCAGGTCCTCAACTATGCCTATCAAAAAAACCACGTCAATCTGTAACTTCGTTGGCGCATAATTGAAAGATAAATGTGTGAAAAGTAGTATACTAATATCCTGCAGGAACCGTTTGTTTTCCCGGGATAAAAAGTAGGCTGTGTCATTTTTCAGGCCCTTAAATTTGCCTGTGCAAAAAATCACGTCAATCTAAAACTCCATTGCGCGTATTTTGAAGGACAAATGCGTAAAAAATAGCGACGCTATCCCGCAGGAACTGTTTGCTTTTCCGGGATAAAAAGTAGCCTATGTGCTATTCCAGACTACAATCTATTTCTGTGCCGAATTTCAGCAAAATCGGTTCATTCGTTGTCGCGTTAAAGAGTAACAAACATCCATCCATCCATCCATATATCCATTCTCACAAACTTTCGCATTTATAATATATATATAAGTAGGAGGAAGTAGGGTAGTCGGATAGGTAGTAGGAATATACATACATACATACATACCTACATACATACATTCATACATACTTACATACATACATACATACATACATACATACATACATACATACATACATACATACATACATACATACATACATACATACATACATACATACATACATACATACATACATACATACATACATACATACATACATACATACATACATACATACATACATACATACATACATACATACATACATACATACATACATACATACATACATACATACATACATACATACATACATACATACATACATACATACATACATACATACATACATACATACATACATACATACATACATACATACATACATACATACATACATACATACATACATACATACATACATACATACATACATACATACATACATACATACATACATACATACATACATACATACATACATACATACATACATACATACATACATACATACATACATACATACATACATACATACATACATACATACATACATACATAAATGCCGCGTAATTAAAAGATAAATATGTGAAAAGTAGCATACTAATATCCCACAGGAACCGTTTGTTTTCCCGGGATAAAAAGTAGCCTTTGTCATTTTTCAGGCCCTTAACTTCACCTGTGCAAAAACTCACGTAAATCTAAAACTCCATTGCGCGTATTTTGAAGGACAAATGCGTAAAAATTAGCGATGCTATCCCGCAGGAACTGTTTGCTTTTCCGGGATAAAGGGTAGGGGTCGGGGTAGAGGTAGGGGTAGGGGTCGGGGTCGGGGTAGAGGTAGGGGTCGGGGCAGGGGTCGGGGTAGCGGTAGGGGTAGGGGTTGGGGTAGGGGTTGGGGTAGGGGTAGGGGTCGGGGTAGAGGTAGGGGTAGGGGTCGGGGTCGGGGTAGAGGTAGGGGTCGGGGTCGGGGTCGGGGTAGGGGTAGGGGTAGGGTCGGGGTAGGGTAGGGGTAGGAGTAGGGGTAGGGGTCGGGGTAGAGGTAGGGGTAGGGGTATGGGTATGGGTAGGAGTAGGGGTCGAGGTAGGGGTAGAGGTAGGGGTAGGGGTAGGGGTCGGGGTAGAAGTAGGGGTAGGGGTATGGGTATGGGTAGGAGTAGGGGTCGAGGTAGAGGTAGGGGTAGAGGTAGGGGTAGGGGTCGGGGTAGGGGTAGGGGTAGGGGTAGGGGTCGGGGTAGAGGTAGGGTTAGAGGTAGGGGTAGGGGTTGGGGTAGGGGTAGGGGTCGGGGTAGGGGTCGGGGTAGGGGTAGAGGTAGGGGTAGGGGTCGGGGTAGGGGTAGGGGTAGGGGTAGGGGTCGGGGTAGAGGTAGGGGTAGAGGTAGGGGTAGGGGTTGGGGTAGGGGTAGGGGTAGGGGTCGGGGTAGGGGTCGGGGTAGGGGTAGTGGTAGTAGTAGTATTATTATATGTATACTTAGTGACATACTTAGTTCCTATCACAATCTGTCCTTTTCTGCATATTACTTTTACAAAATAATGTCGATGTTTCACATCTGCCAGGCGTCCCACGACGGCTCACAATTTTTTTGTACCTAAAAGTGCCTAAAATTACAAGTGTAGATCACGATTCGCATGCGAAAGGATCCTTTCGCATCCTTGGTTCCGTAAGGATGCGCACGGATCCTTCCAGATCCTTACGCGTGCGAAAGCGTCTTTGGCAACTAGGGCAATGCATGAAGTGCCAAAAAGTATCGATATATCGAATCGATGAAATTAGTTTCTATCTCAAGTATGTGTGCAAACACAGGTGCACTTTTCCGCCATGTTGGAATTCTTTGATAATGGACGGATTACGTTCAAAATCGATATTTAGGCTTCCCTAGGGTCAAAAAGAAGAAATAGATGCCAAAATTAAAAAAAGTCACCGCCATATTGAAATTCTTTGTTATTCGACCGATTTCATTCAAAATCGATATTCAGGCTTCTCTGGGGTCAAGAAAGAGGAAATGGATGCGCAAATTTAAAAAAGTCACCGCCATATTGAAATTCGTTTTTTATTGGACCGATTACGTTTCAAATCGATATTTAGGCTTCCCTGGGGTCAAGAAAGAGGAAATGGGTGCCAAAATTTAAAAATGTCCCCGCCATATTGAAATTCTTTGTTATTCGACCGATTTCGTTCTAAATCGATATTTAGGCTTCTCTGGGGTCAAGAAAGAGGAAATGGATGCTAAAATATAAAAAAGTCCCCGCCATATTGGAATTATATGTTATTGGACCGATTACGTTCAAAATTGATATTAAGGCTTCTCTGGGGTCAAGAAAGAGAAAAAGGATGCGAAAATTTTACAAAGTCACCGCCATATTGAAATTCTTTGTTATTCGACCGATTTTGATCAAAATCGAAATTTGGGCTTTCCTGGCGTCGAGAAAGAGGAAATGAATGCCAAAATTTTAAAAAGTCACCGCCATATTGAAATTCTTTATTACTGAACCGATTTCGTTCCAAATCGATATTTAGGCTTCCCTGGGGTCAAGAAAGAGGAATTGAATGCGAAAATTTTAAAAAGTCACCGCCATATTGAAATTCTTTGTCATTCGAACAATTTTGTTCAAAATCGATGTTTAGGCTTCCCTGGGGTCAAGAAAGAGGAAATGGGTGCCAGAATTTTAAAGAGGGAATGGGTGCCAGACTTTTAAAAAGTCCCCGCCATATTGAAATTCTTTGTTATGGCGGGGACTTTTTAAAATTTTATCACCCATTCCCTCTTTCTTGACCTCAGGCAAGCCTAAATATATATTTTGAACGAAATCGGTCCAGTAACAAAGAATTTCAATATGGCGGTGTTTTTTTAAATTTTGCCACCGATTTCCTCTTTCTTGACCCCAGGGAAGAACAAATATCGATTTGGAACGAAATCGGTCTAGTAACAAAGAATTTCAATATGGCGGTGACTTTTGAAAATTTTGGCACCCATTTCCTCTTTCTGGACCCCAGGGAAGCCTAAATATATATTTTGAACGAAATCGGTCCAGTAAACAAGAATTTCAATATGGCGGTGACTTTTTAAAATTTTGGCACCCATTTACTCTTTCTTGACCCCAGGGAAGCCTAAATATCTATTTTGAACGAAATCGGTCCAGTAAACAAGAATTTCAATATGGCGGTGACTTTTTAAAATTTTGGCACCCATTTACTCTTTCTTGACCCCAGGGAAGCCTAAATATCGATTTGGAACGTAATCGGTCCACTTTTTAAAATTTTGGCATCCATTCCCTCTTTCTTGACCCGAGAGAAGCCTAAATATCGAATTTGATCGAAATCGGTCCAATAACAAAGAATTTCAATATGGCGGTGACTTTTAAAATTTTGGCATCCATTTCCTCTTTCTTGACCCCAGGCAAGCCCAAATATCAATTTATAATGAAATCGGTCGAATAACAAAGAATTTCAATATGGCGGTGACTCTTTAAAATTTTGGCACCCATTTCCTCTTTCTTGACCCCAGGGAAGCCTAAATATCGATTTTGAACGTAATCGGCCCAATAACATAGAATTTCAATATGGCGGGGACTTTTTAAAATTATGGCAGGCATTCATTTTCTCTTTCTCGACCCCAGGGAAGCCTAAATATCGATTTTGAACGATCTCGGTAGACTAACCAAAAAAAAAAAAAATTAAAAAAAAAATTAAAAAAGCATGTTATTGTATTTGGTTAGGAATTGAACCTGTATAATTTTTTTTTTATTATCTATGAACATGAACTGGAACCATGCTAACTGAGCCAAATAAAGTATAATAGGATTGACGAAAATAAGTTACAGTACCTATTAAGTTTAGATAAATAACCAGTTTTGTCAGTCGGGAGTTGTTTCCCGCCAGAGTTGCTTCGCGCCATTTCTGCGCTTCGCACGGGGCGCCCCGCGGTGGGCTGGACTACGACTCCGCTCCTTCCCCTGCTTTTCACCCCCTCAAATACCTAAACTTTGTCTGCCTCCTCGCCTTAATGTTTTGCAGTCTTATTCGCTCTTGGGATTCATAATATAAAATTCATATAATATGAATTTAAATTCAGCAGTTATCGGATTATGATAACCTTGAGTACCTATCGTATGTCATAGCTAAATAGGTACTAATAGTTTTGTAACTCAGCGTCATTTGGAGAAAGAAAAAGAGAAAGAAAGTTTGGGAAAGTAGTTTTTCCAACTTTTCAGGAGACACTGAAAATACTATACTTTAACCTCCGAAAGAAAACCCTTCTTGGTTCGCGGAATTGTTATGTTTTTTTTTTATTGTAAATGTTATGTGGAATCATTGTGGAGTACACAAGAAACAAAGGAGGTTGGCGAATTTTGACCCAGCATTTTTAAAAACCGTTCAGATTCAGAAAACATTTAATTTTAATTAATATTTTTCAGAGTATTTTTCTGTGTAAGCCCATGGATTTTTAGAAGATGGGGATCAAAAATATAATTATTCACAAGTACACATTATAAATAACCGTCACCATGGCAATACAAGTGAATATCTTTTTTCTCCCAACTTTATTTGATAGACTTTGATTAATTTTTTGTTAGTCTGGTTTACTAGAACAAGTATGAGAAGTTTGATTCGTGAACGTGGACGTTCAGTGTTCAGTTCAGTTCGTCTGGATCAGAAACTCTATGGAATTCACCAATTTCCTTTAGAAACTCTTATAACTACGAAAAATTGGTTATAGCATCCGCCATTTTAATTTTGTTCGTATAAAATGTTAATCTATGTCACCCGGCTTACTACAATGAATCGAATGTCACCTGGTTCGTTAAAATCGGCTCAAAAGTTCAGAAGTTCCGGTGGAACATACGTAAATAGAGACATATACATACAGACATATAGACTGCTTTTTTTGGCTTTGATGTATTTGGGTAAACAAGTGTAAATTAAAAAAAATATTTTTAAATGTAAGCTTTTAGTAGCTACATCATTAGACTCTGGATATCATCTAGGATCAGAGTACTTGTTATGACGAATCAAACGAGCCCAAACTCGATGGGGTTACGTCATTTTATTACAGAGTTCCGATAGTCATCTTCCGTCTCCATCATCAGATCAGCTCCATGTCACAATAATATTGCATTGTCATCCGATTTACATATAAATGCAAATTTCAGCTCGATCAGAAACCGGGAAGTTGGTCTTTAATTTATTCATCTTGCAAGGTTTGACCCAAACAAACAAATAAATAAATAAACTGATCAAGCTAAATAAAAGCTTGTAAAAATTAGTATAATATTCATTAATTCATTCATCTTCTACAGTTCACAAGGCCGGTCATTTTGGAGCGGATTCAGGGCAGGCTGGCCGGGTGGACGGTAATCATTTCCAAGAAGGGCCACACCATAAAAGCCTGCGGTTCGGGCCAGTGAAACAGTAATGTCTCTAGGGGGCGTGCGATAATTGCATGCATACATTTTAGAATACGTCATACCATTACTGTCTTATAATAGTCTACTTACGTGGATTTGTACTTGTTTGTCTGTCTGAGTGTCTCTCAACCTAACTTCAAATTCAAAAACTTTGTTAAACTTGGCCCAAAATTAAAATAGTAAAAAAAAGAAAAACTGTATTCGAAGGGGACGGCCATAGAAGGAAATGGAGGGCAAGAAAATTATTCGCTAAAATAAATTTTCAAACAAAGCACAAAAAATAAGTACGTTACTTGTCTTCACGTAATTCTCTTTTTATCTTATACTAGCTGATGCCCGCGACTTCGTCTGCGTGAACTTAGCCTTTAAAATGCCTCGGGAACTCTTTGACTTTGCGGGATAAAATGTAGCCTGTCACTCTCCAAGTCCTCAACTATAGGTACCCCTGCAAAAAATCACGTCGATCCGTAGCTCTGTTGGGGCGTGATTGAAGGACAAAGCAACGCACTTTCGCAGTTATAATATTTCACCATATAAAGTGCAAGTGCATATAGTCAACGTGGTTTTTTACACAGGTAAAGTTTTAGACCTGGAAAATAACACAGGCTACTTTTTGTCCCGGGAGCATACATTTAAACGCCCGCGCCACTACGAAGTATATAATTTATTGTAGATTTTTTTTGAAAGCAGATCGGTTTAGGCGTATTCGAGTAATCGGTGAACATGAATACAAAAAGATTCCGTTGAATTGAGATCCTCCTAATTTTTTGAAGTCGGTTAAAATAATAATAAAAATTAGTTTAAATGTAACGAAGATAAGGAGTAAAACATTCAAAATAGTTCAACCCCTATCTCAGAGAACATACATCCATCCATCCGTATACTACATCTATACAAACATACATCTGTATACATTCATCCTCACAAACTTTCACACTAATAATATTATTGTATAATTAATTAATAATATTATTAGTTCACATTAATAATCAACACAACATGCATATATACATACACACATACATACATACATACATACATACATACATACATACATACATACATACATACATACATACATACATGCATGCATACATGCATACATACATGCATACATGCATGCATACATACATACATGCATACATACATACATACATACATACATACATACATACATACATACATACATACATACATACATACATACATACATACATACATACATACATACATACATACATACATACATACATACATACATACATACATACATACATGTATGCATCATGCATATTGATTTAAGGATAAATATGTGAAAAGTAGCATACGGATATCCCGCGGGAACTGTTTGTTTTCCCGGAATAAAAAGTAGCTGTTGTCACTTTTCAGGTCCTCAACTATGCCTATCAAAAAAACCACGTCAATCTGTAACTTCGTTGACGCATAATTGAAAGATAAATGTGTGAAAAGTAGTATACTAATATCCTGCAGGAACCGTTTGTTTTCCCGGGATAAAAAGTAGGCTGTGTCATTTTTCAGGCCCTTAAATTTGCCTGTGCAAAAAAATCACGTCAATCTAAAACTCCATTGCGCGTATTTTGAAGGACAAATGCGTAAAAAATAGCGACGCTATCCCGCAGGAACTGTTTGCTTTTCCGGGATAAAAAGTAGCCTATGTGCTATTCCAGACTATAATCTATGTCTGTGCCAAATTTCAGCAAAATCGGTTCATTCGTTGTCGCGTTAAAGAGTAACAAACATCCATCCATCCATCCAAACATCCATACATCCTCACAAACTTTCGCATTTATAATATTATAGTTAGTAGGAAAGTAGGATAGGATACATAATATATACATACATACATACATACATACATACATACATACATACATACATACATACATACATACATACATACATACGTACGTACGTACGTAACATACATACATACATACATACATACATACATACATACATACATACATACATACATACATACATACATACATACATACATACATACATAAATGCCGCGTAATTAAAAGATAAATATGTGAAAAGTAGCATACTAATATCCCACAGGAACCGTTTGTTTTCCCGGGATAAAAAGTAGCCTTTGTCATTTTTCAGGCCCTTAACTTCACCTGTGCAAAAAATCACGTAAATCTAAAACTCCATTGCGCGTATTTTGAAGGACAAATGCGTAAAAATTAGCGATGCTATCCCGCAGGAACTGTTTGCTTTTCCGGGATAAAAAGTAGCCTATGTGCTATTCCAGACTATAATCTATGTCTGTGCCAAATTTCAGCAAAATCGGTTCATTCGTTGTCGCGTTAAAGAGTAACAAACATCCATCCATCCATCCAAACATCCATACATCCTCACAAACTTTCGCATTTATAATATTAGTAGGATTAGTAGGAAGTAGGACTAGCTGTACCCGGTATGCGTTGCAATGCGCTTTTTGAAGTGCAATGTGCACTTAAATTATAAACCTACACTGCTATGAGCGTGAAAGTGTAGTAGCTTCTTTAAGTGCAATGTGCATGTAAATCATCATCACCTTGTCATTGTCCCACGCTACGCGGGGTCGGCACAACATGTCTTAAGCCATGTTGTAAGTGATTCGGCATACAATTTTACGACCGGCCGCCTGCCTGACGTCAACCCTCTTTGGGAATGCTTTTGTTGGTGGAAAGGATAGAACCGCCACCTTTCGGTTCATTACGGTAGTGCTGGTCATCCCCTTTTTAGGGTTCCGTAGTAAACAAGGAACCCTTATAGTTTCGCCATGTCCGTCCGTCTGTCTGTCTGTCTGTCTGTCTGTCTGTCTGTCTGTCTGTCTGTCTGTCTGTCTGTCTGTCTGTCTGTCCGCGATTTAGCTCAGAGACTATTGGTACTAGAAATCTGTAATTTGACAAGGGTATAAATATCAATCACGCCGACAAAGTCGTGAAATAAAATTGTGAAAAATAATCTTTGTTAGGGTAAGTACCTCCCCTACATGTAAAGTGGGGATGAATTTTTTTTTCCTCGTCTATCCCATAGTGTGGGGTGTCGTTGAATAGGTCTTTCAAAAATATTGTGGGTGTGGGAACATCATTTTTCTATTCAGGGATCCGTTTGTGAAATATGATATTTTAAAGTGCTAAATTTTATTAGAGTCAAGTGTCCCCCCCCCCCCTCTGTCAGCTAAATGGTTGTTTAATGGATACAAGAAAAAATTCACAGCAGTAGTATATATAATGAATTTTAAAGGAAAACTATCACGGCTAAGTAGGGTTCATTAGTTAAGGAGTTATATCTGTTTTTTCTAAGTTAGGTATTACACGTAGTGTAAGTTGCATATTTTGTAGACTTTCAACTACGGAACCCTACACTGCGCCTGGCCCGACACGCACTTGGCCGGTTTTTTTAAATCTCCAGACTCGAGCGCTAGGCCTCGAACTATGTATGTGGCGTCCACGCATGGGAGAGCTTCCAGTTCTTTTTTATACGTGGATAGCAATGTGGTGTCCCCTGAAGACAGAATAACTAAATAAGCCATGTAATGAATAAAGAAATTATATAACAGATTTTTGGGCCAGGAACCCTCGCGGGCGTCCCCAGAACACCCTATCAAAGTTTCATCACAATCTGATAGAGGACAAACATTGATTTTTAATTTTATATAGAAGATTGTTGATTCTAGTACTGGGAGAACCGCCGCGCTGTCTAACTCTAGTGTCACTATAATTATGACCTATTCTTACTCTGTGCTAATAGAGATGTTTTAATATGGACTAGCTGATGCCCGCGACTTCGTTCGCATGGATTTAGTTTTTAAAAATCCTGCGGGAACTCTTTCATTATCCGAGATAAATAAAATAGTAGCTCTCCCGGTCTGAGGAACCACTACTACATCCATTACTATACCCATGAAAAAAATCGCATCAATCCGCTGTTCTGTTGCGACGTGATTGAAGGACAAACCAACAAACAAACACACTTTCGCATTTATAATATCAGTAATGCTTTATTATAACACTTTTTATAATTGTCAAATTTTTTACCATACTTAACCAAAGACAAAATTACGTTTAGCTGTCATTTACGTTTTGTTATTCCACTGTCATTTGCGTTTTGTTATTCCATGTCAGATGCGTTTTTGTTATACCACGTTTTATAGTGACTTGACGGAAATGCGGTCGAACGGGATAAAAAGTATCCTATGTCCGTCTTCTGGTTCTAAGCTACCTCTCCACCAATTTTCAGCCAAATCGGTTCATCCGTTCTTGAATTATAAATAGTGTAACTAACACCACTTTCTTTTATATATATATAGATATATAGATATATAGATATGCGTTTTCTTACCCAAAATATTTTCTTTTTTACAAGCTTTTATTTAGTTTCACCTGTCCCGATGTTTGTCATCAAATCTTTCAAATTAAATTTGATCCACATCCCATTTACCGATTGAGCTGAAATTTTGCATACATGTGTAAATCACGTGACAATGCAATATTATGATGACATGGTGCTGATCTGATGATGGAGCTGGAAGGTGGCCATAGGACATTCGCAATAAAACAACACAACCTCTTCGAGTTTGGGCTCGTTTGAATCGTCTTGACGAGTAGTTTGTCTTTCAATGGTAACCAGGATCTGATGATGGAGCTGGGAGGTGGTCATAGGAACTCTGTAATGAAACGACGCAACCCCATCGAGTTTCGGCTCGTTTGATTCTTTTGACGAGTACTCTGATCTGATCAGGGTCTAATGATGACACCGGAAGGTAGCTTTGGTAACTCTGTAATACAATGACGTAATACCATCGAGTTTAGACTCTTTTGATTAGTGTTGACAAGTAGTCTAGTCCTAGATGATATTCAGGGCCTCATGATGAAGCCGGAAGGTGGTTTTGGCAACTCTGTAATAAAACGACGTAACCCCATCGAGTTTGGGCTCGTTTGATTCGTCTTGACAAGTAGTCTGGTTCTAGATGATAGCCAGGTTCTGACGATGTAGCCGGCTAGCTGCTAAAAGCTTGTTTTTTTTATTTACACCTGTTTTAAATACTTTGTTTGGTCCAAAATAAATATATATAAAAAATAAAAGTAGGTAATTCAAACTCTAATTTATCCCGCCGATAAGGTATTTTATAAATCCGATGGGATTTCATTTATTTTCTGGGATAAAACGTACCTAGTACACACCACCAGCTGAAGTCGCTGTGTATTCATTTAAAAAAGAAATGTCTTGGTGACCAGGTGGGTGGTGGTTATTTTTTTTGGTTAATCCTGTTTTTTGGAAATTATATATTTAGAAAAAAATATTTCGATATGCAATTAGAAAAGATATTCAAACGTGTCGGTTTCGTCCAGTACTCCCATCGGGCGGTAAGCTCTAATTTAGTTATGTCCAAGCTCGTTAATTCTTCTTTGTAGCTAACTTTCTTTCTTTCTTGTCTAATTAAAGAACTTGTTATAACGAGCCCGATACAGCTGCTAGCCTTTATTTGATACCTTTTTCGAAACAATAGTTTGTTTCTTATCAGTTTGAAAGGAAAATGGTTTTCTCGTCAAGTTAAAATTAATAAAGAAAAGTTTCTGCGACAATATCTAGAGGAAGTCATTAAACTTTCAACGAGATATCTTTTGCACATTCCACTATGAATCTGTAATAGGTGCAGCCTAGTTTTTTTTTGTTTGAGTTCCATATAATCTTTAGGTATAGATTTTACCTTAAAATTAAAACTCGTGACTTCTTAGCAGTGATAGCGCAGTATAGTAATCGCGTAACTTAAAAGCTTTGAGTAACAGCACAGTAAATCATCATCATCATCATCAGCCACCCATAAACGGCTCACTACTGAGGGCAGGTCTCCTCTCAGAGAAGGGTTATGGGCCATAGTCCACCACGCTGGCCTAATGCGAATTGGCGGACTTCACACACCTTCGAGAACATTATGAAGAACTCAGATGTGCGGGTTTCCTCACGATGTTTTCCTTCACCGTTGAAGCAAGTGATATTTAATTGCTTAAATGCACTTGACCCCGAAAAGTCAGAGGTGCGTACCACGGATTGAACCTGCGACCCCCCCGAATAGGAGACCACAGTCCTAACCACTAGGCTATCACTGCTTCAAAGTAAATACAAATTCAATATTATTTATTTAAAAAAAAAAATATTTATTTATTATTTATTTCATGCAGACCAACCATTAGCTCTTAGACTCTACCTGCGACCGGCGCGGCGGCGACCGGCGACTGTAAACTTACTTTTCAGCCCCATCAATGTGAACTCTGAATGCATTGCCATAAAAACAACCTGAAGTATTTAATTACAAAAATTTATTACGAAACTTATAATAATTTATCATCGGAATTTACCGTGGAGTGTGGTGCGACCTCGTTTATTACCTTACCTCGTTATTTTATTACCTTTTTACCTTTATCCGGATGAGGATATAACTTCAACGGGTTTAATTAATACTTTATTATCCGTCTTTCAATTTTAATATTAAAGTTCGCAATTTCTTCTGTATTACTCGCTATTGGTTATTAATTATTATTTTAATACCTGCGAGTACCCTTGAGCCTGTTTCATCATTGGCTGCGAACACAAAATATGTTAAAAGGTAAAATTAATATAATCTGCGGTTAGGGATAGGACAGACTGGCTAATTTTAGCGGAAGCGATCGGGGCGATTTTATGGCCTTTTGCATGCATCGCGTTTTGCGCGATTCGCGCAATTTCGCGATTCTACGATCGAAAGCCATAAAAACGCGAACGCTTTTGAGTTGCGATATCCGCGGGCGCGATAAGCGGTGCACGCAAAAGGCCATAAAATCGTTGAAGGCCGTTAAGAGTAGTGTCTAGTGACGAAACGCGACGCGAGTAGGTATTTTCCAAAATGCTATCTGTTTCACAACGCTTCGCTGCCCGACCCGCATCGTGCGATAGAGAGAGTTGCAAGTCCAGGAGTTATTTGCCTAAATTTTATTCTTGAAATATTGTTTCGGGTCATAACGTTTTTACCCCCCTAAACGTTTACAAAATTAGACAATTTTGGTCTCATTAGATTCAGTACACCTTAATCTAGGCTCGTACGTTTCATTTTTTTAGTATTTCAGTTTAGTTAAATTTAAAAAAATAAAATTAGTCGAGGAAGTTTTTTAGTCAAAAATATGGATATTTAGTCACTAATAACTTTTAACATAAGCAATATTTCTTTAAAATGAAAACGTACGGGCATAGTTTTTCATTGTATCTGCAACATTTCAAAAAATTATGAACATTGGACAACATTTACGGGTAGCAAAACGTTATCGCTTTTTGTATGAAAATTTTCAACTAGACACTCCTCTTAAAACGCGCGATTGCTGCCGCTAAAAGTAGCCAGTCTGTCCTCTCCCTTAAAGTTTGCTTGGCGATGGTTACATAGCTGCGACTACGGTGCGCCGATCTAAGTGCTTAGCATATAATGTATGTAGTGTGTACCTATTTGTTTTATCAACCGACTTCAAAAAAAGGAGGAGGTTATCAATTCGTCGGATTTTTTTTTATGTAAGTCCACCGATTACTCGCAGACGCCTTAACCTATTTAGGAAATTCTTTTTTCTTTTGAAAGGGTATACTCCCCAGGTGGTCCCATATAAATTTTATCGAAATCGGTCGAGCGGTTTTTAAAATGAATGATTTTACAATGAATTATATACTTTGTATAGTGTGTGTGTAATGTAGTAAAGCGAGAGTTTGAAGTCGGTTGTTTAAAAATATTTTTTTATATTAAATTATTGTTTAGCATGCTACGTTTTACCACATATTATTTCCTCCGGTGTATTCACCAGCTAGACAGCCTAACTTTATTATTTAAAGCGTCTGCACTTATGCTTGTAGTTCTTGGATTAAATAGAAGGTACTTAAGTGATTACACATTGCTACCAACGAGATAGGTATACCTAAATATATACCAAACTAATCCTACAACACATTTTACATTCTACCCTCCTTTGAGCGACGCATCAAAGGTTTTACAAAGTAAAACAAACTTGTATTATACCGTTGGTGAATATAATATGAACAACTGCTTTCATTCGTGGCTCGCTTCTCATACAGTTAGCTTAGTATGGTTTGTTTCGAGAAACCTTAATAAGTACCTTATACCTACCCGATGATATTCTTACACGCGTTTTGCCTTTACCTGTAACAACACGCTGGGAATACACAAAGTTATATTATGTTTATGAGAAAGCTGAATAAAGGCACCTTCAGAAGTAGTAAATTCTGTAACAACTGCAATTATTTATAAACCATGTTGCATTTTATCCCAAAAATGTAATAGGTATGAGCACAATATGAATTGATATTATGAGTTACAGCTCAGCTGAACTCTTTGATTTTAAGTCTCAATAGCCTCACTAGCCCAACGGTTAAAGGTGCGGACTGAAAACTGAAAGGTCGCAGGTTCGAATCCCACCCATTGCACTATTGTCGTACCCACTTCTGACACAAGCTTTCCGCTTATTTGGAGGGGAGAGGAGAATATTAGTCAAGTTTAACTTGGTTGATATTCTTTAAAAAAAAAAAAAAAGTAAGTAAGTGAAAGTAGCCTATATCACTCACAAGGTCCTGAGTTAGGGAGAGGGCACACTTACTACCATACGCTACTTTTAGCGGTACCGATCGCGCGTTTTTATGGCTTTCAGTGATTTTATGGTCCTTTGCGACTGCATCGCGATTCGCGCGATATCGCAATTCTGCGATCGATCGCTGATTTTCGCGAGTCAATGATACAGATGCAGTCGCAAAAGGCCATAAAATCGCTAAAAAGCCTCTAGCTATCCGAATAATTGACGCCATTAAACCAAATATTTAGGTAACGGCGAGAATGTCGACGAGCTTACAGACATAATACAAACGAAGCCCGCCCGGTCTCCCCCCCCTCCGCCTGCCGCCCGCTGAAATGGAACCTTGTTTTGACGATGCAATGCATAATAAGGTAGGTAAGGATCCATTCACAATGTTGCTCTCTCAAAGCTGCAAAGTAAACTTTTAACATCTTTAACAACTTTAACAACTTTAAACATCTCTGTGGTGGTGTCGTGTGATGCGGGTTGTTACGTTCCCTCAAATATTATGGTTGAGCGAAGCAATGGCTGGGTCAATGTTTTTTATTCAAATAAACTATTTTTATAAGTGCATTTGAATCGTCGATGAGTCTACCACTGGTGCGGAATACCCTTCCCGCCGAGAAGAACCAGCAAGAAACTCGGCGGTTGCTCTTTTCAAAACAAGTTTACAATATAATAGATACCATGCTATGTATGCAGTGTTTCCACAATGAGGGGAAGTTCCACAAAAGCATACCTCATTATAATTCAACACATGTTTAGACGGGCAGACAGAAAGTAGTCCCATTCCCGCCGGCGGCGCACGCTCATGAACATGACGCATGACCCAGCCATTGCTTCGCGATACAAAACAAAAGAACATAAAAAGATACATTAAGGGAAGAAGCTGTACAATAGGTGGCCTTATCTCTAAGAAGCGTTGTCTTTCTAAAGAGGAAATGCTAATAGAAATACTGGATGAGGGTATACACTAAAAAGGAATAAGGATGAAATAATAACTACGTACAGTCAGGTAGGATCTCTTTCTTCTGCAAGACCATTGCGGTCTTGCGTCTCTAAAAATTCCCCTTGTTAATCCGTTTCCCTTAAAATATTCAGTTTTCCGTAGAAGCTACTTGTCTTTGGAACTCACTTTCTGATGAAATTACAGACGGCCGTCTGTAATTTCATCAGAAAGTGAGTTCTAGTCAACTAAATCATTAAAATTCACCGAACCGACCAAGTTTTGGCTTGCTCATCTCAATGGAGACTAGCTAGCAAAAGTGTGTGCGCAAACACAGTTGCACTATTTCCTCACATTAAACCTCAATAGCCTAACGGTTAAAGGTGCGGAAACTGAAAGGCCGCAGGTTCGAATCCCACACCCGTTGCACTATTGTCGTACCCACTCCTGACACAAGCTTTCCGCTTATTTGGAGGGGAGGGGAGAATATTAGTCAACTTCAACTTGGTTGATATTCTTTAAAAAAAAATATTTGCTCACATTACATACATATAGTTGCATTATTTTCTCTATTTCCTCACTCTGATGCTCAGATAGGACGGCAATCCGACTCGATCACAGAGTAATTAGGCTCAGGACTGATGGCGTTTAATGCTCTCTGAGACTACGAGCTGCTTCTAAGAATTTCTTGACAAAAACCCAAAAAGAAATTATTTCCATCAACCATTCATAGTGGTCCATGGGTTAATTAAAATACATGAATTCAAATAATAATAATAAATAAATATATTTAAATATGTGATAGAGCTTATAACCAATTATGACATATGGACTTAATCAATCTGACGAACCATTTTGACATATTATTGAATGACATATTGATTGATTATCATTTTCCTAGAAATTCAAATCGTTAACCTATAATATTGTATTCCGATCTGTTAATGAATAATATTAATCCGACTTTTATTTAACACGAAATCGAAAATATTTTTATAATGACATAATATTATTATTAATTAATTTTATTAATTACATAAGTACGACACTATCAATATTAATTAATACCTAAAAAAATACTGAAATAAAAATAGTTTCGATAAAATACTCGCCTTATAGTAAATAATAATGTATACTAAGCTAACCTAATTACTTTGTAAATGTAACTTTGCAACGCCCTGACGGGGCCTCATGTAATCTAACTATATAATTAAGTGTAAGTGGATACATGAATGCAAATAAATAAATAAATAAATAAATAAATAATTATGATGATTAATATAACTATAAATAAATAAAAACATAACTATATTGTGAACAATAACTAAAATTCAACTTCCTTAAAACATTTTTACAGCATTTTTTATTAGGCTATTGAGCCTAACAAAAAATGCTGTTAATTTTACATTCATTCATGTAAAGTCGTCACAAAATATTTCACTGTAGACACACCCTAACTTTGTAGAGTCGCGAACTGTAAACAACTAATGAAAGACGCAAAGAACCCTAATTACAAGGGTTCTTGGGCTTCTCACTATTGAAATAGCATGAAGCACTCTGTTCAAAATTGTTCAAACCATGTTGAAACTGTTGACGCTTCGCAATGAATTCCCTGAAAATTACATCACTTTTACTGTTTACTACTTTTGATGTTTCCTTAGAAAATTGGTTAAAAACTATTTTTCGAGTAAAATTTTGTTGAAATAATAAACTGCGTAAATGCACATTAATGTATGATCTTATCGTCATCGTATTATCCAAGCTTATCCCCAAACATAAGAATACATAGTTGCAGTGACATAAACTCGTGCTACAGTTGTGATGAGATCGAAAGAGTGAATGTAATGAAATACCTCGGAATCCATATTGACCACAACCTCAACTTTAAACACCATATTCACAACTTGTCTTCAAGAATACGAAAAACCATACACATAATGAAGAAACTTCGTAATATTGCCAATCATAAAATCTTGAGACTTGTATACACGTCCCTGTGTCAATCACTGCTCACTTACTCCATATCGTCCTGGGGTGGTGCTGCTAAAACAACTATGCTTGAATTAGAGAGAGCCCAGAGATCCGTCCTAAAGGTTATGCTATGTAAGCCCTATAGGTATCCAACTAATGTCCTCTATAAAAATGCCAAAGTACTAAATGTTCGTCAACTCTTTTTGTTAAAAATTACCCTTATGAAACATACTGAAATGCTTAAGGCTCCTAACAGAGATGAAGTATTAGAAAGAAGAGTTTACAAATGTAGTATACCGGTTACAAACTCTGCATTTGCTAAGCGTTTCTTACCATCTATAGATGCACGTATTTATAATAAAATATTAAAATTCAACGAGCTTAAAAATCTAACTGTCATGCAGGCGAAGCAGAAGTTAACAACATGGCTTAGAACTCTATCCTATGAAGATATTGAGCAGTTACTCAAACGCATAACTTGATTCCTTACTATAGGCACTCATATTTAAATATGTAAATATGTATATTTTATTACTAGCTGATGCCCGCGACTTCGTCCGCGTGGATTTAGTTTTTAAAATCCCTCGGGAACACTTTGATTTTCCGGGATAAAAGTAGCCTATGTCACTCTCCCTATTTGCATTGTCAACGAAACGTTTACAGTTCAGTTATGGATCAGTTGCGATTGTGGTGCAAGTACAATTCAACTTTAATATAAATAAACACTACACTTGTAAACACTGTATTGAACTGTTGCGATCGAACTTCAACTGTAAAAAAGTAGCGTCTATTGAACTGTTGCAAAAACGTTCGTTTGACAGCAGTTGCGTTCCAACTCAAGTTCAACTGAGTGTCACCTAGCTGTCAAATTGTTAGCGCGATACGAAACGTTCAAAAAGCGGTTGCGGTTCGTTTGCAGTTTCAGTCGTAAAAAATAGCGCGATCGGCCCCCTGGTCCTCAGCTATACCCATGCAAAAAATCACGTAGATCCGTGGCTCTGTTGCGGCGTGATTGAAGGACAAACCAACAAACAAACATACCTACTATGTAGTATGTAGGTATAATGATCGTTTGGCAAATCTGACTCCTTTGGAGTAGTTTGACTTTGACAAAATAGGGCTATCCACGATGGCTATATACGATAAAGTACGATTGCCAGCTTAAGATGAGCCATTCATTCAAAGTATCTTGTAGATTCCGGGGTTCAAGTTATTTGGACCTTATACTGAAGATCGTGATGTCTATAAGTTCTGAACTACGAAATTGACGACCTTGAAATAATTACAGGACAATCTCTAAAGAACCTGCTTTCTAACAAAAAAAGAATGGATTAAATCGGAATACGCCTTAATGAATTACAGCGAAATACACATTTTGACTTTCATCCCCTCTCCCAAGGGAACCGTGCTGAATTTCGGGATAAAAAGTATCCTATATTATACCTCGTAGTATTAACTTAAATCGTGCCAAGTTTCATTTAAATCCGTCCAGTAGTTTCGGCGTGATGCGCGGCCAAGATACAGACAGACAGACAGACAGACAGACAGACAGACAGACAGACAAAAAATTAAAAAAAAATTGTTTTGGCTTCAGCATCGATTATAGAGTGGCCTCAAACAAAAATTTTCAAAATATCTTCAATGTACAGAATTGGACCTGTTACAGTTTTATTATATTATAGATCATATGGTCACACATATTTATAACTATGCTTTTAATTTTATATTTTGTATTATATAAAATTATATCGTAATATTGTATTGAACTATTTATGTATTCATGGTATAGTTCTTATTTTTATTTCACATTCAAATAGAGGTATGGATAAAACCTAGTGTCACTAATTTTCCGTGATAATCTAATTGAAAATTTTATTTTGGACCCCACGATACAGGGCCTCCTAGTGTGGGATCCACCGATAACATTGTGCTAGGGAAAGGGACATGAAAACTGATAAGATGCTATTCTATGCTATTACTGTATTTAACATTAAGTAATACATTTATAATTATTTTAGTTTAAGCAAACAATATGTATAATCTATGACCTTCTCTTCTCTCATTTTAGTTAAATAAATACATTTTCATTTTCATTTTCATTATTGTATCTTCAAATCAAGTGGGTATCGATTTGAAATCATAAAAATCGATTCTCTAAACAAGCGAACTAGTGCCTTGTAGGCTGAAAGTACTACCTAGTTAATTGTATCTGAAGAATATTGCAACGAAATATAATTTCTGAATTGCATGATGCAGTATGTTATCGAAATGTTCTGAATCTGCTTGCTGGTCGGGTTCCGGGTTGATAAGTGACCAGTGACCATTGTTTTAACATAATTGCTATAGAGTGACGATCGCAGTCACCTCTGATTGGCCGATACTCTCTCGCTTTTGGCTAAAACCTAAAAACCTAAACTAAAAACTTCGTCCAGGCAGACAAAGTCGTAGCTAAGAACTAGTAATTTAATATTCCCCTTTGCCTCCAACTAAACATAAAGTACGAGAAACAAAGTCACCGACCGCGACATAGCTCAGCGAGTCGCGAAACTGAAGTGGAAATGGGCGGGCACATATAGTTCGAAGTGCTGATGGTCGTTGAGGTCCTAAGGTACTTTAGTGGTGACCCCGCACCGGAAGCGCAGTGTTGGCAGACCCCCCACTAGGTAGACCGACGACATCAACCGAGTCGCAGGGAGCCGCCGCAAGACCGAGGCCTATGGAAGTCCATGCAAGAGACCTTTGTCCAGCTGTGGACATCTATTGTTTTTTTTTTTATTGATGACAAGATAGTCCTTGACTGCGATCTCACTTGATGGTAAGTGACGATGCAGTCTAAGATGGTAGCGGACTAACTTGAAAGGGGTATAACAGTGAAAATTCAACCCATACCCCTAATCGGTTCTACACGTAATCGTGCCGGAACGCTAAATCGCTTGGCGGCACGTCTTTGACGGTAGGGTGGTAACTAGCTACGGCCAACGAAAGCCTCCCACCAGACCAGACCAGAGAAAATTCGGAAATTATAAATCCCCAAATTGACCCCGCCGGGAATCGAACCCGGGACCTTCCAGTTATAAGACCACAGCGCTCACCACTGCGCCAGGGAGGTCGTCAAATAGATAAGATGGTAGAAATAGATGGTTGATAAGGAAGAAGAAACATATAGCTTGTGCTAAAAGTAAGTACGATAATAGCGCATCGGATGGGGTTTGAACCTTTTCAGCTTTCAGTCCCCGCCTTGACCACTGCATTTCGAGGGTTGAGCCTATGGGCAGCTCCATCCATCCATCTCCTAGTCAATATTGGCCCTCGGTGAGGCCCTCTCGAGAGGCCATATTGCCCAGTTTCCTGTTAGGGTCAATATTTACTGCGCAATTGATTAGGCGGCGCAGACATACGATAAATTTGTCGCTGCAATAAACAACATAGACGAAATACATCTAATCTAAATTAGCCTGAAGTGTCCCACGACTGGGCAAAGGCCTCCCTAAATACAACATACATACATACATAGAATAGAATTGAATAGAATAGAAATAATTTTTTATTCAAATAAACTTTTTACAAGTGCTTTTGAATCGTCTGGCTCTACCACAAACATACATACATACATACATACCCTACATAAATACCTATCCTAGATACATACATACAAATTAGACTGCTTAAATCATACCTTTTATTGAAATATAGGGCTTCGTCGTAAAAGTAAAAGTAAACCATTGTATAGCTATCAGAAGGCGCTCGCTGATTTATGAGAATAAAATACACACTGTATAAGTATGTATCTAAACATAAAATAGGGTGTTTTTAAGGTCCACTAATAAAGTTCTCGGCCATTATAAATGAGCTTGGATGGTTGGAGTGATGACTTAGTAGTGTACAGAGACTCACCTTGTTTAAAGAAAGAAAGAAGGAAGCTTATAAGCTTCCTTCTTTCTATAAATAAATAGTAAATAAATAGTTCTTACTATAAATAGTAATGTCACTGCCGAGTTTCTTGCTGGTTCTTCTCGGCAGGAAGGGCATTCCGAACCAGTGGTAGACTCAACGACGATTCAAAAGCACTTGTAAAAAAGTTTATTTGAATAAAAAACATTTCTATTCTATTCTATTCTATTCACCCGTCGTAAGTTTGATCTCAAGTCAAACGGGCATTCATCCCCGAGTTAATATTGCCCCACAATAACTTTGCGCCTTACTTTATTGCTCCTTTTTCTGTTACGGTCAATATTAACTACGCAATTGATTAGGCAACTCAGACATGCTATCATTTTGTCGCCGAATAATTTTGTACTCACAACGATGATAGCCTAGAGTTTAAGACTTTATGGCTTTCTTTTCGGAGGGTCGAGGGGTATAGGCATACAACTCTTCTCGGAGTTTTACACGTTTGAAGCAAATAAACATCAATTTCTTTAACGGTGAAGGAAAATATCGCGAGGAAATCTGTGTGTTTGAGAGTTCTCTATAATTAATGTGCGTTAAGTCTGCCAACCCTTACTTAGCCAGCATAGTGGACTACGGTCTAAACTCTAAACCTTTCTTATTTTTAGAGGAAACTCGTACTCAGTAGTGGGTCGGCCATTAATGATGAATTTCAGGGTTGTTTTATAAGATTATAATAATCTTCCTAAATAATTTTTTTTTGTTAGCACTAAGCGCTTTGCTTCATCGTTCCTAATACGCACCGCTAAAATTTGGAATGCCCTTCCGGCTTCCGTTTTTCCAACTGACTATAACTTGGGTACCGTTAAATCAAGAGTGAATAGGCATCTTCTAGACAAGCGTGTTCCATCTTAGGCTGCATCTTCACTTACTATCAGGTGAGATTGCTGTCAAGCGCAAGTCTATATATTAAAAAAAAAAGTGTGTGTCAGCTCCGGCCTCCGACGCACGACTGGAGTTTACGCGCGACGCTTTATCCTTCTCTATGCGCGCGACTCGGTCCGAGCGCGCCCCGACCGACTTTCGCTTCGGGGACTCTTTCGCACGAAAACCAACCTTATTTACTCAACGTTAGGGTAGAAATTTCAACGTTGTGAAAAACGTAACAGAAAAACGTAACGAGGTCATTGATAAATTGATTTCACTGCCCGGATTTTTCTCATACCGGGCTGCTAAAATCGATTCTTAAGGAGTAAACTCCAAAAAAAAGTTTTAAGGCGAAAGTAAGCCAGAGTTACCTTCACATTAACAACATTATTATGAATATTATTAAGAGTTCATCGATATTTGAACTGTCTGATACTACTTATCCATGATCTAAGATCTGATATAGCAAAAGGAAGACAGTCGCAACTCTGCGCCGCCTTTTGGTGTGCGTTTGATTAAAGTCTGTCCAGTGAAATTTAATTACTCGCCCGTGTAGAGGGCGCTTTGTGCTGCGCATCACTGGCCAGAGCCCGCTCGGAGCCCGCAACCTAATAAACTGCCTCGTGTGGTTCCGCGAGTTTCCGAAAACTGACATTATTACTATACCGCAGGGGGTGTGGAGTCGATATGTGATGTCCACTGGCGATTGGGTTAATAAATAATATCTACCTTTATTTATACATATAAATTTTGAACCCAGAACCTGATGATGAAGAGGATACTGCGTGCACCCTAACTTTCTCTTTGATCATTATATCCCTTGCAACGTGGTTGCTTTTTAGCGATAAGGCCGCCATTTGTACTACCATGTGTTATTATTTATTTTTAAGTTTATTTTTAGTTTTATTTCTTTTTAATGTGGTGTGCAATAAAGTGTTTTTCATTCATTTCATTTCATTCATTCATTCATTTCATTCATTCATACAGAAGTTATTTTGTCTTCAGAGGATACCACATTGCTATCCACGAATAAAAAAGAACTGGAAGCTGTCCAATGCGTGGACGCTACATACATAGTGCCCGCATGCAGTCCCGCATACTACCCTAATGAACCGAAAGGTGGCGGTTCTATGCTTTCCACCAACAAAAGCATTCCCAAGGAGGGTTGACGTCAGGCAGGCGGCCGGTCGTAAATGTGAAGCCGAACCACTTACAACATCGCTTATAAGCCATGTTGTGCCGACCCCACATAGCGTGGGAAAAGGAGAAGGAGATGATGATTTATACATATAAATGCGAAAGTGTGTTTCTTTGTTGGTTTGTCCTTCACTCAGCAACAGAGCAATGGATTGACGTGATTTTTTGCATGGATATATTTGGAGACCCCCGATTCTGTAACTCAGTGCCTATCGAATAATCTATAATGAAAAATTCTTTTTAAAAAACTGACTTCAAACGCCCCCACCACTACAAAGTAAGTATATAATTTTATTGTTGATTTTTGATTTTTTTAAAACCGCTTGACCGATTTCGACCAGATTTAAATGGGACCACCTAGGAAGACCCTTTGAAACAAAAAAAATTCAAATCGGTTCAGACGTCTTCGAGTAATCACTAATCGTAATCGGTAAACATACATAAACAATTAGTGTAAATTGAAAATTTAAAACACCCCCGACATGAGAATCTATGGCTGTCGAAGTTATCAATTAATTGTCATTTAACTAGTGGTTCGCCCCGAACTGAGACCTCGCGGTAACGGTATCCCATGATTATTCATTCAATCGATACATGACGACCAAAACTGACATTATTATTATGCCCGTTTTCACCAAACATACCTAAATCATCCCATATGTAGGAGTCTCTTTACGTAGGTAGCTCCAAAACACAATCCTAAGTCCTAACATCCGTCCCAATGTCCTTTTAGGTGTCCCGTACAGGATCGTGATAAGAGTTGACAGTAATCATCACCTAACTTATCATAGGTAGCCCGTGAAGGTTAGGGAACGTCAGTGAAAACATTGAATTATTATGTAGGTACTAACGAATGAAAACGGGTTAGGGGCATCTGTACAAATCGTCATCTATCGACGCGAATAGAAAATATACAAAATGCAGCAATTATTAGTTTATTGAAGTTTGATATTTAACTAAAGAATAATTTTAATTGAATAATATGTTATTATATTATTATGTACCTAAATAATAATGCTCGACGCAAAACTGTTTTTGGGATAGATCGTAGTCGTGACTCCTAGTTCCAAGGAATAGTTAATGACTGCGCCATCTATTAGCATTATTGTGAAGCTATGTGAAAATTACTGATGCTCATTAAAAATTAAATAATCTCGTTTCTTTATAATATTCATATAATTTTAGTATTTGTTGTTTAAGTACAGGATACAAGTGAAGTAAAAAAATAAGTACAGCTTGAAAATATATAGCCAATTTTCCAGAGAGCGTCTTCAAGCGAGCGTATTAAATCGCCACTTTGAAAGCCCCACATTTCGTCAATTTTAGGAAAAAAATAAAAAAAAATACGTTTGTACTCTGTTCCAAATTGTCTTTAAAATGATACACAGAAACCCTATGAATCGCAAAAAAAAAATTTTACTTCGCATTCGCTTCTATGAGAGCCCCCCTGAAATAAAGATTTTTATAACTTTTTAAGCCATTTTCGGCTGGAGGCCATCGGTTTACATATTATATCTAAATTTGAAGTAATTACGTTCAGTAATTGAAAAAAAAAAAGTTATAAGGCTCTGACAGACGGACGGATGGACGGACGGACAGACGGACGGACGGACAAGTGCAAATCGCTCTAGTAAACTCAGAGACCTCGCTTCGCTCGGTCAACAATAATTATACTGGCACGCGTGAAGCACTTAATCGAGTAATCATACGCCAACAATGACTTACATAATTTTGGAAAGGGCTGATACTCTTACACTGCTGGACGGATATTAACCAAACATAGCTAAGAACCACCGCAAGGAAACTGGCTTTCAAATGAATAAAACCGCATCGAAATCGGTCCATCCGTTTCAGAGCTACGATGCCACAGACAGACACACACACACACACAGACAGACAGACATCGACGTCAAACTTTTTCCCTCCCTCTTTTTGCGTCGGGGGTTTAAAAAGATTCCAAAGAATTGAGAACCTCCTCCTTTTTGAAGTCGGTTAAAAATGATAGTCACTGATAATATTTTTTATCCATTGAAGGTTTGCTATGAATTAAAATTACCTTTTCCTAGCAAACCTTCAATGGAAAAAATACATATATGGCTTTAATTTTTAATAGCCACTGAAATAGAGAATAGGGGGGGCTGGAGAGTGACAAGGCTAATTTTTATCCCGGAAATCAAAGAGTTCCCTCGGAAGTTTTAAAACCTACATCCACGCGGCTGATGTCGGGGGCATCAGCTAGTCTTATAGTAAAAAAAATTAAATGTTTGTTAGTAAGCGCACCTGCGTTTTCCATTTCGTAGGTAGCCATGCTTAAATATTATACTCTCAAATAATAATATGTCATCATCATCATCATTAGCAAGCCATCAACGGCTCACTACTGAGCGCAGGTCTCCTCTCAGAGAAGGGTTATAGGCCATAGTCCACCACGCTGGCCCAATGCGAATTGGCGGACTTCACACACCTTCGAGAACATTACGAAGAACTCTCAGGTGTGCAGGTTTCCTCGCGATGTTTTCCTTCACCGTTGAAGCAAGTGATATTTAATTGCTTAAACGCACTTGACTCCGAAAAGTCAGAGGTACCCGGGATCGAACCTGCGACCCCCCGAATAGGAGGCCACAGTCCTAACCTAACCTAACCACTACGCTATGTAATATGTACTTACATTTAAATAGGATAAATTAAAACTATCTGCCAATTTGAATGTTGATTTATTTAAATAATAAAATATTCGGTACAGTAAAAATATCTATTCTTAATATCAATTAAGAATTATGTTATTCTGCACTTAACCAATATTTTAAAATTACACTAACTATAGTATTAAGTTACAGCACAAACTCTTTTTTAAGTTAGATTGACAAAATTCGATAAACCAAAAAAGATTGTACAGTTAGGTAGTTTAGGATTAGGATACTACAATTTAAAGCATCAAGGCCTAATATTACGGATTACACTTTTTAAGCTATTGCATAGCTTTCATCGCGGGCTTTGAACTAGGACAAACAGTTTGAGCGCGGCGACCGAATCAAGAAATTCCGTAACGAAAAAAACCTAACACCATGACATCGTTCAGTAAGCGTTCAACATTTTAGAGATTCACAAGTAGCTCTGTTTGGCGCAGTGGGCGAGCGGCTGCTTTCTTTAGATGTCGCAGGTTCGAATCTCACTCGCGAAGTAGTGACAGTGCGCTTTTCTTGTTTGTTTGTTTTTTAATTATTTTTTTGCATAATTTTTACTAAGCAAAAAAAAAATTGCATAAATATTATAATTGCATAAGTTGATAAAAAATGCTATGCAATAGCTTTACCGCGGCAGTCCCCGAGTGCCACTTAATTTTTTTTGCTCTAACGAATATTGTCACTGTAACATAAAAAAGTGATCGCAATAAACAGGGATATTTATGATGCAGAATACCAGAACTCCGAACAAATTCTGTGCCAACATCAACGCTAATCTAGAATCTTTGATGAAATTACTTCGTGAAAATCGAAATATGAAATATTCCATGATGTTCCTTGTGAAAGGAGATTGGCGAATTCCATAGAGTTTCTGACCCAGACGAACTGAACCGTGGGCTTGAGGTCGCGAATCAAACTTCTCATGCTTGTTCAAGTAAACCAGTCTAAATTTAAATTAAAAAGTTCATCAAAGTCTATCAAATAAAGTTGGGAGAAAAAAGATATTCACTTGTATTGCCATGTAACGGATATTTATAATGAGTACTTGTGAATAATTATATTTTTGATCCCCATCTTCTAAAAATATCGGCTTACACAGAAAAATACTCTGAAAAATATTAATTAAATTAAATGATTTCTGAATCTGAAAGGTTTTTAAAAATGCTGGGTCAAAATTCGCCAACCTCCTTTTTGCCTTAGAAAAAGAAGGTAACTTTACAGTCCGCAGTGGAATTGTCTGAATTGATTGCATCAATGTGACGATCACTACACCTTTGATTAGCTGGTATTCTCTCGCTGTTGGTTAAAATGCACTGATGCAGCAAGAATGCCAGAATTCAGCCAATCAGAAGACGATCGGTAAAACTGTGTGTGGTGGTGGTCATTTTTAGACAGTACCACAGTAGAATGATAAAGACTTCGTTATTATGCTTAGGTTTACAAATAGGTAATTAATTCAAGGAGACAAAATTAAGAAACAAATATTTTTTCTGTGATCAAAGACTAAAACTAACTATAGATAAATAAATAAGTAATATTTTGTCAAACTTAAGTAGTAAAAATCTCAGATATAACATTTTATTAACAGCCATAATCCTATGAGCTAATTTATAAAATCTGATGATAGATTTTTCAACATTTTCTTTGGCACATTTTACTATTGTTTACACTTTTAGATTTTCCTAAAATGAAAATTAAATTTACTACAGGCGATATTTTAGCTCAAAATTCGCATGTTTTGTATAATTTTACTTCACAGCCAATATTATAATATTAATTTTGTGTCCACGCCAGGTATACAAATTTCCTGTAAGTTGACATCAATATTACAAAAAAAATTTTTTTTTGAGTAATGGTACAAGTCTACTATTTAAAAGAGTAACATTTTGAAGTGTAGAGAATAAATAACCATATGTTTTCTTTATTATTCTTATTTTCTTATTCTTTATTCATATGAATTCTTTGATTTTTCGGGATAAATATTAGATTATGTCATTCTTCAGGTCCTTAACTATACCCATTACCCGTGAAAAAAATCAAATCGATCCATAACTCTATTGCGGCGTGATTGAAGGACTAACAGATACACTTTAGAATTTATAATACATATTAGTAGGGATTAAACACTGTACAATTTGATCACTGCTGTCTTTCATTTTACAAAATATACAAAAATTTCCTATAAACTAACTAGTAACAACTACGCTAGTTTTGGTCAAGATAAAAATTGATTTCTTTTACTGAAACATTTTTTTTTTCATTAGACTAAATGACTTGATCATTAATAGAATTCCGTTATAATTTAAATAAAAGGAAAATAATTATGTATGAAATGCTGGGACTATATAAAAATTTAAAACTATAAAATAATTTCTCTTTTTTTAGATTAAACTAGCTGATGCCCGCGACTTCGTCTGCGTGGATTTAGTTCATAACATCCCGCGGGAAATCTTTGTCACCCTCCAGGTTCTCAACTATACCTATCCAATAAATCACGTCAATCCGTAGCTTTGTAGCAGGAAACATTTGATCGTCTTGCTCGCGGCATTGTTAATGATGATTCAAAGAGAAAACATATTACTGATTATATTATCAATTATAAGCTATCATTTTTATAATCGTCAAATTTTTTACCATACTTAACCAAAGACAAAATTACGTTTAGCTGTCATTTACGTTTTGTTATTCCACTGTCATTTGCGTTTTGTTATTCCATGTTAGATGCGTTTTTGTTATACCACGTTTTATAGTGACTTGACGGAAACGCGGTCGAACGGGATAAAAAGTATCCTATGTCCGTCTCCTGGTTCTAAGCTACCTCTCCACCAATTTTCAGCCAAATCGGTTCATCCGTTCTTGAGTTATAAATAGTGTAACTAACACCACTTTCTTTTATATATATAGACTAGTAGAGCGCGTGGGTGCGCGGCCCGCAAGCGGACCGCGGTTTTTCTACTCGGCAAGTAGACTTTTAGGTCTTGATAATTTTCTGTCATAAAACCACTCTTCCATCTTTTATACTCTCCGAGATAGACACCGTTGAAGTTTGTATGGCCGCCATCTTGAATCCGCCATTTTGGTTTTTTTTTCAGCTCACTGCCAATTGGATGAGGTTTCGAGTAACTTTTGTTCGAGCACCCCCACCTATCTTCATTACCATGGCCGTGCTCCTCACCAAACCCTCGATGATCATATGTCATCATTTGTCATAATGAAAATTCTTCAATAAAAACAAATCTTGAAAAGGAACCTTATCAAAGTCTTGCATGATTCCTGGCTTCTAGTCTTTTCAATATTCGCCATATATTTTGTATGAAGAAAAAAAATCCACCATCTTGAATTTTTTTTCTATTCATCAAATAGACCTTTGGGTCCTGATCATCTTTTGCCAAGAAACTACTCTTCCATCTTTTATACTCCCCGAGATAGACACCGACGAAATTTGTATGGCGGCCATCTTTTTTCCGCCATTTTGAATTTATTTTCAGCTCACTGCAAATTGGATGTTTTGAGTGACATTTGTTCGAGCACACCCCACCTATCTTCAATACCCTGGCCGTGCTCTTCACCCGTCTCCGAAATCCTCAATCATCAGCTCTCTCCATAATTTTCCTCCGAATGAATTTTTGTCCTCTATACGAAACCATCGGTGAAAAAAAAAATTTTCATACAAAATTTTACAGGAGAGGTGATCAATCAGTGAGTGAGTCAATCAATCAGTCAATCAGTGAATCAGCACGAGCAGCCATATATATATTAATTTTTCGAAATTTGTTTTAAAATAAACTTTTAATAAATCTAATTCCTCTAAAATCAGAAATTTAAAAAGAAAATATTTTTATAAATGAACATAAATAACGTTCTTATGTGCATATTTCATAATGTGAACATTTAAGTAGTGTATTAAGTTAGAAGAGTTAAATTTAAAGCTGAATTTCTTCACTCTAGTAAGATATATATTAATATCCATTTGATGAAAATAAAATCCTTTTCCTAGAGTTTACAGTCCCAAACTTTCCTCCATCATTACGAGAGAACATTAAAATTTCAAATATGGAAGCTTAAGTTATTTTATTTCAATACATTTTTAGTTTTTAGTACTAGAAATTCTAGTTTTGACAAAGTTTTAGGGATCATTAAAATTTCATCTTATAGGTATCTTACGTGAGACATGTCCGCTAGTTTCTCATCGGCTAGGGTTATCAAAGCGATCTATTCTGTTAGCTAAAGATCTGTTTTTAGCATCTAAGGCATCAGATGGACTTCAAAATAGAAGCATTTCATTGACTAGATCGCAAACAGATGCTCAGACAATAGTAGCTTATGAGAATCCAGTCTTAGTATTAACAAATGGGGTTCCACAACTAGAATTTTAGTAAAATATTCACATTTACTATGTACAACAATAAATTATTAACATTAATCAGTAAGAATTGTTATTAGGACTGTCCTCATTCGAACTGCAATTGAGACTTGTATCAACCGTATTAACTTCTATTACATTAGAATTAATTACATCTTTATTGGTATGATTTTCTTCATTATCATTCCCGTTTACAATATTAACATTACTGTGATTTTCATTTATTTCTAATTCTAATTCATGCACAGTTTTCATTTCATTCTCATCTAAACTATTTACATTGTAATCTCTATCTAAATTTTCACAACTTATCACACTAACATTAGTTTCTTTGACTGAATCGGTTAAGGATTCCCTTTTTTCGACTATAACTTCAACACTAGGTTTATAAAATTCGGTTTTGCCGTTTTTCTGCAAGTCTGGCGGACGAACAGTTGAAAGGGTGCTGGAGAGAAACGATGATTGCAGATTGTAACCGGGTAACAGTTTAGGTTGCAAAGGTAACATCAAGTCTAGGGAGCCGGTGGTTGCGGGGCGTGGTTGCAGGGGCGGAGCGGTCATCAGAGGTGGTTGCAGCGACGCCAGGGATATAGCGCCGCACTGGGCGTTCACTATTGGACTCTCGACTGTAACAAATAGGGACGAAGTAAGAGTTCTGTTACTTAGTTAAAAAAAGCTACACTGGTTCTTTGAAACTACTTAATTTCACGGAATAGTGTAAAATCACAGATGCAAAGAGTAGGTATGTACAACATTGGTTGGCTAATATGTAAACCAGTATCGAACCTTTGTAGGGCTTGGGGTGTGCTAGAGAAAAATTCCTTCGAGGGCCCTCGCGCACTACGCAATCAAGACCAAGACTGATCATCGTCGTGATTTTAATCTTGGGTACTGAAGCTCATACGCTCAAATGGAATCACATAGCAAAGTATAGGTACGTAAACGTTTGGTCGCATAATATTGGTCATTGCGGCCAAGAGCGTGACGCATATTGGGTTACTGATCTACGTTAATTTGGAGGGAAAGGGGAATACTATTACATACAGTGATCATGTTTTACATGGCTTTCTATAATACGTCTAAAACTGAATCTGTCTTCGGCTGGAGTCCACAGCTTTGCGAGGGGAGGCGTACATAACAATGATGGGGTGTTTGGCTTTACCTATGGGAGCTCGAGCCTGTAGCGGCGCGGCGACGGCCGGGGGGCGAAGGAGGTTTGATGGACCCTGCAGCGCCAGGCTGATCATGTTCATGCCGTTCACACCTGGAAACACATGAGTTATAAGTTAGTAGGAGTAGTAGTAGTACCTAGTAGTGTAATAGTTATTGAAGACCTCTTTGGTGAAGTGATGAGCGCTATCCTTGCCTACTAACATTATAAACGCGAAAGTGTTTTTGTTTCCCTCCTTCAATCATGCAGCAACAGAGCAACGGTTCATCGTGATTTTTTGATATGTACAGTTGTCTTGAAAAGTACATTGGCTACCTTTCATCCCCGAAATAAATAAGGTTCCCAACAGGTCAACGGAGGGTTCGCATCTGGAGGCACGCACGTCTGACTTTTCTAAGTTATGTGCGTTTAAGCTATTAGAGCGTCGTTGACGTTGCAAGCTAAGTTAGAAGAGGCCGTGTTGAATACTAGATCAGTATAAAAATAAATGTCAATAAAGCCATTTATTTCTCATCTCAAATCTCAGATTTTATCTCAAAGTTCATCAAAGATTCAAAGACGATATACTTCAAAAGAACATTTCTACGGTTCTATGAGTTAACACTATATCTAATAACACTACGGTAGGGTAACACAAAGGTTCTATTCCAGGGTCGTTTGCCTCTGGAAACCCGCCATCTATCCACAAACAAAAGAGGAACGTCTATGAACTTGAAACTCACCGAATTTGTTGTTGACAGGCAGTTCCTTCAGAACCACGGGGTGTTTGACCGCGTTCACGCGCCGGTTGGAGGCGCTAGCGTCGCGTTTTCTCCGGGGTTGCTCCACCGGTAGGACGCGGCGTCGCTTCTTGGGCAGTTTTGACCGCGCCTGTCGATAGATGGCGTTACTTTAACTTTCCGAGAAAGGTAATCATAATGAACAAAATATGAGAACTAATGAATAATTTATACTTTCATTATACACCACACTTGTTTTTCTTATTTTTTCATTTTTTAAGGTAAAGTAAGGTGTTTGTAGCATCGTTACCTATTTATTTTACCGGATATTTCTCGAAAGAAAGTCTGTTTGACTTACGTTTACTTAAAGGTCGATAGAATTGAATAAATTTTTATTCGAATAAATTTTTACAAGTCAAGTGATTCTACCACTGGTTCGGAATGCCATTCCAACATAAATATTCTTGTCCCCGTATATAGTTGCCAAATAAAGTAAATATTTTTCACGAAGCATTATTTTAAGAACATTCTAAAGAACGAAAGAACTTTGGAGTGACGTGTCACGGTCATTACGCAAATTGTATTAATTCTGCTTAGGGGTTCTTTGCGTTAATTTAACTTCTTTTTGTTCACGAAACTAATAAAAATACTTTAAGATAAATATTTTTATTGTAATATTAGATACTAGTTGATTCCCGTGACACTACGTTAAAACTCTTGCGTGAAAACTTGTTTTCCCGAGAAAAAAAATAACATGTGTTCGTCCCTCCATCGGGCATGCTATCTCAGTGCTACATTCACATACAGTTCAGTAAAAATGTAATAACTGAATGATAGATAAACATAATATTTTCCTATAATGGACTATAGAGATGCTGAAAACGCAAATAACTCCGAGAAGTCAGAGGTGCGTGGGGTTCAAACCAACTACCCCCCGAAAAGGAGGCTCGAGAGGAGGCCGTCTACCCACTAGGCTCACGCCACTACACTACACTACACACACTACATATTAAATGAACTAAATCTTTTGTTCAAACATTTTATAAATTTGATTGAAATTATGCTATGTATGCAGTGTTTCCACAATGAGGAAAAAGAGAATTTACAGGTTAATCATTACTTACTGTCTCATGAATCGCTGGAACGAATTATATCCACGCTTTTTTGTCATTTATATAGTCTTCAATGGTATAAAATGCTTTTTTCATTAATGTAAAATATATTATATTTTTGTATTGACAATCTGTGATAGCCCAGTGGTTAGGACTGTGGTCTCCTATTCGGGGGGTCGCAGGTTCGATCCCGGGTACACACCTCTGACTTTTCGGAGTCAAATGCGTTTAAGCAATTAAATATCACTTGCTTCAACGGTGAAGGAAAACATCGTGAGGAAACCTGCACACCTGAGAGTTCTTCATAATGTTCTTGAAGGTGTGTGAAGCCCGCCACTTCGCATTGGGCCAGCGTGGTGGACTATGGCCTATAACCCTTCTCTGAGAGGAGACCTGAGCTCAGTAGTGAGCCGTTGATTGGTTGCTAATGATTATGAATGATTGACAATCTGCCAAAATAACAAATTTACACTCTATTTACGTTGGTGTAACGTAAGTAACGTCGTAAGAGCAACGTAAATTAAGTCTTACCGCGCGTAAATTGGATATTTTGGCAGATTTTCAATACAAAAACTGTCAAAATGCCCAATTTATTCCTCGGTTAAACGTCACTCGACATTGGTGAAAACAGCACTTAAAAAAGCCGGCCAAGTGCGAGTCGGACTCGCGCACCGAGGGTTCCGTACTCCAAAAGTAAAAGTAAAACGATAATATTATATTAATTTGCTTATTTATCGAGCGTTGGTTTTATTTTTCCTGTAAAATATACATAAACCTCTTATTAACCATAATTATTTCAGATTTTTCGATTGGTAAACTTCGGAGATAAGGGGGGGGGGAACGGTATTTTTTTCGACATTTTGGCCGATTACTCAAAAACTATTATATATAGAAATAAATAAAAAACTGTTTTAGAATGCACAAGTAAAGGCCTTTCATATGATACCCCACTCGGTATAGTTATCTTACTTTGAAATTTCAAACCCCCGATTTTCCCCCTTTTTTAATCAAACTAAAGTAATTTTCGCGTTCTTTTAATTTTTTCTGTAAAATATACATAAACCTCTATTGACCATAATTATTTCAGATTTTTCAATTGGTAAACTTCGGAGATAGGGGGGGGGGGAGGGGGGACGGTATTTTTTTCGACATTTTGGCCGATTACTCAAAAACTATTATATATAGAAATAAATAAAAAACTGCACAACAAATTTTAGAATGCACAAGTAAAGGCCTTTCATATGATACCCCACTTGGTATAGTTATTTTACTTTGAAATTTCAAACCCCCGATTTTCCCCCTTTTTTAATAAAACTAAAAATAATTTTCGATTTTTCTTTATTCCAATGATATTGGGCCACTATTATACACAACTGTGCCAAATTTCATGACGATAGCTTTAATAGTTACTGAAATAATCGACTGTGACAGACGGACGGACGGACGGACGGACGGACGGAGAAAGTCTCACCATAAGGGTTCCATTTTTACCATTTTGGTACGGAACCCTAAAAACACAAAGTAGATATCGGCCAATATAGCAAGCATTGAGCATACCTACCCAATGCGAGAAAAAAAACTAGGGAAGGTAGGGTTAACTTGCAATTAACCTTGCACACTACGATAACTCAATTTAAGTTAGTTTTCTCAGCTGTCTGTTAAAGAATATATTATTATCAAGCTAATTGCAGACTTAGGTACTGTATGTTACAAAGTTTAATCATTAACATCGCTCATAATAAATATCCAATTTCGCACTCGTATAAAACTTTAAGAGAGATCTAATCGAATACTTTTACGACTAGTATTTAGTGTTCTTTCGTAGACTTAAGTGTTCTTTCTTACGAGTTGTAACTTTTATACGTAAAATGATTATTATTGCACATCATTAACTTTACTCTGAGTAAAACTCAAAAGTATGGCGCGCAAAGTTTAATCATTATAAAAAGCAGCGTCTACAATAGACGAGCTAGCAATTCGTGCAATGCTGATATCTAGTAAGACATGAAATGCTGATGTCTAGTTAGACTTGAAAGGCTGATGTCTAGTCAGACATGAACATTTCATGAATAAAATTTTAATGGTGTACAGTTGTCTCATAGTTGTCATAAGAAGGCTCTGGTATAGCTCAACGAGTCATAAAACTAAAGTGGTAAACAACCTCAAATATGGTTGAGCGAAGCTACGGCTGGGTCATGCGTCATGCTCGTGAACGGGTTCCACCGGCGGGAATGGGGCTACTTTCTGTCTACCCATCTTAACATGTATTGAATTTTAAGTAGGTATGCATTTTTGGATTCTTCCCCTCGTTGTGGAAACACTGCATTCATAGCATAGTACTTATTGTAAACTATTTTGAAAAGAGCAACCACCGAGTTTCTTGCTGGTTTTTCTCGGCAGGGAGGGCATTCAAAACCATTGGTAGATTCATCGACTATTCAAAAGCACTTGTAAATGTTTATTTGAATAAAAATATTTCTATTCTATTCTATAGTGGCAATGGGCGTATCCAAAACCGTATAAAATAAAGATCATAAAAAGAAATTCTCATCTGTCGACTCGACAATATTTTGTTGCCTGTATTCGCGTCGCGGCGGGCGGGTAAAACAAATGACAGGTGAACGATAGGGGGATATCTTAACATGAGAAGCACGAAACTGTATACCTGCCCCTGTCATAACACCCTCCCCATTTTAACGCGGGGTATTTTTATAGGTAAGTGATCATAATATTATATAAGCATAATACGAGTGTACGTAAGCTTCATATGAAAAATTGAGATAATAGGTATTTATCTCTATGCTAGTTTTTGATGTAAAATAGTTTAATGAAAAAGAAAATATAAAGTATTACCACATTACAGTTTTAAGTGCTAATTTCACATCTTAAGTAAAACAAAAAAAAATAGTATGGAAACTTGAGTTTACTCGAACTTGGAAGACTTAAAATCAAATGCAACCGTTCTTAATCAAGCACACCCTTGACTCGTAAGGTTGGTTGCAAGCTTCTCAAATCAAATAAATTACGACCAACGATTGCTTGGCGGGGTTCTAAGTTACAGGTGCTAGAGGGTTGTGTGAGACTATAGAGGACTCCATAGTCTTGAATTCTTCCTGAACAGCGATGAAAAATACACTATTATTTTATGTAGTTATTATAAAACCCTTCTCTGAGAGGAGACCTCGCTCAGTAGTGAGCCATTGATGGGTTGCTAATGATGATGATGATTATATTTACGCAATGGTTTCTGTTTTTACTTGGGTTTTGCGATCGTGAGTTGTATTCAGATGTGTGAGGTTCAATTTTCAGCATTATTTTAATTTGTGCTAAAATAAATCTAGATTTGGTAGTAGCTATAAAATGCTTAAACTCTATATCATAATTATCTTAATATGTATAGCGTTAAAATAACTTAATGTTAATGTTACTTCAATTATGGTGAACTAAACGGGTCTGCCCGCGAAATTCAAATTTAATTTGGTTTTTTGCAATTTGTAAACTAATACGACAAAGTAGGCGTATAGCATTCTAATTGCGACAATGGCAGTATCATCTTCACAGGTTTATTTAAAAATCTTTACTTGAAAGTGTCCAGTTTAAGAAATTAGTCTGAGTATCGACTAATTTGTGAGTAACACGTCAAACTCGATACTAAAAATTGTGAATCCCGCTACCGCTTATAGTCATTTTCGCGGCCGTTATTAGAGCATTTAATAGCGTTCCTAGATCGCATTTTCCCTAAATGGAATGATTAGACTGCGCCGTTTGCATCCAAGCTAGCTATATCGATCCAAGCGTTGCTGTTTTCATATTGCATCAACTTCGTATGTGATGATAGCTAACTTTCTTTTTTTATTCGATGACAAGCTAGTCCTTGACTGCGATCTCACCTGATGGTAAGTGACGATGCAGTCTAAGATGGTAGCGGGCTAACTTGGAAGGGATATGGCAGTGAACATTCAATCCATACCCCTAATTGGTTTCTACACGCCATCGTGCCGGAACGCTAAATCGCTTGGCGGCACGTCTTTTGATGGTAGGGCGGTAACTAGCCACGGCCAAAGCCTCCCACCAGACCAGACCAGAGACAATTCAGAAATTATAAATTCCCAAATTGACCCCGTCGGGAATCGAACCCGAGACCTCCCAGTTATAAGGCAACAGCGCTCACCATTGTACCAGGGAGGTCGTCAATAAAACTGCCTCCTGAGGAACAAGCTGGTGTCTGGTTCCAAGTTAGCCCGCTACAATATTATCATCACTTACCATCAGGTGAGATCGCAGTCATTTTGTGATATCTATTAAGTATCTGGTTTTACGAACCATAGCAAAATAAACATTAGATAATGTACTGTTTTTAACAGCCCAGGTGCCATTCAGTAGTGCATAACGAATAGATAAGTACTCGTATAGTGTAAAACTTATCTCCCATTAAGATCCTTACCAACATTATAAATGTGCGTATGTACGAGTATGTATAGTTCAGAACCTGGAGAGTGACATAGGCTCCTTTTTATCCCGGAAAATTAAAGAGTTCCCAAAGGAATTTTAAAAACTAAATCCAAGCGGACGAAGTCGCGGGCATGTAATTTTATAATTAAGCTTTCCTGGAAGAAGCTTCAAGCGAAATGCCGTCTGTACGCACTTTCTACTTAATTATATTTGTCTATCATCATCATCATCATGATCAGCAACCCATCAACGGCTCACTACTGAGCGCAGGTCTCCTCTCAGAGAAGGGTTATAGGCCATAGTCCACCGCGCTGGCCCAATGCGAATTGGCGGACTTCACACACCTTCAAGAACATTATGAAGAACTCTCAGGTGTGCAGGTTTCCTCACGATGTTTTCCTTCACCGTTGAAGCAAGTGATATTTAATTGCTTAAACGCACTTGACTCCGAAAAATCAGAGGTGCGTACCCGGGATCGAACCTGCGACCCCCCGAAGAGGAGACCACAGTCCTAACCACGAGGCTATCACCAAGTAATTTGTGTAGCAATAAAGAATTTTCTATCTATATTGTATCTTGGCAAGATGGAATTGGTCTATAACGAAAGTATTTTTTCATATATTATAATATCAATTCTCAGTACACTTCACAGCCTCTTTGTGAATCATCTCGCATCGGTGGCCACCTCTCGTCGTAAAGTACACAAGCAGGCTGTCGTATTAATATTAGAACTGATCGATAGTAATAATGGAAACTTGTGTGACATCGAGAATTTTAGACTTGCCTTTACATTAGTTTAAAAAATCTGCACATGAAAAAATCATATTAAGTAACTGAAGATTAAATATAAATGATGAAAAAGCTCGGTCATGCGTCATGCTCATGAACGGGTGCCACCAGCGGCAATGGGGCTGCTTTATGTCTGCCCATCTTAAGATATATTGCATTATTAGTACTTGGTAGGTATGCATTTTTAGAACTTCCCTCATTGTGGAAACACTTTATACATAGCATAGTATTTATTGTATTGTAAACTTGTTTTGAAAAGAGCAACCGCCGAGTTTCTTGCTGGTTCTTCTCGGCAGGAAGGGCATTCCGAACCAGTGGTAGACTCAACGACGATTCAAAAGCACTTGTAAAAAGTTTATTTGAATAAAAAATATTTCTATTCTATTCTAGCGACCCGCCCCGGCTTCGCACGGGTAGTAGAGCATATTACGCCTATGCTTTGCAAACTCCTTGAAATGTTCCCTAAGTTATATTGAACAGCATATTGAACAGTACGTAGGCTTATAAAAGAAGTATCGCTCGGCTAATAATATAGCAATGTCACTGGTCGCATCACGTGAGCGAGTCCCATCATCGCCATCGGGCTGAAATCCGCGTATTTATTTTTGCGCGCGTTCATTTTTATTTTGCGATAACTCCTAAGATATTAACATAAATTGTATGGTGTAAACCATAATCATAATGTGTATGACATGCTTATGGTAACTAACGTATTTAAGTTAATAAGGATTAATACTGTATTCGTCTAAACAGATTTCCAACTACCGCATAGTATGTGAAAAAAAATTTGAAGTTAAAATGGGTATAGTAAGCTATCCTTAAAAGATAAATATATGCCATCGCGGACTTTTCTGTAGACTAATCCCACCATACCACCACCATAAATTGTTTTGTTATATCTCAAAGGGATTAGGCAGCGTTTTCGATGAAAGCTCCCAAGCGCGAGCGGCTTGAATTTTTCCGACATTGTCAAAAATTATCGTCATATTTCAGCTAATTTACACAAAACCTTAACAAATTATACACCAAAACTTTCCTCATAAATCACCCTATCTATTGGTGAAAACCACATGACAATCCGTTCGGTAGTTTTTGAGTTTACCGCGAACAGATAGACAGAAAGGCGCGGCGGGGAACTTTGTTTTATAATATGTAGTGATAATATAATATACCTAAAAAGAAAAGGACTGATACCGACTGACTGATCTATCAACGCACAGCTCGAACCACTGGACGGATCGGGCTATTTGCCATACAGATAGCTATTATGTCGTATACTAAGAAAGGATTTTTGAAAATTCAACCTCATTAGGGGTAAATTAATAGGGGTTTGAAAAATCGAACTTAACGTGAGCGAAGCCGCGGGCAAAAGCTAGTAGAAAATAAAGTTAAGTACGTCTTCTGGTTCCCGGGATGTCATCACTTCCCCCGCCTGTGTCCACAAATCTCGAGCTGCTGCGAATTTAATCAGGGGTGGCCCGAATTGGCCGCCACCAGCTAATTTACGATCGTCTCACACACTTAGGGAAAACGTTACCATTTGTCTATGGAGGAACTCGATTGGAAACCTAAACTGGAGAGAATGAATCGAGAAAGTATGTTGAGGAATATTCAGACGATTTATTCATTTGTGAAGCAGTGATAGTCCAGTGGTTAGGACTGTGGTCTCCTATTCGGGGGGTCGCAGGTTCGATCATGAGCATAGAGAGAGGCCATGGTGAATCGCATTAACTTAACTCTGAAGGAGGTGTCCGATTGGGGCGACGCCAATTTAGTTAAGTTTAATGCCACCAAAACTCAAGCGTGTTTATTCACTGCCAAAAGGAGTCCGTTTACCTTGACTCCAACTTTCCAAAGTGTGTCCATACCGATTAGTGACCATATTGAGCTCCTGGGCATAGACATCTCGCCCAACCTCAATTTCGGGAAATGCATCGAGTCAAAGGCAAAAACAGCAGCCAAAAAACTTGGTATCCTGAACAAGGTGAAGCGGTGCTTCACGCCTGAGCAGCGCCTAACTCTCTATCAGGCTCAGGTGCGCTCGGCCATGGAGTACTGCTGCCACCTATGGGACGGCTCTGCCAAGTACCAACTCGATGCATTAGACTCGGTAGATCGCCGTGCCCGCCGAATTATAGGTGATCAGTCACTAACGCAGGCAAAAATGCTCAGTCTGCAGCACCGTCGCAATGTTGCCTGTCTATCGGTCTTCTATCGGATATACTTTGGAGAGTGCGCTCAAGTACTTCACAACCTTGTGCCCCCTTCACCGTTTTACCACAGAACTTCGAGAAATCGTGAGCGTTGGCATCCTTACGTGGTTGAAATCCAACCAGCTCGCACGAAACGCTTCAGTTCAACGTTTCTGAATCGAACCGCTAAGGTGTGGAACGCACTTCCAACATCTGTGTTTCCGGCCACGTATAACCTCAGTACCTTCAAGGCAAGAGTGAATAGGCATTTTCTAGGCAAGCGCGCTCCAACCTAGACCTCATCAGTGCTGTCCAGCATTGATTGTAGTCAAGCGCAAGCCTATCCCACAATTAAAAAAAAATCCCGGGTAAGCACCTCTGACTTTTCGGTATCATGTGCGTTTAAGCACTTTAATATCAATTGCTTCAACGGTGAAGGAAAACATCGTGAGGAAACCTGCACATCTGAGAGTTCTTCATAATGTTCTCGAAGGTGTGTGAAGTCCTCCAATTCGCACTGGGCCAGCGTGGTGGACTATGGCCTATAACCCTTCTCTGAACGGAGACCTGCGCTCAGTAGTGAGCCGTTGATGGGTTGCTAATGATGAATGAATGATGATGATTCATTTGTGGCGTATAGGTACAACCTCTTACAATAGGTTAAGCCATCTGTCAGTGAGAACGTTTTGATTGTGGAACAAATAAATACACACATCAAAAGTGTCTAGGGATCAACATATATTTTTGCAATAACTTTTCTCCTGATTGATATTAATTAAAATTTTCTTTAAGGATTCATCAAATAAAGTGTTTTCGTTTGTCACAGTAACGATAAACCAAGTCACCTTTGCATTAATAAAGAAATTTGCCATTTTCCTAATAAAGGGATTTTTGATATTTGAACCACTAACATTAAAGTTCGAAAAAAAGACTGAAATAACAGTTTTCTTTAAAATTTTATTGGGTAACTTAAACAATTAATAATCCGTGTTTCTACCGCGAACACTAACAACACAAGAACATCGGTTTGGCATACTCAAAATGAGTTCATCCAAATCACGCTGTGGAATGGCCGCCCATGTTCGTTGCAACAACAAAAAAAGGTCTTCTTGCCACTGGATACCCTCCATATTCGGCAGAGCTCTTCTCTGTAGCATATCCCATGCATGCTCAATCGGGTTCAAGTCTGGCGACTGAGCAGGCCAGGGCAGGACATTGATGTTAGCTGCGGCGAGAGTCTGTCATACAACTCTTGCGGTGTGCGGTCGTGCATTATCATGCATTAACTGAAATAAGGGACCGATTTGCACTTGTAGAGGAACCATGACGTCTGATACAATCGTCTCAGCATAAATTTGAGCGTTGAGGTTGCCTCTGATCCAAATCAACTCAGTTCTTCCGCCGATCCAAATACCCGCCCATACCATGATGGTTCCACCACTATAAGGATGGACTTCCTGGCAGGATTTTAATCGCTGATTATGAAATTATGAAATGCACCAAAAAGGATCCATATAAATTTATAAAATCATAAATTTATTACAAAGCCACATCTCAATCTCAAGAAATCCGCATAAAAATGCTTGATCCCTAGACACTTTTGATGTGTGTAGCTGCGTAAAAAACTTAAAAAAGTCTGCGCGGTTGATTCCTTCATAACCATTATCCAGGCCGCGCCGGCCGAATTCTAAAGTTCTTTAAATATATTTTTCTTTCCATCTGTGTTGTATAAGTAATATTATTTTACTGTGTTGTTGTATATCCAATAATATACTATCCTACTAATATTATAAATGCGAAAGTTTGTGAGGATGTTTGGATGTTTGAATGGATGTTTATTACTCTATAACTCCACAACGAATTACCGATTTGGCTGAAATTTGGAATGGAGATAGCTCATACCCAGGATTAACACATAGGCTATATATTTTTATCTCGGAAAATTACAGAGTTCCCGCGATAATTAAAAACCTTAATCCACGCGGACTAAGTTGCGGGCATCATGTACTTAGTTATTTTATAAGTTCATGTTCGTTTATAACTATTTTAATAGAATTCAATAGCTATTTATGCAACTGCATCGTAATGAGGGTCATTTTAATTCGAGTGCTGTTTTTTGATCTTTTGATTTGATTTTTGATTTTTTGGCTTGCCGAGTATCAAAATAGGATAGTACGAGAATTAAAATGACTAATTACGTTCAGTTGCATACAAGATTTTATCTACGACAAGGAAGTAAAATCATTAACAAAATACGCCGTAGGCTCAATAAAGTAACAAAAAGTAACTCCGTAAGCCGCCACCAGCCGCCTGTGGCGCCTCTGTCAACAAAAAGTAACTCCGTAAGCCGCCACCAGCCGCCTGTGGCGCCTCTGTCATATGAACGGTACAAAAGTGCCAGAACTCAGAGCCTTAGCTTTAGGTATCCTATTTTAAGAAGATAACCATTTCGATTCAGCTCCCATACAACGAGCTGCATCGAAATGAGAAGCAAAACCGAAAGAGGGTTCATTTCGATTCAGCTGTCGAAACTCGAAATTGGAACTTTTCGATGCTGGAGTAGATAAATATTTTTACGATCAGCAAGTCTTTCATTCATTTATCCAATATGTAAATATAAGGCGGAAGAGCCACATATTATTATTTATTTTCATTTCAATAACATTATATAATATATTATTATAACAACAAATTCTACTATACTAAAATCTTAATTTAAACAAAATCTTAAATATTTATCAAACACTAAAATTAACATTGAAGCCTTTTGTGTGATAACTGATAATGTGCTTTAAAACAACTTTCATTTCACGGTTGGTTATTTTTCATTTAGCTCAGCTGTATTCTTTGGTAGAGTTATTACAGATTACTTAGTTGATTTAGCTTTTTCATTCATTCATTCATAATTCCGCGAACAGAAATCGCTGGAGAGAAATCGCAAGTGCCGCAACAAAAGATGGTAATCCTTAACCACGACTACTTACATTTCTAAATTGCTATAGAATAAAAAAATAATTTTTATTTTAATATAATTGCAACGAAAACTAATCGCTAAGCAAATGTTAGTGGTCACAACTAAAACTGCTTTACGCTACACTTGATCAAAGTTGTTTGTAATGTTTAAGTGCCTCTCAGAATTAGAGAACTAATTTATGTAGTTCTAATTCCGCTCGCCACTCAATTAATATGCCATTGTGGCTCTAAGTAGACTGTCTACACTAATCTAATTATTAAGTTAATGTAACCAAATTAAGTTTATCGTCCTTGTTACGTTCTTTGCGATGTAATCCAAACGAATTAATGCAATTATTATTAATGTAGAAGTTTTTGCGTTTCCTATTACTGTAGATTATGATTACTCGATTAAGTGCCGATTTCACCAATGTCGAGTGACGTTTATCCGAGGATTAAATTGGGCGTTCTGACAGTTTTTGTATTGAAAATACTGTCAAAATATCAAATACACGCTCGGATAAGACGTATTTTACGTTGGTGAACCGGCCCTATCTGCTTCGCGCGTGCCAATAATCGTTATATGACAAATAATTGGATAACTTTGACAGCCATAGATTCTTTTGTCGTGTCGGGTGTGTTTTAAATCAGTTTACACTTGTTATTACAAACTTTTATTTAACTTGCAATGTATGTATGTACTATGTATGTATGTATGTATGTATGTATGTATGTATGTATGTATGTATGTATGTATGTATGTATGTATGTATGTATGTATGTATATATGTATGTATGTATGTATGTATGTATGTATGTATGTATGTATGTATGTATGTATGTATGTATGTATGTATGTAATATGTATGTATGTATGTATGTATGTACCTATGTATGTCTTTGTTTCTTATATCTTTCGTCCTTGTTTTCAATTTTAATTATAATTTCATATAAAATAACGATCAAAATCAAATAGGCAACTACTCTATGATTGTGCAAACTATATTAGGCACAAACTGGTATGGTATATAACAGCTATAATTTCATGTATTCTAATATCTAAGCATCATCTCAAACGTTAAGGGTGGTTAAGGTGGGAGCAACAGTGCGTTAGGAATATTGTTCATGACGTGAAGAGTGGAACGCTGGGGTTCCACAAAATGCTTTACCCTCGTCTTTTGGTGCTTGATAAATTGTTAATTAAGCACTTAAGCCTTTGTTAGCTCAAAGCTTCCTTGTACATCCTTTGATAATGCCTTATTTGAATATTTAAGTATTTGCTATAAAGGTACGTGAATAAATAATTACACAAGAATTTTACACCAATTTTTAAGCTATTGCATAGCTTTTATCGCGGGCTTTGAACTAGGACAAACAGTTAGAGCGCGGCGACCGAATCTAGAAATTCCGTAACGAAAATAAACTAAACCAAAATAAACTTCTAAAATTTTAGAAGTTCACAAGTAGCTCTGTTTGGCGCTGTGGGCGAGCGGCCGCTTTCTTTACCGCATGGTGTATGATGTCGCAGGTTCGAATCTCACTCGCGAAGTAGTGACAGTGCGCTTTTCTTATTTGTTTGTTTTTTAATTATTTTATGAATAATTTTTATTATGCAAAAAAAAAATTGCATAAATATTATAATTGCATAAGTTGATAAAAAATGCTATGCAATAGCTTTACCGCGGCAGTCCCCGAGTGCCACTTAATTTTTTTTGTTGAAGTTGGCAACAATTGAAGTTCAAACACTAGACAAGCGTAACTTTGGGCAAAATATATTTTTCCAAAAAAAAAAAAAACGACTTCGAACGCCACAGCATAAAAATAATTTTAGTTTGTACACGTTTGTTGAAAGTCGGGCGGGCTTAAATAGAACGATGTAACCGATGCGCGGTGTTCGCCCGATTTCAACCAACATGTTTCTCATATTGTGTCATCAAGAGGCGAGCGTATATGCTGTATCTTCGCATGGTAGCTTCATTGCTGGACATATAGGTCTCTTGCATGTTTTTCCAAATGACTCGGTCTTGCGCGACCTGTATCCAGTGGCTCCCTGCAGTGACTCGTCTTATATCATCGGTGCACCTATTTAGTGGGCCAAAACTGCACTTTAAAATTTGAACTTCCAGGGTCTGCAACGCTCTTCCGAGATCTGTATTTCCTAACACGTACAATTTGGGTATCTTTAAAGCAAGAGTGAATAGGCATTTTCTAGGCAAACGCGTTCCACCTTAGGCCACATCATCACTTTCCATCAGGTGTGATAGTGGTCAAGCGTGTGCCTATAATGTATAAAAAAACTTTTCGGTGTGGGGTCCCAACTCCAGCACCTTGGGACCCCAATGACCGTTTCTTCGAACTATGTGCATTTCATTTTTAATTCAGCTTCGGGATTTGCTGAGCTTTGTCGGTAACTTTGGTTCTTATAATATGCATTTCCTTATTTCTGACTAGTTGATGCCCGCGACTTCGTCCGCATGGATTTAGTTTTTAACACTCTCACTGCCACGTGGGCTGCCGGCGGCCCACAAAAATTCTATCCTAGCAGGCCACTATCGGTTTTTTGAATTTTAACTGGCAGGCCATCAGTATACTTAGGTCAGTTGGCCGCGCGCCGCCCACGTGGCCTGCTGGGAAAGAATTTTTTCATAATTTTTTCAAAAAATCATCACAGTTTGATCATAGAGGAAGACTTATTAGCCAAAAATGTATACATTGTTATGAAAACAATAAAAATGGTGGACTGTCAGCTAAAACAAGCCAGGGATCGAAAAAAAAGTAAACATTGTAGGCCTGAAATGCCCAACTCAATCTAGTGTTTGTGGCCAATGTTACGCAGAAATCCATGTTGAAATTAAACCTTATTTTTTCTAATAAATATTAACATTAAGATTTTTGATTTTAATTGGTTTTTAAAGAAATAAAAATAAATATTATGCTTTTTGGTACTAGTTTTACTTACTCAGTTTTCACCCCTATAGTTCTTTAAATATAGTCCAATTTTCATCAAACTTTTTTTTATGGGTAGCGTTTTGACTAAACTAATCGAAGCAATAATTTTCGAATCTTTATCTAGCAAGCCAAGCTCTATAAAATTATATGAATTTGTGGGATCACAGCGGACCTCATGGCCTGCCGGTAAAGTTAACGACGTGTCCCGCCGGCCGCCCACATGGCCTGCTGCACTGTAAAAACCTTATATACGTATGGCGGTGAGAATGTTAAAACCCCCCGGGAGCTCTTTGATTTTCCGGGATAAAAGTAGCCTATGTCATTCTCCAGGTCCTCAATAATTATACCTATGAAAATATGAATGTCGATCCGTAGCTCTGTTGCGGCGTGATTGAAGGACGAACCAACACACTTTCGGATTTATAATATTAGTATGATAACTTGCAGGAATACTCCGAGCATATACCTCTCTCTCCACATAAAAACTATTGTCTGAACTTATTTTCTCTGAAACATTTTAAGCTCAGGTTATACAAAGATCTAATTTCTGAGATTTATAGCACTAGAGCACTAAACAAGAAACACTGAAGTATGTTCTCTTGTAAACTGGCACTTAGGGTTTGCGCTGGATCTCTTCTAATTTTAGCGGTTAAAGTTACAAGTGTAAGCGACTATGTATTTGAAATTGACATCGATTGTTGATTGTGTGCACAATCCATTTTTTATTCAGGAATTGATAAGCAGCCTCCAAGAACTTCTAGCTATCAATTATTTCATTTTCTAGTAAGAATACGTCTAACGCAGCTTTATTATTTTAGACTTTTTTCATAGATTCAGGATTATAAGCTTAGTCGCTCCTAGATACCGCCCTTCTTTCAAACAGAAGCTCTTTAAATGTGGAAATGCAATATGTCAAACAGCAGTTGCTACGAGGTACGCCAGTTCGGGCGTACTATGAACTAAGACTATGAATTGCCACAATTTATAAGACGCCGATGGTGTGAAGCGACTACCAATCCTAAATCTTACTACTACTTACTAAACTTTTTCAATATTTTATGAAGGGTTAAGTTTTTATTGATCACAATATACAAAGCTTGAATGCAAAAAAAATTGGTTTGATGTCAGATTCAGGTTAAAGATAAATAATGTTAATTATCAATTTGAAAATTTACTATGAATAATAATATATTTATTCACTTTGGCTAAATTACGTACATAATGAAGTGAAGATTGAAAACTCAGTCAAAAGTTCAAAGACCCAAATACATTGCTAAAAAACTTGAAACATCTACGAAAGCTCTCTAGAATCGCTAACGCTTTTCACTTGGGCGACACATAAAAACATAATATTTGTTACTTACAACAGTCCCTGAGAGCACATAAAGTATCATAAGACTCGACGGAGAGGATGACTCTTACGAGAATGTTGGCGAAAAGTTGCGAGCTTGACTCTTGAACTGGGTACTAGCTTTTGTATGCGCTTGCAGTAATGACCAGATGTATTTTTTTTTAAAGAATATCAGCCAAGTTGAAGTTGACTAATATTCTCCTCTCCCCTCCAAATAAGCGGAAAGCTTGTGTGAGGAGTGGGTACGACAATAGTGCAACGGGTGGGATTCGAACCTGCGACCTTTCAGTTTTCAGTCCGCAACTTTAACCGTTGGGCTATTGAGGCTTATCATATTATATTAAACCAGAGGTAATCCTCTAAGATACAATGGCGGCAATGCGCTTGCAGTAATGACCAGATAAATATTAAATCCGAGGTAATCCTTTTACAGACACAGTGAAGGCAGAAACTAGCCAACCACGCTGGAGATACTACACACAAGCACAAGCGTGGGTGCAAACACGTGTACTCTCTATTCCCTCACTCTCATAGTCCAGTGGAACTGTAACCTGTCAGGACCGAACATCAGTAGGAGATCTGATGACTTTTAGCGCTCTTCAAGGCACGTAGATGTATCTAATACCGCTAATTTCTCAACTCCAGACTGAAATTGAAAAATTCTAGACAGACAAATCCAGTACCTATCTTAAAATTCAAAAATTCAAAGTTATTTATTTCACGTAGGCCAACCTGTGGCTCTTATGACACATCAAGACTCTATCACCGGTTCGGAAAGCGGATTCTGATGAGAAGAGCCGGCAAGAAACTCAGCAGTTGCTCTTTTTTTTTTTTTTTTTTTTTTTTTTTTTTTTTTTAATAATAATAAATTTTTATTCAGAACTTCAGAACTTTACAAAGAGCTTTTTAACAATACAATATACAATTAAAAATATCTTAATGTTCACATAATATAGCTACAGTAAAATGGCAGGGGTGGCACTGCATTAGTAAAAACTGTGTTGCAGATGCCACCGCTACCTCCGAGACTATAATTCACAAGTTATCACAATTATTATCACATTTAGTGTGTGTGTGTGTGTGTGTGTGTGTGTGTGTGTGTGTGTGTGTGTGTGTGTGTGTGTGTGTGTGTGTGTGTGTGTGTGTGTGTGTGTGTGTGTGCGTGTGTGTGTGTTGCCGGCGTATGAATGCGTGTTACTTCTTTATTATGTATGCAGAGTGTGAATGTAAATGATACTTAAAAACATTTGCTTAGCGAATTAAGGAAGTAGTATCGTTTCAGTTTGCTCGTAATTCATTTGCATTAGCCACAAATACATTGCTGATTTAGCTGAATATTTCGTCATTGGGTAGATATTAAGTTGCTTGTTGATCTTATTGTATAAAAAGGTAGACAAATATGAATGTTGGTGTTTGAAGAAAGAAGTTCGATGTTTATGAGATGACGGAAGAACGACATATTTTCTGCGTTTACTCGACTGCAATGACTCCAATTCTGGATCAAAAACCAGAGATGAATGTGTCTTGATAGTAATGGATAAAAGGAACAATTGACGAACTGTAAGAACTTTACTCATGGCATACAATAATTGGGTGGGAAAACGATAGTGTTTATGATGCATTACTTTGAGAACTGATCTCTGAGCCCGTTCAAGATGAATTAAATGAGTTTTGCCAATACCTCCCCACACAGAGATGCAGTAAGAAAGTATTGACTGACACAAAGCATAATAGATTGTCCTAAGAAGATTAGGTTCGATTACATTTCTCAATTTCTTGAACACCCATGCAAGCTTTCTAACACGTCCTGTTAATTGGTTAATTTGAGGGGTCCAGGACAAGTGTTCATCAAGGATTATACCCAGGTATTTAATGCACTGCACACGTTCAATCTGAGGACAGTTGCATGTTATGGAATGGATATCATTACAGGTATGTACTTTTAAAGTATGACTTATATTACTTGGCAAACTAGTTCTGGCTGAAATTGAGAATGTGAGGTGTTTGGTCTTTCCTGCATTAAGCGTTAGAAGATTGAGTTTCAACCATTGTGTAACAGTTTGCAGATCTATTTGTGCCTGTGTGTAAACCTCATCCCAACTTTCTCCCTGAAATACAATAGCCGTGTCATCCGCGAACGCAAATATTTTCCCATTATTCAGCTTGATTTGACATAGGTCATTTATGTAGATCAAGAAGAGAGTCGGTCCGAGGATACTTCCCTGCGGTACTCCATAGTCTACTGGAAAGTCATCACTAAGATTGTCCTCAATTTTAACCTTCTGGACTCTATCTGTCAGATAGCTCTCAAAAAGTTTTAATGGTGTACCACGAATGCCAATCGAATTTAATTTGTTTAAGAGAGAAGGAACAGAAACGGTATCGAAGGCTTTTGCTAGGTCTAGAAATACAGCTAGGCACTTCTTTTTACTATCAAGGTTCAGCGAAATAAGATCTACGAGCTTCGTCACCGCATCCTCTGTTGACCTACCAGTTCTAAAACCAAACTGGTTATCAGAAATTAGTTCAAATTTTTTTAAAAATGTATTGAGTCTATTGTAGATTAACCTTTCAAAAATTTTAGATAAGGCTGGTAGGACAGAAATTGGACGGTAATTACTAATAATGTTTTTGTCTCCACCTTTGAATATGGGGTGAATAATAGCTCTTTTTAATGCTTTAGGGAAGTTACCCTTATCTAGGCATAAATTAAAAATATATGTGAGTAAGGGGATGATTTTATGCCTTATCTTTTTTAGTAACGCAGATGATATATTGTCCCACCCCATGGCACAATCGTTCTTGAGGTTAAGTATTAAGGTTTCAATTTCGGATTCGTCTGTGGGTAACAAAACCAAAGAATTGACGCAATATGTGGAGTTGTTAGTGGCGGACGGTAAATTACTATGAGTCACAGGTGACTTTAATCTAATATTATCGGCTAGATTTTTACCAACATTCGCAAAGTAAGAGTTCACTGCATTTACAGATTTAATGGGCGTGTTTTCTACTGTTAATAGTTCGCTTGGGGAATGTTTATTGCCAGAGATATCCGCTATTTTTTTAATTGTCTGCCAGGTCTTGGCTGAGTTATTACCGCCTTTTTGAATTTCAGATTGTTCATATTGTCGTTTTAGCTTTTTAAGTAAATTGTTGCAAAAATTCCTATATCCTCTTTTCAAAATAAAATCATTTTACAATATTATTATGCAGCTATTACATTGTAATAAGTTTTTATACTATCTTGTGGGCAGCCGGATGCCAAGCCGATTTAACCCATGCAACTTTGTTAGAATATCTATATACACACATCAAAAGTGTCTAGGGATCAAGCATTTTTATGCGGATTTCTTGAGATTGAGATGTGGCTTTGTAATAAATTTATGATTTTATAAATTTATATGGATCCTTTTTGGTGCATTTCATAATTTGAATCAGGAACTGTCAATCAAATTCGAGTAAAAGATGAAAATCAGCTGTCAATATTTTCCCTATAAAAACATACAACGCATTGAAGACATTATTAGTGCTACTGTTTCCCTACTACTGATTAAAACCAACGTTATTATGGAGCGGCGACGTCATTTAAGCAGGGAAGAAATGCTCAGAGCCGTGGGAATGATAGAAGCTGGTTCCCGGCAACGTACTGTGGCTTTGAAATGAAATGAAATGAAATGAAATGAAATGAAATGAAATGAAATGTATTTATTTGCAAGAAACATTGTACGTAATAGATGTTAACATAATATTCAATGTCCAGTATGTTTCGTCAATTGACATGCAAAATATAATTATTTTTGATACTTTAGTTTTATACAGTTTTATACAGTTCTGGCAATTTTTATTAGACTCAAGTACACATAATAGTCATACATAGAAAATAAAATTAGATTTCTTATTACCTACCATTAGCTTATTTTATAGTACCCAAAATCAAATTCAAAGCAATTAAAATATAAAATGAACAATAAATATAAAAAGTATGTAATTTAATTATCTGTATGATGTCAATAAATTAATAAGTTCAATGTCAAAAAAAAAAACTAATTTGTAACACATTTTGTATTGAAAAATTCTTTTAAACTATAAAAGCATTTATTCATTAACCATTGATGCAGTCTCCTTTTAAATACTTTTAATGGTAAATCTTTCAATTCATTAGGCAATTTGTTATATATTTTAACAGACATGCTATAACAACTTTTGCTAAAAGATGCAGTTCTAGAGGAGGGAAATATGAGTCTGTTAGGATACCTTGTATTGAAATTTACCTGTTGGCTTTTTTTTGGGTAGAAATCAGACATATGTTTTTGAACAAATAGGCTTATCTCAAAAATGTACAGGCATGGCAGCGAGAGAATTTTTAATTTTTTGAATAAAGGGCGACAAGAATCAAGGGGGCCGGCTCCACAGATTGCCCTGATACACTTCTTCTGTCCAATAAATAAACGACCTATGCTAACAGAGTTGCCCCATACGACTAGTCCATATCGTAAGGCTGAAACCACAAATGCGTGATATGCCATCAGCGCCGTTTTCTCTCCTACTGTTTTTGATAGGCGCCTGAGGAGATATACATGTTGGTTAATTTTTTTGCCAATTTTTTCAACATGCGACTTAAAGGACAAGTTGTTATCTAAAGTGATTCCTAGAAAATTGACAAATTGTGCTTCTTTAATATTCTCATTATGATAATGAACCTTAATATCTTTCCCTTTCCCATTTTTGTTATAATACTGCATATACATTGTTTTATTAATATTTACAGCCAAGTTATTTTCGGTAAGCCATTCAATTGTGTCATTTATTGTTTTATTAATTTCTAAATTGTATGTCAAATCATTGTTACATTTAATTACAATAGATATGTCATCAGCAAAGAGTGTACAGTTGTATGTAGTAATGCTCGGTAAGTCGTTTATGTAAATAATGAATAGAAGTGGACCTAGTACACTTCCTTGTGGTACACCTTTGATATTAGGTCTAAGTTCTGATCGATAAGATATTACTTCTTGTTTATTATTTAAATTAGTAATTTCAACATATTGCGTGCGGCTGGATAGGTAACTTTTAAGCCACTCATTTGCTTGACCTCGAATACCATATTGATCGCATTTGTCTAAGAGCTTTTCGTGACAAACATGGTCGAAAGCTTTGCTCATATCAAAAAACACAGATGTTACAGGAATTTTTTTGTTCATGCATTCTGATATTTCTTTGATTAGCGAAAAACATGCTAATGTTGTTGATTTTCCTTTTTGGAAACCATTTTGTTCCTTTAAAATGATATTATGTTTAGATAAAAAAGATATTAATCGTTTGTGCATTATCTTTTCAAAAATTTTTGATATAATAGGAATCAGTGTAATTGGCCGATAGTTGTTAACGTCACTTTTATCTCCTGCTTTGAATAAAGGTGTAACTATTGACTTTTTTAAGTTTGATGGGAACTTACCTTCTTCAAAAGATAAATTTACTAAGTAGGCTAAGACTGGAGCTAGCTCCTTTGCACATTCCTTTATTACCTTTGTTGCTATTTCATCATAACCTGTGGAATTCGAATTGTTAAGTGATTTAATAACGGTTATTATCTCTGTTTCATCAGTCGGCATCAAAAAAATACTAGAATTGTTATGCTTCAGTTTATGTAAAGGTTTTTTATTTGTAAGTTTTTGAGTTTTTATGGTTGTATTTATAAAATGATCATTGAAAATAGTGGCAATCTGAGTTGGGTTTTTTATAATTTTATTTTGATAATTAATTTGATCTATACTTTTCAAATTAGAATTATTTTTGTTTTTAATCACATTCCATGACGCTTTGCATTTATTTTTCGAGTTTACTATATATTTGTTGTTACTACTTCTCTGAGCTAGGTCAATACAATTGTTAAGAATCTTTGAATAACTATTAAATTTGTTTTTGTTTGCGGGTATTCTGTTTTTATAATATTGATACCTCAATTTTCTTTTTGTCACACATGATTTTTTAATTCCTCTAGTCAACCATTTAATTTTTGAATTAGAAATATTAATCTTATATTTAAGAAGTGGAAAACACAATTTATAGAATATGACTAATGTATCGTAGAATTCATTAAAAGCTTCGTTCAGTTTTTGAGCAGCATACACTTCTGTCCATTTAAGACTTTTCATACATTCCTTAAATTTATTCACGTTTTGATTACACAAATCTCTTCTGAAAATAAACTTATATGATGGTGATAAATTATTTTCTTTTATTGGTACTACTAAAAACTGTGCTGTGTCGTGATCAGACAGTCCTAACTGACGAACCTCCCCTATAGCATTGTCTATATTACTAAAAAAGAGGTCAATACAAGATTTTTGACGAGTGGGTTCATTAATATGATTACGAAAGTTATAATTTCGCTTTAGCTCTGAATACAAGTCAGAGTGTTATCAGTCGACTTTGGACACGTTACCGAAGCACTGGTACCGTGGCTGAGCGCCATGGAGGACGGTATTGCTGCACCACACGGAGACAAGACCGATACATTCAAATCTTAACTCGAAGAGCTCCAACAATAACCGCCATGATGTTAGCCGTGAGGCTTCATCTCTCTTCAGGGAACTTAATTAGTGACCAAACAGTCAGAAACCGCTTGCATGAAGTGAACCTTCATTCCCGAAGACCGCTACGGGTACCACCTATAGCAATGCACAATCGTAGGATTCGATATCAATGGACTCTTGAACACAGAAATTGGGCAGAAGAACAATGGCGTTTCGTGTGCTTTTCTGATGAGTCTCGTTTTGGTATTGTGATGTAGGTACCTACTCGTATGTGGGTAGATAATTTATTTGTATCTTTGTCTTGTCAAGTTGTTGTGTGTAATGGCAGATGTTCGTTAATACAGGCATTAGAGCATTAAGTACGTGGTATTATTTATCCAGACATTTCAGTGGCGACGAGTATTTGTTTTGAAAAGAATTTCACGCGTGTGTAGAATATACTTAAACTTTTAACAATGTCAATTGGTAAAATCGCGGAGTTTAGAGTTGAAAGTGATAACTGGCGGTTGTACGTGGAACGTCTAGAACAGTACTTCGTAGTTAATAAGATTCCAAGTGAATTGCAAGTGCCGACGTTAATTACTGTGATAGGGGCGAATTGTGGGCTGTTAGTGAATTTGTGTACGCCGGACAAACCAATTACTAAAACATTTAAAGAGTTAACGGTTATACTCGGTAGCCATTTGCAACCGAAACCAAGTGTGTTGGCCGAAAGATTTAAGTTTCGGCGTCGTGCGCAGAAGGCGGGCGAGTCCATATCGCAGTACGTCGCAGACTTAAAGAAGATGTCAAAGACGTGTGAGTTTGGGGCCTGGCTGGAAGACAGTCTTCGCGACCAGTTAGTTTGCGGCTTGGCGAGTGAGACGATACGACAACGTCTGTTCGCGGAAGTGGGGATAAATTTTGCGAAAGCGTACCAGCTGGCGAGCAACATGGAGGCGGCCGAGAAGGATGCTGCGCTGGTGGAGAGTGCAGCAGTAGCCACGGCGGGTGGCAGCAGTGGTGTCACGGCGGATTGCCGGGCCATGGCGGGAGCATGGCGGGGCAAGGGCACCACCGATCGAGCTCGATCGTCGAAGAATCGGGAGCGGCAGCAGAGGGGGCGTGCCAGCGGCAGTGACACGTTGGCGTCTACGGAGGCCGGGCGTGGTGAAAAGCGGCGCCAGAGCAGCGCTTGCGGAGCGTGTGGAAGTGAATCACACCGAACAGCCAGGTGCCGCTATAACCGGTTCGTCTGCAGGGTCTGTAACCGGCAGGGCCACATCGCCCGGGTCTGCTCGTACATGGCCCACTACAACGCAGCTACGACGGAGGTAATGGACGATAGGGAGCCATGCAGCGACGAGAGTGAAGAGGTAATTGTCGATTTTAATCAGATATCGATAGAACGTTGTAAACCTATTTTAATATCGCTCAGTGTCTTCGATCATATGCTCAAGATGGAATGCGATACGGGTAGTGCCGTATCCTGTGTTAGTTATGAACTATATTTACAAAAATTTAAAAATTTGAGAATAGATAAGTGTAACTTAGCTTTAAGATATTATACGGGTGAGGTGATTTACCCCATAGGGGTAATACGTCCGTTGGTGAAATATCGAGACAAAAGTAAATATCTGGATTTGTACGTCATAAGAAATGGAAAGACTATATTGTTAGGTAGACAGTGGATTATGGAGCTAGCGATTCAATTACCTGTGTTAAATTGTAACAATATTGGCGCATGTGAATTTAATTTTTCGGAATTCAGTTCCAGATATTGTGAAGTGTTCGCGGACGGGCTGGGCCGGTTCACTGGCGGCGCGGTGAGCATACACCTGCGGCCGGACGCGGCGCCGGTGTTTATGCGCGCGCGGCCGCTGGCGTACGCGCTGCGGGAGCCGGTGGAGCGCGCGCTGGAGCAGCTGACGCGCGACGGCATCCTCACCCCCGTGGAGCGCTCCGACTGGGCCACGCCGATCGTGCCGGTCGTCAAAAAGGACGGTAACATACGGATATGCGCTGATTATAAATTAACGTTGAACAAAGTAATTGAAGTCGATCGTTACCCACTGCCGCGAGTGGAAGACTTGCTGACGCGTCTGCATGGAGGGGAGCGTTTCAGTAAGATTGATCTGTCGCAAGCCTATGCACAGTTTGAGCTAGATGAGCGTTCGAGACAATGCACGGTAATAAATACTCATAAGGGCCTATTTAGGTACAATAGGTTGGTATTTGGGCTATCGTCGAGTCCGGGTATTTTCCAAAAAAGCTAGAGTCATTGTTCGCAGATCTACCGCACGTAGGTGTCTTCCTCGACGATATAATCATCACTGGATCAAATAATAGGGATCATTTGAATAATTTGCATAAAGTTTTTGAACGGCTACGGTCAAACGGGTTGCGAGTAAAGAAAGAGAAATGTAGTTTTTTTGCGGAATCTATAAATTACTTAGGTCACGTTATCAGCAAAGCGGGCGTGCATACCTGCCCGGACAAGGTCAAGGCCATCGTTAAAACTCCCGCGCCGTCAAACGTTTCGGAACTGAGAGCGTTCATAGGAATGATAATGTATTATTCCAAGTTTATAAAGAATGTTAGCACCATATTAGCTCCTCTTTATAATCTTTTACGTGTAGGGGTCGCGTTTATATGGAGTAAGGAATGCCAGGATGCTTTTTCAACAATTAAAAATAAGTTGATGTCAAGCGAGGTATTGGTGCACTATTCCGTTGAGCTGCCGCTGATCTTGACGACGGACGCGAGTAGTGTCGGAGTGGGAGCGGTGATCTCGCAAGTCACGGCGCAGGGCGAGCGGCCCGTCGCGTACGCTTCGCGCTCCTTGTCGGCCGCGGAGCGGGCGTATGCACAGATAGACAGAGAAGCTCTCGCGATAGTGTTCGGAATAAGGAAATTCCATCAGTACTTGTACGGTAGGAAGTTCACGCTAAGAACGGATCACAAGCCGTTGACGTACATTTTCGGAAACAAGGTAGGTATTCCGATTATGGCGGCTTCGCGCTTACAGAGGTGGGCGGTTCTTTTGTCGGGCTATAATTATGAAATCGAATACATCGCCTCCGGCAAGAACTGTGCGGATGCCTTGTCTCGGCTGCCGTCACAGAGTAGTGACAACCGCAATTCGGTGAACGAAGTCACGTACGTGAATTTTGTAGAAAATTTCCTACCTATCACTCACGATGACATTAGGAAGAATACGTCGAAAGATAAGTTGCTAAGTAAAGTAATGTCATATATTCAGTCTGGTTGGCCTGCTAGCTGTTCAGACGAGGAAATTAAGCCTTATTATTTACGGCGTAACGAGTTGTATTGTGAGCGCGGCTGTATAATGTGGGGTTATAGACTGGTCGTTCCTCAGTGTCTGCAGGAGGGAATTTTAAAACAACTACATGTTGGGCATATGGGAATAGTAAAAACAAAAGCCGTAGCTCGTAGTTATGTATGGTGGCCTAACATTGATGCGGAAGTAGAAACCACATGTAAACAGTGCGAAACGTGTGCAATGGAGGCCCCGGCGCCAGCTCGGGCTCCGCCACGACCCTGGCCTTATCACGTGCAACCATGGTCGAGGTTACATATCGATTTTTTAGGCCCTTTGAACGGTAAAACATTTTTGATACTTATCGATTCTACCTCGAAATGGCTAGAGATATTCGAGATGTCTAAAACAAATGCATTAAATGTAATTAAGGTATTAAGGCAAACCTTTGCCAGGTTTGGGCTGCCTTTGGAGCTGGTCTCCGATCAGGGGCCGCCTTTTTCCAGCTCTGAATTTAAGAATTTTTTAGCAAATAATGGTATACGTCAGTCGTTTTCACCCGTTTATCACCCATCTTCCAATGGAGCGGCAGAAAACGTAGTCAAATTATGTAAACGCGCTATTAGGAAGGCTCAAAGAGATAATGTTGATTTCGATGCAGCGTTGCAGGCATTTTTAATGGCATATAGGAACAGTGCCCACTGCACTACAGGTGAAAGCCCAGCCGCCGTGCTACAACGCCGACCTTTGCGTTCACGTTTAGACTTGTTGCGTAGCGAACGCGCGCGAGAGGACCGAGTACGTGAGGCTCAGAACCGACAGACAGCGCTGGCGGACGGTACCGAGCGAGTATTGACACCCGGGGACTTAGTTTGGGCCCGCGAGTATGGTGCACATAGTGATAAATGGTCAAAAGGCACGGTCACCGCGAATGAAGGGTCGCGTCGATCTTAATCGATACGGGAAACGATCGCATTTTGCAAAGGCACGTAGATCAAATTAGGCGCAGATCACGCATGTCCGATGTTCCTTGTCCAACAATACCGAGTAATAACCAAGACTCATCTAGGAATGAGGATGTCGTCATACCCCCGGTGGCAACCGCAGGAAGTGAAATCTCGGTGGAGACAAGTCCTACGAATGCAGGGTCGGATATGGTAGGGGAGGAAAATAGCAATGATGGCCAAAATGTTGGAAGGGTTGCTTCTCCGCCAGAGGTTGTCACAACGCCGCCAGTGTCCCGTTCCAAGCGTATTAGGAAACCGGTCATTAAATTTCAGTACCTAGTTTAATTTGTAATTATTATATTAATGTGTATGTTATTAATTAGATTATTTAGTGTTTAAACCTCTATCTAGAATAAGTTGGGAGGTGTGATGTAGGTACCTACTCGTATGTGGGTAGATAATTTATTTGTATCTTTGTCTTGTCAAGTTGTTGTGTGTAATGGCAGATGTTCGTTAATACAGGCATTAGAGCATTAAGTACGTGGTATTATTTATCCAGACATTTCAGGTATGAGACCGGATACAAGACGTATACGACACTGGAGAACCCCTGGACGCCAACAGCGATTAAAATCCTGCCAGGAAGTCCATCCTTATAGTGGTGGAACCATCATGGTATGGGCGGGTATTTGAATCGGCGGAAGAACTGAGTTGATTTGGATCAGAGGCAACCTCAACGCTCAAATTTATGCTGAGACGATTGTATCAGACGTCATCGTTCCTCTACAAGTGCAAATCGGTCCCTTATTTCAGTTAATGCATGATAATGCACGACCGCACACCGCAAGAGTTGTAAGACAGACTCTCGCCGCAGCTAACATCAATGTCCTGCCCTGGCCTGCTCAGTCGCCAGACTTGAACCCGATTGAGCATGCATGGGATATGCTACAGAGAAGAGCTCTGCCGAATGTGGAGGGTATCCAGTGGCGTATCCAGTAAGACCTTTTTTTGTTGTTGCAACGAACATGGGCGGCCATTCCACAGCGTGATTTGGATGAACTCATTTTGAGTATGCCAAACCGATGTTCTTGTGTTGTTAGTGTTCGCGGTAGAAACACGGATTATTAATTGTTTAAGTTACCCAATAAAATTTTAAAGAAAACTGTTATTTCAGTCTTTTTTTCGAACTTTAATGTTAGTGGTTCAAATGTCAAAAATCCCTTTATTAGGAAAATGGCAAATTTCTTTATTAATGCAAAGGTGACTTGGTTTATCGTTACTGTGACAAACGAAAACACTTTATTTGATGAATCCTTAAAGAAAATTTTAATTAATATCAATCAGGAGAAAAGTTATTGCAAAAATATATGTTGATCCCTAGACACTTTTGATGTGTGTATATAAAAGAAAGTGGTGTTAGTTACACTATTTATAACTCAAGAACGGATGAACCGATTTGGCTGAAAATTGGTGGAGAGGTAGCTTAGAACCAGGAGACGGACATAGGATACTTTTTATCCCGTTCGACCGCGTTTCCGTCAAGTCAGTATAGAACGTGGTATAACAAAAACGCATCTGACATGGAATAACAAAACGCAAATGACAGTGGAATAACAAAACGTAAATGACAGCTAAACGTAATTTTGTCTTTGGTTGTAAAAAATTTGACAATTAAGTATAAAAAGTGTTTTAATAAAGCATTACTGATATTATAAATGCGAAAGTGTGATTGTTTGTTGGTTTGTCCTTCAATCACGTCGCAACAGAACAGCGGATTGATGCGATTTTTTGCATGGGTATAGTAATGGATGTAGTAGTGGTTCCTCAGACCGGGAGAGCTACTTTTTATCTCGGATAATTAAAGAGTTCCCGCGGGATTTTTAAAAACTAAATCCATGCGGACGAAGTCGCGAACATCAGCTAGTAATAGAATATAATATTTCCACAATGAGGGGAAGTTGCAAAAAAGCGTAGGTACATACTACTATTCAATTCATGTTAAGACGGGCAGACAGAAAGTAGCCCCATTCCCGCCGGTGGCACCCGTTCCCCCTTATCTAAAGTGTCCTATCATTTTTATTGTGATTTTCATCACACTAATGACTCATTAGTGGTAGGTAATGAGGCAGTAAATATAACCAATTAGTGATGAAGTAGTATGGAAGTAATCTCGTAAAAATTGCGAGCGTTTCGAAACCAAAACTGCCGCGGCCGCGCTATCAATGTGAACACTCACTAAGGTAAAAGTTCCTTCGAATATTCGTGGCAGTATCATTTTACGTCAATTATTTATTTAGAAACTCGGCAAAGTTCCGCCGCTCATCAAACACATTTCACGGCGCGGCAAAGTTTTTCTTAATCACGTCGAAAATTTTCCCGTTCATTTTATTAACAGTCTATTTTCTTCCTCAACTAACTATTGCCCGCGACTTCGTCCGCGTGGAGTTATTTTTGGAGATCCCTCGGTAACAATCTGTTTTTACAAGCTTTTATTTAGCTTGACCAGTTTGTTTATTTGGGTCAAATCTTGCAAGATGAATTAGACCCACTTCCCGGTTTCTGATCGATCTGAAATTTTGCATTTATGTGTAAATCGGATGCCAATGCAATATTATTGTGACATGGAGCTGATCTGATGATGGAGACGGAAGATGGCTATCGGAACTCTAACTGTAATAAAACGACGTAACCCCATCGAGTTTGGGCTCGTTTGATTCGTCATAACAAGTACTCTGATCCTAGATGATATCCAGAGTCTAATGATGTAGCTACTAAAAGCTTGCATTTAAAAATAAAATTTTTAATTTACACTTGTTGTTGTGCAAATAAATGATGATTTGATTTGAATTTGTTCCGGATAAAAGTACCCTATGTCACTTTCCAGGTCTGCCATCTAAGATGTGAGGGTGACATGACATTCATTATGTGAACAAAAAGAAATTATACCCATGCAAAAAAATTACGTCGATCCGTTGTTCCGTTGCTGCTTGATGGAAAGCCAAACCAACACACAAACACGATTTCGCATTTATAAAATTAGTAGTAGGATAGCATAATGGTTAAGATGTGGACTGAAAAACTGAAGATTAGAAGAGAATAGAATAGAAATATTTTTTATTCAATAAACTTTTTACAAGTGCTTTTGAATCGTCTGACTCTACCACTGGTTCGGAATGCCCTTCCTGCCGAGAAGAACCAGAAATAAACTCGGCGGTTGCTCTTTTCAAAACAAGTTTACAGTGCAATAAATACTACATAAGTATGCTATGTACACAGTGTTTCCACAATGAGGGAAGTTCCAAAAATGCATACCTACCAAGTACTAACAATGCAATATATCTTAAGATGGGCAGACATAAAGTAGCCCCATTCCCGCCGGTGGCATCCGTTCACGAGCATGACGCATGATCCAGCCGTTGCTTCGCTCAACCATATTTGATTGACGGTGCAAACCCTGTCTAGTAAACTTATGTGCACCATTACGCTACGCTACGCTCTACGCTTACTTGGAAGGGGAAGGGGAATATTAACCAAGTTCAATATGGTTAAAATGTAAGTCATACATTGCACGAAAGTACCAGGCTGTCAGCTAGCTGGGACAAGTGTCGAATGCTCGTCAAGCGAAACACATCTATCACTAAAGACTTCACTTCGTAATGACCACGACCGCTCTACCAAGGGTGTAGCATTTTAATCAACTTATGCAATTATAATATTTATGCAATATTTTTTTTGCATAGTAAAAATTATGCAAAAAATAATTAAAAAACAAACAAACAAGAAAAGCGCACTGTCACTACTTCGCGAGTGAGTTTCGAACCTGCGACATCATACACCATACGGTAAAGAAAGCGGACGCTCGCCCACTGCGCCAAACAGAGCTACTTGTGAGCCTCTAAAATATTGAACGCTTACTGAACGTCGGTGTTAGGTTTATTTTCGTTACGGAATTCCTTGATTCGGTCGCCGCACTCAAACTGTTTGTCCTAGTTCAAAGCCCGCGATAAAAGCTAGCTTCCAAAATAATAATATCATCGTCGAATTTACATTCCATTACACAATAATATGTTTGATTGATGGATGCTTTCTGTGATTCCTAAGTCGAGTCGAGCGAACATTCGGTTCACTCGTTCCGTGCTACGAATACAATGTATATATTGAATTGCGTCTCAAATTGATCGGACAGAGAAAACGCCTGGAAATAAATGTTACATAAATCATTGCCAAGTGCTCTTTCTGCCTTAGGTTTAAGAGTAGGTGTTTTTCATAGATAGGACTGGTAGTCGCTTCGCACCTACTAGATACCGTCGGCGTACAAGTAAATTATATAAATAATAAAATACAATAATTTATGAATTGCCGCAATTTACTTGTCATTACGCCTGAACTGGTGTACACACCCTACATACTAGCAATTATTTGCGTTGGCTGTTAGTTGGGCCTTAGTCCCTAATTTGGTTGGCCAACAGTAAGAATTGTCATCCCTAAAAATCGTGGTGTCAACCGTAGAAAAGCGGGATGTGGTTGGTCTTAGGAAAGGTCTTAGTCGGCATCACCACTACCATTTTCCAAATGTTGGCTCCCGTGGGCTACAAAACCCCACCGGAAATTGCTACTAGGGCACATAATCTTGTAGCAACCAATGTTTGACGTTTTCACACAAACTATGAGATTACGTTGCTGCATTTAAGGAGCTATTGTTTGTAGGAAATGCTGTATCTAGTAGCGACTAAGCTACCAACCCTGAATCTATGGTGTTTCGTTTATCTACCTTCTTTTATTCATTTATCTCTTAACATCGCCTGCCCACCACAGGTCTCTCGAATGAGAATGGCTAGGCCCTATGGCCTATAGTCCACCGCTGGCCAAATGTCCATTGGTAGACTTCACCACGCTTTCATTGAGAACCTCAAGTACAACTCTTATGCGTGCAGGTTTACTCACCATGTTTTGCTTCACCGTTAAAGTAATTTATTTAAAACGCATATAAATCCAAAGAATGAAATGTTGTTTTCTGATGGTAAAGCAGTGATAGCATAGTGGTTAGGACTATGGTCTCCTGTTCGGTGGGATGCAGGTTCGATCTCGGGCCTCTGACTTTTCGGGAGTTATGTGTTATTAAATATCATGTCATGCTTCAACGCTGGAGGAAACATCGTGAGAAAACCTGCACGCCTGAGAGTTCTCCATAATGTTTTCAAAAGTGTGAAGTCTACCAATTCGCATTGGGCCAGCGTGGTGGACTATGGTCTTTAACCCTTCTAGAGAAGACCTGCACTCATTAGTGAGACGTTAATGGGTTGCTGATGATGATGATGATGATGAAATAGCTGAATAAAATGGCTGCGACACACCGACGTTTGGGCGGATGGATAGACGTTTTTACCACGGGACCTTAAAAATGAATGAGCATATTTTTTAAAGTGTAATACAGCGGGCACAGGCAAATTACCCGCGCCTCGGCTCACGCTCGGGTTCGGAGTACTATTAGCAATTTTTAAACCACCCCTACTCTCGGCAGTGAAACGTGTTTGCTTTTAATCTAAATAGACGTTTAACTTCAACAGCTGAACTCAACAGGAAGGCTTGGGAAGACGCGACGCGTGACGGCAGCGACCCGCGGAGGCAAAAGTACTGTATGGAGCGTGTTCGATTTGGAGGAGTGATGTCAAACGGCGCTGTTACATCAAAGACGTTAGGCGTGGCAATTGGCATAGCAGTAGGTATATAATTGTGGCTTATATTTCGACACTTTCGTAGACCAAAGTTGTTTTTACAAAATTGCTACTTTGCAGGAGAGCAGTTCAAAGTTTTTGAACTTGGTTTTTCGGCATTCCGTGGAACAATGTTGGTTCATTGTTCCGTAGAGTTTTTCATTTTTTCATTATGTGTGCCAACACAAATAATTTTCTTTATATTACTTTTCCAAATTCTAATTCAATTTCTTAATAAACGAATGTATTCTCACCATTTCCGAACGCACAAATCACGCCAACTTCAGACACTTGTCACTTATGTCAGTGTGTACTCACGGCGAGGTCAAACGAACAAGACTCGAATTACATTTCTTTCATAACCGATTTAACCGCCCCTTTTCTCAATTCGGCGCGGCGCGAATCAGCAAACCCAAATTCCTTCCCGAGATAGCCAGACAGTGCACAAACCAGCTGCAGGCCTATGGACTCAAGATTTGGGGTACCCCATAGAAAACAACAGAAGTCATCAACGGTAAGTGTTAATACATTCGTGTTTCGGCAAAACTATAACTTTCCACAACATATTTCCTACGAACCGGATCATTTAATTACCACGGCTTTTGTGTATTTGTGCTGGCACTCATGATTTCATCATAAATTGATTACAAAATCATATTATCATAAATATTCTTTGTCCATCATTCGTAAAAACTACCTACAATACCGACCGCTTTCGAGGGTTATTTCTCGTTAATTACGTATTATTTTTACAAATTACCTATGCGTACAGTGTTCTATTCACTAATTATAACTATTTCAATAATTATTTAAGAAAATTATAACGTATTTCGCTATTTAGATGTATTTTTTTTCACGTTGAATCCATCGCGTCACCACGCGCCCGCCATTGCAGTAGTATACGTAAAGGAGCATACATACTAGTCGGTTACACATATTTCAAATATTTCGATATTCATTTCGTCATACATACGGTTTGCTATCGTTTTTTCAATACATACTACTTTCATACCCAAGCATTACATGCTAATTACACAAACATACATACAATTCTTACACACGTTATATTCGTATTTTCGTACCAATATAACAAATATTTACGCATTTTCGTGCTACTTATTTATACTATATAAGTTGCGCCTTGCTTTATTTCTTCGAATAAAACAAGCAGTATTTTCGTACTGTAACGCGTAATTTATATTAGTACATACTACTTTCATACCCAGGCATTTCATGCTAATTACAAACATACATACAATTCTTACACACGTTATATTCGTATTTTCGTACCAATATAACAAATATTTACGCATTTTCGTGCTACTTATTTATACTATATAAGTTGCGCCTTGCTTTATTTCTTCGAATAAAACAAGCAGTATTTTCGTACTGTAACGCGTAATTTATATTAGTACATACTACTTTCATTCCCAGGCATTTTATGCTAATTACATCAACATACATACAATTATTACACACGTTATATTCGTATTTTCGTACCAATATAACAAATACTTACGCATTTTCGTGCTACTTATTTGTACTAATATTCTTAACTTTTACCAATTTTTACAATTTAATTTAATTCTTCTTACTATCAAAATGGAATTAGTTCAATTAATGTTTGAAAGAGAAATATCTCTAAATAGTATTCAACGCATGGCTGATTGCATTGATAATGAAGCAGAGTTTAGAGTTCGTTCAAGGGACCTAAATACCATTAAAAAACAATTTCATGCTATTCAAGGTAAAATTGAAAAAAGTTTAGCAAAAAAAGGTGAGTTTAACCAGGAAGATCAATTAGCCATTCGTGACAAATTCGATAACTTATATTACGTCGTTCAAATTGCATTGGACAATTTAAAAATTAATATCAGAAAAAATAGTATGGCTAATGTAACACCTCCTTTATGTCATAGTCATTCACCGAAGATAAAGTTACCTACAATTTCGCTACCTACATTCAGCGGCGATGTTACTGAATGGAATGCATTCTTTGATTTGTTCAAATCTTTAGTCCATGATAATGAAGAATTATCTGATGTTCAACGTTTTAGGTATTTATTGTTGTCATTGCGTGATGAACCATTAAACCTTATAAAATCATTTCCGGTAACTGATTCAAACTATTCAAATGCTTTACAAATCTTGATAAATCGTTACGAAAATAAGAGAATAATTGCAACTAAACACTTCGATAAGATTTTTGATGCACCACCCTTTAATGATAAATACGTACAACAAAGTTTAAAAAATATTCTTAATATATGCCATGAAAATTTAACTGCTTTAAAATCGCTAGATTTACCAGTTTTAGAATGGAGTTTCCCACTCTTAAATATTTTACTCCGTAAAATAACTCCCAGTATTCGCAGACGTTTTGAATTATCGTTAAAATCGTCAAGCGAGATTCCACCGGTCAGTGACTTGCTGGATTTTCTTGACAAGGAATTATCCGCGTTAGAAGTGATGTCAGCTGCTAGGGACAGGGCACCCGTTGCAACTACTTCTAGTTCCTCGCGCCAGCCTCCTACTGCTGCTCGTCCTGCATTCTCTCGTGCGCTTCCTGATACTAGTTCTGCTCGACCTACATTCACTCGTGCGCTTCCTGATACTAGTTCTGCTCGACCTGCGTTTTCTCGTGCGCTTTCTGATACTAAAAATAATTACAATGCGAATACTACACGTCCTACACGCAATGTGACTTTTCACAGTTCTGCTAATACAACTAAACGTACTTGTTGTTACTGTCAAGATGAAGCTCACATATTGAGTAAATGTGACTCTTTTAATAATTTAGATTTGAGTGAGCGCTTGAAGTTTATTAAAGAAAACAAGATTTGCGAGAACTGCTTAGGGCACGAATCTGGGACCTGTTACTCTAAATACAGCTGTAGAATCTGCTCACAGCGCCATCACACGTCCCTTCATGAAAACAACAGTAATTCGACGCATAACTTACTCACTGAAGTTCCTCAGTATCCAGAAAATACTTTGAATTATTCGACGGTTCTTCTAACCACAGCTTTAATATTAATCCAATCAATTCGAATTCTGTCCACTGTCCAAATATTATACGTGCGCTAGTTGACCAGGGATCACAGGCAACTTTAATTACTGAGTCTTGTGCTCAGCGACTGGGTCTCAAACGATTTCGAACTTCTCCAAGCGCAACTGTTACAGGTATAGGTGACAAAGATAATCAACCTCGCGGTTATGTAATGTGCGAAATAACACCATACAATAAATCAGAACCCAAACTTTTTATTGAAGCGCTCGTTTTGCCAAGAATTACCAGTTATATCCCTACAATTCCTAAGTCATTCGAAAATATTTCCCATTTACACAATTTGCCTTTAGCTGATCCTGATTTAAGTTCTTCCCGACCTATTGAATTATTATTAGGAGCTGACTATACTGACCGTATCCTACTTCACAACATTATCAAAGGTCCACAAGGTACGCCTGTGGCGATAAACAGTATTTTTGGCTATCTTCTCAATGGTAAAATAGCACCTGCGACCCAAATTTGTGTAAACGTGAGCACATATCAACTAGATATGAAACTACAAAAATTTTGGGAGCTTGAGTCTGTACCTGAAACGAAACCTCTCACCAAAGAGGAAGTTCTTTGCGAATCAATTTTTGTTAACACACACTCGAGAGATTCAACTGGTAAATATACTGTGTCTCTCCCATTCAAAGATAATGCACCTCCGCTAGGTGATTCCCGTGAAATCGCACTTTCGCGACTTCATAAACTTGAATCTAAACTTTCAAGTAATTCTGTTTTACGAGCAGAATATGTTCAATGCCTCCAGGAGTATGTGGACATGGGTCACATGGAACTTGTTCAAAACTCTTCAAGTACTAGCGCAAAACCTTACTATATCCCACACCATGCAGTGGTAAAAAAATCTTCTGCAACGACCAAGGTCAGAGTGGTCTTCGACGCTTCTTGTAAAACGACGTCTGGACGTTCGCTTAACGATAACCTTTTAATTGGACAAAAGCTCCAACAAGATATCATAGAAGTTTTGTTGAAATATCGTCTACATAACATTGTCTTCACATCAGATATAAAAATGATGTATCGTTATATTCAAATTCGAAACGAAGATCGAGACTTTCAACGAATTCTTTGGCGAAAATGTGTTAGTGATCCTGTTCAAGAATATCGCTTATGCACAGTCACATTTGACGTTGCATCCGCACCCTTCTTAGCATTACGAACACTTCGCCAGCTAGCCATTGATGAAGCATCATCCTTTCCCCTTGCATCACAAGTCTTACTCAATGATGTTTTTGTAGATGATGTGGTTACAGGAGCGGCTACGCTGGAAGATTTACTGTTACAGCGCGAGCTCACTGCTCTCTGCAAAGCAGGAACATTTGAACTTCCTAAATGGACTTCTAATAGTACAGAATTCTTGTCCACTATTAGCAGAGATAATCTTAGTAATGACAATGCCATAATTCTGTCTGGCTTTGATGATGATGCTTCCGTTAAGATCTTAGGACTCCAATGGAATCCTAAAACAGATACATTTTCTTATCACTTTTCTTTGCCTCGACACATTCTTCGACCTTCATATAAGGAAATTCAAATTCACGGCTTCTCCGACTCCTTGGAAAAGGCATATGCTGGTTGCGTCTACTTACGTGTGACTGATCACACAGACAAAATTCATACATTTCTTATTATTGCAAAGACTAAAGTGTCACCACTTAAAAGGATTACCCTCCCACGTTTGGAATTATGTGGTGCTGTTTTAGTATCTAAACTTATTGAAAAGGTACTTATAACCTATGGAAACATCCTACCCTTCGAGAATGTTTTTGCTTGGAGTGATTCTTCGATTACTCTTGCATGGCTCCGATCCCCGTCTCACGAATGGCGTACATATGTAGCCAACCGTGTTACTGAAATAACAAGTCGTGTACCAGCTTCACAGTGGCGGCATGTCCGTTCAGCAGACAATCCTGCTGACGTAGCATCTCGAGGTGTTATGCCTTCGCAATTGAATCATGAAATATGGTTCACCGGTCTGTCTTGGCTTAAACTGCCTCAGCAGGACTGGCCTACATCTCATATAGACCTGCAAACAGATGAAGAACGTCGTAAGCATATCTTGGTGTCCCAAAACGAACCTCAGAAGTTACAATTTCTGGAAAGATTTTCATCACTGTCTGTTTTACTTCGTGTAGTATCTTTGTGTCTCCGATTTTACCATAAATGTCGAAAAACCAAATCCTATCCTTCCAATCAAATTACAGTCCACGAAACCAAATTTGCTCTCCAACGAGTATTAACACTGGTACAGAATGACCAATTTTCAAAAGATATTTTACGCTTAAAAAATAACGAAAACTGTTCTAATCAATTGCAAAGGTTGAAACCTTTTCTAGATAACGCTGGACTTCTCAGGGTCGGCGGGAGGATACAAAACGCTAACATTCCTTATGATGCTAAACATCAAATAATTTTACCTAAAAATCATGTCTTTACTAATTTGCTGATTGATCATTTTCATAAAATTCATCTACACGTTGGCCACAAACATTACAATTTTTAATTTCTCAGACTTACTGGATTTTATCAGCTCGAGACACTGTTCGCATGGGTAATACTCTTACCAAAAGGCCTGTAGTCAAATGGTTAAGGTATGTCCCTTGCCTATAGATTAACATTCAATTTTCTATTTCTCTTTTCTTTTTTTTAATATTCATTAAGTTTTATTAGTATAATGTATTTTTCCCTTTAAAATAAGCTAGTTATTTTAAGGTCGGCGGCATGTTTCGTAGAGTTTTTCATTTTTTCATTATGTGTGCCAACACAAATAATTTTCTTTATATTACTTTTCCAAATTCTAATTCAATTTCTTAATAAATGAATGTATTCTCACCATTTCCGAACGCACAAATCACGCCAACTTCAGACACTTGTCACTTATGTCAGTGTGTACTCACGGCGCGGTCAAACGAACAAGACTCGAATTACATTTCTTTCTTAACCGATTTAACCGCCCCTTTTCTCAATTCGGCGCGGCGCGAATCAGCAAACCCAAATTCCTTCCCGAGATAGCCAGACAGTGCACAAACCAGCTGCAGGCCTATGGACTCAAGATTTGGGGTACCCCATAGAAAACAACAGAAGTCATCAACGGTAAGTGTTAATACATTCGTGTTTCGGCAAAACTATAACTTTCCACAACATTCATATTATACGACATGGTTTTGAGTATTTCTTAATTATAATTAAAATTAAAAGATAGGAAACGCGACGGCTTTCCAACTAACCACATCGCAAGTGACAATTTACTGGCGGCCGCTGGCATTTGACAAGTTAGCGACAGCAGCGCCAGTTAGCGCAGAAAAACGTCACTTGTAAAGAATTACAAGTGACGTTTTTCTTCGGAATGAGTTTCAGATACAACTTTGTCCGATTGAATATCTCCAAAACTACTGTTTTTTTTTTCTTTTGCTGAGTTGCTAAGCATTGTTTATATAAGCCGTTAGTGTCAAAATCAAGATTTAGCTGTATATTCATAAGCGACAGTGTTCTACGGCAGTGTCGATTTCATTTTCTCTACAGAGCGCCGTAACTATGCAGCAAAAACTAACGTATTATGATATATGTGACATCACTCTGACTGTGGATAATGCTTTTTTTTCCTATCAAGTGTTTTTTCATCGGAGTATGAGAGCAAGGGAATAGAGACCGCTATAACTGTGTTTGCGCACATACTTTCCTGCATATAGTGAGTGTAGTTTTTGTGTAATTTACTACTATCTATTTTTGACACAGTGGCTGAAATTCAATTGGAGGCCTAAATGGATACGTTTCCGCTTAGCGATGTCGGTGACCAAGCCTTTACCTACAAAATCCGAGAGGTCAACCACGAGGCTTCGCGGGAATGAAAAATACATATTGCATCAAGTTGCCGCGCCGAAACAAGCACGCAAGATAAAAATATTAAAAAAACCGGTTTTTTATTCCTTCTTGCATGTTTATATTAATTGAATCAGAGCTAGCTACAGTTTCTTCAGTACTGGAATCTCGGAAGACGTCAGCAGAACAAAGTTGGAGGCATCGGGTACGTCAGCAGGATTTACGTCAGGCCTAACCTCTGCTTACGTCATCCATATTTCATCAAAGCGTTCTGATACATCTTTGAATAGTGAATCTGTGCAAAAAAAATTGGTTGTCTGTAAAGTCGGTTTACGGACGATAGTTTTACGTGATAATGCAGAGGCATGATCCGAGGCGCGATAGCTCTCTATCGCGGAATAAGCGATAGAGAGCTATCGCTTGTTCCGCTCTCTCGCTTGCACGCCAGGCTCAGGCGGAACGTGACATTTTTTCGTGCGTGCAGCCGGGGTTCATCGATTTATAAGACGTTATCACGTCAAAAGTAGTTCTGCAACAAATTATATGACTCAACTTATTCGTTACTCCCGCCATTAAATCGAATTAGGACTACGACTGAAATATCATTAAGCTTTGCGCTTTACAAAAACATTAGCAGACAAGACTGGAGCGTGGTATCGGGATGATCAGATCAATTTCCTTTGGATTACTTATCGCTCTGGTTCTAATTGTAGGTTTACCTAAGGCCGCGGCCGCACTGGTAAGGCGACTGGTGACGCGACGCGACGCGATAAACCGTGTGTCCGTATTGCAGCGGCGATAAACTAGCGAATTGCGCTTACATTGCGTAGTTACTGGCCGTACTCAGTGCGGACACATTCATAGGTTTTAGTAACAATAAAAAATACATTTCGCCGCGACATAAATAAATTTCGCGTGTCGCTTATCTGATGCGGCCGCCCCCATGGATTTTGTGCCAATGAAATCGCCGTCGCGTCGCAGTCGCCTAACCAGAGTGGCTGCGGCCTAAAGGCCTATTATACGAGTGCCTAATACACAAGTATCATTCATCATTCATCATTAGCAACCCATCAACGGCTCACTACTGAGCGAGGTCTCCTCTCAGAGAAGGGTTATAGGCCATAGTCCACCACGCTAGCCCAATGCGAATTGGCGGACTTCACACACCTTCAAGAACTATGAAAGACTCTCAGGTGTGCAGGTTTCCTCACGATGTTTTCCTTCACCGTTGAAGCAAGTGATATTTAATTGCTTAAACGCACTTGACTCCGAAAAGTCAGAGTTGCGTACCCGGGATCGAACCTGCGACCACCCGAACAGGAGACCACAGTCCTAACCACTAGGCTATCACTGCTTATCACAAGTATAATATACTGTTAATTCCCGAAAGCGAATTCAAACGGTCGAATAAATCTAACTTCGCATAGTTTTAATGGTACATAAAACTGGTACCCAAATCCGAGGAATAATTTAAACTGTGGCGCATAACCGAAATAAGTCGACCTTTGCGAATACCCCTAGGATTTTTAATGTAAGCGTTCTAATATCGTTTGTTGAATTAGCTTTTGAGAGATCATACCTACTGGTAATGTTGAAGTTTTGAAGATCTCTATCAAAATTCTTCGGCTTTTCTATCAACCTCTAGACATCCATTGCTGGTATCTGTATGGACTCCCACATGACTCAGTCTTGTGCCTCCTGTACCCTACTTCAAGTTCGCTCGCATTGAATGAATGAATGAATGAATGAAATTTTATTCACAAAAATGCAGGTACAACATGATTATAAACAGGAAATCGAGCCTTATACATTTAACCAGTACTGGTGTGTGAATATTTATAATGTCAATTTAAGTATACACAAAATGTCAATATTAAAAACTAATACATAATTTTAAATGTTATTCCATAATTTTGAATGTATTTATGTCCATTAAATTGTCAAAAATAATCAATAAAAATAATAATCTACATATGGACACTGTACTTAACATTATCCATGTTCAATACATTATACAATAGTAGTGCAATTATAGTTTAGGTACGAATTATTAATTAGAGATGCTGTGGTCTGTTAAATAATCATTAATATGGTAATAATTTTTATTTAGTAATAATTTATAAATTTTATTTCTAAATACGGCCATAGGCTTTCCTTTTAAGCTATCAGGCAATTTATTAAATAATTTAATTGCCATGCAATACGCACTGTTAGAGAACAATTTAAGTTTTATTCGAGGTAAGCACATTTTGTCTTTTCGGTGGGTTCTTCGGTTATTCTCGTATTTGGTAAGGTCGGGAAAGATAGTTTGATATTTTTTTACAAATAAAAGCATTCGGCATTAACAGATGTAACTTGAAATAGTCTCAAAAAGCATGCCATTCTTGAAGTGCATACTGATTTTTTGGAACGTAGTTCCTTATCGCGCGGTACGGAAGGGGGCTAGACGGAAAAAATTAAGGAACCGACACTCGACACATTTTTGAAACCGACACTTTTTTGTTGAATGTGAATTTTGCATTGTATTCGGTATTTTCGCCATACAACACGGCGTCTGCATGGCCTAGTGGATCAGGCAGTCGTCTTAAAGTTCAACGCCGATGGTTCGAATCCCAGCTCGACAGACTGAATTTTCTATTTTCAATTTTATTTTAAATAATATCTACATGTTGAATTTTTCCCTAATTTTTTATTGTATAAATTGGATAAAATGTTATTGTACTACTAACGCCATCTGTTGAAAAACCAGAGTAACTCTTTGGTTTTGTAACAGAGCTGCAATAGAAATAAACTAAATATAATTTCGTCATCATCGTAGTCAATCAATTTAATACTAGATGACGCCACTAGTTTATTACAATTCCTTCACTAAAATTAATCGAAAGGAACTACGTTCAATCCGGGTGTCCCTTGACACCTCTCAAGTTTTTTTTATTTGAACATCGGCGCAAGGTAGGTTGTCTGTCGGTATTCTACAGGATATAATATATCGGAGAGTGTGCTCAAAAACTGTTCAATTTAGTTCCACCTTCACCCTTCTACCATCGAACCGCAAGACATCGCATGAATCTGCACCCCTACGTTGTCGAAATTCCACGATCTCGTACTAAGCGCTTTACTTCCTTGTTGCTAAAGCGCACCGCTAAATTTTAGAAGGCTACCGAGTTTCCAACTGTCTATAACTTGGGTATCTTTAAATCAAGATCGAATAGGCATCTTCTAGGCAAGCGCGCACCATTTTAGGCTGCATCTTCAATTACCATCGCGTGAGATCGCAGTCAAGTCTATATATTAAAAATACTAGCTGATGCCCGCGACTTCATCTGTGTGGATTTAGTTTTTAAAATCCCTCGGGAACTCTTTAATTTTCCGGGATAAAAAGTAGCCTATGTCACTCACCAGGTCAACTATACCCATGCAAAAAATCACTTATATATATATAGTCTTATATTCACTTATGTATATATATATATATATATATATATATAGTCTGGATTGATGCATCTTACACTAGCCAGTCAATATACATAATTATAATATACTCTGCGTATCACACAACTATACATTATACATTGTCTAAGTAATATAACCATCGATGTAGGTATATAACGATAAAATTCCAGTACTTAGCCATTAATTTTGTCATGATCCGGGACCGAAAGTTACCCACTAACATAGCGGGCACACATTCTTTGAGGAAGAGACCCCCAACTAATGAGGGTTGGAAAACGGGAGGTCTCACATCCGTCACGTTCAAATACAGCTATTGTGTGTAATATGTTATTTTCATAATGTTTGTGAATTCCGTAAGTTTTTTCGAGCGTTAAAGATAAGACCATACAAAAAATAGTAAAAAATACATTGTATTTTTCACTTTCAAACGGCAAGCCTCGGCTTCGTAGAGCCTCGTCTCTGTCACTAATAATATCTATGTGATTTTTTACCGCATCGTATGTGACAGCGAGTCCACCATAAACTTAGTATATTATTTACATCGATGTATATTTACTACTGTAAGAAGACATATAAAGGAGGGAGGAGTGAAAAAATCACTAACGGCAATTGGTACTTAAATCTTTAAGAAAAGAAAGAAGAAAGAAAGAAGAAAAGGAAAACGAATCACATTGGTCACCCCAAAATAAATCATCATCATCATCATCATCATTAGCAACCCATCAACGGCTCATACTGAGCGCAGGTCTCCTCTCAGAGAAGGGTAATAGGCCATATTCCACCACGCTGGCCCAATGCGAATTGGCGGACTTCACACACATTCAAGAACATTATGAAGAACTCTCAGGTGTGCAGGTTTCCTCACGATGTTTTCCTTCACCGTTGAAGCTTGACGTGATATTTAATTACACATAACTCCCGAAAAGTCAGAGGCCCGAGATCGAACCTGCGTCGCACTGAACAGGAGACCGCAGTCCTAACCACTATGCTATCACTACTTCACCATCAGAAACTAAATATTTACAGACATTTCATTCTTTGGATTTATGTGCGTTTTTAATTTAATTGCTTAAACGCACTTGACTCCGAAAAGTCAGAGGTGCGTACCCGGGATTGAACCTGTGACCCCCCGAATAGGAGACCACAGTCCTAACCACTAGGCTATCACTGCTTCTTACATCTGGTCTTACCTTTAGAGCCCAGAAGATACAGCGCGTGGAATACTACTTGTTTTGAACATGAAAAATGTTTTCAGAGTTTTTTGGTCCATCCCTAAGACTAGATATACCTATTAATATATTTTTTTATTCGATGAAAAGGTAGCCCTTGTCTGCGATCTCACCTGATGGTAAGTGACGATCCAGTCTAAGATGGTAGCGAGCTAACTTGGAAGGGGCACGGTAGTGTAAATAAGACCCATAACCCTAATCGGTTACGACACTTTGTCGTCGTACTGTATTGACAAATAGCTTGGCGACACGTCTTTGACGGTAGGGTGGTAACTAGCAACGACCAAAGCCTCCCACCAGACAAAATATAATTGCTACATTGCAGAGGTATTCTGTTTATGATTTACCGCGTAGCAAAAAGCAGCGTAGGGGATTCAAGAGGCTCCAGACTACGTTATAATAATATCCTACTAATATTTTAAATGCGAAAGTTTGAGAGGATGGATGTATGGATGGATATTTGTAACTCTTTCACGCCACAGCGAATTAACCGATTTGGCTGAAATTTGGAATAGTGATAGCTGATACCCAGGATTTACACATAGGCTACATTTAATCCCGGAAAATTGAGGATTTGATTGATGTATGGATGGATGTTTGTTACTTTTTCACGCCTCAACGAATGAACGGAGTTGGTGAAAGGAATGGAGATAGCTCATACCCAGGATTAACACATAGGCTACATATTTTAAAACCGGAAAATTAAAGACTTTCCGCGGGAATTAAAAACCTTAATCCATGCAGACGAAGACACGGGCATCACCTAGTTTAACATACAGCAAATACGGCACTGCAATATCACTCTGCATTTATTATGATATTGTATAGACAAATTCACACTACTACATTACACATTCGAGTTGCACATTTGCATTTCCTTGTTTAGTAAATTCCAGTAGAGGATCCAAACATAAACACTACAAACATCTGTTTAGAAGACACACCCTCCAAATAACGCAAGGCTTGTTACAGAACGTGTATTGTGTATTTCCGGTAGCTTGATCTGTAAGGGCCAGTTTTTTGATCCGTAGTTAAGGCGACCATTAGTTAAAAATTGCAACAAATTGTTAAATTTCTATAAAATACGTTTTTTGACTCATAGTTAGCTTAACTAATGGTTGAAAAAGTAACAAATAGTTAAAATATTTAACCACAGCAGTCTCGAGGGTTTAGCAAGTAACGAATAGTTAACTTTTGGAAGAACATCTGTTCTTTTGTTTTATTTGGGTCCATTGACCATCTGTCCTCGACGCAAGATAATATTATTAGTTTTTGTCTTTCTCAATTTGTTGAAATTGGGATAAATTCAGTGTTTCGGCCCATTTAATGATGAATTTAAAAATAACACGATACTTTAACATGTCGGAGAGTTCATCTTATGATGAACTAGTTACGGTCGGTTAGTTATACTACGTAGTCCTGATGAGAAGATCTAGACCTAAGACCTAAGCCCTAAGGTTAATAACCACGTAACTCGCCGCTGGAGCATTGGGATGATTTATCAAACTTCCTTGCTACTGAGTTTATTCATGTTGTTAAATTGTAGTTGTTTTATAGTTCGATATCTAACTGTGTCGGAATTGAAATTATCAGCCAGAGATCGCCAGGCTGCATCTTTTTGTTGGTTACATGCATAATCAGTTTTTTTTTTGCTTGTGATTATTGGGTAATCCATAAGTAGATAGGTTCTGCCTATACACAAAATAAGTATTGTAATAATTGAGTATCTTCCTTTCCTACTAATATAATAAATTAATGTGAAAGTTTATGTGGAGGAATCTAGAAATAAAATGTTTACGATCTTTATAAATCGAATTAAATTATGATAAAAAGTTAAAAACTACTCTCAAACATGGTAGTTTCGCTTAGAGTCAAATACTATGTATTTAACTGCACAATTGATTCACACAAAACAAAATTCACACGAATTTGACATAAATGCGACGACAAATGGCCAAAATGCAATCGGATCTACAAATATTCCCATAAGAAAATAACGACTCCCTACGAAAAATGACTTTACCCTAGGTAAGTCAATGTTGATAGCAATGGCAATACTTTAACCAATGGTTAATACTTACTATAGTTAAAATGACGATCAAAAAACGAAACTTTGGTTTTACCATTAGTTAGTGTCTTAACTATAGTCAATTTGACAAATGGTCAACTCTACTATTACTACGGATCAAAAAACTGGCCCTGAGTTTCCGAAACCGTAAAGTCACGGAAGGGTTTGTTTGCTAGTTGTTTCTTATGACATGATAATGTCGCTACGAAACCCGTTTTCCCGTTTGAAGGAATGAAAAATCTTGCGGGTTCTATAAAAGGAAATTCTTATATTTTATAGGGACGCTTCGTAAACACTATGAAAACGAGAGCTTTTTAAATGATAACAAGTTAGTCCTTGACTGCGATCTCACCTGATGGTAAGTGACGATGCAATATCTAAGATGGCCGCGGGCTAACTTAGATGAGTGTATGGCAGATTTAATTAAACCCATACCCCTAGTCGGTTTCTAAACACCATTGTGCCGGAACGCTGAATCGCTTGGCGGCACGTCTTTGACGGTAGGGTGGTAACTAGGCATGCCTAAAGCCTCCCACCCAGACAAATAGAGCTGCAGCAAAGTTGTGGCTGCGGTTATTTAGGGTGACATAATATCGCTAAAAGTATGATCCTAGTTGAGGTCTAAAACCCTGACCTTGCGGCCACACGGTCGTACAATTAAATTCTAACACCGAAAAGCCTGTCGCCAGTGATAAGTTGACCTTCCACGTGCATGCCAAAATTAATCTTATTCCTAGAAGCATAAAGGAGCTTTAAGGGTACACTATTAAATTACGTTGGGTTCCAACATAGCTTAGCGAGTATACAGTTCTGAACGTAGATTCGTGAAGCAACGACTCCGATTTGTATATGAAGTGTACAGGCAAACTGTGGAATGGTGTTGCAAAGAGGGGTACCGAAGGTTTAACTTTGGTAACATTTTAATAACAACATTTGGATTTCATACTTCATAAGTTTCTAAGGCTGAATCTATTTATGATAGCGTAATTATTAAGCGCCGGATGAAGCATGTTGTTTTTGTCTCTATTCAGGAAGATTTTTGTAATTCCGCTTGAGGAGAAATAAATTGTAATTCTTTGGGTTTTGTTATAATTGGGTATTTGACTGATATTTTTTATAATATGTTTAAAGTAAAGTTTATAAATATTTTAACGTAGTTCAATATATATATTTTTTAAATATCTTTACTAAATTCGGAAATATAGAGCCTTAAAGTTTCCTGTTAGACAGAGAGAGCGCTACTGACGTGTGACGTCACAAGTCAGTAGCTCTATACACTCTCCATAGAAAATTTCGTTTTAGAAAGAGATAGTTACAGCCGCAGTAAAACAGCTTATTACTTACTTGTTTTGGACCAATTTATTTTCTGTTTTTAACTGACTTCAAAAAAGGAGGAGGTTCTCAATTCGTCGAAATCTTTTTTTTAATATGTGTTCACCGATTACTCAAAGACGTGTGGACCGATTTGAAAAATTCTTTTTTTGTTTCAAAGGGCATACTTTTCAGGTGGTCCAATATAAATTTTATCGAAATCGGTCCAGTGGTTTTTAAAATATCAACAATAAATTAAATACATTGTATAGTGTGTGTGTAATGTAAGTAAAGCGGGAGTTTGAAGTCGGTTGTTTAAAAATAATTTTTATATTAAATTATTACAAATTTTATTCTCACAAGTTACATTTTCAATTATAATTATTATTAATGAATATCAACATTTTTACAACAGCCAAATACCCAATGCTATCATGACAACTGTATGATTGTTAGGCTATGGTAATAAACGCTCGCTGGTGCCAAGCTTCTGTTTAGTTTTATAGTATAGTACCTATATGAAAATATTTATGTAATGTTGAATTATTGGGGATTGAGGTTTTTATGTGTTATACGGTTATACTCAGGTGACGCGTAGTGCTTCTGAACGTAAACATAATATACAATACGTACAAGACTTATGTTTTATGTTTAACGATAGGTCAGATTTGACCACATATTATGTAACTCTCTGAGGAACGGGGTGATACACTGCCTACTTTACCTACGCTTTTTTTGGAACCTCACCTCATTGTGGAAATATTATATTCTATTCTATTAACTAACAAAGTTGCATGGGTTAAATCGGCTTGGCATCCGGCTGCCCACAAGATAGTATAAAAAACTTATTACAATGTAATAGCTGTATAATAATATTGTAAACTGATTATTTTGAAAAGAGCAACTGCTGACTTTCTTGCCGGCTCTTCTCAGCAGAATCCGCTTCCCGAACCGGTGGTAGAATCATGACGTGTCATAAGAGTCACAGGTTGGCCTACGTGAAATAAATAATTTTGAATTTGAATTTTAATTACTTCCTAACTTCGGGCTTGTACCCAGACAGATCGATTCCTGAGTCGAGTCAACTTCGCTCGACTCAGGAATCGATCCCGGGACCTCGAATATCCTTACCACTAAAACAACAAGGAGCTGGCGACTTTTGTAAATAACTAGCCAACCTTCCAGGAATCGATCCCGGGACCGAGAATATCCTTACCACTAAAACAACAAGGAGCTGGCGACTTTTATAAATAACTAGCTGACCCCGCGAACTTCGTACCGCCAGCAAAAATATTTAGTGGTTGGTCACCCTTATCATTTAGGGGTATGAAAAATAGATGTTGGCCGATTCTCAGACCTACTCAATATGCTCACAAAATTTCATGAGAATCGGTCAAGCCGTTTCGGAGGAGTACGGGAACGAACATTGTGACACGAGAATTTTATATATTAGACGCTCGACTCAGGAATCGATCCCGGGGCCTCGAATATCCTTACCACTAAAACAACAAGGAGCTGACGACTTTTATAAATAACTAGCCAACCTTCCAGGAATCGATCCCGGGACCGAGAATATCCTTACCACTAAAACAACAAGGAGCTGGCGACTTTTATAAATAACTAGCTGACCCCGCGAACTTCGTACCGCCAGCAAAAATATTTAGTGGTTGGTCACCCATATCATTTAAGGGTATGAAAAATAGATGTTGGCCGATTCTCAGACCTACTCAATATGCTCACAAAATTTCATGAGAATCGGTCAAGCTGTTTCGGAGGAGTACGGGAACGAACATTGTGACACGAGAATTTTATATATTAGACTAGCCAACCTTCCAGGAATCGATCCCGGGACCGAGAATATCCTTACCACTAAAACAACAAGGAGCTGGCGACTTTTATAAATGACTAGCTGACCCCGCGAACTTCGTACCGCCAGCAAAAATATTTAGTGGTTGGTCACCCTTATCATTTAGGGGTATGAAAAATAGATGTTGGCCGATTCTCAGACCTACTCAATATGCTCACAAAATTTCATGAGAATCGGTCAAGCCGTTTCGGAGGAGTACGGGAACGAACATTGTGACACGAGAATTTTATATATTAGACTAGCCAACCTTCCAGGAATCGATCCCGGGACCGAGAATATCCTTACCACTAAAACAACAAGGAGCTGGCGACTTTTATAAATAACTAGCTGACCCCGCGAACTTCGTACCGACAGCAAAAATATTTAGTGGTTGGTCACCCATATCATTTAAGGGTATGAAAAATAGATGTTGGCCGATTCTCAGACCTACTCAATATGCTCACAAAATTTCATGAGAATCGGTCAAGCCGTTTCGGAGGAGTACGGGAACGAACATTGTGACACGAGAATTTTATATATTAGAAGACTAGCCAGCCTTCTTGGCAATTTCACGCCGACTTTGCCACGGACAAAATTCCTAAAAGCAGTATAGTAAAAGGAAAACGCTGCGAAAATTATAACAACCGCTTTAGGAAAGACGTGTATTTATTGTACGTATAACGTAAGCGACAAGGCTGACATTTTCGGGGCTGCCCTAATAATAATTTATTTACTGTGGGAAATTTAGGAAAATACGAAAAATTCGCTCGAAAGAGTGTCGGGTCATTAGCGCGGCGGGACGCTGCGAAGGGTTAAGGCCGCGGCTATTATATATCTATTATATATTATATATTTTATGACGACCTCCCTGGCTCAGTGGTGAGCGCTGTTGTCTTATAACTGGGAGGTCTCGGGTTCGATTCCCGGCGGGGTCAATTTGGGAATTTATAATTTCCGAATTGTCTCTGGTCTGGTCTGGTGGGAGGCTTTGGCCGTGGTTAGTTACCACCGTACCGTCAAAGACGTGTCGCCAAGCGATTTAGCGTTCCGGCACGATGGCGTGTAGAAACCAATTAGGGGTATGGGTTGAATGTTCACTGCCATAACCCTTTCAAGTTAGCCCGCTACCATCATAGACTGCATCGTCACTTACCACCAGGTGAGATCGCAGTAAAGAACTAGCTTGTCATCGAATAAAAAGAAATTGCTGACTAGCTGATGCCCGCGACTTCGTCCGCGTGGATTTCGTTTTTAAATTCTCGCGGGAACTCTTTGATTTCGGGGACGGCTATGTCACGCTCCAGGTGCTCAACTATACCTATCCAAAAAAATCACGTCAATCCGTAGCTTTGTTGCAGCATGATTGACGGACAAACCAACAAACAAACACACTTTCGCATTGATAATGTGTATTAGTAAGAAGAATTAATACTGCGATAATAAAGGCGATCTAATAAAATTTTAGAAAACAAAAGCTACTATTGTGACTTAAATATGACAGTTAGATATATTCCCTCGGGAACTTTTTTGTTTGAATGAGTACTTTAATCATGTAGTACATAATTTTTATGTATCACCAATAGTTTTCTCAGCACACGCCAAATAATGCATTTTATAGGCTAAATTTTGCTACTTTGGGGTACATTATTGCAATTTTTTAAGGGTCTCTAATTTTTTTGAAAATAAATTATAGCCTATGTTACTTCCTACTGCTGAAAAAATGGTTAAAATAGGTCCAGTAGTTACAGAGCCTATTCGGTACAAACAAACAAACAAAAAAATCTTTCTTCTTTATAATATTTTATGTATAAGTAATAAGTATAAGTATATAGATGTAATTTTGTGTAGTATTTATAAATTTTTGTTTGAATCAATTTTGAGTAGAGGGACCCTTAATTACGTGTGAGACGCTTTCCTATCCTATCATACTTACTTAATGTTATAAATTCGAAGGTTTGTTTGTCGATTTGTTGGTTTGTCCTTCAATCACACATCAACGGAGAAACGGGTCTTTAGCAAATATACCTATAGTAAAAAAAATTGACAGTTTTTATGCACGAAAAACAAAGGGATCTAACTCAACACGAATGAAATCACGGGCAAACCTAGTATCCTATAATACCTACATTCAGGAAAACAAAAATACTTAGGGCCATTTTCACCACCTTCTGATAAATATCAGATAGCTTATTCGCATATTTTGTCTTTATCACTTGACATAAAGTAAGTGACAAAATTTACAGTTAGGCTATTCGACACTTATCAGAAAGTGGTAATACAGGCCCTTAGTAAAGTTTTTTATTTCTGCGATTTAGTATTCGCGCGTGGTTTATCCGACTGAGTACTTGACAACTTCTATGTTGGAGGCGAATAACATCTCGTTCCGTAAAGATTTTTCACTGGAACGAAGTCGCGAGCATTAACTAGTTTCATTAAAAAAAAATGGCACTCGGGGACTGCCGCGGTAAAGCTATTGCATAGCATTTTTTATCAACTTATGCAATTATAACATTTATGCAATATTTTTTTGCATAATAAAAATTATGCAAAAAAAAATTAAAAAACAAACAAACAAGAAAAGCGAACTGTCACTATTTTGCGAGTGAGATTCGAATCTGCGACATCGGCGCTCGAAAGCGGTCGCTCGTCCACTGCGCAAAATAGAGCTACTTGAGAACCTTTAAAAGGTTGAACGCTTAATGAACGACGGTTTAGGTTTTTTTTTCGTTACGGAATTTCTTGATTCTGTCGCCGCGCTCAAACTATTTGTCCTAGTTCAAAGCCCGCAATAGAAGCTATTAAATAGCTTAAAAATAAATGAAAATGGATGATTTGAATTAATTAATACGATGTAAATACTTACCTACACCATTTGCCACTGCCTAAGGTCACAAATGGCCGTTTTCACCAACAATACCTATTAGAGCAAGATCCCAGTGCCGCCAGACCTAAGTTATTTTCTCAGCAATTATTTGTGTACGATAGAGTACTGTTCGAATGTCCTTTCAGTATATGCGTACTAGCTAGATTGTGCCGACGGCCAATTTCCAGATACCAGGTGCTAAAGGTAGGTAAAAACTAGAATAACTTATCTTAAATTCTCAGGGCTGATTTTCATATATGTTTTAAAGAATATTGTGAAAATTAATAAATTAATACTGCCAGACGCTTACCGCCGGCGGTTACTTTAGCCAGACGCTTTGAAGCTCCCAAAAATATATATAATTTAAGTTAACTTATATTCTCAGTTCTGATTTTTATACATGATACTCAGGGAACTATTGCGATATTATCTGTAAGCTGCCAGACCTATTGGAAGGGTCAAACATCCCCCAGACACACATTATGCGTCCCCATATGTATGAGCGCTAGAACATGATTCACTTGTTTAAGTGTGTGAGAGATAATATCATCATACTATAATATTATAAATGCGAAAGTGTGTTTGTTGGTTTGTCCTTCAATCACTCTGCAACAGAGCTACGGATCGACGTGATTTTTTGCCTGGGTATAGCTTGCAGAAGATATTGCAATAGTTCTCTCTCTCTCTAGATCCTATACCATATATACCTAAATCATTCCCTAAGTAGGAGTCTCTTTACGTAGATATCCCCTACCCCTTACCCATTGTCATCTCCACCTTTAGGTGTTCCTTAAGAGTGAAAACGAAATATACAGAAAGGTCACCTAACTTAGCTTAGGTAGCCCGTAAAAGTTAGGAGACGTTGGTGAGCACGAGCAGAACACGAGCTGTGATGCCCAATGACATAATATTTAAATGCATGGTTATTTTTGTGACTTTAAACTTTTTACCAAATAATTGGAGCACACTCATGGCCCAATAATGGTTTTGCTAACATCATTATTGGCAGGAAGCTCGTTAGAAGACTTTCAGCTAAGAGCAGGTCTTACATACGAGCACTACAATGCTGTCTGTGTTAGAACTCTTACAAAATGAGCTCTCAAAACAAGTTTGAAACATTTTAAGACACATTTACTCTTATTTACTTTTCCTTCGTATTATTTTGATTAATCTGAGCATAATAATTTATGAAGTTTTTTCTTTCAAGACTATGTACTATGTAGGTACATCATATAAACAGATTCTTAACAAAATTAAATTAAATCATAATCAAACCCCGATTAACTTGGAGTACTATATTTTTGTCATGAATATTAAATATTATTAACAATGAACTATACTAGCATTTGCCCGCGGAGTCGCTCACGTTAAGTTTGATTTTTCAAACCCGCTGAAAACTTTACCCGCGTGGGGGTTTAATTTTTAAAAATGCTTTCTTAACGGATGCCTATTGCCTAGATACATTATAATGCCTTTCAGCCCGATCCGTTCAGTGATTTGAGCTGTGTTGATACGAGTAGATCCGTCAATCAGTCATTTTTCTTTTATAATAATTATAATATTAGAAGAAGAACATATTTATTTTTTCAAAAGAATAACCGGCGAATATCTTGCTGATTTTTCTTGATTGAAATTGCATTCCGAGCCAGTCGTAGATTCAGTTGATAATTCGAAAGCACTTTGTAAAAGTTTATTTGAATGATCTTAATCTTTTCTATTCTATTTACTTAGCTATTAAGATATATTATCTCAACTTTTTTTGACATTTTATACGTTATGACTTTTTAATATCCACCATTTGAAAAGGCAACAAAGTCTTATTTATTAAAATCCCCGTAGTCTCTTATGGAGGAAATTCAATTAGTTAAGATAAAAGCAGTCAAAATTATGGCATTTACATTTCTCATCTGACAGGAGCACAATAAAACAAAGAATAAAACAAACCGAAGGGTCCTAATGAAAGCCTTAACTGCTCAAATGAGAAAACTTTAATAATAACAGTTAAACTTGGATGAAGCTTTTAATCATAAGTAAAGCGAGCTTTCCTGCTTAATCGGTGAAATATTGTCACTTATATATTTATAAGCATATCTGACTTTTAGGTGGTATATGCGTTTTAAGCACTTAAATTAACAAAAGATCGTGAGCAAAACTGCATACCCAAGAGTTCTCCATGCCAATCAGCATGCTCGTGAACGCTCGTGAATGCTCGTGAACGGGTGCCGCCTACAGGAATGGGGCTACTATGTGTCTGCCCGTCTTAACATGAATTGAATTGTAGTTCTTTTTTTTTTGGAACTTCCCCTCATTGTGGAAATATATTTTATTCTAACAAAGTTGCATAGGTTAAATCGGCTTGGCATCCAGCTGCCCACAAGATAGTATAAAAAACTTATTACAATGTAATAGCTTCATAATAATATTGTAAAATGATTATTTTGAAAAGAACAACTGCTGAGTTTCTTGCCGGCTCTTCACAGCAGAATCCGCTTTCCGAACCGGTGGTAGAATCATGACTTGTCATAAGAGCCACACGTTGGCCTAAGTGAAATAAATAATTTTGATTTTTTTTGAATTTTGAAGCATTTGGGTAACGTGGTGGACCGTAGTCCGACCCACAACATTCTAATTCGAGAGACCTGTGTCCAGTAGAAGGCACGAGATGGGTTGAGATATATTATCATCGTCATGTGCCTTCCTCGTGTTGAAGTTTGGCGGTCATCATGCGAGAGCGCTCCATTTAAACATAGTTTGATTGTTATTTCAACCAAGCCACAATTATATTGCCCAACTGAACTAATTTGTGTACGAGTTGTTAAAACAAAAATTGACATAAAAAAATTAAGTGGACTGCCGCGGTAAAGCTATTGCATAGCATTTTTTATCAACTTATGCAATTATTATATTCATGCAATATTTTTTTTGCATAATAAAAATTATGCAAAAAAAATAATTAAAAAACAAACAAACAAGAAAAGCGCACTGACACTACTTCGCGAGTGAGATTCAAACCTGCGACATCTAAAGAAGGCGGCCGCTCGCCCACTGCGCCAAACAGAGCTAAATGTGAACCTCTAAAATGTTGAACGCTTACTGAACGACGGGTTTATTTACGGAATTTCTTGATTCGGTCGCCGTGCTCAAACTGTTTGTCCTAGTTCAAAGCCCGCGATAAAAGCTATGCAATAGCTTAAATGTCAATCGAAACCTAAACCAGACCCCATTTATGATTACCTCTGTGCCAATAGTACTATAAGATTACCACCGTGCCAATTATAAGATTTGTTACACACTAAGAGAATTTATAAGCATTTCGTGAAATATCCTGTTTCGTTATGGTTTTTAATCAGCTTGATAGAAACCTTGAAATATACGTCCCATGACAAGTGAGTGAGGCAAGCAATTTGCAAAGTTATTTTTAATTAACGAAAGTCCCTCCGCAGAAGCTAAGCGTCTATCTGCAAACGTCAGGTGAAACAAAACGAAACGCTGAAATAGAGGACAGTTTTAATTTACCGAAGCTATTATGACAGCTATTTGTCTACAGCGCTGAGCTCGTCGTCGTGCTGATGGTTGAACTCATCGTTGACATTATGGTGCAATTATGGCGCTGTTTCTTGGTTTTAAAGAATATTATTGATTGTTACTGTCGCAAAGTGAATTATTCTATTTAAGCGTTAAGCGTTGCGTTTCATGGCATTCGCGTCAAATTGTCATGCGGTTATTTGATTCATAACATAAGATTTGAAATGTAATGTTAAACTTTAGAGAGATTAATTTATTGCAATGCTTATTTTTTAAAGATAATTGTTATATTTTCATAATATAAGTTATACACAAATAGTTGAAACAAAAAATGAAAAAAAAATTTCTTAGTAGCCTGTACAAGGGTTCTGTTTTAACACCAGAGTTCAAGTGAAGTGAATGAGATCTACAAATTCAGTCGCTGCTGTTGAATCAACCAACAAATATCCACGCTCCATGGAGGATCAGTTCTCTTGCCTGCTAGCGATTCGCTTAAGATCATCCATACACCCAGTGAGGGTCTTCCACTCTGCCCTTTAGGAATTATGGTACGGAGTTATAAAAAAAGAATACGTGTTTTTAGTACAGAATTATTGTAATTGTACAGTAAAGGCATGTCAGCGATGAAGGATGGTTGAGAGCGAGGCTGGGCGTTTAAAGAATATAATGTTTTCAGTGAACTAAGCGCTTCAGTGACTCTTTATTATATTAAAATTCAACAAGGTCTCTCCGAAAAGATTAACCGTTGAAGTGTTGCAATCAACAAAATATTTAAAAATATGTGTTTATATATTATTTAAAAAATTCTTTGAACCTCATCTTTGACATCCCATGTGCCAAGAATCGTCGAAAATTTTTATCTTCTCAACAGGGAAAAATTCAGAAACTTCTTGAAAATGTTGTCGAACGTTATTTAGGTACTCAAATACAAAAAAATAACGAGGAAAGTTAAGAAAAAAAGGTTAAGGCTGAATTCTATTAGTTATTTTTGTTTTTTGACAACTACAATTTGAATCTAATGTTTGTAGAAAGCATGAGAGGTTCCCATTTCATGGAGCCCACTTCAAAGTGACCAATTAAGTTGGCAATTTGGAAATGCAGAGTAGCCATAATGACTCGCACGCAGGCAATTAGAGCACCAAAAGTGATCGTTGGAGCGTGTAATGATTGATTGGAGCTTAATTGCTTAATTAAACTGACCACTGGATCTTACGCTAACGAGCACGTTGTATACCTACGTATTATTACGTGCAACTTCCGCTCAAATGTCAAGCTTGTTAATCACTAGCGGATGCACATGACTCTCTTCGCGTATTTTTAACCCCCGACGCAAAAAGAGGGGTGTTATAAGTTTGACGTCGATGACTGTCTGTCTGTCTGTCTGTGTATGTGTTTGTGTCTGTCTGTGGCATCGTAGCTCTCAATTGGATGGACCGATTTCGATGCGGTTTATTTCATTTTAAAGTCAGTTTCTTTGGCTTGGTTCTTAGCTATGTTTGGTTAATATCGGTCCAGCAGTGTAAGAGTATCAGCTCTTTTCCAAAATGATGTAAGGCATGGCGTATGATTACTCGATTAAGTGCTTCACGCGTGCCAGTTTAATTTAACGGTTATACACATAGCCCAGCCATTCACATGTCGGAGTGTTTTATAATTTTCAATTTACACTAAGGTAACGGCACCTAATTCCGCGGTATTTTCATCAAAACTTGAAAAATCATCAAAAATTAAGCATTTACTATACCTTTCTACCGGACTGGCTATTTTTATCTGAAGTGTTATTTGACTTACTCTTGAAATAGGCTAAAAGTTTGATAATTAAACCTTAATTTATATGTAAAATTAAATAAAATATGGAAATAGTCCAGAGTACCTAATTCCGATGTAAAAATCCTTATTCCGGTGCATTTGGTACCTAATTCCGAGTGTTCAAAATACAAAAGGAAAAGGAGTAGAAAGAGTACTACAGGGTGTTTAAAAGCCAACTGCATTTATTAAATTTTGTTTCTAAATCAGCCTAGTCTGTCTTCTTAGATGACTAGTAAAGTGATATCACAATCTACCATTAATAATATTCTTATGGTGAGTAATATTAATTACCATAATAAATTATTATTCCTAAATAACATCCAATGTTATCGATACCGGTAAAAAAAATTACTAATATTTATGACCGGTTATTGACCGAGCGAAGCGAGGTCTCAGAGTTTACTTGAGTGAATTTGCACTTGTCCGTCCGTCCGTCTGTCCGTCCGACCGTCCGTCGGTCAGAGCCTTATAACCTTTGAATTACTGAACGTAATTACTTCAAATTTAGATATAAAATGTAAACTGATGGCTTGCAGCCGAATATTGCATAAAAATCATAAAAATCTTTATAATTTTTCATCTCTCTCATAAAAGTGAATGCGAAGGAAAATATTTTTTGTTGCTTTTCATAGGCTCGCGATATATCTTTTTAAAGACGATTTTGAACAAAGTACAAAAATATATATTTAAAAAATTTTTTTTTAATATATTTTTTTAAACTAATGTTTCCCTAACCTTTACGGACCACCTATGATGATGATGTTAGGTGATGATTTCTGTCAACTTCTTTATCACGATCCTGTACGGGACACCTAAAAGGACATTGGGATGGATGTTAGGACTTAGGATTGTATTTAGGAGATACCTACATCAAGAGACTCCTACATGGGGGATGATTTAGGTATGTTTAGTGAAAACGGGCATAATAATAATGTCAGTTTTGGTCGTTATGTATCGATTGAATGAATAATCATGGGATACCGTTACCGCGAGTATAAGTCATAAAGCGAGCGAGTAATGACGGTATAAGTCAACGTGGGAAGGCGCCTGTCCGTTTACCTGACTCAACCAACGAACATCAACCCTAACGGGAAACTTACGGGTAGTTTCCCGTTAGGGTTGATGTTGGTACCTGTTTTCCAAACCAACAAGGTGGATGCTAATACAGTTAATTACTAAACGTTAAGTAGGTGCCGGTGGTAGTCTTAACTTGTCATAAAAGCCACAGATTGGCCTACATCAAATAAATAATTTTGAATTTTAATTGGTGTAAATTAGTTTTTACTTTCATGCGGTGTCGTTTAAGTTTAATTGTTTTCTATAATTACTTTTAACTTTATTTATAAAATTAACTAGTTAAAACTACGGGTGATTTTTTTGCACGTGGTAATACCAACGTGTCTGGTAAGACCTGATTTCCCGTGGTGCTACCAGTAGTACCACCGGTAGTACCACTGGTAAGTAAGTACCCCATATTTCATTATTGTATTTGCAAATTTTACATAAACATTTTAGATTACGAATGTTATTTTAAATGGCAAATATAATACACTGAAATCATACACACTGCGGTAATATTGTGAACATCCTGTATTTAACTTCTGTTTATACCACGTAATAAGGTGCTCATAGAACCTAACTCCGATGTATATACATCGGAATAGCGTTTTATAACAAAAAACATGTTTCTTAATTCCGAGTATTAAAAAGAAAAGATTTTTCCACAGTAAATAAATAAATTATTTCTCAATTGGAATATCTTCGCAAAAATATACTATACTCTCTCAACATTGCATCGAAATACGTATGAACTTAATTTTCCTTTCTTAACTTTCCCATACGATCAGTTAATGAATTACCAAAATAGATAATCTTTGATATGCTATAATTAGTGATTTCGACGCCAAAGTGTACCTCGGAATAAGGTGTTCTTATGCTGATTGATCATTTAAGTATTAGAAATCGAAGCAAGAAATGCTTTTCATAAAAACGGCCCTAAGAATTAAAAAAATGTTTAGGCCTATGAAATTGCTATTCCGCGGTATACCTCGGCATAAGGAACCGGCTAAAATATTTGGCACCTAATGCCGTGTTATTTTTAATGTTCATTTTCAACTTCATTTCTTTACAAAACCTTACAAAAGTTAAGCGTTTTCGGTAAAAAATGTAATCCTTCCAATATTTTAACCTAAACAAAAACAAAAACTGTACAAAATTAACGAGTAAACACTATTTAAAAAATTTAGGTTCTCACGTGCACAAGGTTCAGAATGTATGAAGCGTGCGTTCGGGCCGTCTGCTACCGCAAAATTTATCGGATAATTTAAAACTTACACACATAAAACCATCCTTTTTGTCAATCAATCACGGAATAATAAACTATCAATTGATTAAAATAGCTTGCAGTGCATATGAGCTTGGTAATGGGTAGAAAAAGCTGTTTTTCTATATACATCGGAATTAGGTGCCAATTTTAGAATCCCTCGGAATTAGGAGCCCTTACCTTAATTGATAAGTTAAATATAATTGATCAACTAGCTTTCGCCCTACGTTTCGCTCACGTTAAATTCGATTTTTCAAATAGTTTGTGCGTTGGAAGATCAGTCACTCAGTCATCTTTTCCTTTTATATATTATAATTAGATTAATAAGGGCCTGTTTACCACTTGCTGATAAAGGTCTGATAGCCTATCTACAACTTATCTGACGCATTGCATTTAAATTTCTGTTTCATACGTATCTGAAGTCATTCTGGCAGTTACACTCAAAAAAATATTATCACAAAGATTTATCCAGCGGATTGTTTATCTCTTAGATGTATTAGTCACTTTATCAGCAAGTGGCGAAACAGGCCATAAATGTTTTAGGGCCTATTTCACCACTATCGTGGTGTTAAACTACCACGTTAAAGTGTCTGATATATATTTAACAGATAAAATAGCTGTAAGATCAATCTTTTTGACATTTAAAAGAGTTTATCTGCTAGATTGTCTTAACCGACACTTGGGAACAGAAATTTGAACGCTATCTGTCAGTCAAGCTGTGGATAGGCTAACAGGCACTTGTGGTGAAACAGGCTCTTAAACTTTTTACCAACTTATAAAAAGAACTTCTGTTAAAATATCACATTACCCAATTTATCGTTTTTATTCGAAAATTAGCAATCCAGATTACTGGAAAAGTCATTACTAGCCCAAAGCTTTCAAGAAAAAGTCCCTCAAGGCTCTATGGTAACGTAATAGTCTACGAATTTCACTTCGCGAATAGCGAAAGGCAAAAATGTGAGCATTTTCAATTTTTATTTCAATTATATTGAAGTGGATTTTTATGGATTTTACACTCGCTGCGCTCGAATGTAGAGTAGGCATTGAGGTTAGAGCTTGCGTTTGAATTTGCTTGTTAAATATTCTCATGTTTAAAGGATTTATTTTTGGTTTTTCACACAGGAGTTTATGCAGTTTAGCTTTGGATTTATTCCCTATTAGCAATTTGCGTTGGCTGTTCATTGGGTTTTTGTCCCTAGTTTGGTTGCCAACAGTAAGACATCCAGTGGTAGATTCATTGACCATTCAAAAGCACTTGTAAAAGTTTATTTGAATAAAAAATATTTCTATTCTATTCTATTCTACATTTCTGTGGTGGTGTCGTGTGATGCGCTAACCTAACCAGCACCTTGGGACCATAACGTCCTTAGGTTCTTAGAGCTATGTGCCCCAACTATTTTTTGCTGATGTTTAATTACTTGATAATAAATTGATCCTCAATAAATCTTTAAATTTAGAGCATGCCTTAATTTTGTTAGAGTTTAATCTTGTACTAAAAGTAGCAGCTTGTAATTGGCCGGGTCAAATAAATTGGTTTTTTATTACAAAATCAATGCTACAAACTCGCTAGCTATATTGTGAGTAGAGGTACTTGTAAACTGTTTTAGGGTAGCACTAATGTGACAATTCAGAAATTATAAATTCCCAAATTGCCCCCGCCGGGAATCGAACCCGAGACCTCCCAATTATAAGACCACAGCACTCACCACTGCGCCAGGGAGGTCGTCAAAAAAATTCCGTTACATACCTACAACAAAAAAAAGTCGAATTGAAAACAGCCTCCTGTTTTTGAAGTTGGTTAGGAAAACTTAATTTATCATTTTAAAAGAGCCAGATGCACAATACTAATGATAAGCGAAAGCTGTTCGAATGGAACCGTTTTCATTTCAACAAATAGACCGCTGACCTTTTCAGCGTCTGGCCTATAATGGTATTGAGGTCAAATAGCTTCGGAGTAAAACCTTATATCAATTTTAAACATACCTACCTAAATAGTCAAAATTACAAAACTGGTGGGATTTAAACTTACACCTCTGAGTTAACCGTTCTTCTTCTTCTTTATCAACCGATAGACGTCCACTGCTGGTCTTTTGGATTTGGTCTTTGGAACTGCTGGTCTTTGGAATTCCACAGGCCTCGGCCTTGGGCCGCTTGAATAAAGCGGCTCCCTGCGACTCGTTTGATGTCGTCGGTCCACCTGGTGGGGGGTCTGCCAACGCTGCCCTTCCCGGTGCGGGGTCGCCACTCCAGCACCTTGGGTACCTTAACGACCATTAGCTCTTCGAACTATGTGCCCCGCTCATAATATCCACTTCAGTTTCGCGACTCGCTGAGCTATGTCGGTGACTTTGGTTCTCCTACGGATCTCCTCATTTCTGATTTGATCTCGCAGGGACACTCCGTGCATAGCTCTCTCCATCGCCCGCTGAGTGACCCTGAGCCTTCTTACAAGGCCCTTAGTTAGCGACCATGTCTCGGATCCGTAAGTCCTCACAGGCTACGCGCGCTGTTCGAAGACATTAGTCTTCAGGCACTGAGGTATTTTTGGAGTTTACAGTTATAATTTTTTTTATTTTATTGAAAAAAGAATATCAGCCAAGTTGAAGTTGACTCATATCCTCCTCTCCCCTCCAAATAAGCGGAAAGCTTGTGTCAGGGGTGGGTACGACAATAGTGCAACGGGTGGGATTCGAACCTGCGACGTTTCAGTTTTCAGTCCGCGCCTTTAACCGTTGGGCTATTGAGGCTTTAAATGAAAATAATAATGAAATAGTCATCCTTTTTAACCGACTACGGCAAAACCAAAAGGGATATGATTTTGGCAGTCTATGTAGATTTGTTTGTATCTACTTATGTTCTACCGTAGCGCCTAAACTACTGAGCCGATTTTGATGTAGGTATGAGGTTTCAATTGGTTCGTATTCTTCGTAATTATGGTCCGGGTGACCAAGGCTACATTACATACGAACCAAGCAATAATAATAATTATGTTGATTTTCATCTGTGTCTGGGGTGACATTACTGCCAGAACTTATCGATAGATGGCTTTGACTTTGGAACTAATAAAGTTCTGATAACGTAACCTTTAAGAAGATAATATGTTAGAAAAAGCTTACTAAAAATAAACCCAAGAAAAGCGAGCTAATTCACGAGTAATAAAAACAAGTCCTAAAAACTTTTGATTTTTATCACATAGCATTTGATATTGTATTTTGTCTCCAGACGGTAAAGTTGATTTACGCTTGCAGGATACATGCCATATGAGGGATGAAAGCGGTCCAGCTCATTGGTTCACTCGCTTCATTAATCTTAAACTCGTGTGGTTATATTTTGAAAGAACAAAATTACCTCCCATGCATGAAAGGCGTTATTAAGATAACGGGTTTTCATTTCTCGGGCTACTTTACTTACTTTTCTGAAAACGATCGCGCTATGTTGACTTTGAGTTAGGTCGGTATGATATTAAACCGTAACTCCTTACTTTAATGTGACATGTACCAGTTTTTCTGTCATGAAATGTTCAGTAGCAACTTGAAGTTGGGATATTGATGGTTTTACACCCCCGTGAGCATCGAAATACCAACCCATTTGATGCCCGTGAATGAGAAAGCAAATCCCTCTTAGTATGAAGTAAGATCTATTTGTGGTCGGATCGATTGCCGTCCGATAAAATGAGGGTAAGGGAGAAGAGATTGCACCTATGTTTGCTCATAAACTTGTAACCTATAATATCTCCTGCTGATCTGATCTTGATGAAATTTGGCTCAGAAATAGCTTGTATCTCGAAAAAGTATATAGGTTTCGGGTAGGGTTACCTCGAAAAACGCAGAATTTCCACAGATTTTTTAAATATCCTATACTAATGTTCAAGCAGACGAAACCGCCTTCAACCAAACCAAACCAAATTCCATTCAACCCAAAGCCGCGGGCTTCAGACGTTATTCCACAGACTTATAATATTTAATGTTTATTTTATGTACAGTTTACTTTAATTTACGTTTATGTACTTCGAAAACATTTTTTTATGTTCAAGCTAAAAAATTGTATTTCAATTAAAAATCAAGATATCTACAACGGCTAACTTATCCAAAATCTACAAACTGAAGGTATTGCTAAAACGGTTTGCACTCTAATACGTGGATAGGTTTTACTATTGACTTTACCAAAACTATATGTAATACGTTTTCGACCTTCAAACTATAGGATTTGCATAGATACGTAGGTTATGAATAAGTACCAGCAATGAGATCTCAATTTCACACAAAACCTACATTCCATTAAAATATAAATCGTGACTGTTTATAAAACTCTGCGTTTCCTCGAGAGTGGTTTCAATTGAATTATTTTGTATAAACACTTGAGTGAAATAGTGCTAATGCGTTTTTGATGACAGCTTGACCTTCGAGTCTTTTACAGGTTGATAGTAGTATATCATTAGTTCACTTTTTAAAGATTTTATTGGCCACGTTAAACATAAACTAATGTTTCCACTAAACGTACAGCGTGTTACGAGTGGCCAAAGTAATAGTGTAACGGTTTGAATTTTTGTTAAAGATTTTTATAATAATAATAGTTTTTATTAAAGGCAAAAACCCAGTACATACATAAACATATATATCAAAAAATACAATCTAAAAACTTAAAACTATCTGGGAAAGTTAAAAAAACTACACACCATTTGAGGATCCTGTTCTGAGACTTTCGGAGTCCGTTCCAGAAGGAAGCTACTCTTTTTCTCATTACTGCGTAGAAGTCTGGCACTCTCGATTTAGCAAACATACCTGAGGCGCTACAACATCTGGGCAGACCCATCAATATGCGAAAAGCATCATTATACTGAACGCGCATTGCAGTGTAGGACTTTCTGAGAAACTTTTATGGATAAAGGATTTATTTTGAGGTTTCCACACAGTTTATTTTTAGTTGGTCTAACAGCTAACTGGAATGGGGTTTAGCTTAAGTAGTTCATTATAATGCCGGCGCGTACCAGCACGATAAATCGCTTGGCAGCACCGCTTACACATCCAAGTACGCTGGTAATTATCCTTGGCCAAAGATCCGACGTAAGACCATAAGTATATTTTCTAGTCAGCCCGCCTAGCATGCAAGTCGAAGTGATATCTCGCGCGAGGAGAGAGAGAGAGATATTGTCGATGTAGACTAATTTGTCGTTCGACGAATCCATGTGTGCAACCATGATAGTGTCGATAGAGATAATACGAGAAAAGGCGTAGATATAATATTCTCGCACGGGCGATCCACATAGTGGGAGGTCTTCCAACGCTGCGTTTTCGGTGAGAGGCGCCACTTGAGCACCTTCTGGCACAGGTACTTTTTTTTAATACACTTTATTGCACAAAAATAGTGCAATGGCCGGACTTAATGCTAAAAAATTTGTTACCAGTCTACCTTAAGTTGTGAGTCAACTCATGGTGTTCAAAAGAGTAAGTTTTAAAAAGAGAATATTAAATAAATATACTATATAATATCATATTCAGTAGAATATGATACTTATATACATATATACCTAAATACATGACATGATACACTACAATAACATGATACAGTACATAATTATTATGATGCATAAAATTAATATTAAATATTTATATATTATATAAAAATCTCGTGTCACGATGTATGTAACTCGAAAACTTCTGAACCGATTTTGATCAAACTTCGTAACTATCCGTAATTTGGTCCAACTTAAAAGATAGGATAGTTTTTATCTTAATTATTGACATCAGTATTTGTTATTGCAAATTAAAATATGTTAATTACACGACAGTCATATATAAACAGTTCGAGATTTAGGTTGCTAGGCAATCTAGCAACCTAAATTTTCTGGCCTGGAGGTGCGAATGTGTAATTGCCGATCAAATCGTCAAAGTTCGGCGTCAAAGTAAAATAAACCATAACAGCATTGAATTAGAGCTCAATTTCGTGTATCCATTCTCAACCGTTTAGGGTATCGTGCATACCTTAACGTATGAGATGGATACACGAAATTGAGTTCTAATTCAATGTTGTTATGGTTTATTTTACTTTGCTGCTAACTTTGACGATTTGATCGGCAACTTTTAGAAAATCGGGGGCAGCCCCCTAGCCACGTTACACTAACGATTGTCTATTTCTCTTTCTACGATAGCAAACGCTTGAAAGTTTGGCTAGGGATAGACTAGATGGTGCAGCAGCTGATTAAAGGCATTTGTATTTTAAATGTTTTTTTAGCATTTAAAATGCATAAATTATTCACTGTAGTGTCCATTTAGAATGCACATTAAAATAATTAGGTAATTTAAGTGCCATCTAGTTTTCGATTTTGAAACTCAAACCTTTCAACATTGCTAAGTAAGTGAATAATTTATGCATTTTAAATGCTAAAACATTTAAAATACAAAATGCCGCGAAATATAATCAATAGATACACATCTGTCTTTGATCAGCTGCTGCGCCATCTAGTCTAGCCCTAGCCAAAACTTCAAGCGTTTGCAATCGTAGAAAGAGAAATAGACAATCGTAAGTGTTACATGGCTACGGGTGCAGGTCTTTAAATATTGAAGCGATGTTTGTTACCTGCGTGTGCGAGTAGAACATGGAGAAGTTGGACACGATGACGGGCACGGGCAGCGCGATGGTGAGCACGCCGGCCAGCGCGCACAGCGCGCCCACCAGCATGCCCAGGTAGGTCTTGGGCGCCATGTCGCCGTAGCCCACCGTGGTCATGGTCACGATCGCCCACCACAGCCCCAGCGGGATCGACTTGAACTGGTTATCCGGGTTGTCCTGCAATCATATTTAGGGGTGGTTCATCATCATCATCATTAGCAACCCATCAACGGCTCACTACTGAGCTCAGGTCTCCTCTCAGAGAAGGGTTATAGGCCATAGTCCACCACTCTGGCCCAATGCGAATTGGCGGACTTCACACACCTTCAAGAACATTATGAAAAACTCTCACGATGGTTTCCTTCACCGTTGAAGCAAGTGATATTTAATTGCTTAAACGCACTTGACTCCGAAAAGTCAGAGGTGCGTACCCGGGCTCGAACCTGCGACCCCCCGAATAAGAGACCACAGTCCTAACCACTAGGCTATCACTGCTTAAGAGTGGGTGTGCGCTCGTTAATAGTAAACAGATTTGATTTTTACAGTAGTAGATCAAGTTTCAACTATCCGAAAAAAAACACGCAAAAATTACATCATACTGCCAAGGGACGTGCTTGGGCAAAAACATAAAATGATGAAATTTGTTCGATAATAAAAAATCGGGAAGTTAGGTCTAATTTTTAACCAATATTCATTTATTTTCAATGTGTTGCATATTACAGAGCCAAACTTTTTACATTAAATTCCGATTGATATTATCAAGAGAGTAAGTAGCCTAGTGAATTGAAAAGAAAATGAATATTTTACGAATTACAAAGTATTTGGCGCTTACTACACTCCTATTTCGCGCAAAACGCTTTCTTTTGTCGCGCCTCACATGAGGTTGCGGCTATGTTTTATTTCATCGCGAAATCTGGTTTTTATTTGGTGTTATACGCGTTCTTAAGGGTGGTTTATCATCATCATCATTAGCAACCCATCAACGGCTCACTACTGAGCTCAGGTCTCCTCTCAGAGATGGGTTATAGGCCATAGTCCACCACGCTGGCCCAATGCGAATTGGCGGACTTCACACACCTTCAAGAACATTATGAAGAACTCTCAGGTGTGCAGGTTTCCTCACGATGTTCTCCTTCACCGTTGAAGCAAGTGATATTTAATTGCTTAAACGCACTTGACTCCGAAAAGTCAGAGGTACCCGGGATCGAACCTGCGACCCCCCAAATAGGAGACCACAGTCCTAACCACTAGGCTATCACTGCTTAAGGGTGGTTACGTTCCCTCAAATATGCTTGAGCGAAGCAATGGCTGGGGTCATGCGTCATGCTCGTGAACGGGTTCCACCGGCGGGAATTGGGCTACTTTCTGTCTGCCCGTCTTAACATGTGTTGAATTATAATTAGGTATACTTTTGTGGAACTTCCCCTCATTGTGGAAACACTGCATACTTAGCAGAGTATCTACATATTATTTTGTAAACTTGTTTTGAAAAGAGCAACTGCCGAGTTTCTTGCTGGTTCTTCTGGTTGGACGGGCAGACAAAAATTAGCCCCATTCCCGCGGAGATATCTCCATTCCAAACATCCAAATCGGTTCATTCATTGTGGCATGAAAGAGCAACAAACATCCATCCATTCATACATACATTCACATAATTATAATATTAGTAGGATAGTAGGAGTATTAGTTTGCTCGAACCGAGACTACTAGTGCTTCGCTGACAGGTACTAGACTAAAGCGGCGGTAGATCGCGTCCTGTGGTGACCCTTGCAAGTCTACTCATTTATCCACCCTCGTTTATCCAACCATCTGTTGAGAAGACGCTCCTTAAAGTCAAATTTAATCCATGTCCTTGAATTTTCGAGCAAAGATTCGTCGCAAGACGCAAAAAAGTCAGTGAAAACTTCCCGCAAGTTTGTTACATTTTAAATAAGTTTTAAAGTGGAAGCACTCGCCAAAACGCTAAGAAAAATTTCAAAACAAGTTGCTTGAACAACGACGGAGCGCGAAATGTTCATAACTACACTAGCGGCACGCTATGATGGCCGGTTTGACGTTTGTCCGCTCATGAAGTTCCGTATTAATTGATAACGACTTTGAAGGAAATAATTGTATTACTTTATTGACGATAGTGATGTGCAGAGATTCATAAATTTTATCGAATGTAGTTTTAGGTTTAGGACTCAAAATTTATTTATTAAATTGATTTCTAAAATGTATACAAGTGTAGAAAAATCAGTTTGCACCATTTAAGGGGTGAATGTACTTGTGAATATGAACAATTTTCACTATGTGGACAAACCTCTGAAATCGCAAAAAAATATCAGCTGTTTCATACAAAAGGTAAAATTTTTATTTTTATATGATATATACCACAACTCGGCATTTGGTTTTCTAAATTGAAAATTTTTAAAAATGGAATCTAATACGATCGTCACATAGGATCGCTGGCTAGCACAACTACTACCTCCGGCAAACTCGCGTCAATGCTCAATGCAAAACAAAGCAGTTTCGAATTGACGTTGCTTCGAAAAGTATAAACTGTCAGTGCAATGCGATTGTGATATAGTTTTGACCTGGCTTTGGATTTCAAATATTGATACTGCATTACTGTTGACCCTTGCTCGTTAATTTGGACTCTGTTCAAGCCCTTTGTTGTGGATTTCGTCGATATGACCGAACGTACGCAGAGAACTGTTCTAAATAGTCAGACACGTGAGTTCGTAATACGCCTTCGTAACTATTTCGATCGTGAAGCTCAAAATGGAGGGCCAATTTTACCTATAACGTCAGTGGTTGAACGCGTAGCTGATGCGCTTAATATTGGACAACGAACTGTTAGACGGATAACTAAAAAAAAATATGGCGAGACTGGCACAGAAGAAAATAAACTTCACACACCAAAAAAGAGAAAACGAGCAAAACCAGTCGTAGGCATCGATAGCTTTGATGCCGATGCTATCCGAAGACATGTTTACGGCTACTATTTACAGAAGGAGTATCCAACAAGAAAAAAGTTGGTGCATTCACTGAAGGAAGCTGGATTATTCTTCGGTGGGGAAAGTTCTTTAACGAAGATTTTGAAGACCATTGGATTTCGATACAAAAAATGTAACAAACGCAAAATATTGATGGAAAGATTTGATATAGCGATGGCAAGGTATACTTTTTTACGGCAAGTGAAAGAAATCAAAAATTGGCAAAATGTTGTGTTCTTGGATGAAACATGGCTTAATGCTAACCATACTGTAGGCCGTTCTTTGAACGATGACACAGCAGCATCTACTTCCAAAGTTCCTGTAGGAAAAGGATCGCGACTTATAATTTGTCACGCCGGAACCATCAACGGGTTTGTCGAAGGTTCTCTCATGGCTTTTGCGTCAAAAACCACTGGAGACTATCATGAAGACATGAATGGAGAAAAGTTTACTGAATGGTTTACCTCAATGTTGTGTAGCCTCCCTGAACCATCTATTATAATTATGGACAACGCCCCATACCACTCGATGCAAATTGACAAGCCACCTGCCCAATCCCAAAAGAAAGCTGATATCGTCGCATGGCTTCGTAAAAATGGCGTAGATGCAAACATGAATATGTTAAAAGCGGAATTAGTACGTCTTTTAAAAGAAAACAAACCAACCAAGATCCGATACGTCATTGACGAAATAGCATTAGAACATGGGCACAGAGTTATACGGTTACCGCCTTACCATTGTGAGTATAATGCGATTGAGTTGGTGTGGGCTCAAATTAAGGGATATGCTGCAAGACACAATACAGAACCCCCATTTACCACAAAAAAAATGCTAAAATTATTAGAAGAAGCTTGTGAACATGTGACTAAAGGAGACTGGGAAAAGGTTGTGAATAGAACTGTTAAATTAATAAGGGAAGATTATGAAAGAGATGTGAAAATAGATAATATTATAGAAAACGAACATATAATTATTAATGTAGGTGATGATAGCAGTGACGACAGTGAAAATAGTAGTATGGACGAATCTGATTAATTATGGCCTTTTGTGGCACCTTTTTTGGTATCTTTTGTATTCATATGTTTCTTGTGTGCATATAAAGTATCTATGTATATTCATTTTCATTCAAATATTCAGTTCGTTCAAATAAATTAAATAAACATATACATTTTTGTTTTATTAAACCTATTTAATCAGGTACAAAAACAAAACTTAATTGTTTTTTGTTCGAGAATAAATTGACATTCCACATCACTATTGTAATGTGTCAAACCGGCCATCATAGCGTGCCGCTAGTTTAGTTGCTATATCGCTGAAGTTGTGTTGACGCGTTTTTGTTTTGGCTCAGCGTCAAATTGAAGCTTATTCGTAATCTTTTAAGGCGAGTGTACACCTGAGTCCTGAGCTTACAGACTTGACACCTGAGTTACTTTAGCTAAAATTATACGGAGATGGCAAATCCCGTTTCTAGGGTACCGTACCCAAAGGGTTCCAACGAGACCTTATTACTTTATAAGCCTCCGTCCGTCCGTCTGTCTGTCAGCGGGCTGTATCTCATGAACCGTAATAGGAAAATACTTGAAATTTTCACAGAATGTGTATCTCTAGTGCCACTATAACAACAATTATAAAAATAAATTAAGTGGCACTCGGGGACTGCCGCGGTAAAGCTATTGCATAGCATTTTTTATCAACTTATGCAATTATAATATTTATGCAATATTTTTTTTTGCATAATAAAAATTATACAAAAAAAAAATTAAAAACAAACAAACAAGAAAAGCGAACTGTCACTACTTCGCGAGTGAGATTCGAACCTGCGACATCATACACCATACGGTAAAGAATGCGGCCGCTCTCCCACTGCGCCAAACAGAGCTACTTGAGAACCTCTAAAATGTTGAACGCTTACTGAACGACGGTGTTTGGGTTTTTCGTTACGGAATTTCTTGATTCGGTCGCCGCGCCCAAACTGTTTGTCCTAGTTCAAAGCCCGCGATAAAAGCTATGCAATAGCTTAAAAATTAAGTAAATTAAAAATATTAAAGAGAGTCTCCATAAAATAATAAACATTTTATTTTGCTCGATCTGAATAATAGCTGGTGCTAAATCTTGTACGATGGTACGGAAATCTTCGAGTGCGAGTCCGACTCGCACTTGACCGGTTTTATTTTTATGGATACGAATAGCTGTGTTAAAACACGTTGGCGCTCTTTAATAAACCAAATAAATAAATCGAATTGACTGAGGATCATAATATTTTTGCCGCCTCTATCGTGAACACAGTTTTACAATCTCTGAGGTAGTTTCTATATCACGTTGTAGCGTATTACGGGTAACATCTTGATCTTTATTTATACGAAACTATATCAGTACTTCATGGAGGCTATATTTTACGAAGACCTACCTATATCAAGGATAATAAATGTAATAATAATAATAGATGTTAAGTGACTTAGTCTTTTGTCTTTTATTTTCTTTGTAACTAAATATAAATCTTTTCTTATAATGTATTTATATTATTTAATAACAACGTAAACTCACAGATTACTCTATGCAATCTGAATATATTATATTAAAGGATAAGGTGACTGACTGGCTGACTGATATATTATATCAACGCAAACCAACGCGAACTCAAACCAGTGAGTGGACGAATAGCTATTATGACGTGGGCATCCGCTGAGAAAGGATTTTTGATAATTCAACCCCTAAGGTTACCCCTTAATAGGGGTTTGAAAAATCGAACTTTACGTCAGCGAAGCCGCGGGCAAAACTTGTTATTTATAAATCATAAATTTTTAAGTCTTCAATTAATTATTGTTTTTGAGGCAATGCATGAAACGATCGCAACAGCTTGCATCCATAATAATAATATAATGAATGCAGATAAGAAACATTATCGGGAAATATTCATTCTTGCATTCGAAGTTAAATTAAATTGGCTTAAAATTAGTTCAGGGTTTCTCTGGCGCTCGCTTTTGTTGGCTTCGCGAAATGTGCTTGGCTTTTATTGTTTCTTAAGGCTTATTTATCTTAATCTTTGAAAACTTTCATTATTATGGTTGAACAAAAGAATTAACCTTTAAAATAACTATATGTTAACTGTAAATGTACTTTATTCATTTTTGACAATAATTTTATTGTGACGTATATTATGGTATAATGTATCTGCTTTTTGATTTTTAACAACTTTTATAGTCACGATGTATTTAAATTAGGAATTGTTTTTTGTATGTTTTTAATAGTTTTGCACGCTATTGTATAGCCATATGTGGTGAAATGTAATATTTATTTTGAACGCCGTATTTGTACACCCATATATGCAAATAAAGAATTGAATTGAATTGAACCATTTGTAAATTCTAATCCTCATTAATGCGAAAGTGTGTTTGTTTGTTGGTTTGTCTTTCAATCACGCAACAACTGGGCAACGGATCGACGTCATTTTTGGCATGGATATACACGGAGTTGAACACTTGGAAAGTGACTAAGGATACCTTTTATCCCGAAAAAACAAAACAACAGAGAGTTGTCACGAGATGAATAGTATTATACTGTTTACAAATATCTTTTTTTATCTGAAAATATTGATTTAGTTTATTGCAAAACTAGCAACAAATAACGCAATAACAAACTCCGATTTACGCAGTCAAATAAATTATGCATCTCAGCCTTGACTATTTGTCCCACCCGTAAATATGTATTTATTTAAATAGCATTCTCTGTACCACCACGAAATAAGTACAAGTGTTTTATTCCACTGTTAAGCGTCGAGCTAACCGAAGAATAAATTGGGCTTTCTGACAGTTTTTGTATTGAACATCTGTAAAAATATTATCACGTTCGGATAAAAGTTATTTCACGTTGGTGAAATCGGCTCTAAAGAGAATAGGTATTTTTAACGTAGAACTGTGAGTATCTACGACTTATAAATCTGCCATCTGCATATAGGTACGTAGGTATAGCGACTATATACTGATGCCTGTGTCTGCCCCGAGGCAGGTTCATGTCGTCACGATTCTCTGAGCTTATTACGGCGGATCTCGCGATGTCTTTACCTTTTGTTCGTGGGAAATTGTATCGTTTTTGTGCGTGGAAATTATTTTTCTTGCCAAAAGAAAGAGAATAAAGGATACTGGAACATTATTGGATTCTGGATTAAGCTAACTTAATCATAATTTTTATAAATGCGTGTCTATCTGTTTTCTCCCTTGTCACGCCTAAACTGTCAAATAAAATTGCAAAATTAGAAAGTCTGGCAGCGTGCATGAAACAAGGGTAATTTCAATTCGAACTTCGTCCGCGTGGATGAAGTTTTTAAGAATCCCGTGGGAACTCTCTGATTTTCCGAGATAAAAAATAGCCTATGTTACTCTCCCGTTGGATGATTGCGAAAAAACTGCATCAATGATTGCTACAGTCTCAGTCATGTCGGTTGGACGATGTGGCGTTCTTGCTGCGTCAGTTCATTTTAACCAATAGTGAGGGAGTATCAGCCATTCAGAAATGATTGTGATTGTCACACTGTAGGTAGTACTTCAAATATTTCATTTTGTAGCTCTGTTGCGGCGGGATTGAAGGACAAACCAACAACCAAATAGATTTTCTAATATTATAGCAAGAATGCAAGCAGTGATAGCCTAGTGGTTAGGACTGTGGTCTCCTATTCACCTCTGACTTTTTGGAGTCAAGTGCGTTTAAGGAATTAAATATCCCTTGCTTCAACGGTGAAGGAAAACATCGTGAGGAAACCTGCACATCTGAGAGTTCTTCATAATGTTCTCGAAGGTGTGTGAAGTCCGCCAATTCACATTGGGCCAGCGTGGTGGACTATGGCCTATAACCCTTCTCTGAGAGGAGACCTGCGCTCAGTAGTGAGCCGTTGATGGGTTGTTAATGATGATGACGATGATGATAGCAAGAATTATTAAGGTTGAAGTTATATTTGAAATGTTTAATAATGTTAAGTAAGTACGTACGTAATATGTACAATCTCAATTTTTTTCGTTAGTAGATATTTATTCTAAGTTGTCGAAGAAGTAACGTCGAAGTAACGTCTAAGGCTGTGGGCACGAAATTGAGCGGCGCGGGGCGAGCCGGCAGCGGCGGATGCGTGGCACAAAACAGCGCGGGCAGTCGCGTTGGGCCCACAAAATTTGATCATTCTGACGTATCCTGTTTATGCGTATCATATCGAGTACTTAATTGTAACTTAAGTATGGACGCCCATTTTGACCATATCAGAGATACGATACGTCAAAATGATCACATGTCGACAAGGCCTTGAGTAATGTTGTGAGAAATCCTTACTAATTGACCGAGCGAAGCGAGGTCTCTGAGTCTACTAGGTGAATTTGCTCTTGTCCGTCCGTCCGTCCGTCCGTCTGTCAGAGCCTTATAACTTTTGAATTACTGAACGTAATTACTTCAAATTTAGATATAATATGTAAACTGATGGCCTTCAGCCGAATATTGCATAAAAAATTATAAAAACCTTTATTTCAGGGGGGCTCTCATAGAAGTGAATGCGAAGTAAAAAAAAATTTATCGCGTTATATAAAATTTTAACATATCATGTTAAAGATAATTTCAAACCGAGTACAAAAATATTTTTTTTTAAATTTTTTCCTTAAAATTGACGAAATGGGGGGCTTTCAAAGTAGAGATTTAATACGCTCTCTTGAAGACGCTCTCTAAGAGAATTGACTATGTATTTTCAAGCTGATTTTAGTTTTTTGTTTCACTTGTATACTGTACTTGAACAACAAATACTAAAATTATATGAATATTATAAAGAAATGAGATTATTTAATTTTTAATGGGCATCAGTAATTCATATAGCATCAACATAGCTTCACAATAATGCTAATAGATGGCGCAGTCATTAACTATTCCATGGAACTAGGGAGTTACGACTATCCCAAAAACAATTTTGCGCTGAAAATTATTATTTAGTTACATAAAATAATAACTTATTATTCAATTAAAATTATTATTTAGTTAAATATCAAACTTCAATAAACTATTAATTACTGCATTTTGTATATTTTCTATTCGCGTCGATAGATAACGATTTGTACAGATGCCCGTAGCCCGTTTTCACTCGTTAGTACTTATTAATTCAATGTTTTATTAACGTTGCCTAACCTTACGGGCTATGATAAGTTAAGTGATGATTTCTGTCAACTTCTTTATCACGATCCTGTACGGGACATCTAAAAGGACATTGGGACGGATGTTAGGACTTAGGATTGTATTTAGGAGCTACCTACGTAAAGAGACTCCTACTTAGGAGATGATATAGGTATGTTTGGTGAAAACGGGCATAATAATAATGTCAAGTTTGGTCGTCATGTATCGATTGAATGAATAATCATGGGATACCGTTACCGCGAGGTCTCAGTTCGGGGCGAACCACTAGTATTATAAATGCGAAAATGTGTTTGTTTGTTGGTTTTGTCCTTCAATCACGCCGCAACAGGGCTACGGATCGATGTGATTTTTTGCATGGGTGTAGTTGAGGACCTGGAAAGTGACATAGGCTACTTTTTATCCCGTAAAATCAAAGAGTTCCCGAGGGATTTTAAAAACCAAATCCACGCGGACGAAGTCGCGGGCATCACCTAGTAGAAGATGATTTTATTGTTATTAATTTCCATAATGACCCTCGACTAGGTGGACCGACGACATCAAACGAGTCGCAGGGAGCCGCTGGATTCAGTCGCAAGACCGAGACCTGTGGAAGTCCATGAATAAGACCTTTATTCAGCAGTGGACGTCTATCGGTTGACAAAGAAGAAGAGGAAAATATTGTGAGTTTCTGGCAAAAGATTGTGGGTTACTTTTGTTGCCAATTCTAGAATATCCGGAGGCGTACAAATATCATCGTCGCTATCCATTTTTAACTTTTAATTTGTATTTTAAAAACAAAACACATTGCGAAACATTAAATTCACGCGTACGTGTATTGTCACAGTGAACTTGCCGCCATTAAAATCTAACCAATGAGAGCGCAGCTGCGCGCGCAGGGCCAATCAGGAGCGAGCGCGCGCTGTTCGTTTTTTTTATTTAATTGGCACAAGATCTTACCAAAGAGTTTTGTGTATGTAAGTTTAGTAGTTTCGACGAAGTTTTCACGTATAACCTAACTGTTTTCAAAAGCCAGCCTAATATCAAAATTTTATACAACTTGTATGAGGATTTTGACATAAGGCTCGCCAGGTTAATTGGTCGCGTTTTATTGATGTTATAATGAGATTTTACGATATCGATGTGGATATTATACCATCATGTGAAATTGCTTAAATTGAGTGTTTTGTTATCTGCGCTATAACAGTAGTAATTATAAGTCAAGTATTGGAAACATAAGTAGAATTTTATAATATTAGTGTAGATAAATATAAATACAACCCTATCTACAATCGAGTAAGCGGTGAAATCAAACTATGTGGTTTGTTTTTGTCGCTTCTAGGCCGCTCTCGCTCCGCCACCGCCCGTGCATCGCTCGATCGCTCCGCGTTTCGTGTGTGTGCGTCTTTATATAAAACTACTAGTAATGCCCGCGACTTCTGCGTGGATTTAGTTTTTAAAAATCCCGAGGGAAATCTTTGATTATCCTAGACAAAAAGTAGCTCTACCGGTCTGAGGACCCATTACTATACCCATGCAAAAAATTGCATCAATCCGTTGGTCTGTTGGGACGTGATTGAAGGACAAACCAACAAACAAACACACTTTCGCATTTATATATCAGTAATACAAAATTATAACACAATCTAGACAAACGCAATCTAACATTGTTCGAGATTTAGGTTGCTAGGTTGCCTAGCAACCTAAATCTCAAACTGTATATATACGACAGTCGTGTAATTAACATATTTTAATTTTCAATAACAAATATTGATGTCAATCATTAAGGCGCTGTGTTCAGTTACGATCTTTATTCGTGAGCCGAATCACGAGCCGAATGAAGATCGTCTTATTTAAAATCTATGGATCATAATATTATGAAAAAAAAAGTAGTTATAATTGATCATATTTCTGGCCTGATGGCTTTTTCTTAAAAACGATGATGCAAACTTTTCTCGATAGAAAAAAATTGCAAAGTTGACTCTGTAAATACATAAACTCCCATCGTTCTCTGTTATGCATACATTTATTTTGGTAAAATTAAGTACAATTGTTTTTCATATGTTACTACAACAAATGGCTGTTTTAGATTTTATTTATTGCGACTGTTTCAATTTTAATATTTTCCATTATAATTTTAAATAAGACGATCTTCATTCGGCTCGTGATTCGGCTCACGAATGAAGATCGTGACTGAACACAGCGCCTTAAGATAAAACTATCATATCTTTTAAGTTGGACCAAATTACAGATAGTTACGAAGTTTTATCAAAATTGTTTCAGTAGTTTTCGATTTTATCATGAACATACATCGTGACACGAGATTTTGGAACGTAAGTTCCTTATCGCGCGGTGCGGAAGGGGGCTAGACGGAAAAAATTAAGGAACTGACACTCGACACATTTTTGAAACCGACACTTTTTTGTTGAATGTGAATTTTGCATTGTATTCGGTATTTTCGCGGTACAATATTGGGTCTCCGTAGCCTAGTGGCTTCGGCAGTCGCTTAACAGTTAGAAGTCGATGGTTCGAATCCCAGCTCGACAGACTAAATTTTCTATTTTCAATTTTATTTTAAATAATTTCTACATGTGGAATTTTTCTCTAATTTTTTATTGTATAAATTGAATAAAATGTTATTGTACTACTAACGCCATCTGTTAAAAAACCAGAGTAACTCTTTGGTTTTGTAACATTGCTGCAATAGAAATAAACTAAATATAATTCATCGTAGTTAATCAATTTAATACTAGATGACACCACTAGTTTATTACAATTCCTTCACACACCTCTCAAGTTTTTTTTATATAATTATATAGATGTTTTTGATTACGTCGCTCGCTCCGCCATCGCTCGGTTCCTAACCTGCTACCTCAAATGTTAAATTTCAACCAACCTGCAACTTCTCCGCGTAGTAAACCAGGCTGGCGAATATGACGATGCCCAGCACCAGAAAAAACACCAGCAGCGTCAGCTCCTTGGCAGACGCCTTGAACGTGTGCACAAGTATCTTGAGGCCGGGAGAGTGCCTCGTCAGCTTGAACAGCCTCAGTATCTTGATGATCGAGATGAACTCTAGAATGTCCGCCTTGTCGACATTCCTCTTCAGCACCGCCAGTTCCACCACCACGTCCATGTAGAAACTTAGTGTGGCTATGAAATCTATTATGTTGACTGGGGACTTTACGAATTCTATGATGTTTGGCGCTACCTGCAACAATGAGAAAAGAACATTTCAGATTGGAAGAACAAATTGCCTGTAACGCAGGTTTTTATGCGGAATAACGAAACTGTGATAAAGTTTTGACTAGTGCCACAGACTGGTTTATCTAGATATAAGAATAAAATTTTTTTGGAGCTCAAATCAACTGACATTAAGGGCGGTTAAAGATTAGCATTTTGTCGACGCGTATTCTTAGCATATATAGGCGCATTTACAGGCTCGCCCGTTGCCACGCGCGCATCTTGTAGTGAGTGTTGTTGCGCTTAAAAGCTCGTATAAGGGCAGAGGGAGAGGGCAGACTGGCTACTTTTAGAGGCAGCGATCCCGGCGTATTTATTTCCTTTAGCGTTTTTATGACCTCTAGCGACTGCTCGGGTCAAACGCGATCGCCGCAACTGTCGCGTTTGTTGTGCGCGTGCGAAAATCTGAATTGCGCTGCGGACGCAAAGGGTCGTACAAACGCTAAAGGCAAAAAAAGCGCGCGACCGCTACCGGTAGAAGTAGCCGGTGCGCCCTCTCCCTAAGAACGAGCTGAGTTCGTCCGAACCACCAGTTCAATCGAATAAGCCGGAATAAGCGCGTGCAGTACCCGCGTTCGGTTTTTGTAGCGCAAAGTGTGGCGCACTTATGCCGATACGAGCTTATACGCGCAAAAAAATACGCTAGTCTGAAATCGCTTTAAAGCCGCTTATCAAGTCAAGACCACACGTGATAGTAACACTTTACATTTTGGAAACTTTTGATGGCTCTTTTCAGCAAAATTTTCTTCCCGAACGGGCGATGGCATGTCTTGACCTACATGAAATAAATCATTCAGAATTTAAATTATTTTAAATGAAAACTTCATTTGGACAACATTATTCGGGGCTAAGGGTTGGGTACAAATGTGAGATCCTTGTACGCGTGGGAATAATTGAATTAATGGCTGGATAGATGACTCCCAGTTACGACATCAAACCCTAATCATTAACAATTTAAATAAGTCATGGCCATTAGTTATACATGTGTATGTTACGGGCTAGGCCTGAACGGTGGGCTTTACTGACATTTTCCATTGAGTTTTCCGGCTAAGTGATAGAATAGAATAGAAATGTTTTTTATTCAAATAAACTTTTTCACTAGTGCTTTTGTATCGTCGATGAGTCTATACCACTGGTTCGGAATGCCGTTCCTGCCGAGAAAAACCAGCAAGAAACTCGGCAGTTGCTCTTTTCAAAACAAGTTTACAATTCAATAGAATAGTTATACAGTTTAATTACCACCTGCTGTCTCATGAATCGCTGGAACGAATTATGTCCACGCTTTTTTATCATCAAAATTTTCATGAGATTAGTTTTAACTGATTTCTTAAACTTGTGTAAAGGCAAGTCTAAGGAATTTTAGTCAACTGTGGAATTTTATTATAAAACGTCACGCCCATTCCCACAAATATCTTTCGGACCCTCTTGAGGCGCAATCGAGGAATCACGAGCCTGTTTGGATCTCTAACTTGCCTATCGTGTAAATCGGCCACGTTTCCCTCCACCTTGTCTACAGCAATACGTTTTTCCAAGTAACTAAGCAGGCGTTGGGCAATATGACCAAAATAGCTCAGAATTTTTTGGTAGCATAAATGGTACAAAGTCTGACGTTTAAAAGCTTAGGGTTTGTTTATTAATTGTTTGAATCGTCTGCTATTTATTTGAACAAAATACAGAACTCGAGGGGTATACTTGTATTTGGCAGCCAACTCGGCCTCAGAGATTTCTATGAATATCTTATATCGCTCTCCAAAGGCGAAGCGTGCAATGCATGCCTTTGGGAGAATGCAGGCAAGGAAACCTCGTTTGATTCAAATGGTCTCGGTATGTTATTCTACGAGTATTCTTATGTAGATCGAGTATTTCATTGAATACACAAGCGGGTTCCAAGGAAAAACAAAATTCTTTTGCAATGATTACCTATAGCAACACCAACATGCTACGCCAAAGTTAACTTTGCAATGATTATAGCAATTTATGACGTTATCACGTAAAACTATTGCCCGTAAACCGACTTTACAGACAACCAATTTTTTTTACATGATTATAATTTACATTTATTTATTATCTAACTAAAAATACATTAAATTATTTTAATTTATTAGTGTCATACCATACCGTAAAAAGATTGAAAATACAGCCATAATATGACTTACTGTAATAGATTTTATTATATTTGTATTCCTATCATGTAACAATATATTCTATGCTGGAACTGACACAAATTATACTTTCTATTTTTGTTCCTATATTCGCGAATAAACTTCCATCTAAATCTTTGAAGCAAGCGAAAACCGAATACGTATCAGGCACTTACCCAAATTGTTTTCATATCGACGTAGACTAACCTAATTTGAGGTCTCCATTATTTACAAATGTGTCATCAAACCGCTCTTACCTTCATGCCCCCAACCTACAATTTACTCGTCACCTAAAGCCCATAAATCGGAGGAATAAACGGAACGGTCCAATTTGTTGTACAAGTCTGCTTATCCTAAAGGTTCCGAAGCAAAATACTAAGATGATAATCCATTATGATACTATAATGAGAATGTTATCGATTCGAAAAACATCCTTAAAAATACTTTTCTTCATGAACCGATCTAGACGTCCATTGATGGATCTGGTCTTTCATGAACTTGCGCTCGGTCTTGCGGTGCCTATATCCAGTACCTCTGCGACTCGTCTGATGTCGCGTCAGTGCAATAGTACAATGACAATAGTTGAACCGTCGACCTTTCAGTTTTCAGTCCGCATCATATACCTACCACTGGGCTACATAAAGGCTTTAATAAAGTAACCTAATCATCATCATCAGCAACCCATCAACGACTCACTACAGAGCGCAGGTCACCTCTCAGAGGAGGGTTATAGGCCATAGTCCACCCGCGAATCAAAGAGTTCCCGCGGGATTTTTAAAAACTAAATCCATGCAGACGAAGTCGCGGGCATCAGCTAGTAATATAATAAACTAGCTGATGCCCGCGACTTCTTCCGCGTGGATTTAGTTTTTAAAATCCCTCGGAACACTTTGATTTTCCGGGATAAAAAGTAGCCTATGTTACTCTACAGGTCCTCAACTATAGTACCCATGCAAAAAATCACGGCGATCCGTGACTCTGTTGTGGCGTGATTGAAGGACAAACCAACAAACAAACACACTTTCGTATTTATAATATTAGTATGATTAGAATATTAAATTGCATAGGAAAACACTGTAACATTACGTCCATACGATGTATTACATCCGTACCTACTATGTAGTATGTAGGTATAATGATCGTTTGGCAAAATCTGACGCGAGTAGTTTGACTTTGACAAAATAGGGCTATCCACGATGGCTATGATTGGATAAAGTACACCTGCCAGCTTAAGATGAGCCGTACATTCAAAGTATCCTGTACATTCCGGGGTTCAAGTTATTTGGACACTCTACTGAAGATTGTGATGTCTATAATTTCTGACCTACTAAATTGACGACCTTGAAATAATTACAGGACAATTTTTAAAGTACCCGCTTTCTAACAAAAAAATAATGAATGAAATCGGAATACGCCTTAATGAATTACAGCTAAATACACACATTGACTTTCATCCCCTCTCCCAAGGGAACCGTGCTGAATTTCGGGATAAAAAGTATCCTATATTATACTTCGTAATATGAACTTAAATCATGCCAAGTTACATTTAAATCCTTCCAGTAGTTTCGGCGTGATGCGCGGCCAAGATACAGACAGACAGACAGACAGACAAAAAATTTAAAAAAACATTGTTTTGGCTTCAGTATCGATTATAGAGTGCCCTCAAACAAAAATTTTCAAAATATCTTCAATGTACAGAATTGGACCCGTTACAGTTTTATTATATTATAGATAGATAGATTAATAAGATGTGAACTGAATACTGAGACGTCGACGATTCGATCCCCACTCGTCGCACTTTAGTCATCAACATCATCATCATAAGTAACCCATGAACGGCTTACTACTGAGCGCAGGCCTCCTCTCAGAGAAGGGTTATAGGCCATAGTCCACCACGCTGGCCCAATGCGAATTATCACACATCTTTGAAAACATTATGGAGAACTCTCAGGTGTGCAGGTTTCCTCACGATGTTTTCCTTCACCGTTGAACTTTTGTCGTACCCACTCCTAATACAAACTCTACGTATATATGGAGCGGAGAGCGTAATATTAATCTGGTTCAGCATGCCTAATATAGAAGTATAATCCATAGGTAGGTATTATCCCAAACGCAATGAAGGTCGTGAGCGTAAATTACCTTTGTGGACGAGTGCAGAAGCAATCAAGAATTTGCATCAGCCCATCAGAATGCAAATTGTAGTAGGTGTTCAATGCACAAGCAACAATAACATCTTATTTATGCAAACAGGGTGATGAGGCTTCGCAGCAATGGACATTTAAACTTCAATACACGCGTAATCGGCTGTTCATCAAAAGATCAAAGCAGTTCATGACTCGGTCTAGGTATCGGTGTTCGTTGATGCGTTGTAATCGCATTGTTCGCAATACAATGCGGTCTCAAAAATTACAATATCAGTAATCCATCATTTCCGAGTGGTATTGATTGTATTTTCGTTAAGTATACACTCTTCACAAAGTTTTAGCGGGCCCTTACAACCTGTATGCCATCGTGTTTTTTTTAACAAAGTTCCTTATCGTACTTTACGGACTTGGCAGATGGGGGCTAAGCGAAAAAAAGTGTAAGAATTTTTCCGTCACGACCCTTGCATGTTGCCTTCGTTTAATACACACGGCCATCTTTGGTGGCGTAGCGGCTAAACGAAGGAGTGAAACTATCGGTTCGGGGGTGCGAATCCTGACTTCATATTATTATTTTATTTATTTTTACTATTAATTTATTATTAAAAGGAACTTCTTTCCAACCGAGTGTTCCACGACACTCACGTATTTAATTTAATGATTATTTTGATGATTTATCTTCTTATATAAATCTTTAAATCATCAATAATTCCAAAATACATTATTTTTGGTAAACGCAGTACAAAGCGAACCGAGCACGAACAAACCATGTAACACGGAAAAATGAAATTCGTGGAGCATAGGCCGATTTAGGCTCTTAATTCACTGCATAGATGGTGCATCTGTGTTCGCACACACAATTGTCACTTTAATATTTCCTGACTAGTTGGTCAGCATCTCAGATAGGGCAGTGAAATTCGGTCAGGAGGATATTATATAGATTAAATTATTAAATTATTAATTTTTTGTAGTAATAGTGATGCAGTGCTGATGGTTTGAATTGCAAATGACCGCTTGCGAGTATCACGAGCGAAATGAGCAGTGCAAACATTATTATTTATATTTCAAAGTTTCTCCTTGAATTTCCATCGCTTAAAGCACTTCCAATATTTTATTTCTCCGCGATACGAGTGGGCATAAAAAGCGGGAACGATAAAACACAGCGCCACTTTTTTGCAGAGTAAGTATTTTATATCCGAAGCGCGTAACGAAGCTGGAAATATTTTTAAATATCAAGTTTAATTTGGTCAGTGCTCAGCAACTTACAGCAGATATAGTGTGTTTGGGCTCATTGAATGGTCTCTATAAGTAGGTGTTAGATAGATGATGATCAAGGATCGAGGATCGAAGAGGAGAATAGAATAGAATAGAATAGAATAGAATATACTTTATTTGCATATACACATATTATAAGATGTTCATAATTACAATTTGTGGCAGTGTATTGCCTTTACAAGGCGTGCAAACATTGAATTAAATTAAATTAAATTATAACATTATTATCATCAATTATAACATTATCATCATAAATTATTATTATAGATCATTATTATAATAAATTATACTTAACATTAGGTATTACATTTTTAAGAATTATTACATCATCACATAATTTGGGCGATTCAAATACTCATTAATAGAATAAAAGCAATTCTCTAGAAGCCATTTGTGTAAGTTTGATTTAAGTGCAGATAGCGACATTGTTTTAAAGTGAGGAGGAAGTTGATTAAAAATTCTGATTGCCATGCAGTAAGAATTTTTTTTAAATAGGATTAATTTTATGTTAGGCATTAACAATCTGTCTTCATGTCTAACTCCTTTACCGCGTAAATCTCCACGTGTGGTGAAGAGATCAGCGTTTTTTGCAACAAAAATGCACATTTCTTTTATATAAGTACATGGTAAAGGGAGTATATTAAGCGATTTAAACAATGGCTTGCAACTGTCCAAAAAATGTGCACCACATATTGCCCGTATGCATTTTTTTTGCACTTTGAATGCTCTGTCTACGTCAACTGAGTTGCCCCAAATTATTATACCATAGCTAAGCACAGATGATACGTATCCGTGATACGCGCTCAATACAGCATCTTTGGTAGCTATTTTCTTTAATTTTTTTAATGCAAACACAAACTTATTAATCCTACCACAGATATTGTCAATATGGTTTTTCCAGTTGCAGTTTCTGTCTAGTTCTATACCTAGAAATCTGGTCGATTCTACCTCACATATAGCATTGTTATTATAGTGTACATGGAGAGGGATATCTCTAGCTTTAGTGCTTTGAAATGCCACCATTTTTGTTTTTTCTACGTTAAGTTTTAAGTTATTTTTATCTAACCAGTTTATTATATGAGTAATAGTAATGTTTATGTCAGAGTTAAATGTTTTTTCGTTAGTGCATTTGATTAAAACAGTGGTGTCGTCAGCAAAAAGAATAGTTTTGTGTTGTGTTACATCAGGGAGATCATTTATATAAAGTAAGAATAAGATCGGTCCTAGAATGCTTCCCTGAGGTACACCACTTTTGTTATGCGTAAACGTTGATCTGTACGTGCGTTTTACGCCGTCCACAACTTTTGAAATCTGTGTGCACTGTACCCTATCAGTTAAATAGCTTCTAAACCAATCATTTGCGATACCACGGATTCCATAATATCTTTCTAATTTAGATAAAAGTATGTCATGGCACACAAAATCAAATGCTTTGCTCATGTCAAAGAAAATGGCTACTATGGGGATACGTTGGTTGATACTTTCAGTTATCAGTTTAATAAGATTAAAACATGCTTTCGTAGTAGAACTATTTTTCCGAAATCCAAATTGTTCCTCTTTTAGAATATTAGTTTTAGTTATAAAATTGTTCAATCTAATATACATAGCTTTCTCAAAAATCTTTGAAATTATAGTTATTAAGGTTATAGGTCTATAGTTTGATATTGAAGTTTTATCGCCTTTCTTGAATATAGGATTAACAACTGATATCTTTAGTTGTTGCGGAAATTCGCCATTTTCAAAAGATAAGTTAATTAAATAGCTTAGCGGATGACAAATGTGTGCCGCTACTTCCTTAACAATATCAGTTCTTATGTTATCGTGACCCACCGATTTAGAATTACGAAGTGACATGATGAGCTTATACACCTCATGTGGATTACTGGGCGAAACAAACAAGCTCGCATTTTTATAATCAATCATGCTGTAAGATTTGGTTTGAGCTTTTGGCAACGTTTTATTAGTAACTAGTGGACCCGCCCCGGCTTCGCACGGGTAGGCTACAAAACAAACACAATGGTATAATCATCTAGGGCCTGGAGGTTAATGATAAAGTTTATGTCTATGGCTAAAACCCTCATATAAATATGGAATGCCTGTATTCGATCTTTGTCCTTTACGTGAGTGACTTTTGCTGCTACCCGTGAAGCATTATGTCCTCTATCTCCTATAATATTTATCAGATCTTCATCAAAATTAGACAAACTATGCCTGATATTATACACTTTTAAATAAAGAAAGAATTATTAAAATCGGTTCATATTTGACTGAGTTATGGAGTAAAATCAACAATAAATTTCATCCCCTATCCTGGAGTAACCTTATGTTTTATCGGGATAAAAACTATCCTATATGTTGACCCGAAGTATCAGCTAAAGCTATACCAAATTTCATTTAAATCCGTTCAGTAGTTTTCGCGTGATGCGCGAACAGACAGACAGACAGACAGACAGACAGACAGACAGACAGACAGACAGACAAAAATTAAATAAAAATCTGTTTTGAGTTCAGTATCGATAGTAAAGCATCCCCCAGTTAAAATTTTCAAAATATATTAAATGTACAGAAATCTTCCAGTTACAGTTTTATTATAAGTATAGATTTCTATGAAATACTTATTGAACTCTTCGGCAATTTGTTGCGAATCAGAGATTTGTATGTTACCTTTTTTAATATAATCTAAGCCTGACTTCTGGATGCAATTGGTAGTTGTGTTTTTAATGACCATCCATGTCGACTTACATTTGTTATACCCACGAAAAATAAATGCAGCGTTTTGTATTCTTTGCGATGTGCATATGCATTTTCTCAAGAGTTTGTTGTAACCCAGGTAACTTTGTTTATTGTGGACTTTGTTTGATGTTGATTTTAAGTATTTTAAATAAAGGCGCCTCTTCGTTATGCTGGACCTTTTTAAACCTTTGGTTAACCAAACTATTTTTGATTTTTTTGTTACGTTTTTGAAACGTATTTGAGGAAAGCACAAATCATAAAACAGCTTTAACAGTTTAATAAATGAGTCAAAAGCCGCTTCAAGCCGAGATTCAGTATACACCTCCATAAAAGATAGGGCTGATATGGCGTCTATAAATTTAAGGCGATTATCTTTAGAATAATCTCTCCTGAACTCATACCAGTCCGAACTTATATGATTAGTAACGGCCGCGAATGAAAGTGTTTGCGCCGTTTCATGATCGGATAAACCAAGCAGGTGAACATTTCCTTTAGCAGGCCTTATATTACTCGCAAATAAATCAATACATGCATGTCGCCTCGTTGGAGTATTAATATTTAATTTTAAATTATAATTATCTAGTATTTCTTTTAATTCTTTACTGTATTTATCATCATTTAGTGTATTAATATTCCAATCACCACATATAACTACTTGATACTCTTTATTAATTGATATTTTTTCCAAGAGCTTTTTGAGTTTTTCAAAAAAATTTATAATATTATCATATTTTGGTATTCTATATATGCAGCATACTATGAGATTAAAGCATGAAATTTCTAAACCACAGCTTTCAAATTCATAATCAGAGGCTAATTCTTCAGAAATTTTTATTGGTTTAAATTCTAAATTTTTCCGAATCAATATACATGTGCCACCTCTTTTTTTATTTTCTCTTGAGAACCAAGAAGCAAGGTTATAGTTTTTTAATTTTAAATGGTTCTCATATCCCTTTTTTATAAAGGTTTCGCTGAGACAAATAATATCTACATTTGTATTTTGTTTCCTTAATTCTTGTAATGCGATCTCGAGGGAATCAAGTTTACTGAGGGCGGATGCAATGTTTTGGTGTAATATTGTAATATTTGTGACGTCTACTTTATTTACCAAGAAAAAACTTGTTAGCTGTGTGCTTTGTGGTAACTTTTTTAAAATAGTAAGGAATTGTTCCTTTAGGAGCATCAGATAAAGAAGGTTGGTTTTGAGACTCAAATTTCTTTCTCAGTTTATTGAAATAAAACGGTATCGTCCCCTTTTTATACTCCTTACATTCATTATTTCCCTGTACTCTGTTTTGATTTTTTGGTCGTAACAAATACTTTGCTGTTCCTGTTTTAATTAAGTATTTGTCTTTATAGTCTTCATAGTCTATTGAATAATTTATAAGAGTGCTGTAAAATTTCAAATTGTTATTTTTGTCATATATTTTCGATTGATTTGGTTTTAAATAGGTAACGTTTGACATTAGTTTAGTAATCGAACTGATGTAGTTGTTTAGTCTGTCGGTATTGAGAGATGGATTGTTTAATACTGGTAAAATAAATACGTTTGTGTTATGTAACTTGTTTAAGTTTAAAGATAGTGTGTTAATCACACTAAATGGATTCGTATCATTTGCGCCAATGACTAAGACTACTCTGTCCTTTTTACCCAGTTTGTCTAGATTACTGCAAGTTGAAAGAACTTCGCAAGACAGTGCATTCGGTTTAACAATAGGCGAAATTTTATAGAAGTTATTCCAAGATGTTCTACGAGATTCTAAGAGAGCAACGGCAAGTCCACAGGCTTGCTGATCGCCTAAAATTATAATTTTACGATTACAGACTTCGTCCTTACTTCGGGTTGATTTCAATAAGTTTGCTGTTGGTCTATCTTCCCGTATTTTGGTAGAGTCTGTGTGTCTATTTTGTGTATTTTTGTAAAATCCGTAGCTGATCTCTTTCCCTGTATTTTTGTAGGGTCCATAGTCGATCCCTTTTCCCGTGATCCCTTTTCCTCTATTTTTGCAGAGTCCGTGGTTGAATTTGAGTAAGATTTCCGATTTATAGTATTAATGAGCTTAGTAGATGTTTGTGCTTGGTCATTAACTTGGTGCTCTGTGCTATTTTTCAAATTTTTCAAGATCTGTGATTTATCCTGGAGCATACTAGGAGAGCTACGCCGTCCTTTTGTCTTATTGCTTGTCGCACTAAGATGTGGTTCAATAGCCTCATCATCGGTGCAATTAGTATTGTTAAGACTGCTCTTTCCATTATTACTACAATCTGTTGATACTAACTTTTTTATTTTCTTTACAGTCGGTGATGTAATATGCATAATCAAATTATCAGATACGCCAATTTTTTTAAAAATGTTAATTTTCCTTTCATAGTTGTCAACAGACTTTTTCAGAGATATATTTTCCAAACTGAGTTTCTCGATTTCCTCATTAGCAGTATCCAACTGCAAGGCTAGTTCATGGATTTGTTGTTTTAAGTCTTGTACAAGGGAGTTATCACCAGCCGTAATATTTGGTAAACTTTTCAGAGAGTCACTTAACATGGTTGAGTTCAAATTTGTGTCCCTTTGTAGAATGTCTGACAAATTATTGTATGATCTCCACATAGGCTTTTTTCGTAAAGTGACGTGCGATGAGTTATCCATATTGTAGTTCCTCTTTTTATTTTTTGTCTCGTATATTTCTTATTTATAATATTAGTAGGGATAAAATTAAGGGAAAAATGAAAATAATAATAAAAAAAGAAAAAGACAAAAAGAAGTGGTCTTTCGATACTCGGGTAGGATTTAATAATAATTTTGGTGTAGGTAGTTGTTCCCAACTGCTTAACCACTAGTCCATCACTTCCATACGTGTATTAGTACATTGAAAATTATTGAACTTAATCCTCACGATACCAACGTCTATTGATTTTGTAAACACGTCCTTAAGCGTCAATGTTATGCTATATGTAAGCGTAATACACTAAAGTTCTCCGATCACCCGCAAACTGTCCGCAAAGATTGTTTATAGATTTTAAGTTCATTACTTGTACACAATTGTTAAAATATTCACTTTTTCTTTACTTTTAATTTTCACAACCACTTTTTTAGTAAGCTGACACACTTTTGAGTGTTAAAGTTTCCTTGCATGTAGCAGTAAGTAGTAGGTACGTTAAAAATTTTACTTATGAATTTTAACTGCAACAATAATTATCACTTTGACTCGAATATTTGGAATTATTTTGTGGTTTCCGGATTAGTCCGAGTTTTCACAGTATTTTTAGCATTTATAGTACTATAACCTTCATATAATTTCGATAATATTTATTATTTGAGATTAAAATACGCGGAGCAATACTGCTCCGTCCGATTGCTTCCGCGCTTGCTTGCGAGAATCTGATGATGGAGCAGAAAACTGGGTGACAGGATGTCAGGTACATCATGTATAGTCCGACTATGGATTCACATCATGTTAATCATCATCATCATTAGCAACAAATCAACAGCTCATTACTGAGCGCAGGTCTCCTCTCAGAGAAGGGTCATAGGCCATAGTCTACCACGCTGGCCCAATGCGAATTGGCGGACTTCACATGCCTTCAACAACATTATAAAGAACTCTCAGGTGTGCAGATTTCCTCACGATGTTTTCCTTCACCGTTGAAGCAAGTGATATTTGATTGCTTAAACGCACTTGATTCGGAAAAGTCAGAGGTAGGTACCCGGGATCGAACCTGCGACCTCCCGAGTAGAAGACCACAGTCCTAACCACTAGGCTATCACTGCTTCACACAGGATTCACATGTCGGGGGTGTTTTCAAGTTTTCAATTTTTAGGGTTCCGTACCCAAAGGGTACCAACGGGACCCTATTACTAAGCCTACGCTGTCCGTCCGTCCGTCCGTCCGTCCGTCCGTCTGTCAGCGGGCTATGTATCTCGTAAACCGTAATAGTTAGACAGATGAAATTTTCACATATTATGTATTTCTATTGCCGCTATAACAACAAATAATAAAAATTAAATTAAATTAAAAAAATTAAATTAAAATATTTCCATGGGTAAATGGAAATGTTTTAATTTAATTTTTTTTAACGGAACCCTAAAAGAGCGAGGCCCGACTCGCACTTGGCCGATTTTTAATAATATTATTATCATTTCATTTAAAAAGATAGGTACATTTCAAAGACTTTATTCATGTTTATTTCCCATTAAAGCTAAGATTATTCATTAAAGCCGTATTAAGACGAAGCTTCGGGCCACGTTAGCGCCGCGACGCGACGGTTCCCTTCATCTCAACTTTCCATGAATATCTAATATCCGGCTCTGTGTTTGTCTTTGGTGCTAATATAGACGAACAGTACTACCACAGAGTAAGAATAAGCTGTGGTACTACTTCTTTTATAAGCTACATTGACAATACTCGTTACACCGCAGAAAAGAATACGACGCTGATTTGTTATGTGAGCGAATTGTACGCAAAGTCGATACTATCTTCTGGTGAATATTAGGAGCTAGAAAGTTACAACGTTTGAGCTGCATGTCGGCTGCAAATGTGCAGTTTGGATGCTCTTCTGTTGCAGGTCATATTCGGCTGGAGCGAATTTGTTGAAATTTTCAGGCAATCTTCAGAGAAGCCCAGCGAGCGATTTTGTGAAGTTTAGTAGCGATCGGATCAATAGTTTCTTTTGCTGACTGACCTGACTGACTGACTGAGCTATCAACGCATAGCTCAACTCACTGGATGGATCGGGCTGTTTGGTATATAGATAGCTATTATGACGTAGACATCCGCTAAAAAAGGATTTTCACTACTTTCAAATTAGGGGTTAATGGGGTAAAATAAGGGTTTAAAAAGCGTACTCAACGTGAGCGAAGCCGCGGGCAAAAGTATTGTATAATAATATTGAATGAGCCTCTTTCATGGCGAATTTCATCATACGACTTGTGAAGTATTGCAAACTTGGGTCTTGTGACGTTGTTGCTAAGACTAATTTGCCCCGAGAGGCTGTAAAGTACTGAAACCCGTTTATACCATTATAGCGAGACTCAGTTTAGCAAACATACAGTAACAATATTAACGTATTTGTTTGTCTATTCTCAATGCCAATTCTGACCAAGCGTAATAATTGGGCTGCTTTGAAAGAGTGTGGAAAAGTTCCTTTTTTCACCTTTTCTGTGTTTCTATTTTTCTGATTTTTGTATTTTTTGTATTTTTGATTTGTGTAACCTTATAGAGAGGCATATTCGCTAAGCGAATAATCTCTTAAATAAAGATTAAAAAAAACAATATTAACGTACTTACTTGTTTATTGATTCCACAATTTTATGCCCGAAATACATGTAAGGTTACCAACACGGTACCAGTATCATATTGTCGTGGAAATCTGTGAGGTTGTGTATGTCATATAATCCAGTTTTCCTGCATACTTTGTATATGTAAAAATGGACAACACAGAAAAAGACACAATATCTGGACGAATGATCTCAAGCAGCACAAGACCGTGATCTGTGGCGATCCTTGCAAGAGATCTACGTCCAGCTGTGGACGTCTATCGGTTGATGTGACGACGACGAGCTATGATAGCTAAACTATGGTTTTTTCTTCTTTAGGCGCTTCTTCTTTAGGCGCGTAAAACACTTTTTTGGGTGAGCAAAAAACATAGATTTCGCGTCATCGTGTCCTTTACAATAGTCACCTGGAGATTTCAGTCAGAGTTCAACATTTTAGAAGTTCTCAAACAACCTTGTACAGCGCAGCGAGCAAGCAGCCACCTTCCTTACCGTTTAATGTATGATGTCGCAGGTTCGAATCTCACTCACGAAATCGTGACTGTGCGCTTTTCTTATTTGTTTTTAATTATTAGCGCATATAGTTTTCACTTAACATGGGTAGAATAAGTATGTCACGCACTCTTTAAACATTTCTGTGTTGGTGTCGTGTGATGCGGGTTGTTACGTTCCCTCAAATAATAAGGTTGAGCGAAGCAACGGCTGGGTCACACGTCATGCTCGTGAACGGGTGCCACTGGCGGGAATGGGGCTACTTTATATCTGCCCATCTTAAGATATATTGCATCGTTAGTAGGTATGCATTTTTGGAAATTCCCTCGTGGAAACACTGCATACATTGCATAGTATTTATTGTTTTGTAAACTTGTTTTGAAAAGAGCAACCGACGAGTTTCTTGCTGGTTCTTCTCGGCAGGAAGGGCACTCCGAACCAGTGGTAGAGTCCGACAATTCAATAGCACTTGTAAAAAGTTTATTTGAATAGAAAATATTTCTATTATATTCTATTCTACACTTCTTCTATCGGCAGTCCCTATGACTGCCAATTTTTTTTATGTGTTGCTGTCATCCTCTGACATAATGTCAGAGACCTCTTTAATGCTCCTTGTTTTGCTCTAAATATGGGCCAACTGCCAACTCACGACGATCGTGAAGTGGTGATAACATTTTAATACTATGTGGGTCTGTATTTTTTAGCTAAACTGTGTTCCAAGTGAAAGTTTCATTAGTACTCACTCGTAGTTTGAAATAATACACCAGTTCACTTGTACCCAGTCTACATCCAGTATATTACTGGATATTCACGAATTTTAAGTTGCTAAAATTTTGTAATAGAATTATTTATGTATACCTACTTACATAATCAAAAAATTAAGAAATTAGAATTAAAATTAACTTTAGCGTTGGAGAACAGCTTCACTCGTGTGGAATTAGAAATTGCGGAAATTTAGTTTATCTAGGAACTTAGAAAAATCCTGAAATCTAGCTGATGCCCGCGACTTCGTCCGCGTGGATTAAGTTCTTAAAATCCCACGGGAATTCTTAGATTTTCCGGTATAAAAAGTAGTCTACGTTAATCTCCAGGTCCTTGAGGACCGACGTGATTTTTGCATGGGTATAGTTGACTATACCCATGCAAAAAATCACGTCGATCCGTAGCTCGCATTTGCAGTGTGATTGAAGGACAAACCAATAAACAAACACGCTCTCGCATTTACAATGTTAGCAAGATTGTAATTACATGAAAGTAGATAATTTTAATAAAGATGTCACTGTATCCGGGAAAATAATTGTCAAAAAGCATGGAACTTTGTTGAAAGGCTAGTCAAAAAAATAATTTTATTATAGGTACTCGTAAAAAAGAGCATAATATATATTTTTTCATTTTATTTTTTTCTCCGAACTATCTAATAATGACTGTGATCTATTTGTCTTTTATATTCTACGTTGAATTTTATTTTGTACTATGATATAAAGGCATGAAACCCGTGAAGAGAAGGATGAAAAGAAAACAAGGGAACTGAATTGGTAGAAAAACGATTAATCAAATTGTGTGATTGTCTTCCACTCCAATTCTTTGCTGTCTTTAGGATTTTATTTATTTGGGTCGAACCGTGCAATCCTCGAACTTTGCTCCATAAACATATAGCCTCAATACCTTTGTTCGAGGAGCGGCTGAAATCCGAAAAGTCGACAGTTCTAACACCACCCGTTGCACCAATGCCGTACCCACTCCTACTACAAGCATTGGTAGATTCATCGACTATTCAAAAGCACTTGTAAAAGTTTATTTGAATAAAAAATATTTCTATTCTATTCTATTCTATTACGCTCATTTGGAGGCGAAAGGGGATTTTTAGTCACTAACTGTTTCTCGCGACTTCATGTAAAATAAAAATCCCGAACTCCTTGTTATATCGAGATAAAGTAGGCTATGACACTCTCCAGCAGGCTAACATGTACGCCACGAGAAAAGTTTGTCTACTCATTTACTCGTGAACCACTAAGGGATATCCCGAGAAAACAGGTAGACAAAATTTTCTCGTGGCGCGCATATTCGCCCTACGTCCTGAACTTTACCCAAAAAATCATTTCGATCCGTAGCTCTGTTGCTACGTGATTGAAGAACAATCCAAGAACAATCCAAGTAACATATTTTCGCATTTATTATATTAGTTAGGATATTTACGTTGCTAATATTAATTCTTTTCTAAATAATTTAATATAAAAAAATATTTTTAAACAACCTACTACAAATTCCCACTTTACTACATTACACACACACTATACAAAGTATTTAATTTATTGTTGATATTTTAAAAACCGCTCGACCGATTTCGCCTGGGGAGTATACCCTTTCAAACAAAAAAGAATTTTCCAAATCGGTTCAGGCGTATTCGAGTAATTGGCGGACATACATAAAAAAAAGATTCCAACGAATTGATAACCTTCTCCTTTTTTGAAGTCGGTTAAAAAACCCGTGTGTAGTTACCGGTCAAATGACACCAGCCCCTCTAGCCAAGTTGACTATCTATCATCGTCACGCTATAGAAAACTCTTGAAATGTATGGGAATTGTAGAACGCTATCGACAAGTCACGTGGCTATAGAATAATCGTAGCCAAGTTTACAAGTCAGCTGTTCGCTCGACGAAATACAGGGTGGGCCAGACCAGGTGGATATAAATTTTTTTTTAGATTGTTGACTTAGGGGCCTACCAGGACCCGCAAGGAAAAAAATCGGTTCCCAGCCGATTACGAGAAAAAAATTTTATTTGAAATTTTGGAATATCATTACCTTGACGAACTTTTAATTTTTCCTGTGACAATTTCCGCAATTTTTTTATGGAATATCTTTATCTAATAACTGTGCTCTCTTAAGAAAAAATTCCAGTCTGATTAGCTGGTTTTAAGAGCATTAAATTTTAAATTATTTCTCTCCGGTCGTGTCGAATTTTCCGTCCCATCGGGCTATGAGAGTAATGAAAAAGAGAGTGAGCCTGTGTTCGCGCACACACTTGTGCACTTTAATATCTCCCGCACAGATGGCTAATCTTTCTGGAGATAGGCTTCTGCTGTGGCCGAAATTCGGAATAATAAAACATTGTTATGATTATGTGATACCGTCATTCATCATTAAAGGATTAATGTCCTCCCTTCCAAATTTCGGCCACGGTGGCAGCCTATCTCCAGAAAGATTAGCCATCTGTGTGGGAGATATTAAATTGCACAAGTGTGTGCGCGAACACAGGTGCACTCTCTGTTTCATTACTCTCATAGCCCGATGGGACGGAAAATTCGACACGACCGGAGAGAAATTAGGCACAGGACCAACGGCTTTACGTGCTCTCCAAGGCACGGGGTGAAACAACGCCAAATTCCGAACTCCGGGCTAGTACTGAGAATTTCTTATCGGAAAACCCCAATACTTGGTTTGGTCCGACCCGAGACTCAAACCCGGGACCTCGTCGGCCGCAGTCGAACACGCTTATCACTAGACCTACGAGGCAGTTAAAATTAAAGGACATACTGCAGTCTCCACAAACAATTAACATTTTTTTCAATAAGGTCGATATTTAGACGAATGAGGAACGAAGACTTTTGAAAAATCATAACTTTTTATCCGGCACATTGACATACAATTTTTCTTTTGGCAATCGAAAGAAACTAAGTTGCTACAGTTTTTAAAAAATCACCAGTGTTATGAACCTCTTCTTTTTTTTAAATGGAATTTTAAAGTTTTCTGTAGATTTTGTATGAACTTAATTTTCTTGAAATAATTTAAAATTTAATGCTCTTAAAACCAGCTAATCAGACTGGAATTTTTTGTTAAGAGAGCACAGTTATTAGATAAAGATATTCCATAAAAAAATTGCGGAAATTGTCACTGGAAAAATTAAAAAAAAAATTAAAAGTTCGTCAAGGTAATGATATTCCAAAATTTCAAATAAAATTTTTTTTCTCGTAATCGGCTGGGAACCGATTTTTTCCTTGCGGGTCCTGGTAGGCCCTTAATCAACAATCTAAAAAAAATTTATATCCACCTGGTCTGGCCCACCCTGTATAATAAATTTTAGCGTTTCTATAATGTTGATAGCTACATCTCATACAATTGGAAGCCAAGTTGCAATTTTGACAAGCGCTTACGATTTGAAGTTGAAGTTTTCGAACGCTATCGAAGCGATCGTCAAGCCCCTATAGAAAACGCTACAAAATGGCGAATTTTGAATCAGCTGATCCAAAACAAAAGTATAGGCTAGGTTTGTTTGTTGAATAGGTTGCAATAAGAGCTGCTGCTGAACTGCTGGGTTGCTGTCGTTGCTGATGATGATATCCCTTAGTCTTGGTGACTTGCTGAAGTTATGTTATCGAGATTTAACTATTAATGTCCCCTTATCTAATATTATTCATTATTTGGTAACTCATGCCATTATAATCTTGGATGGAAATACCACTACATCTTACAGTTAAATGTTTCATTATCAACCTTTAGAATATGTCCACTGCTGGACATAGGTCTCCTGCATGGACCTCCACAGGCTTCGGTCTTGCGCCGCCTGAATCCAGCGGCTCCCTGCGACTCGCTTGATGTCGTCGGTCCACCTAGTGGGGGTCTGCCAACACTGCGCTTACCGGTTCGGGGTCGCCAATTCAGCACCTTGGGACCCCAACGACCATCAGCTCTTCAAACTATGTACTCCGCCCATTTCCACTTCAGTTTCGCGACTCGTTGAGCTATGTCGGGACCGTAGGCTTACTTTTTATCCCGGAAATCAAAGAATTCCCGAGTGATTGTAAAAACTCAATCCACGCGGACGAAGTCGCGGGCATCAGCTAGTATAGTATAATATTCATCGGTGACTTTGGTTCTCCTGCAGATCTCATTTCTGATTTGATCTCGCAGTTAAATGTTTACTAATTAAAAAATTAAACTCATATTTTGTTGTTTTAATACTGTACTTTATTAATAGTAAAAACCTTTATCATTTTAAAGACACTGCCTGTGAGGAAGATGTATTTATTTAAATCTTAAACACAATGTTGTACTATAATCTATATAATATACATACTATTACATAATATATAAAAATCAATTAATTGAACAGCAAGTTCATTCAAAAATCTTTTCCTAGATCAACCTATTTAGACGTCCGTGCTGGACAAAGGTGGACAGGTGCACAAAGTTTTCGTATTGTAGAAAACCTTTACAACTTAATTTATTATTTATAATGTTAATAGTGTAATCTTAAGCTTAATATATTTCTAAGATTTCTAAAAGGTCTCCTGCATGGACTTCCACAGGCTTCGGTCTTGCGCCGCCTGAATCTAGCGGCTCCCCACGACTCGTTTGATGTCAGAGGTCCACCTAGTAGGGGGTCTGCCATCACTGCGCTTCCCGGTGCGGGCGGGGTGGCCACTCTAGCACCTTGGGACTCCTACCACCATCAGCTCTTCAAACTATGTGCTCCGCACATTTCCGCTTCAGTTTCGCGACTCGCTGAGCTATGTCAGTGACTTTGGTTCTCCTACGGATCTCTCAAAAATGGGTAGACCGATTGACAGATACTGAGACAACCACTTATGAAAATGCTGGTCTCAAATATTCTGTCAAATTGTCTAGAACCCTATTTAATCGTGCAAAAACTTCGTTTCGGTTTTCCTCCATTTCAATTCTTCGCGATTCTAATCGGAGCCTTTCCATATCCCTCTGATGGTGATTTTGTTCCCGGACTTCCTCCAGTTGCAGCCGGTAATTCTCGACGCCTGCGAACTCGCTTGTGGCTTGTTCGAAAGGCGTCTGTGCCCTCCGTGTGCGCGCTCGAAGCAGCCTCTCCCGTCGCGGCGTAGACCCGATGGGCGAAGGGTTTGCCGGATGCCGCTGTCTTCGTGGAGCCCCTGAAGTTGTGGCGATGGGAGAAATTGTCGACTGCGTCGGTGTAGCGACTGTACTATATTTACATTACCCATTTCACTCACTTTTTTATTCTATTTAAAAAATTGAGACGTATTATGTTTATTAATATTTGACGTTACTTTTGTGACTGACGTTTAAAAACGCTAAGCATAGACAATGACATATATTTTTTCTCTCCACGGGATAGACTGAGCGCTCCAATTAATCGTTTTCCATGGTGGCTTTCGTCAAAACGTTTACGATCAGAGAAAGTGAATAGACAATAAACCTATGTAACTTGGCTAGAGTTGCTGAAGTGATGCTGCAATCTATTTTGCACCTCATAAATGGACAAAATTACGTGCTATATCCGTGATCCGCAAGATAAGCTCAGCTCTGGATTTGTGTAGTGTACAGAGTAATACTCCCGGTTATCAAACAGCAAAATGTCCGGTATATTTTGCTGTTTGTTATCCGGTACTAAAGTTCGGCCGTTCAGAGAATGCGTTCCTGACACCTATCAGAAAAATATTGTTTACCAAGTTATTTGACACTCAGTTTGGCACAAAATTATAACAATAATTGATTATTGATATAATAATGTTGTTCTAATGCTCATCAATTGTTAAAACGGTAAACAACCAGCAATAATATTTTTATCGTAACTGCAACGCCATTACAAAGTTACGTCGTCAGTTCAATCGCGACGTGTCAGGAACGCATTCTCTGAACGGCCGAACTTTAGCAGCTTCTGTTACTTTACTATAGTTTACTGTTGTGACTGTGACGTCACCTGGGTCACAGCTGAAAATCTTCGCCTGGCATTGTATGCATTTTTACAAGCTTTTATTTAGCTTGACCAGTTTATTTATTTATTTGTTTGTTTGTTTGTGTCAAATCTTGCAAGATGAATTAGACCCACTTCCCGGTTTCTGATCGAGCTCAAATTTTGCATTTATGTTTAATCGGATGACAATGCAATATTATTGTGACAAGGAGCTGATCTGATGATGGAGACGGAAGATGGCTATCGGAACTCTGTAATAAAATGACGTAACCCCATCGAGTTTGGGCTCGTTTGATTCGTCATAACAAGTACTCTGATCCTAGATGATATCCAGAGTCTAATGATGTAGCTACTAAAAGCTTGCATTTAAAAATAAAAAATTTAATTTACTTACACTTGTTTTTGCATCTGACGCAGCGCAGGGTATAGTGTTGAGCTGTACTGTACACCCTTTTTTAGTGGTGTTACAGACGAAATGCTAGTTTTCTGTGTGTCACCATTGATGAATAAATACACTCTGTTGCATTGAATTCGATCACTTAAAGTATCTTTGGTTGCTTAGTAAATAACTTGATATTGATTCTTTTTTTGCAATGTATTTTTTCATTTGATTAATTGCACGTGCTAGCCACTAATAATAAACGTTCCAAATTCAAATTCAATTCTTTTTTAAGAAAGATTTTCTTTCATTTTGCATATCGAACACCATTCAAACGCGGGAAAAAATTATAAATTTCGACGTTATTCATTTTGAATACAATAAAGTAGTGTTTAAGTGTATAAAAATTGTATTTCGAGATGGGAAACAATCTGATAATAGCATCTAAAGTCGTCGCACTTCTTAACGAAGGTTTTAACAAGTGCTATGTTGCACGGCGCCTTGGAATCACACGTTCCAAGGTTCAAAGAGTATGGAAAAGGTTCCAAAAGACTGCTTCTCTTGGTAGAAGGCCTGGTTCTCGTGGAAAAAGATGTACTGATCCAAGAGACGATCGATTTCTCATCATGACAGCTCTAAGAAATCGTCATAAATCTTACAATGAGCTAAAAAATCACCTACAAGAAGTAAGATCAGTGACTATTAGCAATTGGACTGTAAGAAAGAGACTCTTGGACGCGGGTTTACATTCACGAATACCCGCTAGGGGCCCAAAATTGCTCCGTACTCATCGTGTAGCCAGACTCAGGTTTGCACAAAGTTTGTTATTATGGACTAATGAGGATTGGAATAGGGTTCTCTTTTCTGATGAGGCTCGTATATGTTTACACGGGGAAGATAGAAGGCGTAGAGTGTTAAGAAGACAAGGTGAATGTTTTTCCGACGCATGTTTCGAAGAAATCTCACCGTATGGAGGTGGTTCTGTAATGTTTTGGGCCGGAATAACTTCCCAGTCTCGTACAGAGATAGTTTTTTTTGGAAAATGGTACACTAAATGCACATCGGTATATCACTGAAATTCTTGTTCAACATGCGCAACCCGCTTTGGTTGCTATGGGTGACAGATCAATTTTTATCGATGATAATGCGCGACCACATCGTGCCTCTCATGTCTCCGCCTATATGGAAGAGGTCGGGATCCGTCGATTTGATTGGCCGGCGAGAAGTCCCGACCTTAATCCTATAGAACATCTATGGGACAATCTAAAAAGGAAGGTCCAAGCAGTTACGCCAGTGCCACACAATCTCACGGAGTTGAAAACGGTGATTCAAACTCAATGGAAACTACTACCACAAGAAACCATCAATAATTTGATCAGAAGTATGACCACAAGAATAAAAGCTGTTGTTATTTCGAGGGGAGCACATACTAAATACTAATTTTAACCAATTTAAATTGTACAACGTATGTGTATATAATAAATTAATGATTAACATGTCATATTTTTAATATTAACATTTAGTAATGCCTATGTGATTCAGTTTTTTTATTAAATCCTTCTCTGAATTCAAGATGTTATGGTTTAAAACGAAGATAAACAATAAAAAACACACACAAACTAAGAAACAACTAGTATTGAACCATCATTCGCTATAAAATATATTGATAACTAAAGGCGTAAGTGATCGAATTCAATACAACAGAGTTTATATTTTCTTTCTTTCTTTCAATCATGTGGATGCATGGCGCCTCAGACCGGTTGCCACTTGTTTCGTATTCCACGGGCGACACCGTAAAATCACGCTGCAAACTATCGCAATAGGTTTCAGAAACAGTACACCGTGAAGCAGTGATAGCCAAGTGATTAGGACTGTGGTCTCCTATTCGAGGGGTCGCAGCGCAGGTTCGATCCCGGGTACCTCTGACTTTTCGGAGTCAAGTGCGTTTAAGCAATTAACTATCACTTGCTTCAACGGTGAAGAAAAACATCGTGAGGAAACATGCATATCTGAGAGTTCTTCATAATGTTCTCGAAGGTGTGTGAAGTCCACCAATTCGCATTGAGCCAGCGTGGTGGACTATGGCCTATAACCCTTCTCTGAGAGGAGATCTGCGCTTAGTAGTGAGCCGTTGATGGGTTGCTAATGATGATGATGATGATGACACCGTCAGGAAGATATAACTACGTTGCCACACGTGATATAAATAACATACCCTGTATGTTACTAGTTTACGTATGATACTTGTAAGGGACATGTTAATGAAAACGTTGTGAATAGGTTACACTTAATGCCTTTATTGAAACTACAAATGCGCAATGTATCGCGAACAACGAACGCCGTTAAAACCTTCACGTGAAGCACCTACTGCGCGTCACTAGCGGCGGTTTGCAGATACTTAGTCGGAGTGCTTGAAACTTTTGTAAACAGCTGATCGCTTTGAAATGTACATGGCTGGAAAAAAAAAACACCGATGAATGATTCCAAAGCTGAGTGACTCAGGATCATGTACCCTGGTTCCAGTTTTCGTTAGTATGTCTCTTCTTCTTCTTCTTCTTCTTTATCAACCTATAGACGTCCACTGCTGGACAAAGGTCTCCTGCATGTACTTCCACAGGCTTCGGTCTTGCGCCGCTTGAATCCAGCGGCTCCCTGCGACTCGTTTGATGTCGTCGGTCCACCTGGTGGGGACCAGTGTCTGCCAACACTGCGTTTCCCGGTGCGAAGTCGCCACTCCAACACCTTGGGACCACAACGACCATCATCTCTTCGAAATATGCCTACCTGCCTACCCGCCCATTTCCACTTCAGTTTCGCGACACGCTGAGCTATGTCGGTGACTTTGGTTCTACTACGAATCTCCTCATTTCTGATTTGATCTCGCAAGGATATACCGAGCATAGCTCTCTCCATCGCTCGCTGAGTGACCCTGAGCCTTCTTATGAGGCCCACAGTTAGCCACCATGTCTCGGATCCGTAAGTCATCACTGGCAACACGCACTGTTCGAAGACTTTAGTCTTCAAGCACTGAGGGATTTTGGACTCTCTGTATGTCTGTGGAGTATGTCTCTTACAACCTGTAATTTTAGTACGTTAGCTTATCAGGTATTTACCTAGTTGCTGAGTGATGGTAAGAGAACCATTCCGTCGTCTCACATCGACTATAGTTAGCTAGTTAGGTCAGATTAGGACAGCAAAGCCAGTTACAATGTAGCACTCTGTCGACACACTTAGACCCCCTGTTACGGTTAGTTAGTTTGTACAAAGTTACTACACGTCTGCTTTACGTTGGCCGTCGACAAACATCACAAAATTACGTCATACTGGACCGCTGACAAAAAATTATTTGTTACTATGACTGTGAGGAATGATTTCTTTTCTGGCAATGATGCAGTCTTGAATGTCGAAGGGTGTGATTTCTAATTTCTTATTTTTCTCCTCTTCGAAGAAAGTCATTAATTAAACTAACTAGTGGTTCGCCCCGAACTGAGACCTCGCGGTAACGGTATCCCATGATTATTCATTCAATCGATACATGACGACCAAAACTAACATTATTATTATGCCCGTTTTCACCAAACATACCTAAATCATCCCCTATGTAGGAGTCTCTTTACGTAGGTAGCTCCAAAACACAATCCTAAGTCCTAACATCCGTCCCAATGTCCTTTTAGGTGGCCCGTACAGGATCGTGATAAAGAAGTTGACAGTAATCATCACCTAACTTATCATAGGTAGCCCGTAAAGGTTAGGGAACGTCAGTGAAAACATTGAATTATTATGTAGGTACTAACGAGTGAAAACGGGTTAGGGGCATCTGTACAAATCGTCGTCTATCGACGCGAATAGAAAATATACAAAATGCAGCAATTAATAGTTTATTGAAGTTTGATATTTAACTAAAGAATAATTTTAATTGAATAATATGTTAATTATTATATTATGTACCTAAATAATAATGCTCGACGCAAAACTGTTTTTGGGATGGATCGTAGTCGTAACTCCTACGAGTAGTTCCATGGAATAGTTAATGACTGCGCCATCTATTAGCATTATTGTGAAGCTATGTGAAATTTACTGATGCTCATTAAAAATTAAATAATCTCGTTTCTTTATAATATTCATATAATTTTAGTATTTGTTGTTCAAGTACAGGATACAATTGAAGTAAGAAAATAAGTACAACTTGAAAATATATAGCCAATTTTCCAGAGAGCGTCTTCAAGCGAGCGTATTAAATCGCCACTTTGAAAGCCCCCATTTCGCCAATTTTAGGAAAATAAAAAAAAAAATACGTTTGTACTCTGTTCCAAATTGTCTTTAAAATGATACACAGAAAACCTATGAATCGCAAATAAAAAAAAATTTCTTCGCATTCGCTTCTATGAGAGCCCCCCTGAAATAAAGATTTTTATAACTTTTTAAGCCATTTTCGGCTGGAGGCCATCGGTTTACATATTATATCTAAATTTGAAGTAATTACGTTCAGTAACTCAAAAGTTATAAGGCTCTGACAGACGGACGGACGGACGGACGGACGGACGGACGGACGGACAAGTGCAAATCGCTCTAGTAAACTCAGAGACCTCGCTTCGCTCGGTCAATAAATAGTATGTGCTGCAAAACTTTTTTTTAGGGTTCCGTACCCAAAAGGTGCCAACGGGACCCTGTTAAAGCTAAGCCTCGGCTGTCCGTCCGTCCGTCTGTCAGCGGGCGGTATCTCGTAAACCGTAATAGATAGACAGTTGAAATTTTCACATATTGTGAAATTTCTATTGCCGCTATAACAACAAATAATAAAAATTAAATTAAATTAAAAATAAAGGGGGCTCCCATACATGGAAAAGGAGTCGAAATAAAATTTTATTTTTTTACCCCGGCATGTTGGGTGTCATTGTCTAGAGCTCATTAAGTGGAGTTCAAATATTTTTTTTTTATATTTTAACTACAAAAATGAAGAAATGGGTGGCCGCCAAAGTTGTCGGCTTTACACCAATTTTGCTAGGGGGTCTATCTTAAAAACTAAACTAGTTAGGAATTTGAAATTTTGGTATATTATGTACTATATAGTGTATTTAAACAACAAATACTGAAAACACCTAGAATAATGCGGTTTGTAAGTTGTGACCAAAACAAACGAGCATTTTATCCCCATATGCTAATTTAGTACTTTCTAAGAGATTAAGATAAGATTTGGTCATATGTACGGAACCCTAAAAGAGCGAGGCTTGACTCGCACTTGGCTGATTTTTTATGCCAAATTTTAGCCCGATATGTGCGTTGTTTTGAGTGGTTTGAGCTGTGCGTTGATATACCAGTCAGTCAGTCAGTCCGTCAATCAGTTAATCACCTTTTCTTTTTATTTATTTAGATCAATAATTTATAGTAAGGATTTTGACAAAATTATAATAGTCAATTTGAGTCGTATACAATACGTACTTCTATTTTCTTTTTCGTACTTTATTCATAATAATGAATTATAAGGTTAAACATTATTCAAACCGTTATAATTATCATCTCTGTAAGCCCTTTTAAGACCCGATTATGAAAATAATGGTGCTTTAAATCTAATTAATCGCTGAAGAACTGTCCTAAATTACATTTCCACGAAACTGAATTACCTGCTTTTATGATGTCCATTTTACTAAATCTTCTCTTTTATTATCTTTTTATTATGACCATTTTTTTTTTCAAAAGTAACTAAGTATTGAGTTGCTGACCGACGCGACGTTAGGAAGCCTCAAAGATAAATAAATAAACTGAAATAAATAGCCATTTTTTCCCCAAATTAGATTAGTGGAATACATTTTAAGCCTCAAAGATATTGGACGTAAAATAGCTTACACATAGCTCGAACAAATAATGGTTTTGGAACCCCAACGCTGGTGGGTGTTGGAGTGGTGACTGGTGACCCAGCACCGGAAAGCGCGTTGTTGGCAGACGAACTCAGGCGGCGCAAGACCTAGGCCTGTGAAAGAGACCATTTTCCAGCAGTGGTCGTTTATTAGCTGACTAGCTTTTGAACGCGGCTTCGCTCACTTAAAGTTCAATTTTTCAAGGTTATTTTTTAGGGTTAAACTTACCCAAAGGGTGCCAACGGGACCCTATTACTAAGCCTCCGCTGTCCGTCCGTCCGTCCGTCCGTCTGTCAGCGGGCTATATCTCGTAAACCATAATAGATAGACAGTTGAAATTTTCACATAATATTGTGTATTTCTATTGCCGCTATAACAACAAATAATAAAAATAAAATTAAATTGAAAAATAAAGGGGAGCCCCCGTACAAGGAAAAGGAGTCGAAATAAAATTTCATTTTTTTACCCCGGCATGTGGGGTGTCATTGTCTAGAGCTCATTAGGTGCAGTTCAAATATATATATTTTTTATTTTTTAGCTACAAAAATGAAGTAATGGGGGGCTGTCAAAGTTTTCGATCTAAATATGTATCTAGTTTCAAAAAATGATTTGGTCTTATGTACGGAACCCTAAAAGAGCGAGACCCGACTCGCACTTGGCCGATTTTTACCCCTTTCTTAGTCGATGCCGAAGTCATAATAACTATCTGTATGCCAAATGTCAGCCTGATCCGTCCAGTGGTTCGAGCTGTGCGTTGATAAATCAGTCAGTCAGTCACCTTTTCCTTATATATACTTATAATTATTATAGATGAAGATGAATCAATTAATCAAAGCATTTACCCGAATTATGTGCGCCAGCTCACATCGGGCCAGCGTGGTGGACTATGGCCACCACGCTGAGAGGAGACCTGCGCTCAGTAGTGAGCCGTTGATGGGTTGCTAATGATGATGATGATGATGATGATGACTCGATTCATAAAAATTTTAACTCAGACTTAGTATTTTTTATTCAAATAAACTTTTTTACAACTGCTTTTGAATCGTCGATGAGTCTACCACTGGTTCGGAATGCCCTTCCTGCCGAGAAGAACCAGCAAGAAACTCGGCGGTTGCTCTTTTCAAAACAACTTTAATATGCTATGTATGCAGTGTTTCCACAATGAGGGGAAGCTCGACAAAAGCACACCTAATTATAATTCAACACATGTTAAGACTGGCATACAGAAAATAGCCCCATTTCCGCTGGGTATGTGCACAATACTGTGTTCCTTGTACGACTAATTGTTCACGTGTACACGCGCATTCAGCGCGATGCCAGCTCAATAGTTTTCGTAATCGTAACGCCAAGTTTCTGTTTCAGGCTAATCGCGTTACCGTTTGTTTGAAGCTTTAGCCGGCTACGGGCGAATGTACGGCGTACTGAGTGCTTGTATAAAGTTTACCTAAGTGCAGTGAGGACGCTTATCTCTGGATCAGGTGTGGCAGACAATTCCTACACTCAAGTTTATGTGCTGGCGGCTTGCCAGAGCGTTGGCTCCAACATTCGCTGAAACTTGTTACGCCTTGGCCAAGGTTTCGTATTCTATTACGGCGAGCATTGTTTGCGTACTTAGAAAACATACGGTTTCAAAGTGCGAACGTTTTCAAGCGACGAAAAATAGGAGGCGGTACTCAAATCTTCGCATATGTATATTTTTAACCGATTTCAAAAAAATTGCGTACACGTATTGTAACCACCCTAGTCCTTCGTACAAAGGAATTTTTCATGTTTGATAGTACTAAAAATTGTTGATTAAATTTTATCAAAATCGGTACAGTAGTTAAGTTACGAGATGCACTTTCACATGAGATCATAAAAATAATAATTTTAGGAACTTCAATTTTCATGTCATATAATTTAAATTTGACGTTGACGCTATTCTGTAGAACGATATACTGTAAGGGAAGGCAGCGACGACCGCAGCGTCGTTGACGCGCGGATCGTTCGTATATAAGAAAGAACATTGTTCGTGTTTGGGGCATATGTTCAGAGATTTAAACATACACATACTGTATTATGAGAAATGTGAAGTGGTATGTAGTGACATACTTTATATCAATTATTATTGATAAAGTACAAGGGGCGATACACGAAATCTATTATGAGTGATACCTAATCTGACGTTGGAAGCTGCTTAATGGATGGGGAGCTCTAGCGCCTTGGTGCTTTATGAACCTGTCTTTGGGCTAGCGACCGACGATTTCAGATGAAAATTGATCTATATCGCGATGCTCTATGCTGAGTGTTGTGTCAACCTGTAGGTTAGATGCCGAGATAGGATAAGCTTAGGATGGGCTAATACACTTGCCAGTCCGGGCTGTCTGGTCCAGGTGTCTGATTCTACTTTCGAACTTGCTCTGACGTTAAGTTGGAGCCTATCATCACTTCGTGGTGACAACCAACTGTTGGGTGCTGAGATAGGATGAAGCTAATGATGGCAATTGCTATTATGGTTTTGTCTGGTCCAGGCGTCCGACACCAACCTCGAACTAGACTCTTACGTTGTTAGAGTCCTTCACCACTCCGTGGTGACTTCACGCAGTATAACTATTAACATCACGCAGTATAACTATTAACCTACAACCAACTATACATGAGAGGAGCTCACCTCTATAAAAAGTCTCAGTGGATCACACCACTATAAAAAAGTCTTGTGGAAACACACCACGGTTAAAAAAGTGTCTTCAGTGGATCACACCACTTTAAAAAGTCTTGTGGAGCACACCACGGTTAAAAAAGCCTCGCACATTCGTGTGTGAGTGAATGATGACAGTGTGAGGGGGGGGCTCAAGGTTTGATGGTATTTCAGGGACTTGTAAACATTCCTGATTATTGACAAATAATTACCTAAAATAATATATTATGTATGTTTATGAAATTTAAGCTGCGATCTCATTGCGTCAATTATTATAATAATACATTATTGTTTTAATGGACGCAACTGAGTGGTCCTTGATGTACCACAAAAGGTAGGAGCTCACCATCGTTTGGCGTGTAGGGAGCCAACGATCATCATTTCATTTTTTTACAATGAAATGATGCCATCCTTATTTCGAACGTTGCCTGTGGACTCAAAGGAACTTGAAACAACGATGTGTAGTGTAGACGTTCAAAGTGATGTTGAATGTCGAGGTGCATAAGTTGCGACGTAGGTTCTTTTGATGTTAACCCCATAGAAATAATTGTGTCTCTCGACATCAGTGTTGAGTCTCGTGATAATGGTGCAAACCGGTATCATTCATACTGGATTTTAAACATTCTTTAATATAAACCAATACGGGAACCCACTAAAATCTAATACGAACTCTTGCATATGTCGCCTAGGTCTTATGAACTCATTAATTCTGACGCTCTAAAAGTTCTTGGGTTAATACGATCACAACATTATAAAGGGTTCTACCACTAGCGAATCACGTGCCATTCTAAAGACATAATTGGAAATTAGAAAGATCAATAGGAATAATAGGGTAGAGATTTTCGTAGGGTACTTAGTTCAGTTACAGTATGTATGTTAAATATTAGTATACATTATTGGAACTGCAAAATATTCACATATTATGATCTATCTTTCAAACAAATATCCAACGTTTTATACGTGTATGTAATTGTATGTATGTATGGGACTACCTGGGAAGTATACTCTTTCAAACAAAAAAAGAATTTTCTTAATCGGTCCAGGCGTCTACGAGTAATCGGTGAATATACATTAAAAAAAATAAAAAAAAGATTCCGACAATTGAGAACCTCCTCCTTTTTTAAGTCGGTTAAAAATAACGTTATGTCATTAAAATTTTTCTATGTAGGTACTTTTGTATTGACACGATAAGCTGCCGTAAGGGCGGAGGTCAAATCTAATCATTTGAAACTCAATCCGGACCAATCGATCGTTGAACGAATACACAAATTCGGGCTCGGTCGCATTCCCCAATCAACTTGAATAAATCATTCATTCATTAGGTCAGTAATACATTTTATAGATCGCTCATTAATAAGTCAATAATTTGAAATTGAATAGCAACAGTTGGATTGCAAATTAAATTTAATTTAATCAAATCAAGAATTATTAAGCACAGAAAATGAAAAGCATATAGCATTATAATTACTTTCATAGAATATTAAAGTAGCCGAAAAAATACTATGTTCTTGTTAATATATAAGTAAAATAAATGTTACTTTTGATCTTTTTCAATCCTACTAATATTATAAATGCGAAAGTTTGTGAGGATGGATGTATGGATGTTTGGATGGATGGATGGATGGATGGATGGATGTTTGTTACTCTTTAACGCGACAACAAATGAACCGATTTTGCTGAAATTTGGCACAGACATAGATTATAGTCTGGAATAGCACATAGGCTACTTTTTATCCCGGAAAAGCAAACAGTTCCCGCGGGATAGCATCGCTATTTTTTACGCATTTGTCCTTCATAATACGCGCAATGGAGTTTTAGATTGACGTGATTTTTTGCACAGGTAAAGTTAAGGGCCTGAAAAATGACAACGGCTACTTTTTATCCCGGAAAAACAAACTGTTCCTGCGGGATATTAATATACTACTTTTCACTCATTTATCTTTCAATTATGCGCCAGCGGAGTTACAGATTGACGTGGTTTTTTGGATAGGCATAGTTGATGACTTGAAAAGTGACAAAGGCTACTTTTCATCCTGGGAAAGCAAACAGTTCCCGCGGGATATTAGTGTGCTACTTTTCACATATTTATCCTTAAATCAGGCGCCAACGGAGTTACAGATTGACGTGGTTTATTGGATAGGCACAGTTGAGGACTAGAAAAATGACAAGGGCTACTTTTAATCCCGGGAAATTAAACAGTTCCCGCGGGATATTCATATGCTACTTTTCACATATTATTTCTTCAATTGTGCGCCAACGAAGTTACAGATTGACGTGTTTTTTTTATAGGCATAGATGAGTACCTGAAAGTGAAAAGGCTTTATCCCGGGAAAACAAACAGTTCCCGTGGGATATTCGTATGTTACTTTTCACATACTTATCCTTCAATTATGCGCCAACGGAGATTTAGATTGAAGTTTTATATTGTTTTTAGCACAGGTAAAGTTAAGGGCCTGAAAATTGACAAAGGCTACTTTTATCCCTGGAAAACAAACGGTTCCTGCGGGATATTAGTTTGCTACTTTTCACATATTTATCCTTAAATTATGCGCCAATATGCATGCATGCATACATGTTTGTATGTATGTATGTATATATGTATGTATGTGTGTATGTATGTATGTATGTATGCATGCATGTATGTATGCGTGTATGTATGTATGTATACATGCAAGTATGTATGTATGTACTTATGTATGTATGATACTATACAGATTGACGTGGTTTATTGGATAGGCATAGTTGAAGACTTGAAATGTGACAAAGGCTACTTTTTATCCCGGAAAAGCAAATAGTTCCTGCGGGATGGCATCACCATCAAAATCAGTCGAGCGTTTTTAAAAAAAATCTACAATAAATTATATACTTTGTAGTGGCGCGGGCGTTTAAATGTACCCATGCTCCCGAGACAAAAAGTAGCCTGTATTTTCCAGGTCCTCAACTTTACCTGTGTAAAAAGCCACGTCGACTATATGCACTTGCACTTTATATGGTGAAATATTATAACTGCGAAAGTGCGTTGGATTGTCGTGATTTTTGCAGGGGTACCTATAGTTGAGGACCTGGAGAGTGACAGGCTACTTTTTATCCCGCAAAGTCAAAGAGTTCCCGAGGCATTTTAAAGGCTAAGTTCACGCAGACGAAGTTGCGGGCATCAGCTAGTAAGTGTATAAAAAGAGACCCAAAGAAAGTTCTTTACGTTCAAGTTTCAGACTACATCTGGAACAAAAAAAAAGCACTGGAGAAACTAACAAAATTTTGACTAAAGATTTCTTCGTCTTTTTCGAAGATAAAAAGAATATTCATGAATTCTATAATAACTGAGACTATGATTAATTATTTATCATAATATTTGAATTTAGTGCGCAATTATTTTATTATCTCAGCTTGTAGGTAATAATTAGCAAAGTTTTGATTAATGCGTCCCAACAAATTTAGAGATTGACCTTTACGCGAACTGCTTAGCGGGAGGCGGGCAGCGACCTATTTTCATTTAACACAGAATAAATATTAATTAAATTTTGTACTCTAATAAAAATGCAGGGATAGCCAAGTGGTTATAGGACTGCGGTCTCCTATAAAGGGCACGTACCTTGACTTTTCGGAGTTCATTTTTCATCATCATCATCATCATTAGCAACCCATCAACGGCTCACTACTGAGCGCAGGTCTCCTCTCAGAGATGGGTTATAGGCCATAGTCCACCACGCTGGCCCAATGCGAATTGGCAGACTTCACACACTTTCGAGAACATTATGTAGAACTCTCAGATGTGCAGGTTTCCTCATGATGTTTTCCTTCACCGTTGAAGCAAGTGATAGTTAATTGCTTAAACGCACTTGACTCCGAAAAGTCAGAGGTGCGTACCCGGGATCGAACCTGCGACCCCCCGAATAGGAGACCACAGTCCTAACCACTAGGCTATCACTGCTTTCGGAGTTATGTGTGTTTAATTAATTAAATATAATATGCTTCAAGTTTCAACGGTCAAGGAAAACATCGTGACGAAACCTGTACGCCTGAGAGTTCTCCATAATGTTCTCAAAGGTAAGAGAAGTCTTCCAATTCGCATTGGGCCAGCGTGGTGAACTATGGCCTGTAACAACCCTTCTCTGTTAATCATTCACCAGCTTACTCCCCAAGTCAAGCGTGCGTAAAGAAGTTTTAGGTCCGCACTGTGTCTTAGATATGCGAAATGCGCTATGATAGAAAGAGAGAAAGAAAATGTGTGCTCGCACCTCTCTCTCTTACCCCTTCAGTAATATACGAAACGTAACTCTCTCTCTTTCTATTTTCGTAACGCATTCACCAGCTTACTCCCCAAGTCAAGCGTGTGTAAAGAAGTTTTACTTCAAAAAATTTGGAAGAAGAACAATATTTATCTGGAAGAGTCCACATTTTGTAGCGATAAGAATATGTCCTTGTACACGTTCTTTCTATATTTAAAATTAGTTTTTAAGTATGTACAGAATAAATAAATAAACAAATATTCGCCTCGTGTCTCGCCTCTCCACTTATAGCTGATTTACTTAATCAACAAGGACGCTTGTCTCACAGCTTTTTGCCATTGGCGCAAACGTTTTTAAAGATATACATACATCAATTCATAATACACTTCATAACAGGCGTAAGTATGAGGGGGCTGGGTAGTAAAACAGTAGAGTAACATGAAGGGGCTGGGTTGTAAAACAGTAGAGTAACATGAAGAGCTTTAGTAGTAAAACAGTAGAGTAACATGAGGAGGTGGGGTAGTAAAACAGTAGAGTAACATTAGAGGTTGGGTAAAATAACAGTAGAGTGACATGGGAGGTTGGGTAAAAAACAGTAGAGTAACATGGGAGATTGGTAAAAAAACAGTAGAGTTACATGGGAGGTTGGGTAAAAAACAGTAGAGTAACATGGGAGGTTGGGTAAAAAAAAACTTGAGAGGTGTTAAGGGACACCCGGATGGAACGTAGTTCCTTTCGATTAATTAATTTGGCATTGTGTTCGGTATTTTCGCGGTAATATAATGGGTCTCCGTAGCCGTGTAACTTATAAGTTATAAAAAATTAGGGAAAAATTCCACATGTAGAAATTATTTAAAATAAAATTGAAAATAGAAAATTCAGTCTGTCGAGCAGGGATTCGAACCATCGACTTTTAACTGTTAGGCGACTGCAGAAGCCACAAGGCTACGGAGACCCAATATTGTACCGCGAAAATACCGAACACAATGCCTTCAAAAAATGTCGATCCGTCTAGCCCCCTTCCGAGTTCCGCACCGCGCGATAAGGAACTACGTTCCAACAGTAGAGTAGCACGGGAGGTTGGGCAAGAAAACAGTAGAGCAACATGAGTAACATACCACAGATCTGACAAGCAGCTCGATGGTGAACCACACGTTGCACACGAGCTCTATGTAGAAGAAGGCCACGTGCGGCTGGCCGTTGTGGTCCCAGGGCCGCGCCACGGCGGTGCCGTTAGCACCGGCGGGGGGCGGCTGCAGGGGCGGCAGCACGCGCAGGTCGGGGTGCGTCTTCAGGCAGAAGCACAGCACCGACACGCAGATGAAGAGCACCGATATGCACGATATCACCTGCAGCGACAATTATTGACGTCACCAAACTAAACAATAGAATAGAATAGAAATGTTTTTTATTCAAATAAACTTTTTTACAAGTGCTTTTGAATCGTCGATGAGTCTACCACTGGTTCGGAATGCCGTTCCTGCCGAGACTAACTAGCAAGAAACTCGGCGGTTGCACTTTTAAAAATATTTTTACAATATATGTACTTATAGATATTATTCTATGTATGCAAAGTTTCCACAATGAGGGGAAGTTCCACAAAAGCATACGTAATTATTTCTAATTATAATTCAACACATGTTAAGACGGGCAGACAGAATAGCCCCATTGCCGCTGGTGGCACCCGTTCACGAGCATGACGCATGACCCAGCCATTGCTTCGCAATAGTATACCTACATAAAGTATCCATGAATACGCGAATCAATAAGGATTAGAGACATTAGCAGTGATAGTCCAGTGGTTAGGACTACGATCTCCTATTCGGGGGTCGCAGGTTCGATACCGGGCACGCATCTCTGACTTTTCGAAGTCAAGTGCGTTTAAGCAATTAAATATCAAATGCTTTAACGGTGAAGGAAAACATCGTGAGGAAACCTGCACACCTGAGAGTTCTCCATAATGTTCTCAAAGGCGTGTGAAGTCTGCCAATTTGCATTAGGCCAGCGTGGTAGACTATATTATGGCCTATAACCCTTCTCGAGAGGAGACCTGTGCTCAGTAGTGAGACGTTAATGGGTTGCTCACAAACAGAGACATTAAACATTTCTCTGGTGATCTGTCACTTCTGACATTAACGGTTATCTCGATGATAACTGATATAAAGCGTGATATCATCCAGGATCAATGGAATTGACTAATGCAGCGGAAGCTTTGCTTAAACCAAAAAGTATGTCTTTGTTCTTTATCAACCGATAGAAGTCCACTGTGTCTTGTATGGACTTTCACGTATAACATGCCCTAACGACCATGTCATTAGCAAATACCAACTGAGTGATGTACTTGAAGCCAAAGCCGTTCCAATCTAGAAGCTGTCTCCAACGCAACGGTAATTCAAAAAGAGCGACCGAATAAAACGACAAATATCGCCAGGAAGTATCTTGTCATCCAAAATAAAAGAAAAATGATTCTGTTTTCATTTCGGGGAGTTTTTAGCAAAAATCAGCTTTTGCGGACAGGAAGCTGTGTCATCGATCATTGCACATCGCACTCTATGACGGTCCATTTTCTCTTCAAAAGGTACAATTCTTAAGAAATATGCGATTATTCGTTTCAAAACTAGCTGATGTGCGTGATTTCGACTCTTTTCCGAGTGAAACGGGATAAGAATCAAATCAAGGAAATAGACCTATCGCAATCAGATTAATGGATTCGAAACATCTTATGTCAGTCAGTCTTTTTTAATATTTACCATGCTGAACTCTTAGACTGAATTTCCACGGTGCAGTTCGCGGCCCGCGCCCGCAGCGGTTGCGGGCCCGCGGCCTCCGTAGATTGCAGAATTAGAATGCAGATTTGTATGGAAAATGAAGTTTCAATTTCCACGGTGCGGTTTGCGCCCGCGGCGGGCGCAGTACTAGCGGTACCGCAACCGCTGCGGGCGCGGGTGCGAACCGCGCCGTGGAAACCCAGTCTTAGAGGATGAACTTGACTAATGTTCTCCTCTCCCCTCAAAAGAAACGAAGTTTGTGTTCGGAGTGGTTACGACAATAGTGCACCGGGTGGGGTTCGATCCGTCAACCTTTCTCCTAGTGACCCTGTCTGTCCCTGACCTTTTTTTTTATACAGGGTGTCCCCTTTCATAAAAAGGGTCCTTTTTTGCTATTCCTATTATAATCATTTTTAATATTCTGGTTTTCATCCGTACTACTTAATCTAAGAAAGGTGTGGTCATGCTTCAAAGCTCGGAGCCCGGAGTGCGCAAAATAGGAGAATCATTCCGGCTTTTGCCAGGAGCAGAGCGACGCGATTTATATGCAAGTGCCATCTATATAAGCTCACGATATAAGAGGCGCTATGCATCTCTATCGGTCGCTCTGTTCCTGGCAATATAGCTACTCTCGCTATTTTGCTTGCGTACTCCAGGAGCGTATTGCGTATCTCTGCCAGAGGCCTCGCCCAGTATGGTGGGCACGGAGTCTCTGCACAGTTTCATCCGCAATTCTTGCTGTAGGTCCTCCCGGGCCGCTTCGTGTTGAGGACAGTCCATCAGAAGATGTATAATCGATTCTGATACACTGTCGTCGCACACGCAACCCGGGTGGTCCTTGCGTTTGAACCTATGCAGGTACTCCGCAAACCCTCCATGACCAGTTAACACCTGGGAAAGCACCATATTGTGGTCGATCTTTTTGACCACGCGATGTGCAAAAAGCACATCCGGTAGAAAGACCTTTGTGGTGCCCGCGGTTTCTTCGGACGTATACCTCCGGTTCCACTCTTCAAGCGACTCCTCACGGAGCAGTCGCTTGACGAACGAAACCGGGCACCGGTCAACCATTGGGCTTTGAGGCTTCGAATTGATTTAAGTGGCTCAAAAATTATTCGTATTCGCATTCAGCGAAAATCTACTCATCACGACACTTTGGCATCTATAAAACATTGAAAAATAGAAGCAGGTGCTATTTTCCGGAATTTTAATAATGTACACAAATTTTTTTGCTATTATCCGACAAACCAGGAAAAATCTGTATGGTACGACGTGTCACTCGTGCCGTTCTTCAGTACTAGAAATACAGGAACGACGCAAAACCACACAAACCATTTTTTTAATATGATTAACGAAAAACGATCATGCTGGTCACCTGATGTTAAGTAATTACCGCCGCCCATGTACATTTGTAGCACCAGAGGCACCACCAATGCGTTTCCGGCTTTTCAGGAATTATTTGGTCCACCCCTTGAATAGCCCCAATTTGTAATTAGGGCGAGCGAAGCGAGCCCTATTACTATCCCACAACCTGAGCATTTTGTGGTACACTTTACTGAAAAACCATCACGACCATAGATTTTTGCTTTACAATTTACATAGTAATTTAACTTCATATCCAGATGTGTTATCTGTCAAAAAAATATAGTTTTATGACCATTAAAAAAATTTACAGTAACAATTTTGTATTCATTGGATAGAATGTTATTGTACTACTAACGCCATATGTTAGAAAACTAAAGAGTTAACATCGCTGCAACAGAACTTATTAACCGTTAGAAAAACTACACGAGCCCTCACAAAGCTCCGCTTTTTGCTAGTTAAGTGGGAACACCGTCCATCATCTTCAGGAGATGGTGACTCTACAGTGCACAACCTAAAGTTTCTTGTAACAAAATCGCTTCCACTTATGATATGCGCCAACCACCGAGTCTACCGACACAATTTGTCAAATTATTGTGACGCAAATACAGAGTGAAAACACGGGCACCCAGGGTGACTGTTATACAATAACACGCTAATATCATTTCGTTTGGAACCCTTGTTTACTCTGCAAGTAACTTGAACCTACTGGGATGTTCAAGGTCGTGCTTTGTTTTTGTAGCGGGTAGATAAATTATTCATCATTTAATAAATTATCATACTGATCTAAATTTTACACTTTGGTATACATTTACTTTGCAGGTTCAGAGTTTACTACTTTATAATCGTATATATACAATTATACTAGCTTCTGCCCGCGACTTCGTCCGTTAACTTCACCTTCACCACTTTAAAAACACTTTCGCAAATAATTCATTATTTTAGAATAAATTTGGTTGACATAAAAAACGTTATAGTGAGCCAACCTTAAAAGATAGACATATTATGCTGTCGCGGACTTTTTTAGAACTTTTAAAGGGGAACAATTTCATACATGATTTTTGCGAAACTTAAACTGCGTGCGTTTACGCAGATTTTGAAACATTCTTCATTGGTGCTCCGCTCCTATAGGTCTTAGCGTGATATATAGCCTATAGCCTTCGATAAATGGGCTATCTAACACAGAAATAATTTTTCAAATCTGACCAGTAGTTCCTGAGATTAGCGCGTTTTAGCAAACAAACAAACAAAAAACTCTTTAGCTTTATTAGTATAGATTTACGCTAGATTTTATTTTTGACGATCGCCCTGGTGCAGTGGTGAGCGCTGTGGATTTAAAAGTGGGAGATCCCGGATACGAGATTCTTGCGGGGGCAAGTTGGAAATTTAAAATGTCTGAATTAGGTATCTGGTATGCTCTGGTGGGAGTGGAAGCCGCGGTGGGTACTTAGATTCCTAGCGCCAAAGACTTGCCGCCAAGCGATTTGCAGTCCGTTACGATGGCGTGTAGAAAACGGTTAGGGGTATGTATGAGTTTATTTTACCTATACTACCATACCCCTTCCATCTTAACCACTACCATCTTGGACTACATCGTCACTTACCATCAGCTGAGTTTGCAGTCATGGACCATGGACTCTTGTCATAAAATATAACAAAAAGATAAAAAATTCATTACGAGTCAATAATGTAGTTGATTTATCGCGAGAGCAAATGTCTTCAGGCAGTTTTTCTGTAGGTACCTCCAATTTATTTTACGATGCCCCATACTACATTTGAAACTCATTTAAACTAGTGGTTCGCCCCGAACTGAGACCTCGCGGTAACGGTTTCCCATAATTACTTATTCATTCAATAGATACATGGCGATCAAAATTGACATTATTATTATGCCCGTTTTCACCAACCATACCTAAATCATCCCCTTTGTAGAAGTCTCTTTACGTAGGTAGCCACTAAATACAATCCTAACATCCCAATGTCATTTTCACCTTTAGTTGTCCCGTAGAGGTTTGTAATAACAAAGTTGACAGAAAGTGTCAACTAACATAACATATGTAGCCCGTAAAGGTTAGGGAACTGTTATAGTGAAATCCTCAAGGCCTCAATCAAACTTAGGTATAGTTTTTTGGAACATTCAAATTAAATTACTTGTACACAGCGTCAACTATCGACACGATCAGGAAACATGTAAAAACAAACTGCAACGTGAAGTTTTATTGATGTTTGCTAAATGACTAAATAATAATTTTAATTGAATATATGTTACATATAGCTGCATTTGCTATATGAGATGAGAGCGCCATCTATTGACATCATTGTGAAGTTCTGTTGTTGCTGCTCATTAAAAGTTAAATAATTTAGTTTCCTTATTACATTTATCTAATTTTAGTATTTGTTAATTTGTTAAACCTAGGAAAAGCAAAAAATTTTTTTTTTCTTCGCATTCGCTTCTATGAGAGCCCCCCTGAAATAAAGATTTTTATAACTTTTTAAGCCATTTTCGGCTGGAGGCCATCGGTTTACATATTATATCTAAAATTGAATTAATTACGTTCAGTAATTCAGAAGTTATAAGGCTCTGACAGACGGACGGACGGACGGACGGACGGACGGACGGACAAGTGCAAATTCACTCAAGTAGACTCAAAGACCTTCGCTTCGCTCGGTCGATAAAAAAACATACTGTATAGCGTGATATAAAGCTACTGAAATATTACTTAGGTACAATTTTACTGACTTAAATTACACTTTATACATAATTTGTTCACTTGTTCTTAGTAGGGCTTAATAAATATTTCATGCGAGTGCTAAATTTTGCACTAGGTTTTGTATAGAATAATTTTATAGGTATCCGAGTGCCGAGTAAACAATTCGCCCGATATTTCCTCGATTTGACAAATAAAAGATACTTATCTTTTATTTGTCGATAATCGAACTAGGTACTCTCTATTTATTTGTTTGTCTGTCACTAAGCTTACTATTCTAATCCACTTTATCCGCGCATTATCCCAATTATTTTGAAAGTAGGAGCGCTTCTCGTGAAATCTTTTTAGGTGCTGTTTCTACATGGACAGAAGCTGTGAGAATATTCCCTCTCTTTGAATCGTATTCCTCATTGCTGAGGATCGTGACCCCTTTCCATTATTCAAATAAGCTGAGCTTTGTGAGGGCTCGCGTAGTTTTTCTAACGGGTAATAAGTTCTTTTGCAGCGATGTTAACTCTTTGGTTTTCTAACAGATGGCGTTAGTAGTGCAATAACATTATATCCAATGAATACAAAATTGTTAATGTTAATTTTTTTAAATGGTTATAATTTTTTTTTGACGATGACATCTGGATATGAAGTTATTTTTTCTAAATAATATCAGTCAAGTAGTTGAAGTTGACTAATATCCTCCTCTCCCCTCCAAATAAGCGGAAAGCTTGTGTTAGGAGTGGGTACGGCAATAGTGCAACGGGTGGGATTCGAACCTGCAACCTTTCAGTTTTCAGTCCGCACCTTTTACCGTTGAGCTATTGAGGCTTAAAATTACTATGTTAAAGCACAAAATTCTATAGGCGTGATAGTTTTTCAGTAAAGTGTACCACAAAAATTCTCAGGTTGTGGTATAGTAATATAGTTTATAATGATATCGTAGGAGTTTTCTTGGGAATAATGCGATGGGCTCTGAGATCCTTCCGCATACAACTCGACTGAGGACAAGATTTCGTCTCGTAGGTTTAGCTGTGACTATCAGATGTTAGACAATAACCGGGACCGACGGCCTAACGTGCTATTCGAGGTACAGTGGGAGCGAAAAGGCCAAAGGAAACCCAGCGTTGGTCACCCTTCCAGTTATCGACCGGGGTTCACGATGCTCGATAGATTTAAGTTTAATGTTGATTTGCGGGAGATAGGCACTTGTAAGAGTGTTCTAACCTACCCGCTATCGAAGGGGATAGAACACTGTACGAGATATACAAATCTCATATTTGAGATTTACAAAAAAGATTATTAATAACAATAAATCGAAAAACATTTTACAAAACGGTGAAAACATATTGATATGGAAAATTACAAAATCCCTACTTAGTGCACCTCTAGGGTACTCAGAATTTTTTTCTTTCAAACCTGTAAATGACTATATTTGACGTCTGTCTGTCAGTCAGTAGGTTCTTAGTCAGAAGGTACCTACTATTTTATATGTGATAGTATTGTATGAAGTCAAAATTTATGTCATACAATATTATGTTCAACCAAGCAAAAAACAATGGAGTCAAAAATTTAATAGCTTTAAAATTTTTCAGAAACAGACTCGACGTATCACAAAAAACTCAAAAGTGAAACACCGAACGCGACCATTCGGGTTTATTACCTACCTTTACTGCCTTCCTTTGTGGCGTACAGAAATGGAACCAAAATGGAAAAATGGGACAAATTCCAACCGAGGCTTTGAAACAAAAACCGATGGCAACTGCCAGGTGTATGTGTCTCGTGAACAAACGCGCTGCATTTTAATTTTGAATTTAGAATCCATACCAATATAACGGACAGCGGTATACTCGTACCTACTCGTTAAATGCGAAAGCAACACTGTGTCTGTTACCGTTCCACGTAACAGTATCGTTATACCGTGAACGTACTTATATTTTCCGTTATACTTTACATTATCGTTATACCGTGAACGTATTATATTTCCCGTTATACCTTTATATTACGGTTATATAATTATCATTTCACTTGCAGAATGTCCCTTGATTTTTGGTACAGAAATAGGCTGCATTCTGAAGTTGGATACGGAACTCTTTATAATATTATTATCATGGAAAATCTAAGAGCCATCACGGGATTTTCAGAAAAGTTAAATCCACGCGAATTAATCCGCTTTCCGAACCGGTGGTAGAGTCTTGACGTGTCATAAGAGCTACAGGTTGGCCTACGTGAAGTAAATAATTTTGAAGTTTGAAAAAAAAGTTGAGTTTTTAAGGAGAGTGACATAGGCTACTTTTTATCTCGGAAAATCAAAGAGTTCCCACGGAATTTTAAAAATTAAATCCACCCGGACGAAGTCGTGATCATCAGCTAGTAGTTAATAACGTCTTTTGTTACGAAGACATTATGGTTGGAATATTATTTGAAATTTAATTTAATTGAATAAGGACTCAGTCAGTTTCTTTCTACATTGCAACGCGTCCAGTTGACACCCGTTTCTAAAAAGTTCCAATCACAGACAGAAATAAAAGCTAAGTGTCAGCGCAGATGCTGTTTACAGCTTCTCCGATATTGCTGCTCTAAATGTTTGTATTTTCGAACTTACTTAACTGAAAGATTCGGTGAGCTGAAAACTATTAGAAGTTTTATCCCGGAACTTCACCAGGATCGGTAATTTTAAACAACAATAAATAGATAAGCTAAATTACGCGGAGCGATTGCCCATATCATCTTTTATACATTACAGTGACTTTTTGACTAAAAAAGATAACGCACGTCCTCAGTCGATGGACCTAGAGAACTGAAAATTGGGGAACACAATAAGGGGCAACAAACGAAATTTTTTTTGAAATTCCTCTTGAATATTGGTGTAGAAGTCTATATGAAGAAACAATGTTGTAAATCAAAATGCTGACAGAAAATATCATGAGCATCAGCTTACTCTAAATAGGGTTTCAAACATCCATAAATTTGAAGCAAATATCTCTAGCTTCGGATGAAACCTGAATCAAAATGTTAATACTAATAAGTTGGTTTTTAAAAATGCGATGGTATTGATGCTTCACTCGTCAAGGTACAAGCTCATGCTTTAAATTCGAATTCCAAATTATTTCTTTCATGTAAGCCAATGTTGCTCTTGCTCTTATGACAAGTCAAAACTCTACAACTAGTTCAGAAAGCAGTTTCTGCTTAGAAGAGTCGGTAAGAAACAAGCTTATTCCAAAAATCCTTAAAGAACAGTCACTTGTTATTTTAATACCGAAAAGTTTTTACAAATTTTTATGTCAAATATTTTTAACCAACAACTTTCGGTTGGGAAATTAATCATTTTCAACGAAGACAGTTTTAACTTTGAGACACCAAAAACATCCTTTTCAATGGGAAGAAATTTAAAAATTCATAAAGAATATCGCTGTCAACGAGAAAATGTTAGTTACATCGAATAGTAATGGCAAAATGGTTATTTGATTGGATAGATCTGTGTTTTTATGAAAACTTATTTGATATCGAATGCTTTATCTTACTGGCTTTTGCTTTTTTTGATCAAATAGAGTTAGGTTTTTAAAAATCCCGGGGGAACTCTTTGGTTTTCTGGGACATAAAGCAGCGTGTCCTTATCCAGGTCCTCAACTATACATATACATGCACAAAATCACGTCAATTTGTTGATCTTTGCGAATTTTAAAAACTTTATCCATGTAGTCAAAGTCGTGTGTTTCAGGTAGTATTTTATAACTTTCATTATTTTCTAGAGCTTGGTTTCAGCTGAAAAGTTCTTTCAAGTGTTTGCGGCGATTTTTAATCTTCTGCCTTACTTTTATACCTTTTATTTACGTAAAAAGGCAAAATGTAAACAGAATATTTTATCTTATAAGTGTGTTCTTGCCTTGACCTTTGATACTTAAATAATACTGTGTATCGCTTGTTTCTGTACTTACAAGTATTATAATTAAAATACCTAGGTATATGAAAACCTGGTAATTATTATAAATTAAAAATATCTATAGTAATGGTTTTGTCTTAAGAGCCACAGGTTGGTCTACATAAAATAAATAATTTTGAAAAAACCTTTTTGTTGTTATTTATTACCAACTTGAGTCAACTTTGCTTTCATTATGACTTGGTCTATTCTGGAAACCATTTGTAAAATTTACCACATTTGAAATGGATTTTTTAGGGTTTAAGATCAACTGGTAAGGTTCTACAATAATTTCAGCCAAAATTAACTATTGTGGAGAAATATAAGCTGTAACATCCGAGACGGACGGTTTCACGTGCTCCCGAGGGCACGATATGAAGCAGAATTAATCTAATTCCTCCTGGTCGAGTTAATTAGTCGAGCGGACTGAAACTAAGACTAGGTCACGGCTAATGCACTAGGTATGGTTTGTGGCGCCCGCAGCCGCTCTGAAACGAATAGCTACTGTTACATAATAGTTTCTATTTCCCCTTTCCATACATTTGCTGCAGTTTAGAGTTTATATTTCGTCGCAGTGGAACGGTTTGCGGGCGAAGCGAATAACTTTACGTAAAACTCTGGTTGGCTATTGAGAGTTTAATGTTTAGTGTAGTATACTGCCGTATACTCGTATATCTACTATATTATGTAGATAACACACAAACGCTCACTGATGTGCCGCTCTATCGATGGTAGGTGCACTACTGGTGACGCGTGCAGTGGTTTCAAACCCAATACATTACAGTCACCTGACTGTAATGTATTGGGTCACCTTCAATGCACTATCACTATCTCTATTGTAGCTACCAAAAATCTCCAAATCAAAGCGTAGTCAGGCTTTATTCAAGATCTCCTATGCGAAATTCGCGCTGGTTCGTTAATTTCACACCATACTCTATAAGTGAACTTTTTTGCATTTATTCAATCAGAAAATTTACAAACTATCTCGCAAAACTGGTGGGCCGGTTTGTTGGCGAGGTTTTGAATACATGCATTTAGGTACGTAGATTTGACAAAGCATCATAAATTGTAGAAGGGCCTACCATAAGTAGGTATTCCCTTGGGACCTTTCTAATTAATAGGCGCGTTAGGCGTCGTACAAAATAGTTTTTCGAGTAATAATAAACGCTTGCATTCGTCATTACGGGGATATAGACCGAGAGCAGTGATAGCCTAGTGGTTAGAACTGCGGTCGCCAATTCGTGAAGTCGCAGGTTCGACCCCTATATTTTCAAGCCTTAAATAAGGCAACACATAATATTTGGAACTCTTAAACTTATAGGTAGATCTGTTACCCATGTTTTAGCAAAAACAATACTGTCCCGTGAACATACCATTAAAAGTTTGGATCCTATTTGTTCGGTGGGAATCCGTTGGAGTGTGTTCAGAATTTGTGGAAGTTAACCGATTCCAATATAAATATTTAACGCTTCGGGGATTTGTCGAGATCGCTCGTGATTGAACTTTGTATGGATGTTAGCGACGCAAAGCCGGCGGATTATTTTTGAGGTTTGATTTAATTTCACTTAGAAAATTGTTTCACCAACAGCTTGATTTTATTTTTGACGCGTGTATTTAAATGAGGCATTTGAATTAGGCCTTCATTTTAGCTAAGCACGTTTTAATACAAACTTCGTACACAATTCTGGCTCAGCCTAAATGTTATTTATAATCTTTGACGATTTTTTATAAATAGTATTAATTTTGAATATGAATGGAACAAATTAAAGCTAAAAATTTAAAATGTGTTGTTATAAGTATACAGTTTCAAAATGTATGTAAGTATATTTTTGTTTATTTTTTTATGTACTCCAACATCGAAAAGTTCCAATTTCGAGTTTGACAGCTGAATCGAAATGAACCCTCTTTCGGTTTTGCTTCTCATTTCGATGCAGCTCGTTGTATGGGAGCTGAATTGAAATGGTTATCTTCTTAAAATAGGATACCTAAAGCTAAGGCTCTGAGTTCTGGCACTTTGGTACCGTTCATACGACAGAGGCGCCATAAGCGGCTGGTGGCGGCTTACGGAGTTACTTTTTGTTACTTTATTGAGCCTACGGCGTATTTTGTTAATGATTTTATTTTCCTTGTCGTAGATAAAATCTTGTATGCAACTGAACGTAAACTAGCGGCACGCTATGATGGCCGGTTTGACACATTACAATAGTGATGTGGAATGTCAATTTATTCTCGAACAAAAAACAATTAAGTTTTGTTTTTGTACCTGATTAAATAGGTTTAATAAAACAAAAATGTATATGTTTATTTAATTTATTTGAACGAACTGAATATTTGAATGAAAATGAATATACATACTTTATATGCACACAAGAAACATATGAATACAAAAGATACCAAAAAAGGTGCCACAAAAGGCCATAATTAATCAGATTCGTCCATACTACTATTTTCACTGTCGTCACTGCTATCATCACCTACATTAATAATTATATGTTCGTTTTCTATAATATTATCTATTTTCACATCTCTTTCATAATCTTCCCTTATTAATTTAACAGTTCTATTCACAACCTTTTCCCAGTCTCCTTTAGTCACATGTTCACAAGCTTCTTCTAATAATTTTAGCATTTTTTTTGTGGTAAATGGGGGTTCTGTATTGTGTCTTGCATCATATCCCTTAATTTGAGCCCACACCAACTCAATCGCATTATACTCACAATGGTAAGGCGGTAACCGTATAACTCTGTGCCCATGTTCTAATGCTATTTCGTCAATGACGTATCGGATCTTGGTTGGTTTGTTTTCTTTTAAAAGACGTACTAATTCCGCTTTTAACATATTCATGTTTGCATCTACGCCATTTTTACGAAGCCATGCGACGATATCAGCTTTCTTTTGGGATTGGGCAGGTGGCTTGTCAATTTGCATCGAGTGGTATGGGGCGTTGTCCATAATTATAATAGATGGTTCAGGGAGGCTACACAACATTGAGGTAAACCATTCAGTAAACTTTTCTCCATTCATGTCTTCATGATAGTCTCCAGTGGTTTTTGACGCAAAAGCCATGAGAGAACCTTCGACAAACCCGTTGATGGTTCCGGCGTGACAAATTATAAGTCGCGATCCTTTTCCTACAGGAACTTTGGAAGTAGATGCTGCTGTGTCATCGTTCCAAGAACGGCCTACAGTATGGTTAGCATTAAGCCATGTTTCATCCAAGAACACAACATTTTGCCAATTTTTGATTTCTTTCACTTGCCGTAAAAAAGTATACCTTGCCATCGCTATATCAAATCTTTCCATCAATATTTTGCGTTTGTTACATTTTTTGTATCGAAATCCAATGGTCTTCAAAATCTTCGTTAAAGAACTTTCCCCACCGAAGAATAATCCAGCTTCCTTCAGTGAATGCACCAACTTTTTTCTTGTTGGATACTCCTTCTGTAAATAGTAGCCGTAAACATGTCTTCGGATAGCATCGGCATCAAAGCTATCGATGCCTACGACTGGTTTTGCTCGTTTTCTCTTTTTTGGTGTGTGAAGTTTATTTTCTTCTGTGCCAGTCTCGCCATATTTTTTTTTAGTTATCCGTCTAACAGTTCGTTGTCCAATATTAAGCGCATCAGCTACGCGTTCAACCACTGACGTTATAGGTAAAATTGGCCCTCCATTTTGAGCTTCACGATCGAAATAGTTACGAAGGCGTATTACGAACTCACGTGTCTGACTATTTAGAACAGTTCTCTGCGTACGTTCGGTCATATCGACGAAATCCACAACAAAGGGCTTGAACAGAGTCCAAATTAACGAGCAAGGGTCAACAGTAATGCAGTATCAATATTTGAAATCCAAAGCCAGGTCAAAACTATATCACAATCGCATTGCACTGACAGTTTATACTTTTCGAAGCAACGTCAATTCGAAACTGCTTTGTTTTGCATTGAGCATTGACGCGAGTTTGCCGGAGGTAGTAGTTGTGCTAGCCAGCGATCCTATGTGACGATCGTATTAGATTCCATTTTTAAAAATTTTCAATTTAGAAAACCAAATGCCGAGTTGTGGTATATATCATATAAAAATAAAAATTTTACCTTTTGTATGAAACAGCTGATATTTTTTTGCGATTTCAGAGGTTTGTCCACATAGTGAAAATTGTTCATATTCACAAGTACATTCACCCCTTAAATGGTGCAAACTGATTTTTCTACACTTGTATACATTTTAGAAATCAATTTAATAAATAAATTTTGAGTCCTAAACCTAAAACTACATTCGATAAAATTTATGAATCTCTGCACATCACTATCGTCAATAAAGTAATACAATTATTTCCTTCAAAGTCGTTATCAATTAATACGGAACTTCATGAGCGGACAAACGTCAAACCGGCCATCATAGCGTGCCGCTAGTGTAATTAGTCATTTTAATTCTCGTACTATCCCATTTTGATACTCGGCAAGCCTCGTATCAAAAAACAGCACTCGAATTAAAATGACCCTCATTACGATGCAGTTGCATAAATAGCTATTTCACTTTTCCATTTTATAGCAAGAGATCAAGAGATATTCTCATCTTAAGTACGCAATTGTAAAGTTTGTTTTGACTTTATAGTTTACAATATTATATGCAATTATTTATTCATAGTATTAAGAAAACCAAAGGGATACCGCGGGATTCAAAAACACCTAATTCTACGAAAATGAAGTCGCAAACAAAGGCTATTCATAAAGAAGATGAAAACGATATGATTACTCCCCCATAGACAGACATTTAGGTGAAATTGGCGTGATTTTGACGCCTCGCTGTATCATATTTACGCCTTCATTTGTCGTCTACAGACGTATGAAAATGTACTGAAAACAACAAAGCGTATCATTAAGAGCTCCACTCAAAATTAAATGATTCAACGATTTACGAAACAAATTAGCGTAAATTTTTTTTTGCCGCAAACCTAAATAGCGCATCGTTGGCGTAAAAAACTATATTTTTGCACAGACAATCCAATCGGTGCGAAGGTGTAAGAAAATCTTATTCGATTACCAAATTAATACGTATATTTTCGTTTCTTAATTTCTATTATACTTTCATAATTGGAAGTTTTTTTTTAATTGAAACTAATACGTAAGAAACATTTTTTTCCAAAAAAAACTTAAAACACTGGATCACCCTCCTGTAAAGTTTTCAAAATGGTGCTTGGATCAAGTCACCTTTTAACCATAGATTATGGTTATTCAAACATATTAATTATGTTTGAACTGACAAGTTTTTCACAAACACAGTTATAGAATATATCTATATCTACTACGACGTTCCATAAACAATATATTACCAACTGGATGATGCCCGCGACTTCGTCCGGTTTTTTATTTCCCGCGAGAACTTTGTACTTTTCGGGAGTAAAAAGATTAGCCTTTGTTTTAATCCTGGGTATGAGCTATCTTCATTCCAAATTTCAGCCAAATTGGTTCATTCGTTGTGGCGTTAAAGAGTAACATCCATACGTATACATCCATCCTCACAAACTTTGGCATTTATAATATTAGCAGGATTAGTAGGATATGCTCCGGTCACGGCCGAACTACCCGTTAGTGACAAAATAAATGACATGTTTCTACTTTCAATCAGTTTAAGCAACTGTTAGCTGCAGCTATCATAGTACCTACTACGACTCTACTGATTCTCTATCAAGCTCAGGTGCGCTCGGCCATGGAGTACTGCTGCCGCCTCTGGGCCGGCTTTGCCAAGTACCAACTCGATGCATTAGACTCGGTAGATCGTCGTGCCCGCCGAATTATAGGTGATCAGTCACTAACGCAAGCGAAAATGCTCAATCTACAGCACCGTCGCAATGTTGCCTGTCTATCGGATATACTTTGGAGAGTGCGCTCAAGAACTTCACAACCTTGTGCCCCCTTCACTGTTTTACCACAGAACCTCAAGAAATCGTGAGCTTTTGCACCCTTTCGTGGTTGAAATCCAACCTACTCGCACAAAACGCTTCAGTTCAACGTTTCTGAAACAAACCGCTACGGTGTGGAACGCACTTCCAACATCTGTGTTTCCGGCCACGTATAACCTCAGTACCTTCAAGGCAAGAGTGTATAGGCATTTTCTAGGCAAGCGTGCTCCAACCTAGACGTCATCAAAATTCAAAATTCACAAAATTAAAAAATTCAAAATTATTTATTTCACGTAGGCCAACCTGTGGCTCTTATGACAAGTCATGATTCTACCACCGGTTTGGAAAGCGGATTCTGCTGAGAAGAGCCGGCAAGAAACTCAGCAGTTGCTCTTTTCAAAATAATCATTTTACAATATTATTATGAAGCTATTACATTGTAATAAGTTTTTTATACTATCTTGTGGGCAGCTGGATGCCAAGCCGATTTACCTATGCAACTAAAATATAATATTTCCAGAATGAGGGGAAGTTCCAAAAAAAAATGAAAAAAAAAAGAAAAGTACTACAATTCAATTCAGGTTAAGACGGGCAGACACAAAGTAGCCCCATTCCCGTAGGCTATCAGGCATCAGTGCTATCCAGCATTAATTGTCGTCAAGCGCAAGCCTATCTAGAAATTAAAAAACAAAAACCTTGGCAGGGTGCGAGCTGGAGGGTTCGTCGAACAGCGCCCACACCTTGGGCTTGAGTCGCTGCCACACGCCCAGCTCGCCGTTGTGGTAGGCCTCCTCGTAGCCGAACAGCCTGGCGATCTCTTCCTCCGAGGGCTTCTCGCTGTCGATGTCCAACTTGTCCAGAATTGCCAACGTGTTCTGTGGACAAAACCTTTGGTGAATTCCATATTATTGAACTGTTTATCCAATGTCCAATTCGCATTGGGCCAGCGTGGTGGACTATGGCCTATAACCCTTCTCTGAAAGAAGACCTGCGCTCAGTAGTGAGCCGTTTATGGTTTGCTAATGATGAAAAGGAATGATGAACTAGTTATTAGGGCGAGCGAAGCTAGCCCTAACACTATCCCACAACCTGAGCATTTTTGTGGTACACTTTACTGAACAACTATCTATCACCCCTATAGATTTTTGCTTGAACATAGTAATTTAACTTCATATCCAGATGTGTTATCTGTCAAAAATATATAATTTTATAACCAATAAAAAATGTACATTAACAATTTTGTATTCATTGGATAGAATGTTATTGTACTACTAACGCCATCTGTTAGAAAACCAAACATCGCTGCAACGAACTTATTACCCGTTAGAAAAACTACGCGAGCCCTCACAAAGCTCAGCTTTTTTTTAGTAAAATAAATACTTTTCGTGTTATTTTATTTAACTATGATAGTTAGATAGGTATACCCTTGCGGACATTTTTGTAGAGAATAATGAGTGTTTTAATCATGTATTACATAGTTTTTATGTATCATCAATAGTTTTCTTAGCACACGCCAAATAGTGAATTTTATAGGCAAAATTTAGCTACTTTGGGTTACATTATTGCAATTTTCTTAAAGATCTCTAATTTTTTGAAAATAAATTATAGCTTATGTTGCTTCCTGATAATTTAGCTATCTATTGGTGAAAAAATGATAACAATCGGTCCAGTAGTTTCAGATTTTATTCGGTTCAACCAAACAAATCTTTCCTCTTTATAATATTAGTATACATTTAGGTATATCTATACTAATATTATGACTTTTATAAGTCAATGGTTTCTTAATGCTGTGAAAGTTTGAAGTTTCTAGTTTAACTCAATGAAAAGTTACTTATATCCATAAATTTCCAATGACGCTTTTGCTCGTTTTTGCCCTTAATTTAAATCTAGGCATTTTATCTTAAAACATTATAATTTTCCATCAATCATTGAAAGAGATCCATCTGTTTAAAATCGTTAAAAAGTAGGCAATCGTTGAAATCCATATAATCTGAGCATTCCAGTTTGCGGTCGTAAGGAAGCTCTTTTTACAATCAATGCTTTTACTCGGTTTATATTTTTTAGGATTTGGATAATCTACTTAAGTATCTATTCGAAATGGATGGCTTTCATTTCAATACTCTAGTGGTGTAGTGTTTTTATTATATTGATTCTATGCAAGTAACGATTTAGGGATTCTGAGTGCGACAGTTGGATAAATTTTCACCCCTGCTGGCCCGCTACCCCAGAAGGATAGAGTGTAGACCAGTCTATTATTGTCTCTTTTATTATTGAAAATTTATTTTCAAGCTTTTATTGGAAGTAGATACGCCAATAGACTTTGAGAGCTAAGACCATTTTGAATGGTCTAATGGTCCGGGAGCCGGTAACATTGAAAGTCCCGTCATAGCGGATTCATACCGTGCTTATTATAAACGTATAATGTTTAACTGTAAATTCCAATACAAAATTTTCGAATCCGCATGACGGGACTTTCAATGTTACCGGCTAAGCATAGAGTTTGAATCGAAGACCTTTCGGATTTCAATCCCCCCATTAGATACCTTTTCAGCTCCATGAGAATAAATATAATTCATAATAATATTTATAAAAGATTCTAAAATAGCGACTAAAATATTATAAGGTTGTATATATCAGAAACGTTCCCGCCATTTGATATTTTTCTGAGGACCCTCAATTAGGGTTGTCAACCAAACATAATGTTATCGCAAGATAATATCAAAATGTAATAAAATCATATTTTAATGAAATAAAGAATTTAAATGTTGTTCGTTCTTTTGGTATTAGGAACTATGTATATAGTTCCTAAAAAAATTTATCTTTAATAAAAATCAATTGCTGTTTGTTTGTCTCGCTAAAACTCAAGAACGGCTGGACGACGAAGTGGCGGGCATCAGATAAAAAAAGGACTGAGTATTCGACCTGAACAAGAGAACAACAAAAATAATCTTCGCCATCATCTCAACCAATCGCAGCTGACCACTGGTTATAGGCACAGTTCACCACGATGACCAAGTGCGGATTGGAAGACTTCACACACCTTAAAGAACATTATGCAATACTCTCGGGCATACAGGTTTCCTGATGATGTTTCCTTCACTGTTACAGCAAGTCATATATTTTAATTGCCTCTGAAAAGTCAGAGATGTGTGTTTGGAGAATCCATACCACTTTTAAGAATTTCATATAAAGCAATAACAAAAAAAAATCAGCCAAGTGCGAGTCGGGCCTCGCTCTTTTAGGGTTCCGTTAAAAAAAATTAAATTAAAATATTTTCGTGTACCCATGGAAATATTTTAATTTAATTTTTTTAATTTAATTTAATTTTTATCGACCGAGCGAAGCGAAGGTCTTTGAGTTAACTAGGGCGATTTGCACTTGTCCGTCCGTCCGTCCGTCCGTCCGTCCGTCTGTCAGAGCCTTATAACTTTTGAATTACTGAACGTAATTACTTCAAATTTAGATATAATATGTAAACCGATGGCCTCCAGCCGAAAATGGCTTAAAAAGTTATAAAAATCTTTATTTCAGGGGGGCTCTCATAGAAGCGAATGCGAAGTAAAAAAAAAAAAATCGCGTTACATAAAATTGTTACGTATCATTTTAAAGATAATTTTGAACTGAGTACAAAAATATTTTTTTTTTAATTTTTCCCTTAAAATTGACGAAATGGGGGGCTTTCAAAGTGGCGATTTTATACGCTCGCTTGAAGACGCTCTCTAGAAAAATCCGCTATGGATTTTCAAACTGATTTTATGTTTTTAGGTCACTTATATCCTGTACTTGAACAACAAATACTAAAATTATATGAATATTATAAAGAAACGAGATTATTTAATTTTTAATGGGCGTCAGTAATTCATATAGCATCAACATAGCTTCACAATAATGCTAATAGATGCTAATGTATTTAGGAGCTACCTACGTTAAGAGACTCCTACTTAGGGGATGATTTAGGTATGTTTGGTGAAAACGGGCATAATAATAATGTCAGTTTTGGTTATCATGTATCGATTGAATGAATAATCATGGGATACCGTTACCGCGAGGTCTCAGTTCGGGGCGAACCACTAGTTATTTGTTGTTATAGCGGCAATAGAAATACATAATATGTGAAAATTTCATCTGTCTATCTATTACGGTTTACGAGATATAGCCCGCTGACAGACGGACGGACGGACGGACAGCGTAGGCTTAGTAATAGGGTCCCGTTGGTACCCTTTGGGTACAGAACCCTAAAAACAAATGTTTTTCTCCAATAAATTAAACTAGAAAATTATTCCCATTTGATCTAAGGAAACTAATGTGTTTTCCATTACAAAAACTGACAAGCTGACAACCCTAGAGCCGCCGACATTTTATGTTATGATCTAATACGTGACATAGAATTTAGTACTACCCTACATATTTTGCAGAGCTTTCAACTGCTTTGACTCATAATTTCATAAGAACAAATGTCAAAATCCAATAGCTGGATCCAAACAACTGTACCTTTTATAATATCCCGGGCTAAGATAATAGGGGTGCATTATCGACGTTTCCCTTACGTTTCTTGAGCACGCGTATTTAAGATCTCGATGTTGGTTAATCCTGGATGATATTATTCAATCTGGAAGGGTTTTGTTTGTGTGTGTTTGTCTATCATCCCTTGACAACCCCAGACCCATTAGATTTTGAATAACACAAAAATACATTTTGAGAACATTATGGAGAACTGAACTGGGAATTTATAAAGGTTTCCTCACGATTATTTTCTTCACTGTTAAAACAAGTGATATTTAACTGCTTAAAACGCACATCATTCTGCGACATAATTCATAATATTAGTATTATTTATAATACTAATATTATAAAATATGCGAAAGTGTGTTTGTTTGTTGGTTTGTCGGTTGGTCCTTCAATCACGCCGCAACAGAGCCACAGATCAACGTGATTTTTTATGACTCTCCAAATCATGGAGAGTGACATAGACTACTTTTTATCTCGGAAAATCAAATAGTTCCCGAGGGATTTTAAAAACTAAATCCACGCGGACGAAGTCGTGGGCATCAGCTAGTATTAAAGCTAAGAAAAGTCAGAGATGCATGCCTGGGATCCAAGTTGGATCATCCAACCTGCGACCCCCTGAGAGCCTCAAAGGACGCTCCAGTCTTAACCACTACACTTACTAGGCTATCACTTAAGCTTTTGGTCATTACTGGCTATAGAAGATAGACATACAGAGCTACGGATGTTCGTGAACTACTTGAGGGGAACAAAAAATTAAGTGGCACTCGGGGACTGCCGCGATAAAGCTATTGCATAGCATAATATTTATGCAATATTTTTTTTTGCATAACAAAAATTATGAAAAAAAATTATTAAAACACAAACAAACAAGAAAAGCGCACTAGCTGCCATTACTTCGCGAGTGAGATTCGAACCTGCGACATCATACACCATACGGTAAAGAAAGCGGCCGCACGCCTACTGCAAACAGAGCTACTTGTAGACCTCTAAAATGTTGAACGCTTACTGAACGACGGTGTTAGGTTTATTTTCGTTGCGGAATTTCTTGATTCGGTCGTCGCGCTCAAAGTGTTCGTCCTAGTTCAAAGCTCGCGATAAAATCTATGCAATAGCTTAAAAATCACCCGTGCGAAGATCGTGTTTCATATCATTAAATAGATAAAGTCATTCCGTCCGCATCGTTTAAGGGTTATCGCGGACATATTATAAGGCACGCCATAATTCATAATGGCGGACAGGAAAAGGCTTTTATTCAATTCCATACATCCTTCAAACCACTTGCTTCCCTTTTACGATATTAAAGCTCCCTTGCCAATAAAATTCCAACTTTGTTTTCCAAGCAAAAGAGTTTAGTTTCGTGCAATGATTGTGCTGTCCATTTTCTATTATTCAACTCGTAGTCTATTTTTTCTTTTATTTGCTGAACTTTAGATAATTGTGAACAAATGCTTTTCACAAATATCATAAGTAGTTCGAAAATAAATAATATGTATTTGGAGAACCGAGCGATACTTCAAATATTTTGTTTACGATTGTGTATGTACATATTGAGGGAAGAGTATTGCTTGCGATGGAGTATACCTACCAGTCGATTGGTAAAGCAATGTTGATCCAATTCTATAACTGGATGGGTGACCAGATAAATCAATGAAGGTTTTAATTCTAATGCGCACCGCAAAAATGTTGGAATGCCCTTTTTCCAACTTTTCTTTAAATCAAGAGTGAATAGGCATCTTCTAGGCAAGCGCACATCATTTTAGGCTGCATCTTACACTTATCACCAGGTGAGATCGCAGTCACGAGCTAGTCTATATATTTAAAAAAACTGTATGATGATCTCTCATATTTTTTGAAGAGTGGCTTCTAGGCTACCTTTTGTCCCGACTATAAACAGAGTATCCCGCGGGATTATTAAAAACTTTACTTGCATGTTGACGAGTGCAAAAGGTAGTGAGTAGGTACTCGTCTGTCACTCACCATCAAGTACCTAAGCGTAAATCTTATTGTAGGAGTAGGTACGACAATAGTGACACGGATGAAGTTTGAACCGACGACCTTTCAATTTTCGGTCCTCGCCTTTAACCATTGCGCTATCGAGGTTTTAAATCGCAAAATTTCATATTCTTTCGTTCGTGACCAACCTATAGACGTCCACTGCTGGACAAAGGTCTCCTGCATGGACTTCCATAGGCTTCGGTCTTGCGCCGCTTGAATCCAGCGGCTTCCTGCGACTCGTTTGATGTCGTCGGTCCACCTAGTGGGGGATCTACCAACACCGGATCTACTAATCTTCCCGGTGCGGGGTCGCCACTCCAGCACCTTGGGACCCCAACGACCATCAGCTCTTCGAACTATGTGCCCCGCCCATTTCCACTTCAGTTTCGCGACACGCTGAGCTATGTCGGTGACTTTGGTTCTCCTACGGATCTCCTCATTTCTGATTTGATCTCGCAGAGATATACCAAACTCGCTATCGAGGGTCGCTCGCTGAGTGACCCTGAGCCTTCTCATGAGGCCCATAATTTCATATTATAATCATAAATTTATTTTAATTAGTAGTAGTTTCCTATCGAATGAAACTTAGCATAAACTCTCGATTTCCTCCATACATCGCCTCGGCTGTGATACCTACTCAACCCTTTGACTTGTGACGCATAAAATCGAAATTTATGGAGTCGTAAATTTCTGCTTTGGCTCGGATCAGTTTCACGAATTCGATAGCGGTGGTCCAAGTTAAAAGAAAGAATCAAAGATGATATTATTACTTTGTTTTTTATGAATAGCAAGCAAACGAGCAGGCGGGTCACCTGATGTTAAGTGATTACCGCCGCCCATGAATATTTGTAGCACCAGAGGCGCCACCAATGCGTTGCCGGCTTTTCAGGAATTTGTTGTACCGCCCCTTGAATAGCCCCATGTGGGAGCACCGTCGAAGGGAGTTGGTTCCACAGTTTGGTAGTGCGTGGAAAAAAGATCTGGCACAGTGGACGGTCGAAGTGTTCCAGGCACACAGGACTGGTGGTGAGGGTAGGTAAATTAAAATAAAAAAATTAAAATTCAAAATTGCATTCGGTGACGTGCGGTACGGTTGTAGAAGAGAGAGGGTGGACTAAAAAAACCTTCCCATGTCTCCCAGATCGGTACGGAATCGCGAAGCATTTTTCAATGCCAACCGAACAGTGTGCAGTGTTTTACTCTTCTCTCTTCCTCTTTTCCTCCTTTTCTTTCTTTTCTTTGTTTTCCCTTCTCATCATAATGGAAGTAGAAGTATAAATACTTCATACTTCTACCACTGCCCATCGTTTGAGAGCATGCGCGCTAATAGATTTTGGGCCCCTACATTGCCATTATAGCATCTGTCTGTCTAATGGGGGGTTTAATGTGCCCATGCAAAAACTCACGTCGATCCGTTGCTCCGTAGCAGCCTGATTGAAGGACAAACCAAAAATATTGTAAAGGATGGTTTCAATAAAATGTTAGGCCTACAGCTAAATGATTCGCTTTTGCCCTGTCCCACACAAAGCAACAGATGGCACGACATGCAGGGCTTAGCTAATATAGATATAAATATTTTCAATACAAATTACTACTCATGCCCGATTATTTTCTTATTTATGAATTTGTTTTTTTGGCAACAAACACTTACATCAGATAATTTCGAGAGGAAAATTCTGAAAGAAACCTTTTGTATATTTTTTTTAATAAAAGAAGTTGAAGTTGACTAATATTCTCCTCTGCCCTCCAAATAAGCAGAAAGCTTGTGTTAGGAGTGGGTACGACAATAGTGCAACGGATGGGATTCGAACCTGTAAGCTTTCAGTTTTCAGTCCGCACCTTTAACCGTTGGACTCTTGAGGCTTTATTGATATCTTTCATAATAATATTATTATGCACGCAAGAGACTAATCAGGTTTAATATTCTTAGTACTAGCAATCGCTCAAGACTTCGTCTGCATTGAATTTATGGTATTTCAGTTTTTTATGTACTTGTGAGATGAGATTGAGTTGAGTTTTTGAAAATCTTATAGGTTTAAAATTCAAGAAAACCATTTTTGAGGTTCTTGATAGGTTTTGGGACAGCGCATTGCCAAGCTTTAGCTAATATTCTCGATTACTACACTTCTACTACCTACTATGACTAATGCTACAAGGGACACATGTGGAGGAAGGTGTAAATATAATAATTACACCTATATATTGCTAGCACTTTGTTTGGTGGACTATGGCCCTAATGATGATGATATCTCTATCATTCCAAGCAATGTAAATTAAATTGTAAGTTCATACAAATACGTCTGCTTTTACAATCACGCGGCGACAAGCCCACGCTACTGTCCCACTTCTATACCTTTTATTAATTCTGTGGGGAATCTACTTCAGCTATGAACCTAATAGGTAAGTTTTTACTGAGATAAATTCCTTATAATACTTATACAATATTTGGTGGCACGTGGCCACCTACGCGTATACCATAGAGCTACAAGTCGAAAACAAGACATAACAAAATATCATTATTAATATACTAGCCCATTCGACAGGTAAGAAAAAGTGGGGTTTGGTGGAAAAAGGTCGGAAGTTAATGAAACGTTAGGATGTTGTTCAGGGATGGTTAATTAACATTTTCTCAAGAGCGCCAAAATTTTTTCAAAATTCGTTAAAAAAATGCGATTTAGATTTAAAATCCCACGGGATCTCTTTGATTTTCCGGGATAAAAAGCCTATGTCACTCTCCAGGTCCTCAACTATACCCATGCAAAAAATCACGTCGATCCTTAGCTCTGTTGCGGCGTGATTGAAGGACAAACCAACAAACAAACACACTTTCGCATTTATAATATTAGTAAGGATTATGATGAAATGTTGTAATTATGGTACCTGGTTACAATCACAAACTTTGGACAGCCCATTCCCCCGCTCACCCCATTCTACCCCAATTCACAAAGGTTTTTATTCTAAAACCCTATTACCTATTAATAGGGTTTTAGGATAACTAATCCCACAACTGCTGTGGACACAGATCTCTAGTGTGATTGATGATGGGTTGATGACAAGAATGCAGTGTCCGCAATGTTTTCAGTGTACGCATTACATAAATGACTTTAGCGATAGCAAACAGCTCACGCAAATCCATAGATAATGTACAAGTAAATATTGGAGTAGAGAAAACAGATTACGTTGTAGTTTGTTGGAACAGCAAATAGAAAATAGCAACTTTACAACTGCGGACTTGGACGGCCATTATTGTTGTTGGGCAATAAAACGTCATACAACCTCCTATCTATTGTACAAGCGATCCTTTATTCGCGCACAATGCGCCATCGTAAACACCGCGATGTCTTTTCAATATCCTTTTCAATTTTATTCGGTTAGATAAGGGATTTTAATTTTAACTTTGCTTTTATCGTGCCCCGGAGCCAGTTTAATTGTTGGCCATGGTTATTATGATAATAAAGTATAATTAATGCTCAAGCCAAAGGGAACATTTTATTAAATAGCTAGGCTGATTTATTTCTTCAATTACTAGACTCACCGCAGTCGGGGAGAGTCGAGCCCTGAAAATAGCATATTTTTGAATTATGTATAAAATGAATTCGACGTCACAGAAATATATCAAGATAGAACGGAAATTATGGCACCAATCGCGTACTAACAATTCGCTATATAGTGCAGCGTTTTCGAAATAAAAATATTCTGTGGAAATGTTATATTACTTTTCTTAATGCTAGAAATAAATGCTTGGAAGTCAATCTCAGAAAAGGAGGCATTTCCTTTCATAAGACATAGTTTCATTTTATCAAAAAACAATATTTGCAAACACGACAACACGGGCGTGGTTTTATCCAGAATTAATTCGAACGCATTCGAATCCTAAGTAGAACAGTGGTTATATCCATTATGTAATACTTTCCTGGGGCTGGACGTAGGTATGTGTATGACAAGGCCCAAAAAAATTAACTTTTTTAAAAGAAAAAGTGTAGCAATAACCCTAAGTTTGTCTCTCGTGCATTGTAAATGCGTTTATCTGAACGCACACTTTCACGAATTTAGTATCGAAAATTCCTTGCAAGGTTGCTCGTTTAGTACGAAACCAGCTTATTATTAAAATTTGTCGTTATTAAGTACCTTTGAGTATTAAACCAAAGAATATTTGCCATTATATTTATATTGAACACGACTTTTATTCCCCTTTCCTTGCTAAATTAGCTTAAATGTGCTAGGAGTTGGTACGACAATATTTCAACAGGTGGGATTTTAGCTTGAACCGTCAACCTCCGACGCTCCGCAAGGTACATACATAGCTTTTTGAAAATTTAACCAATTTTAGAAAAATCTAAATTATTTACTTACTTCATGTAGGCCAACCTGCTGCTTTTATGTTGTTGTTCTTTTCAAAACGACCTAACGTAGGTCTGCAATCGCTATAGTTGAGCTAGACCCATTCATATCAAGGTGAATACTCACCACCCAACCAACATAAACAATTCTGGATTGGGTCAATCGACAGTTGCCTCATATAAAATAACGTCATAAAAACTTTTACGTCATACATCAGGTTTCTATATACATGATAGTTTATTTTCATATCTTCTTGTGTGGATAATACTTCACAACATAAGTATTTTGTTATACATTTTTACGATTTATTTTCTGAGAAAAATTATCTGTATAAAATTTCATACAAGAAACGAAAAAAATGCTTCAGTAAGTAGCACAGAATTTAGACTAGGTATAGAAGTGGTAAAGAAGCTTCAAGCACCGCGCAGATGACAAGTAATAAACTAGTGCTCGAAGTTGTAAAAATACACACGTAATTGCTTGCTTTTTGCAAGAGAATTATTAAGCTATTGCATAGCTTTTATCGCGGGCTTTGAACTAGGACAAACAGTTTGAGCGCTGCGACCGAATCAAGAAATTCCGTAACGAAAAAAAACCTAACACCGTCGTTCAGTATGCGTTCAACATTTTAGAGGTTCTCAAGTAGCTCTATTTGGCGCAGTGGGCGAGCGACCGCTTTCTTTACCGTATGGTGTATGATGTCGCAGGTTCGAATCTCACTTGCGAAGTGGTGACAGTTCGCTTTTCTTGTTTGTTTGTTTTTAATTTTTAATAAAGATATTGCATAAATATTATAATTGTATAAGTTGATAAAAATGCTATGCAATAGCTTTACCGCGGCAGTCCCCGAGTGCCACTTAATTTTATTTTATAAATACGCTTAGCGAGCTGAGTATTATCTGAGCTTTTCTGTTCTGAGAGACGGAGCGATGGTCAGATTTTTATATCTCTACGAATAACGAAGATAGAGAGCTAATATCTTCTGTGTCGACCTCTCTCCTCTACAATATAGTAAAGATGGTGATATAGTTTTCTATTGGGGCAGCTTGTGCAATGTGCATGGAAGTACGGCTAGACCCTATTTAAAACAAAGTTCCTCTTCAATCTTACATGATGTCACATGTGAGTCACTAGACACCTGCTTAGTCCTTTGTGCTGGTCAAAAAACCGATAAAATCCTGAGCGCATCGACCACGAACTGAACACCATAAATAAACACTCGTGGTCCCTCGAAGCCCATCTAAACTAAGTGAATTCTGTTCATTACCTACTCTGTTAGTATTAGAAAACAACTGATAACTTGTCTATAACCTTATTAAAAATTCTGTGGTAAAGAGATGAAAATATTAATACCGATTTTCACATAAAAATAAAAATGACTCACAATTTCTGCTTTCATAAATACCCCATTATTTAATTTATAGACTTGCATCACGAGCACGGTTCGGCTTTAGGATCCACGTTACGGGGAAAATAAAAGAAAAACCAACAGTTTCGCAGTATTGGTGTTTACGTTAACGTTCAAATTTTTACGACCCGACCGGATTTATTATCTTTCAGGACGCTTAAATCATTCGCCTTTACTGCACTTGTCTACTAGCACTGATGTTTATAACATTGAAACATACGTAATCATATGAATAACCTCCATTGCGCAACTGAAAACCGGAAAGTCGAAGGTTCTATTCCCACTTTTTCATGGCTTATCCCCTGATCCGATCTTAATTTTTGGTACAGAGATAGTTTAAGATCGTACTTATTCAAACTCAAACTCAAACTCAAAATTATTTATTTCATGTAGGCCAACCTGTGGCTCTTATGACACGTCAAGATTCTACCACCGACCGGTTTGGAAAGCGGATTCTGCTGAGAAGAGCCGGCAAGAAACTCAGCAGTTGCTCTTTTCAAAATAATCATTTTACAATACAATATTAATAAGTAGCTATTACATTGTAATAAGTTTTTATACTATCCTGTGGGCAGCTGGATGCCAAGCTGATTTAACCCGTGCATCTTTGTTAGAATAGAATATGACATTTCCACAAAGCGTACTACAATTCAATTCATGTCAAAGACAGGCAGACAGAATTGTCTACGTTACTGTTTAGACAGAGGTGTAGAGATGAACGACTGCCTCGTCAATCTGTTGCACTACGTAGATAGCGAGGTCTTGGGTTCTTTCATGGGATCGAGATTCAAGACAAACATCAATAGCCGTGTGATTTCTCTCCAGTCGTGTCACTTTTCCATCAAATCGAACTATGAGAATTAAGTCTTCTTCTTCTTCTTTATCAATTGATAGACGATCACTGCTGGGCAAGGTCTCTTGCATGAACTTCCACAGGTGGTAAAGTATTGTGTAAAAACTAACGGTTCAGGTTTCTTTCTTCTTTCTTGCGTTTTGGAATTGACGTATTGTAGATTTTGGATTGTTAAATTTAGAAGTTAAGAGATGCGCATCTTAAAAAAAGGTTACGAATAAATTGTTGCTTGCCAAAAGATATGGGAATTCGAATTCTGAATAATTTTAATCGATTTGACAATTGATTGTTGAGTTTTGACAACTGTGACATATTGTCAAGTGCCACAATTGACAGTTTTGTTTCGTCTGGGAATTTAATTCTGAACAACAGGTCTCGGTCTTACGCTACCTGCATCCAGAGACTCCCTGCGACTTGTTTGATGACGTCGGTCCAACTACTGCGCTTCCCGGTGCGGGGTCGCCACTCCAGCACCTTGGGACACCAACGACCATCAGCTCTTCGAACTATGTGCCCGCCCATTTCCACTTCAGTTGCGCGTCTCCCTGAGCGATGTCGTGGAGAGTTATTAGGTCGCCCTGGCCGAATATTAGAGATGATAGATCTATTTAACGAATAGAAATGGAGCGTCTATTTAAGGGTACAATACACAATCACCAACAATTTTGATGGATGGTACGAGCGTAAAATGTATTTTTAGAATAGAATAGAAATGTTTTTTATTCAAATAAACTTTTACAAGTACTTTTGAATCGTCCATGAGTCTACCACTGGTTCGGAATGCCGTTCCTGCCGAGAAGAACCAGCAAGAAACTCGGCAGTTGCTCTTTTCAAAATACTTTTACAATATACTTAATAGATATTATTCTATGTATGCAGAGTTTCCACAATGAGGGGAAGTTCCACAAAAGCATACGTAATTATTTCTAATTATAATTCAACACATGTCAAGACGGGCAGACAGAAAGTAGCCCCATTTTCGCTGGTGGAACCCGTTCACGAGCATGACGCATGACCCAGCCATTGCTTCGCTCAACCATATTTTAGGGAACGTAACGTAATTTGGTCTATATAGTGTACCACTGTGGCAACACCCTCACGTTATTTACTTTGCTTGTAGGTATATGAGTGGGTGTATGTGTTTTATACAGTGCAAGTAGCAAATTGCGTTTTTGTTTGTTACTGTTTATTTACTGTCGGACATAAACAGCTGCGAGGATATCCAAAAGTGACCCACGAGTACAGTACAGTGGCAGTCGATGGTAATCACTCTAATGGGCCGACTCCCTTGCTATTTGCTAAAATGAATTATTGTAGCAAAAATCCTAAATATTCATTAACTCACAACAATTGTCAATGATTTGATTTTAAGCTATTGCATAGCTTTTATCGCGGGCTTTGAACTAGGACATACAGTTTGAGCGCGGCGACCGAATCTAGAAATCCCGTAACGAAAATAAACCTAACACCGTCATTCAGTAAGCGTTCAACATTTTAGAGGTTCACAAGTAGCTCTGTTTGGCGCAGTGGGCGAGCGGCCGATTTCTTTACCGTATGGTGTATGATGTCGCAGGTTCGAATCTCACTCGCGAAATAGTGACAGTTCGCTTTTCTTGTTTGTTTGTTTTTTAATTTTTTTTGCATAATTTTTATTATGCAAAAAAATAATGCATAAATATTATAAATGCGTAAGTTGATAAAAAATGCTATGCAATAGCTTTACCGCGGCAGTCCCCGAGTGCCACTTAATTTATTTTCTGTATAAACTAAAATTAACACTATTCAAATACCACCTACAACAATCTACAATGTATCAAGTTTAATGCGCTGCCCACAGGATAGAGTATAATAACTTATATCCTACACTGTAACAGGCAACTATAATAACATTGTAACATTTTATTTGAAAACTGCTAAATTTCTCGCTGGCTCTTCTCAGCAGCATCTACTTTCCGTACCGATAGATGAGTCTTGACTTGTGATAAGAGCTAAGTTAACCAGTGTGAAATTAATCATTATAATTTTTCTAAGTTTATCATCGAATAATAGGTTTAATTTCATGATTTAAGAATTAAGAATAGAGCTAGAAGTATCTACTGATATACTATGAGATTATTGAGCACTATAGCTTTTCTAGCTTAGCTAGCTCGCCACTTCGTCCGCGTGGAATTAAGAATTTAAAAATTTTCTGGGATAAAACCTAGCCTATTATAAAAAATCGCTTCGTTTGCTGAGCTTTTTTTTTTCCTTTGCTGCGTAATTGAAGGACAAACCAAAAAAACAAAAACATTTTCGCTTTACTATAGTATAGCTTATAGTAGTAAGGATCATTTGATAAAAACCTAAAAAAAATTATCAAGTAAACCCAATTATAAATAGGTTAGATAATATCGTCTATATTATTATTAGTATAATAAGGAAGTTACTAAAGATCTAAACAGAAGAATGAAAGTACTAAAGGCACCTTTAAACAGGCCACGTTTAGGTTTGTTGAATTAATGCGTGGCCATCACACGAAAAGCCCGGATATACGGTACCATTACCCGGTTAACAATGACTTGACTGATGTGGCGGAACTCGAGCGTAATTGACACAGGCTTGTTATAAACGTCGTTCTGTATGAATAAATACAACGAATTTAATGAAATACGATGAAGTCTTTCAAAGTCAAAATGGGTAATTAATTTAAAAAAAAAAAAATTTACTGTATTTGCTAAATATTCAATATTCGGTGGATACCTTTTCAGAAAATAACAAAAATTTAACCCATAGAATAGATTTTATTTAATACACGATACCGTGTGTTATGTGATAGCCTAGTGGTTAGGACTGTGGTCTCCTATTCGGGGGGTCGCAGGTTCGATCCCGGGTACGCACCTCTGACTTTTCAGAGTCAAGTGCGGTTAAACAATTAAATATTGTTCGCCGTTGAAGTCTTGCTTCAACGGCGAAGGAAAACATCGTGAGGAAACCTGCACACCTGAGAGTTCTTCATAATGTTCTTGAAGGTGTGTGAAGTCCGCCAATTCGCATTGGGCCAGCGTGGTGGACTATGAGAGGAGACCTGCGCTCAGTAGTGAGACGTTGATGGGTTGCTAATGATGATGAGTTCTATAATCGGTGGATACCTTTTCAGTAAATAACTTTAACCCATAGAATAGATTTTATTTAATACACGATACCGTGCGATATAATAATATATAATCATATTTCTACAAAGCAGCGATAGCCTAGTGGTTAGGATTCGGGTGGTGGTGGATTCGCGATCCCGAGCACGCCTCCTCACCTCTGACTTCGGAGTTTTGTGCGTTTTAGTAATTTATAATATCACATGCTTCAACGGTGAAGGAAAACATCGTGAGGAAAACTGCATGAATCAGAGTTCTTCATAATGTTCTCAAAGGTGTGTGATGTCTACCAATTCGCATTGGATCAGCGTGGTGGACTATGGCCTCTAACCCTTATCCTATAGGAGACCTGCGCTCAATAGTGAGACTTTAATGGTTTGCACAAGATGATGATGATAATCATAATAATAATATATTAAGATTCTCTAACTTAAACTTAAATTAATACGGTCTATAATACTTAAAAAATAAATACGGTCGATAATTTAATCTTACGCTTTGGATATTATACAGGGGAAAGACAAATAAGTAAGTAATTTTTAGGGTTCCGTACCCAAAGGGTGCCAACGGGACCCTATTACTAAGCCTCCGCTGTCCGTCCCTCTGTCAGCGGCTTGTATCTCGTAAACCGTAATAGATAGACAGTTGAAATTTTCACTTATTTTGTATTTCTATTGCCGCTATAACAACAAATAATAAAAATTAAATTTAATTTAAATATTTCCATGGGTACATGAAAGAAAGAAAGAAAGAAAGAAAAGGCATTTATTTTCAAAAATTGTGCCACACACATCATTGTAGCATAAGTTAATAACGGGCTAACATAATAAATGTCATGTGTGGCACAACCCGAAAAAAAGGTCCAAGCTCAGCAATAAGCTGTATACCTTTATAATAAGTACACAGCGCTGATTTTCAGCCAGAACCCAGATTCGGGTGACGCCACAGAAGCAATTAAAACTAAAAATTAACTAAACTACTATTAACTAATAAATCAGCCAGAAATTATTAACACAATATATACTATAGTAAATAAAAAATGATTATGGTTACCAAACTACATTCTACATAGATACTATAATATGTTACAGATAATTATTATACATTAAATTACGTTGCTACATCTTTACGAACCTGAATAAAACACTACCCACTAAAGAAATGAATACTCCACAACACAATCCTGGAACTCCACTTGTTTCTCCAAAAGGAATTTTTTTACTTGAGTTTTAAACGCAAATTTATTTTTTAAATTCCTTATAGGAGGGGGTATGTTGTTCCAGCATTTAGTGGCGGAATACCTGAAAGAACCCCTAAATGCAGCAGTACGATGATGAGGAACTCGAAGCGGATTGCGACAACTTCGAAGACTGTTTGACTCACCATCGTCCGCCCAACTAACTAAGCTTGCTGGCGAGGTACAAAGGCTTACCAAGTTTAATCACCCCGAAAAGTAACCCAGCGAGATGTAGCTTTCTCCTCGATCTCATTTTTTAATAATCGGTGGCTATTTAAAAAAGGGGTGACATGATTTCGAGGAGGAATATCAAAACTGAACCTCGCACAGGCATTTTGCATGCGTTGTATAAGGCGTTTTGTCCTACATAAAAGTCGCGGTCCATACACAACATCTGCATAATTTAATCTGGAGAGGACCAACGCTTCCACCAACTGGATTCGCAGTTCCAGGGAGAGATATTTACGAACATTGTAAAGTATCTTCAGTCGGTAGAAGCAATTGCGAACCTTCTCAGCTATATGGTCTTCGTAGCGCAGATCAGTGTCCATAAGCAAACCTAAATTACGCGTCTGGAAGACTCTCTCCAAGGCATTTCCCCTTATGCTTACAGTAGCACTTTGAACATTAACTTTTGCTAACTGCTTCTTGGATCCAAACAGAATATATTTAGATTTAATCGGGTTAAGGACAAGTGTGTTACAATCTGACCATTCAGCTATACGGTTAAGGTCCTCATTAACTAAATTAACAGCAGTTTGGAAATCCTCAGGCTTAAACGCATAATATAGCTGCAAGTCATCTGCATATAAGTGATATTTGCAGTTTTTAATTTGATGTATTATATCAGCGCAATATAATATGAAAAGCAACGGGCCTAACACAGAACCCTGTGGCACACCCCTAGGAACTAACGCAGTTGCTGAGTTATACTGCCTCCCATCCTCAAGTATTATTTCTACAAACTGAGTCCGGTTAGACAGATAACTGACGAACCATTTGACAGCATCAACGCTGAAACCATAATATGAAAGCTTAGATAGTAAAAGCGCAATGTTGATGCTGTCAAAGGCTCGAGAAAAATCAAGAAGCACCAGCAAGGTGCACATCCCAGAATCTTGCGCCGCAAGGATGTTATCCGATACGTCTAGCAATGCCGTCACAGTGCCACGCCCTGCTCTAAAGCCGGACTGATACTCTGGTAAAAGTAGATTCCTCTCAAGATAAGCTGAGACCTGTGAATATACAAGTTTTTCCAATATTTTAGAAAAACAAGGCAAAATGCTTATTGGCCTAAGATCTTTTGGTGTGAGAGGGTTTGAATTCTTTGGAATTGGGCGAACAAGAGCCACCTTCCAGTCGGTCGGAAAAACAGAAGTAACTATGGAAGTATTAATGATTGCCTTAATAGTACCCAAGCTTTGAGGAAGCGTCATCAAAAGCATGTTCAAGGTTAATTTATCCGTTCCTTCAGCATTAGAGTGTAATTGTTTAATTATTTTCAATATTTCAGTGTCAGTAGCAATTTTAAGTGAGAAGGCGTTATCGTATAGCTTATTGAACTCAAAAAAGGTAAGCTGAGACAGATTGACATTATTTGAACCAGGAACGTTAAGAAAATGTGCATTTATTGCTTCTGCATCGGTAAAGTGCACTGGCAGTTGATCTGATTTTTTTGGTAGGACTGTATGTTTTAAATTCTGCCACAAAACTTTTGGGTTTTTAATTTTGTTGTTAATATCATATTTAAAATATGCGCGCTTCTCATTGTGAATGGCTTCTGTAACTAAGTGTTTATACTGTTTATACAAAATCTTACTTGATTCTGATTTATCTATTCGCCACCGAGTATGCGCATCGTCCCTTAAACTCATCATAAATTTAACGTTGCATGTTATCCATGGGGTGAAGCACTCTTTGACTACCTTCCTTTTTATTGGAGCATGTTTATTAAACAAGTCCATTACATTTTTGTTGAAAACCGAAACCATATGGTCAACACTTGCAAAATACAAAATATCATCCCAGGGCATCGCATTAAGGTCATCATTAAATCTATCTAAGCAAACGCTTTTGAGCGGCCTATATACTATAGACTTAGACGGAACTTTCCCCTTCTTAACATTTAATGTACAATTGAGAAATGCGTGATTACTTAAATCTGCAATCAGTGTAACATTTACACTTTTAGCTGGGAGACTAGTAGATATAGTATTAATCAAGGTTTCACTAGATTCAGTAAAATGAGTAGGAGAAGCAATTAGTTGCGTTAATTGTAAATAATTGAAAAAGGCTTCTAATTTAATGGTTTTTGAGTCATTCTTATTAAGTAAATTAACATTGAAATCTCCTAATAAAACGACATGATCGTAGTTTGACAGAGCCTGAATACTATCTGTAAGAACATCCAAGAAAAGATCAATGTTTAACCACGGGGGTCTATAGGCTGTACCAATGGCAATTTTTAGCGAATTTACATTCAAACCAATCCACATTTGCTCAACCATCTCGTGCTTAGGAAATGCGCACGCCCTAGTTTTAAAGCCTCGCCTAATATAAAAAGCCACACCTCCACCACGACCACTGCGCACAGCTTTCGGGCGAGGAATATGCTGAAGCCTATAACCAGGGATGGAAGGCGCTCGACCTTCCTGACCATGGCTTAACCAAGTCTCATTTATAGCCATGAAATCGACTTGAAATCGATTCATAGCCACTAAAAATTCATCGTGCCTTGTGCCTAAAGACCCAGCGTTAAGAAAACCTAATTTTAATAATTTGTTACTATTGTACTTTGTATTATACACACGTAATTAGATTGAATATAGTCGGGGTTTTAATTAAAATTAAAAATATAGTATGCACTATGGAAACTAAATACTTACTTAATCGTAAATTGTAACGTAATACATGTAACACAATGTACACATTAAACAGGCCCCATAATAATAAAGTAATAATGAAAAAGATTTTTGACCATACTACTCGTACAATATGATATGGTTTAAATAAATATGTCATGTAGATTATATAATATATACCAATAATTATACATCTAAAAAGGATTAATGTTAACAAACGATGACACAACATAAGTAACCAGAACAACACTAAACCAAGTTCAATACTTCTTTCACAAAAATTTAAAAAACTATGTAACAAAACATAGTAACGTAAACTAACTTTACAGAATAATAATATGTTCCATATCAAATTCCTAGCCATTAAAAAGAACAATTTACAAAAATTCGTTTGATATCGACTTCGGATCGAACACGATGGACCGGAGCCACACCAGTTTGCCGTACATAAATGCGCCCTCCCTTTGTCCAGACAAATTTCCAGTTTTTATTTCGTCCTTCCTCACGAACTTTATAAAACAATTGCCTGTTAGTACGCGTAAGGTGTTCATTTACGTAGAAACGACGCGGCTCCGCGTCAACTATGCCCGACGAATCAGCGCCACGGCGGACGCGGGCAGCGCGCAACAGGTCATCGCGCACCGCGCGCCGAGCAAAACGCACGACGAGCGGCCGCGATCGCTGCACTTGCAGACCGTCGCCGGTGCCCGCAGAACTTGTGGGCGCACGCCGCGGGCCCGAACGCTCCACAGAGACGATATCTCTCACATCCAAGTCAATACCTAGCTTCTTGGCTACCAGACTGGCAATACTAATGAGATTTTCGCCGGAGGTTTCCCGCAAACCTGATATTTCCACATCATTCATAAGAAGGTCTTGATCCCTGTCATTTAATTGAAGTTGAAGTTGAGAAATAGTGGTCTGAACAGTGTCACTCTCACTCGACTGACGGGGTGCAGACTGTTCCTCCAAGCGGGACAACCTAGACTCAATATTCTCCACTCGGCTATTGAATTCAGATAACGTAATATTTAGTTGCGCTATCTCTCCCCTGAAAGAGGCCATCTCACTCCGAAAAAGTCTGAGCTCAGCGACAATGCTATTTGCAGAGTCCTCCTGCAAGCTGCTACTCGCCGCTGCTGGCGCCACTGCAGCCGCGGTCACCGGGGGGTTGGGAGAATTGGTTAAATTGTCAGAGTTAACTTTTTGAGCGCTCGAACTCGACACTTTAGTACTCGTTGCTTTGCTCTTACCCTTTTGGCACGGATCACACATCCACTTACTGGGAATAGGACTATTGGGGCTCAAATTCACGCAGTCCCGATGAAAAATCGATAAACATTTTGTACACTTGGCGCCATCTGTTACGCTAACAAACTTTCCACATTTGCACTTGGAAGGCATAATTATTGTCAACGCAGTCACCGCCAAATGCAATGCAAGGAATTACCAGTAGGTGGTGCTTAAAATAATTGATTTGAGATTATTGATTTAATATTTAAATCTTGCTACCAATATGTCCCAAATTATCATCCGCTTTTGTGCAAATCGGAAATTGAACACTCTGGCAGTAATAATAAAGCTTATCAGCCCACGAACACAAAAACAAGTCGGAGGGTAAGCAGTCAAGCAAAACAGCTACGTACTCGTTATTATGCTCAGCTGTTAATTGCAGAAATCACTAATAATCCTTTTATTAATTACGACACAAACACTTCTACACTTTAATCCAACACTATTTTACCATATGAATCAGTTTTAAGGTCCAATTGTAGCGTATTTTAAATTTAAAATTAAAAATAACTTTAGCAGCCGAACAGCTGATGACAACGTCCGTGACGTCACTCCAAAATACACACAAAATACACATGGAAATATTTTAATTAAAATTTTTTTAACGGAACCCTAAAAGAGCGAGGCCCGACTCGCACTTGGCCGATTTTAGAGAAATGCGCTACCGACGAATCTGGCTAGATGGTTACGGTTTTCTTTTTCACTTGTGCACGGTTTTATTGCCAGATTTTTAGTGCGTTTGGAACGTCCTATTTCTCGTGAAATGACTTTTTAACCGTCTAGGCGCCGATTTCACCAACGCGAACGTCAAGTGAAGTTTAGTCGAGGAATAAAGCATGCGTTCTGACAGTTTTTGTATTAAAAAATCTGCTAAAATATCGTTAAGAATAAGACTTATTTTACATTAATAAAATCTGCCCTAAGACAGCTAAGACCACATTTCAAATTAATAACTCGTACACTATTGCACAATGTATTGAACGTATATAATTGTTATATAATGTCCATAGGTAGATTATTAATATTAATTATTATTTTTGACAATTGGACATAAATACATTCAAAATTATGGAATAACTTTTAAAATTATGTATTAACTATTAATATTGACATTTTGTTTTATACTTATATTGACATTGTATAATATTCACACACCAGTCCTGGTTATTAAATGTATTAGGCTCGATTTCCTGTTTACAATCATGTTGTACTTGCGTTTTTGTGAATAAAATTTCTATCTATCTAAGGAAAAATACATTATACCTACATGAACCTGTAACTTTTATTTAGACGAAAAATAGTCTTCTTACTGTCCTAGGGACAACCAAAATAATGATAAAAGAAACGCATACACCGATATCCGGATAACTTAAATTTAATAGTATTTGAGACTGCAAACAAAGGGTAAACACTGCCATTACATCGATTACGGCAGTGTAAAACCGGTTAATGGCATTTATACCCTGTTTATGGACCGGGTAATGGGAACGCATTAATTTTAATAACTCTCTATAAAGATACCACTGCCTTTATGTATTATTTTAAGATTATTTTACAGTGCTTCTCATAAGGAATCAAAGCTTAGGTATAAATACATGGAAATTATTCTGAGGACAGTTTAAATTACTGTATACAGCATAGTACATATAATATTATTATTACATACCAAATTGACGGGTGTTCTGTTCGTGCATTCGTAATGAAATAGGTATTGATTAGAAATCGCTACATAATATTATACAACAAAGTAACCCGCTGCGTATGTCTGTCAGTCTGTTCGTGATAAACTTGAAAACAACTGAACGGTTTTTCATGCGATTTTCACTAATAGACAGGTTATGGTGTATAATTTGTTAAGATTTTATGTATATTGAATTGAATAATATGACGGTAATTGCTGAAAATGTCGGTAAAAGTCAAGCCGCCTGGGAGCTTTCATCGAAAACGCTGCCTAATCTTTTTGAGATATAACAAAACAATGTATGGTGGTGGTATGGTGGGATGGGTCTATACAGAAAAGTCCGCGATGGCATATATCTATCTTTTAAGGATAGCTTACTATACCTTTCCCGTTTTAACTTTTGAAAAAATGGTCACGTTCAATGCGGTAATTAGAAATCTATTTAGACAGATACAGTATTAATCCTTTTCAATTTAAATACGTTAGTTACCATAAGCATTTCATGCACATTACAATAATCCTGTATACCATGTAATTTAAATGAATATCTTAGGAGTTATCGCAAATAAACGAACTTGAAAATAAATTCAAGTGTAGGCATAATAAGCTCTACTACCCGTGCGAAGCCGGGGCGGGTCGCTAGTATTCCATAAAAAGAGGATATCACTTTTTAAGCAATAAATACCGACACTGTGTACCGCCCTGAATCCTGATCGCTGCTCTGATGGGGCTTTTGAATTAATTATATTAATGTTAATAATACAATGTGGATGATGATTTCCCAATAACAGCACAGTAATTAACTCCGACATCTGCCGTGACACCCGATACTAATTGGGTGCTAATTGGTACAATATAAAAGCGCAATTAAATTTATTGTGTAATTAAACCCCCATTTCACGGCCGGGTGCGATATCACGATGGAAGCACACGAGTAACCGAACAGAGAGGAAGCTTCCCAACAAGGGCGAAGAAGTATACCTATTCTGCTAGGGTTGTCACCTGATGCATGTCAACAATTTAAGGAAAAAATAAAAATATTTTAAAGTTTGTATAATTATATATAATTTCAGTTAAATGCTGAACTTGAACAACAAATACTTAAATTAACAAAAATATAAAGAAACGATTTTTTTTAATGAACATCAGTATTTTTGCCATAACTTCACGATTAATATTAAATAGATGGCATTGGCATCGTCATTTACTATCGACTATTATTATTATTACAAGGTTTTATTTAACTTGCAATGTATGTATGTATGTATACATGGGTATATGTATTAAACGTACATACATACATGTAAACAAACATGTATCAAATCGTACAAGATGAGATAGAACCACTTTTCCGGTAGAGCTGGAATTTTGCGTGTATGTGTAGATCGGATGACCCTGCAATATTATTGGGATATGGAGCTGTTCTGATGATTAAACTGGAAGATGGCTATAGGAACTCTATAAAAAACTCGCTAACCTCATCAAATTTGGGCTCGTTTGATTCGTCTTGACAAGTACTCTGGCCTGAGATGACCTTCAGGGTCTGATAATGAAGCTGGAAGGTGGTTTTGGCAACTTTAGTAATAAAACTTTATGTACTTTATTAATATAACTTTATTATTAACAAGTTCGGGCTCGTTTGATTAATCTTGAAAAGTACTCTGGTCCTAGATGATATCCAGGTTCTGACGATTGAACCTTAAGGTCAAAGGTGGCTATAGGAACTCAGTAACTAAACGACGTAACCTCATCGAGCTAGGGCTCGTTTGATTCGTCTTTGGTCCTAAATGATGGTCCATTTGTAATGTAGCCAGCTACGAAAAGCTTGTCTTGTAAAAATATTTTTTTAATTTACACTAGTTTTGTATGACAAGTATTAATAATTATGTTATTCAATTATCAAATATCAATAAAACTATTAATAACTTCACGTCGTTATTTTTGCAAAAGTTTATTCGTTACAATTTATAAATAATTGTGTTTGTGTCGACAGATGACGCTGTGCACAGATAATTAAATTTGAATTGGCGGGCCCTTTGTTAATGTTCCCAAAAATTATAAGTATGGGTCAATTTTGGTCGTCATGTATCGATATAATATGATAAAATATCAATATTAATACAGTAACGCATACTGCACATGTGAGAAAACGGAGTTTGGATTATTATAAAAAAAATCTATATTCATTATTAATTACATTGTACTCATTCAATAAAAAACAATTTTAAATTTGCTTTACATAGGTAACAGTTAATAACTAACAATATACTAATCCTGACGATAACATACTTAAAATAATATATAAAATATATCGCAACTACTGTAACAATTTTAATTAAGAAACTGAAACGTGTACATGAAAGGAAATTATTACTAGATTTCTTATCTTGTCTGCAAGAGTTTGGCATTTTTACACTATTACATACATATACACAAATAAATCTAAACTTACAAAAAACAAACACTCACTCTTCGTCTATTTATTTCCACTAAACGCGCGACCGTCAGCCCTTACGTCCTGACCCTGAGTTACCCTGAGCGGCGCGCCGCGGCGTGTCGGTGAATGTGTCGGTGAGAGCTCACGCACACAGCGTTGCGCTATGTGTGGGTGAGCCCGCCGCGAGCCGTTTGTATGTAGCTTCCGCTCTGTTACTTTAATATACCTACTCTGTGATGGAAGGTACAAACCGGTGTCACTTACCTTGGTTGACTTTTAACTGTTTTTATTGCGTTTGACGAGAAATAAAATCAATGATGGAAAGCACTGATGAGGTGTAGGTTGGCGTGCGCTTGCCTAGAAGATGCCTATTCACTCTTTCCTTGAAGCTACTCGAATTATACGTGGCAGGGAACACAGACACCGTGGCCGGAAGGGCGGCGTTCCACACCTTATCGGTTCGTTTCAGAAACGTTGAAATAAAGCGTTAAACTATAATAAATATGCCAATAATACATTTGGCTGAATGTAGGTATGTAACGTATTTAAAGTGGTGTTCGTTTCGATCTCCTTTCGGATCCCAGGCACGCATCTATGACTTTTGTTTTGTGCAAAATCATACTGACGTTCAAAATTAAATAACATTGATGTTATTTTGGTTTCAATAACTTAAACATCAAATTATACGCTAACATCTAAACAAAAATTATAAGCTAAGTAAAAAAATTATCATCTAGAAACTGCAACGAGAAAATGTGCCCAGAACATATGACCTTCTATACACATAGAAGCAATGAACCTCTTATACACAAAGAAGGTCATTGCCCAGAACACTGACTGCGTTACCCCGCTGAATGGCCAAACTTATAATGTTGGCCGAGATAACTGCCAGCCCTCCGATCACAAGTAGACTAAATTCTTCTTCATGTGCCTGTCTGTCTGGAGAGTCTGTCTGGACGTCAGCAGTCAGTTTTTTGAACCTCTTGAAATTGGAAAGCACTTATCTTAATTATTTACTCTAAATTATTATATTATAGAATACTATTCTCCTGTCCATGACTAGACGGAATAGTTCTTCGTCTGTCTTGATGTGAGTCCGCTCCTTTATGTTTCTGAGCCATGACTTCTTTCGCCTTCCAACACCGGCAAACTTTCCCGTAATTTTGCCCATAAAAATAGTTTGCATCAGGCGGTACCTATCGTTACGCAATATATGACCTAGGTACGAGATCTAACGCTGTTTGATGGTTTTCACTAGCTCGGTTTTCAGTATTAAACTAATAATAATATTAGCTTAAAAAATACATAATATTATATTGGATTCGGAGTCCCTCCCAGACCGGCCTGTACAATTCATTAGGTGTCCCTGAATAATTCACGAAATGCTGATGAGTTACAGAAGACAACCGGCATAATTACGAATTACAATTCTATTATTGAAAAATTAATCCAAAACAGTTTCAAATATTCAATTCAAAGTTGAGAAGTTTTCTTTTTCACCGACATCAGGCAAAGACATGCCGCTAAAAGATTTAAGGTTAGAAACTGATTATGTACCTACACCTATATTGTATACAGGTGGCGCAAGATCAAGGCATGTGGATTTCCATAAAAGAGGTCCATGTCTAAAAGTGGACGTCTATAATACTATACTAACAGTAGTAGATAAACAGCTATCAAGTATATTCTACTAAAAAAGCCGACAAGAAATTGTTTCTTCTTCAGAACTTAATATACGCGAAGAATTCCGCTATTAGCCACTGCACCCGAACTTTAACTTGTATTTAAAAGTGTTATGAAAAATTGCAATTTTATCTTGCTTGATCAATGTAATAATAAAAATATCTTTACGGGTTATTTTTTGCGACAATTTATTAATTACTTTTACCTGCTACTCCAACCGCGTAGAGTTAGGTTTTAAAAATCTCGTCCACGAAGGGTTATATTACCCCCTTTGTTTTTCCAGTTCTAAACTATACCTATGTAAAAAATCACGTCAGTCCGTCGCTCCGTTGCTGCGTGATTGAAGACAAACAAACAAACAAATCTTTTATACGGGAAAAACAGAGGGTTCCCGCGGAATTTTAAAACCAACTCCACGCAGACGAAGTCGAGGACATAAGCTAGTTTGGAATAAACAGGAAATAAACCAACAAGAGCTGTTACCGCCCGCTGGCAAATAAACTGAGAGTCTGAGGGCTTTGCTCATTCTAGCAAAGGAGTTGGTGGTAATTTCGGTGCATTATGATACCATGTCAATGCGAGTGATAGGTAACAGAATAAACCGTTACATGTCACTGATTTAGCGAATAAAGTTTAGTTTAGACAAGGGAAAGTCATCCAATATTATGATTTGCTCTTGCCTGATACATAATTAATTTTTACGTCACTTTACGTATTTAGATATTAAAGTTTTTTGTACTAAAATGTTACAATAAAACTTATAGCTAACTTAATCCCAAGCCAAGAATCTTCTTCTTTATCAACCACGTCCACTGCCGAACAAAAGTCTATTGCATAGACTTCCACAAGTCTCGGTCTTGCGCCGCTTGCATCAACTTACTCCCAGCATCTCGTTTAATGAGCTACACTAGCGGCACGCTATGATGGCCGGTTTGAGACATTACAATAGTGATGTGGAATGTCAATTTATTCTCGAACAAAAAACAATTAAGTTTTGTTTTTGTACCTGATTAAATAGGTTTAATAAAACAAAAATGTATATGTTTATTTAATTTATTTGAACGAACTGAATATTTGAATGAAAATGAATATACATACTTTATATGCACACAAGAAACATATGAATACAAAAGATACCAAAAAAGGTGCCACAAAAGGCCATAATTAATCAGATTCGTCCATACTACTATTTTCACTGTCGTCACTGCTATCATCACCTACATTAATAATTATATGTTCGTTTTCTATAATATTATCTATTTTCACATCTCTTTCATAATCTTCCCTTATTAATTTAACAGTTCTATTCACAACCTTTTCCCAGTCTCCTTTAGTCACATGTTCACAAGCTTCTTCTAATAATTTTAGCATTTTTTTTGTGGTAAATGGGGGTTCTGTATTGTGTCTTGCAGCATATCCCTTAATTTGAGCCCACACCAACTCAATCGCATTATACTCACAATGGTAAGGCGGTAACCGTATAACTCTGTGCCCATGTTCTAATGCTATTTCGTCAATGACGTATCGGATCTTGGTTGGTTTGTTTTCTTTTAAAAGACGTACTAATTCCGCTTTTAACATATTCATGTTTGCATCTACGCCATTTTTACGAAGCCATGCGACGATATCAGCTTTCTTTTGGGATTGGGCAGGTGGCTTGTCAATTTGCATCGAGTGGTATGGGGCGTTGTCCATAATTATAATAGATGGTTCAGGGAGGCTACACAACATTGAGGTAAACCATTCAGTAAACTTTTCTCCATTCATGTCTTCATGATAGTCTCCAGTGGTTTTTGACGCAAAAGCCATGAGAGAACCTTCGACAAACCCGTTGATGGTTCCGGCGTGACAAATTATAAGTCGCGATCCTTTTCCTACAGGAACTTTGGAAGTAGATGCTGCTGTGTCATCGTTCCAAGAACGGCCTACAGTATGGTTAGCATTAAGCCATGTTTCATCCAAGAACACAACATTTTGCCAATTTTTGATTTCTTTCACTTGCCGTAAAAAAGTATACCTTGCCATCGCTATATCAAATCTTTCCATCAATATTTTGCGTTTGTTACATTTTTTGTATCGAAATCCAATGGTCTTCAAAGTCTTCGTTAAAGAACTTTCCCCACCGAAGAATAATCCAGCTTCCTTCAGTGAATGCACCAACTTTTTTCTTGTTGGATACTCCTTCTGTAAATAGTAGCCGTAAACATGTCTTCGGATAGCATTGGCATCAAAGCTATCGATGCCTACGACTGGTTTTGCTCGTTTTCTCTTTTTTGGTGTGTGAAGTTTATTTTCTTCTGTGCCAGTCTCGCCATATTTTTTTTTAGTTATCCGTCTAACAGTTCGTTGTCCAATATTAAGCGCATCAGCTACGCGTTCAACCACTGACGTTATAGGTAAAATTGGCCCTCCATTTTGAGCTTCACGATCGAAATAGTTACGAAGGCGTATTACGAACTCACGTGTCTGACTATTTAGAACAGTTCTCTGCGTACGTTCGGTCATATCGACGAAATCCACAACAAAGGGCTTGAACAGAGTCCAAATTAACGAGCAAGGGTCAACAGTAATGCAGTATCAATATTTGAAATCCAAAGCCAGGTCAAAACTATATCACAATCGCATTGCACTGACAGTTTATACTTTTCGAAGCAACGTCAATTCGAAACTGCTTTGTTTTGCATTGAGCATTGACGCGAGTTTGCCGGAGGTAGTAGTTGTGCTAGCCAGCGATCCTATGTGACGATCGTATTAGATTCCATTTTTAAAAATTTTCAATTTAGAAAACCAAATGCCGAGTTGTGGTATATATCATATAAAAATAAAAATTTTACCTTTTGTATGAAACAGCTGATATTTTTTTGCGATTTCAGAGGTTTGTCCACATAGTGAAAATTGTTCATATTCACAAGTACATTCACCCCTTAAATGGTGCAAACTGATTTTTCTACACTTGTATACATTTTAGAAATCAATTTAATAAATAAATTTTGAGTCCTAAACCTAAAACTACATTCGATAAAATTTATGAATCTCTGCACATCACTATCGTCAATAAAGTAATACAATTATTTCCTTCAAAGTCGTTATCAATTAATACGGAACTTCATGAGCGGACAAACGTCAAACCGGCCATCATAGCGTGCCGCTAGTGTAAATATGCGACTTATGTAAATTTTGGCTGGTAAGTGAATGGTTTAATTTTCCCTGCCATCGACTCCTTGTCTATCTAGACGTGTCTCAATCCGCGGAGTGAATCGGTTCGATTGGCACTTGAGACGCTTTCATCTCTCTGATGGATCAGTGCAGGATCTGTTTACAGCTTCTCACTTTATCTCTTGATCGGTTTCAAATCTGTGCATTCCCTTCTTGATTATAACTCTATTGTAATAGATACTATATTCGTCTACACGCAGAATGTTCAATTCATTGCATATTATCTTAGATTATTCAACCCAATTGTGTAATAATAGGAGCCTCAATAGACCAAAGGTTAAAGGTTAACCCCTACCCCTAACACCCTAAGGCCCGCTTGCAGAGCCGCCGGGTTAGTTAACCCAGGAATAAATTTGTAATTTTGACAGAAGCTTTATACGAAATCTGTCAAATCTGTCCTTTTAACCCAGAGTTAGCTGCTAACTCTGGGTTAAAAGGATAACTCGGCGTTTCTGCAAGCGCGCCTTGCGGTTGTCTAGATTGTGTTATAATTTTGCATTACTGATATTATTATAAATGTGAAAGTGTGTTTGTTTGTTGGTTTGTCCTTCAATCAAGTCCCAACAGAGCAACGGATTAAAGCGTTTTTTTCATGGGTATATATTACTGGGTGTAGTAGTGGGTCCTCAGACCGGGAGAGCTACTTTTTATCTCGGAAAATCAGAGATTTCGGGATTTTTTAAAACTAAATCCATGCGGACGAAGTCGCGGGCATCAGCTAGTATTATTATGTATATAGTTAGCTCGTTTCATTCAGGACCTCCAGCGCGAGTTTCCGGCTTCGCGCTTTACATAAACCGTCCCTATTATAATAGGGGTAAGACGGGCAAGATTGCGTAGGGTCGGGATTCTACGATTTTGATCTGAACAGCATTTGGCTTAATTTTATTCATTGCTTTCGCCTGCGACTTCATTCGCGTGGAGTTTTTAAAAATCCCACGGGAGCCCTATGTTTTTCCGGTTGTTGGTTTGTCTTCAATCACGCGGTAACGGAGCGACGGATTGACGTGGTTTTTTTGCATAGGTATAGTTTAGATCTGGAAAAACAAAAGGGCTACTTATAAGTTATAAGTCGTCCTCAGGACGAGATTTTTAAAATCCTAACTCTACGCGGTTGGAGGAGCAGGTAAAAGCTCTAGCAATTAATATAGTATGTTATATCAGTTTTTTTGTAGTCGGGTTACAGTTTTTTTTAACTTTCTTCTTTCTTAGATAAGTATAAGTATATCTCGGGAGTTTCAAATCTCCCGATGTCAGATATATATCGCCGTTTAGTTTCATTAGCTCCTGAGTTGGCTCGTCCATGAATAATAAACTTGGCTGTTGGCGGCAAGTGTGCCAGTTGCCAGGAACACTGCGCTGTCAGACGCGCGCGGCTATTTTATTAGAGGTACATATTCATTTACATTTACTGGGTACATACATTTTATCAAGTGTCTGACTAAATGTAGGACATGAAAGTATAACGTGAGACATTTTGACTGTAAACCTTTTTTAACACCAGACAAAAAAGGGGAGTGTTTTAAGTTTGATGTGGTTCTCTGTGTGTCTATCTATTCCCTCATAGCTTCCCAACGAATGGACCCATTTGGATGAGGTTTTTTTCTGTTTGGAAGGTAAATGGTAATATGATGACGTGAAAGGTAATATTGTTCTTAGATATAGTTTATGAAGATCTGTTCAGGAATTTGAAGATCATCCCTCATTTCCTACTTCATTAAAGGGTCTTCAAAACTTTCACTGGCGCGATTGATTTGAAAGTTGTACTATTACTTCAGATTATTTACAAGCTGATGCTGCAGCATTAAAGGAGTCTGCGGTATACCTAACTTCACAGCAACAGTTAAAAGGTAAACGTACAAAATAAATGAACTACATGTTATTGTGTCTGAATAGCTACAGGTATTGAGGATCACATGTAAATCGTGCCTGTAAGACTCGGAAAGATCACTTGTTGTAATGATTTCTGCTTATCTAAATAATATTGCTTTGAAGCCTTTTTAAAAGATATTATGGATTTTAGCTTTAGGGCTGGTGGTGGGAGGTCATTCCAGATCTTACAGGAAATGTAGCTGTTTTATGTCTTGCCATGTCGATTTTAGGTGCAGGTACATATCATACATGGTTCGACCTTCGGAAAAGGGTGTAGGGGGGATTTGTCTAGGTTTGTGTAGAACTACTCTCTCATCATCACAGAGAGGAAACCTGAGTTCATACACCCACTCGTGCACTGTAATATCTTTTGCAAAGTTGGCTATTAAATTCGGTCAGGAGAAAATATATTAATATTATTTCAGTGTGTCATATTCACTTTGGATGTATTATCGAAGTTCTCAGTCTCGCGGGAAACGTATCCAGGGTATCTAATCGCTTTTGTGAGCACTTATAAACTTTGTTGTTACCCGTAGTAGGTTTGATGCGAATCCCGAAGGAACTGTTTAATGCCCCTTCTCTACATACCCTTTGAAGTGATACGTCTGTACCCAATTTATGGAGACTTGGGAAGTTTTTAACCATTTATCCTACTAGGTATCTACTAGTTTTTGCCTTTGACTTCAACCACGTTGAGGTTTTTAAAAATCCCGCGGGAACGATTTATTTGTCCAGGAAAAAATTGCTCTAAAAGTTGTTTTTTTGGTTTGTCTTTCAATCACGCAGCAAGAGAGCAACGGATCGACGTGGTTTTTTTGCGTGGAAGAGTTGAGAGCCTGCAGAATTATATAGGCTATCCGGCTGAATCACATTTTTACCCCGAAAAGACAGAATTCCTGTGAAATATTTAAAATCCCTAATTCTACGCAGACGAACTGTAGAAAAAGCAAGTTAAATTATATTAAAAATATCCGGATATAACACTAAACGTGAATTATTTGCTGTAAGTTGTTAGTGTAAAAAAGTGTCATTATAAAATATTGTCGTTTTAACCGATAGACGCCCATTGCTGAAATGATTGCTGATTATACTATCTTCGGACGCTTGCTGCCAGTGACTCACCATTACTTGCTTGAAACTTCCGTGTACCCAATGAAGAGCATCCGAAATATATAATTACACCTCTGAACGAAGCCCTTAATACTTCACAAGAAGGTGTTATCCACAGGTTTCTATTGCAGTCGAAAAATATCGATTATATAGAATAGAATAGAATAGTTTTTTATTCCAATAATAAAAAAGAATAATAAACTTTTTTACGAGTGCTTTTGAATCGTCGATGAGTCTACCACTGGTTCGGAACACCCTTCCTGCCGAGAAGAACCAGCAAGAAACTCGGCGGTTGCTCTTTTCAAAACAAGTTTACAATACAATAAATACTATGCTATGTATACAGTGTTTCCACAATGAGGGAAGTTCCAAAAATGCATACCTACCAAGTACCAACAATGCAATATATCTTAAGATGGGCAGATATTATAGTAGCTCCATTCCCGCCGATGGCACCCGTTCACGAGCATGACGCATGACCCAGCTGTAGCTTCGCAATCGATAAATTGCTCTTAACTGCGATTGTACCTGTTAAAATAAAATTAACAACAAACTTACCTTCCATTAGAAAAGATAATATTATCGCCCCAAGAGATTATGATATTCCAGATTAAATGGTACGGAAAAAAGGAGACAATTACGCAAAACAAATGTTTTTCGCAAGACGGAGTGCTATTTGTATGGAAATCGGCCAAATGCTTCCCCGGGGACTGAGGGCTGGGGACTCAGGGCTGGGGGGCGTTCGCGAAACGTTCCAGTCGATACAGATTTGCGGTGTTTAGAGGTTAATTGTTAAGTCAACAGTTTGGTTTCATGCATGGCCATTGCCAAAAAACGTATCGATAGGATCATAACTTTTTTGTAATACATATTATTTTGTTTTGTAAAGAGCAACTGCTGAGTTTTTTGCGGGCTGAGTAGAATAGAATAGAAATATTTTTTATTCAAATAAACTTTTACAAGTGCTTTTGAATAGTCGATGAATCTACCACTGATTCGGAATGCCTTTCCTGCCGAGAAGAACCAGCAAGAAACTCGGCGGTTGCTCTTTTCAAAACAAATTTACAATACAGTAAATACTATGCTATATATGCAGTGTTTCCACAATGAGGGAAGTTCCAAAAATGCATACCGACTAACTTCTATCTTTCTATCTAATGGGCAGACATAAAGTAGCCCCATTCCCGCCGGTGGAACCCGTTCACGAGCATGACGCATGATCCAGCCGTTGCTTCGCTGAACCATATTTGAGGGAACGTAACAACCCGCATCACACGACACCACCACAGAAATGTTTAAAGAGTGCGTGACATACGCTACCCATGTTAAGGCAGGAATGAGCTGGAAATTGTCGTAGCGGTATTGGTACGGGGGTATTGAAGAAACAGAGAACAAACTATTCAGCACTTAAAGCAATAAAACCACGACAGTTTCGAGTAGGGTAGGATTCGACAAAACTTGTCCGCTAAAGTTGGTGTTAGTTTTCAATTTATTGAACGGATCAAAGCTTTAGAGCTCAAGAAATAAAAGCAGCCAAGTGTGAGTCGGAATCGCACCAAGGGTTCCATACCTTGAAAATAACCTAAATACGAAGTACAAAATACATAATACAGAATTCGTTATTACATTCTTATTACTTCTTCTTGTTTTTGGTGTGCTACCAAATCAAGAAGAATGTAATGCCCTTAATAAAGTTATAAATGCAAATGTGTTTGTTTGTTGGTTTGTCCTTGAATCACTCAGCAACGAAGCAACGCATCAAAATGATTTTTTGCATGAATATAGTTGAGGACTTGAGGAGTGACAAGGTTACTTTTATCCCAAAGAAAAGGTTCTCCTTTTTTACTCTTTTATACAGTACCCTAAAAAACTTTTTACCCTCTAGGTTTAACGGGTTGTGTAATGGGAAAGTCAACAACCTCTTGCAGATCAATTTATAAACTCCGCTATACAAAACGAAAATGCGAAAGCAAACTATTGTTAAAATATTTCCTTCACTCAAAAACTTATTGAAGAAGATTACTATCAAACTAACGCCTACAGATAGTCGAAACGAATGAGTTCGAATAGGGCGAAGGGCCAAAGGATGAAAGGGTCAAGGGATTGACCAATGTATGGTGACAATACATTCACGCAATCAAGATAACAACACCAGATATATCTCCCTTTTCAGGGATAAGATTAAGGGAGATTGTATTCTTTACAAAAAAATGTGGGACTACAAAAGAACATAAGAATCTTATACGAAAAGTGTATTTACTTGTTGGTTTGTTGATTTCTCCCTCAATCACGCTGCAACAGAGCTACCTATGGGTCGACGTGATTTTGCATGGGTAGATATAACTATGGAGGACCTGGAGAGTGACATAAACTACTTTTTAGCTCGCAAAATTAAAGAGTTCCCCGCGGAATTTTCAAAAACTAAATCCACGCGGACTAATATGCGGGCAACAGCTAGTATTGAAGTAATAGCTTTGATCTAATGATCTGACATAAGAAAGCTCAAAGTTACTCAGCGGGCGATGGAGAAAGTTAATTTCTCGATCTAATCAGAAATGAGGAATTTCGTAGGAGAGCCAGACCAGAGTTGACATAGCAAATGGGTTTTGAACCAATGAGTTATGGGTCGTTGGGATCCCAACGTGCAAGAGTGATGATCTCATACCGAAAAGCGCTTTGTTGACAGACTACTACTCGTAGGTGGACCGACGACATCAAAGAATTGCAGGGAGCCGCTGGTTATGGCATAAGAGCAACGCTTGTGGAAGTCCATATGTGGCGGGAAACCTTCTTCGGAGCTGGCCGCTTTGTCCAGTCCTGGCAACTTCTCCTTCGATTAATGTTCTTTTTATATAAAGAACGTGTTCGTATTTGAAATCGTGTGATGTGACATGCGTTGATTAAGTGCGCACGGATCATTCAGATTCTAGACCTTAGCAAAGAAGGTCGTGCGGGCCTAGGTGTTATTATTGTATATATTAATTCATTCCGTCTCAGCATCTTGAAGCGAACGCACCTCCTGCTTTTTGACATATAGTTATAATAACATAACTTAACTAATTCAGTCGATCACACAAATTCAAATCCGTAACCCAGTTTCGCAGTGATTGTTTTCAGTGTTCTATAATGATGTAAATAGCCAATATACCGTGAAAATATAACCAATCTTTTATTTATGAAGACCATAAGGACCCCAGCCGGAACTGAGCATATATAGTGAGCATATATACATACAAGAAGCCTGAGTCCAGCGGACTCTGGACCTCAATTGGTGGATAAAGAAGAAGAAGATCTATCTATCTAGCGCTAGTCTTTGATACCATCGTCCATGAGTTAACATTTCGATTGTGTTATGTGTATATGTATTATGTGTAGATGTATTATGATTTTTTGTAAATATTTTTAAACATTGGACAAGATACAAATTTTAGATTTATACCTACTTATAAACCTAGTCATGCGTCATACTCGTGAACGGGTTCCACCGGCGGGAATGGGGCTACTTTCTGTCTGCCCATCTTAACATGTGTTGAATTATAACAAGTGGTTCGCCCCGAACTGAGACCTCGCGGTAACGGTATTCCATGATTATTCATTCAATCGATACATGACGACCAAAACTGACATTATTATTATTATGCCCGTTTTCACCAAACATACCTAAATCATCCCCTATGTAGGAGTCTCTTTACGTAGGTAGCTCCAAAACACAATCCTAAGTCCTAACATCCGTCCCAATGTCCTTTTAGGTGTCCCGTACAGGATCGTGATAAAGAAGTTGACAGTAATCATCACATAACTTATCATAGGTAGCCCGTAAAGGTTAGGGAACGTCGTCGGTGAAAACATTGAATTATTATGTAGGTACTAACGTGTGAAAACGGGTTAGGGGCATCTGTACAAATCGTCATCTATCGACGCGAATAGAAAATATACAAAATGATATTTAACTAAAGAATAATTTTAATTGAATAATATGTTATTATATTATGTACCTAAATAATAATGGTCGACGCAAAACTGTTTTTGGGATAAATCGTAGTCGTAACTCCTAGTTCAATGGAATAGTTAATGACTGCGCCATCTATTAGCATTATTGTGAAGCTATGTGAAATTTACTGATGCTCATTAAAAATTAAATAATCTCGTTTCTTTATAATATTCATATAATTTTAGTATTTGTTGTTCAAGTACAGGATACAAGTGAAGTAAGAAAATAAGTACAACTTGAAAATATATAGAAAATTTTCCCAGAGAGCGTCTTCAAGCGAGCGTATTAAATCGCCAGTTTGGAAGCCCCCCATTTCGTCAATTTTAGGAAAAAAATTTAAAAAAAAATACGGTTGTACTCTGTTCCAAATTGTCTTTAAAATGATACACAGAAAACCTATGAATCGCAAATAAAAAAAAATTTCTTCGCATTCGCTTCTATGAGAGCCTCCCTGAAATAAAGATTTTTATAACTTTTTAAGCCATTTTCGGCTGGAGGCCATCGGTTTACATATTATATCTAAATTTGAAGTAATTACGTTCAGTAATTCAAAAGTTATAAAGCTCTGACAGACGGACGGACGGACGGACGGACGGACGGACGGACGGACGGACGGACGGACGGACAAGTGCAAATCGCTCTAGTAAACTCAGAGACCTCGCTTCGCTCGGTCAATTAGGTATGCTTTTGTGGAACTTCCCCTCAATGTGGTAACACTGCATACATAGCATAGTATCTATTGTATTGTAAACTTGTTTTGAAAAGAGCATCCGCCTAGTTTCTTGCTGGTTCTTCTCGGCAGGGAGGGAATTCCGAACCAGTGGTAGACTCATCGACGATTCAAAAGCACTTGTAAAAAAGTTTATTCGAATAAAAACATTTCTATTCTATTCTATTCTAAAAATATAAAATAAGGATGTACTACTATGAGATCCGGAACTCTTCAAATTGAATATCTAAATTACAGAAATCACGAAAATTATTCCCACACCAAGTAGGAATAATTTTCACGGTTTTAGTGACTTCCTTTCATGTTTTTACAAGCTTAATATTTAACTTGCAAAGTATGTATGTATGATTGTATTATGTAAGTATGTTTAGGTCCAATCTTGCAAGTTTAAAACCACTTCCCAGTTTCCGATTGAGCTGAAATTTTCATGTATTATATGTAAATCGGATGATAATGCAATATTATTGTAACATATGGAGCTGATGCGATGATGGAGCCGAAAGATGGCTTTCGGAACTCTGTAACAAAACGACGTAAATCCATCGAATTTGGGCTTGTTTTGATTCGTCTTGACAAGTACTCTGGTCCTAGATAATATCCAGGGTCTGGAGAAGTAGCCAGCTCCTAAAAGCTTGTTTTTTTTTTAAATATTTTTTAATTTACACTTGTTAATAGTTACAACAAAGATAGGCATTTTCCTGTCGCGCGACACGTCTGTCTGTAGTTTGCCCTTTCAGTAACGCTCAGAGTAAATTGTAGCTTATAATAAATTAGACTGTTATCTGGGAACAGGGCCGCGACCCCCGCTTTCTTGGGGGAATAAAAGTTAATTGGGTATTAGATGCGTTCAGGGCAACGTTCCACACAGCGCGTCTAATCAGGTACAACGTTATTGTATAATTACCGTCATTTTAAAATGATTGATGATGGTGGTGTAAAATTATGTTTGACACGCATTATCGTACATAGAAACAATATTTCATAACTCGGAAAAAAAAATCACGCTGTTCGGTTGCATACCTACTTGTACTAATATCTAAGTATTCTGTGGTAGCAGATTTTTCAAATTTTACATTTTCCCTGCGAAATATTTTGTTTATCCGGAATAAAAAGAACTCTTTTTCCGTGTCCAGATGTCTAGTGTTACAAACCATTTGCAGCAAATGGTGTGCTCTTAGGTGTGCAGGTTTTTTCGTCACGATGTTCTCCTTCACCATTTTAAGCATGTGATATTGAATTGCTTAATCGCATATAACTCCGAAAGTCAGAGGTATGCGCCCGGGATCGAACCTAAGACCCCCCGAATAACCACAGTCCTAACCACTAGGCTATCACTGCTTTTCATATGAACATATTTCGTACGAAATCTTCCTGAGAGAGGTAGACCAGGCAGTAAAGACCAATGTTTTAAAATCATCCAAGATGCGTAAAAGAGCCCAAGTGGAAAAATGACAGAAGCGAGCAAAATATGATGTAAGTCAGCTATTTTGTTGTTTAACATAAAAATCTAGCGACTGGTAGGCCAAAAACTGAGGAGCTGTATATATCAGTCCCTTTCATCCCAAAATTTTATTTTGTGTGTTCCAGGCTTAATAATAATATGGGGAAAATTCCTTACAGAGCTTTTCTGTATTTAATGTTTGCCGTACCTACCTACGTAACCTTTGTACCCTTGCCGCTGACATAATTTTACTTTTGCTTTGAAATAGGTACGTTTTATTCTGATAAGTGATTACTATACTGTGTTTATAAAATGTCGTTCTCTGGAACGACATTTTATAAACATATATAAGTGTCGTTAGGGATTTTCTAAATTAAAATTGCGAACCTTTTCTTCTGTTAAAAATGTTTTGCGCTCACAAACAAATAGTCCGAATTAGTTTCTGGAGCGCATTGACAACATTTTTATTTATTTTGATTACATAACACTCAATTAAGGGGCAAACTTCTATCATATTTTTTGCCAAATTTTTGCATAGGTTCTCTCGAGGGCAACTTAAAAATAATATATTCAGCTTTTATTTATTTGCATTAATGTACTTAATAATATTACCCCAATTCACTCACACATCAGGCCGGATGTCCCACCGGACTATGAGAGTGAGGGAATAGAGAGTGCACTTGTGTTTGCGCACACACTGGTGCACTATAACATCTCCCGCGCAGATGGTTAATCATTGTGGAGATTGGTTTGTCCTTCAATCACGCAACAACGAAGCAATGATTTTCGCATGGTTATACTTTGTGGACCTGAATAGTGACATGGCTGCCTTTTATTCCGGAAAAACAGAGGGTTCCTGGGGAATTTTTGAACCCCTTACTCCACGCGGACGAAGTCACGCGCTAAATTTAGCTTAAAATATAATAAAATCGTGCAGGGTACTTGCCACGTTATAAATAATAATATGCCTACTTGAAAATACAATTCCGAACATCTGCTAAATCTCAGTTAAATAAACCTAATTGTTACGGGATTGAGCGTGAAACCTGCTCCAGGTAAAGACGCGGGAAATTAAATTCTATTACGGCATCGTTGCGTTCAAAATCGAATATCATGGTATTTATATGTAAATTTAGAAATTTGCGAGGGATAGCAAAATGGTTATGCTCTAGGGTTGTAACTCCTTTTTGCTGATAAACAATTATTTTGAAAGCAATGACGTGACGTATTTGTTTAAATATCGTCGGTCTGATTTATTACTGGAACATTTCCAAAATCAGGTGTTTTGATTTAGGTAAGTATCTAAATAAGTATCCAAAATGGTAGGAAATCTAATAACTGTTCGAAACACTAACGGTACAAGTCAAATTTTGGTTCAAATCGACAGGAAACGACATAATCTGGAAGAGAAATATTCATTTTACTTGTAAACTAAAAAAATTTCGAAACTTTGACCCTCAATTACTCGAAACAGTATATTTTGAAATGTTCCATTAATTAATTGGACCGACGACATAACAAGACTAGCGTTTGAATACCATTAAACCTGATGTGGTAAGTGTGGTAAGTGAAGATGGATTTTGCAATCCCACATGCAAGTGCTTTGCCTCTTCATTCCCTATGCATCGCCGGAATGCTTTTCCGACTTCCATTTTTCCAATTAACTACTATAAGAAGATTGAATAGGCTTCGTCTAGGAAAGATCACACCTGATGGAATATGATGATCTGGCGGCCTACCATCAATGCTTAAAGCAGTATTATTTCAAAATCATAAAAATATTATAAATGCGAAAGTGTGTTTGTTTTTTGGTTTGTTGGTTTATCCTTCAATCACGTCGCATCAGAGCTCCTGGTCGACGTGATTTTTTGCATGCACATAGTTGAGGATCTAGAGGCTACATAGGCTACTTTATATCCCAGAAAATCAAAGAGTTCCCGAGGGATTTTATGAACTAAATCCACACCAACGAAGTCACGGGCATCAGCTAGTTTTAAAATAATGAGTGGCAACTGGCAACCCTAATTATGGAATTCGTTTGAACCGAACCTTCTTTTAATGAGATAAACGCTGCTTTTGCTCAAAGAGTGTGAAAAGAACTGACGCATATTCGAGGGATTTTTAATAGACGATGAACGAAATACTCAATTTGACATCCTCCGAAACATCTGGTGTCTCCGATTGTGAAAAGCGTTTTATTGGACGGGAGTCTTTATAGGGTTGATCAAGTGTGGGGCGGCATAACATCAATCTTATAGATATGATTCATTTATGGTTTCATTGGTTTGAAGGATTTTATTTAGTTTTCGTGTTACAGTCTATGTAGTCTTTTGAGGGTAACTTTAAACTACGTGAAATCGCGGTATCTGTGAAGACTTGTATATTGTTACTTGTTCATTGGTAGCATTTTTAAACTATGTTTTTGGGATAACAATGCAGTTGGTACATTCTAAAGAGTAAAGTTGTATCCAGTTTACAGTAATCACCGTGTCATGAATTGATTTAGCTATAAGTTATTCCCAAGCTTTTTATCATTTATTTCTTCAATCGTATAATATGCCTTTTTCATGAGAAAACTTTTAATAGATTTCTTAAACTTGTGTAAAGGCAAATCTAAAATCGACTGAGGAATTTTATTATAGAACGTCACGCCCATTCCCAAAAACGACTTTCGGGCTTTCTTGAGGCGTAGTTTAGGAATAAGACGTCTATTTGGATTGGAATCACCCTTTTTGCGACTGAAATCTATATATATAAAAGAAAGTGGTGTTAGTTACACTATTTATAACTCAAGAACGGATGAACCGATTTGGCTGAAAATTGGTGGAGAGGTAGCTTAGAACCAGGAGACGGACATAGGATACTTTTTATCCCGTTAGACCGCGTTTCCGTCAAGTCGCTATAAAACGTGGTATAACAAAAACGCATCTGACATGGAATAACAAAACGCAAATGACAGTGGAATAACAAAACGTAAATGATAGCTAAACGTTATTTTGTCTGGTTATGTATGGTAAAAAATTTGACAATTATAAAAATTATAGCTAAACGTAATTGATAATATCATCAGTAATATAATATAATAAAACTGTAACAGGTCCAATTCTGTACATTGAAGATATTTTGAAAATTTTTGTTTGAGGGCACTCTATAATCGATACTGAAGCCAAAACAATTTTTTTTTTAATTTTTTGTGTGTCTGTCTGTCTGTCTGTCTGTCTGTATCTTGGCCGCGCATCACGCCGAAACTACTAAACGGATTTAAATGAAACTTGGCATGATTTAAGTTCATACTACGAGGTATAATATAGAATACTTTTTATCCAGAAATTCAGCACGGTTCTCTTGGGAGAGGGGATGAAAGTCAAAATGTGTATTTAGCTGTTATTCATTAAGGCGTATTCCGATTTCATTCATTCTTTTTTCGTTAGGAAGCGGGTACCTTAGAGATTGTCCTATAATTATTTCAAGGTTGTCAATTTAGTAGTTCAGAAATTATAGACATCATAATCTTCAGTATAAAGTCCAAATAACTTGAACCCCAGAATCTACAGGATACTTTGAATATACGGCTCATCTTAAGCTGGCAAGCGTACTTTATCGTATATAGCCATCGTGGATAGCCCATATTTTGTCAAAGTCAAACTACTCCAAAGGCGTCAGATTTTGCCAAACGATCATTAGGTATACCTACATACTACGTATTAGGTATGGATGTAATACATCGTATGGACGTAATGTTACAGACTACAGTGTTTTCCTATGCAAATTAATTTTCTAATCATACTAATGTTATAAATGCAAAAGTGTGTTTGTTTGTTGGTTTGTCCTTCAATCACGCCACAACAGAGCCACAGATCGACGTGATTTTTTGCATTGGTACTATAGTTGAGGACCTGTAGAGTAACACAGGCTACTTTTTATCCCGGAAAATCAAAGTGTTCACGACGAATTTTAAAAACTAAATCCACGCGGACGAAGTCGCGGGCATCAGCTAGTGTCTTATAAAGTTTATGTTGTTACAAACGTCACCCTCACCTGCGTGTCCCTGTGGATGCTGTAGGTGGACCAGCAGCACGGCTCCACCTGGTTGGAGTCCAGCCCCCAGAACTCCAGCTCTTCCTCAAACAGTGGCCCGCACACATTCGTGGGGTAGTGGAGCTTCCCAGTCCTGGACAAAAAGGGTACACTTAAATAAGAACAGAGGCGACGCCAAGTTGATTGGAAACTAATCATACTAATATTATAAATGCGAAAGTGTGTTTGTTTGTTATTTTGTTAGTTTGTCCTTCAATCACGCCGCAGTAGAGCTGCGGATCGACGTGATTTTTTGCATGGGTATAGTTGAGGACCTGGAGAGTAACATGGTAGGCTACTTTTATCCCGGAAAATCAAAGAGTTCCCGAGGGATTTTAAAAACTAAATCCACGCGGACGAAGTCGCGGGCATCAGCTAGTAAGGCATAAACAAGCATACATTCACGATCCACGTGAGTCAAGCATGTAAGTAGTTATCATTGACGACAGTTTAAACATGCTACGTCGTTGTAATATACAAATTTATACTATGTTACAAAATGGTATGACCTATATGTCTAAATCTATAGTTGTTTGTTTCTATCTTTTTTCAGGGGGACATTTTAAGGCTTATTAACTTCAAGTGAAATTTTTGTCTCTTAAACTACTGGCTCATACTGAAAATCAACGTCTCCATAATCTCCTTTAGACCTTTTACCAAACTGAAGAGTACCCTCTGGGGAACAACCATTAAAGAGTCTACAATGAGCCCATTAAGGTAATTGCCTCACACTATGTACTCGTAGCTGGAATTTACTCTCACAAACAAGGGGTTTTTAGGGGTTAAAGTTGCTCGCGTCCGTAGGTTTTACTAAAATCAGGTTCAAATCCTCGCTGCCCTACACGTGACCCCCGGGTGGTGCTAATTGAGCAACAATATCAGAGGTGGTAGGCTTCGGCCGTGGCTAGTATCACCACCCAGCAAACAAAGTCGAACCGCTAAATGACTCATTTTCTGACACGATTCGTCGCGTCATGGGATGTGTCGTGTTCCGGTGCGTTGTTCGCTGCAGCCATTCATGGGGAAATGGGTTTGTACAGTTGTGCTGCATTTTGATGACAGGTTCTGATCTGAGTTGTAACGGTGCCGGGCGGCTCAATTTGGAGAGCAGCGGGATCCGAAGCACGGTGCACCGCTGGCCGACCGCAGGTAGTTGGGGGCCCAATTAGTAGGTTCGCCACCTATGAAAGGCTGCCCCGCCACCTTTGGCGAAAAATCCTGGAATGGCTTCCATCGTGCCGGTTGGCGACCGGAGAGAGGACCCGATGGCGATTTCCAGGGGGGTTCGGGCGTCCCCGCGGTCTCCAGTTGAGTCTACCATCAGCACTGTTTCGATTTGGGGTCACGGTGTCAAGAATGCAGCATCGCGTACAACTTCCATCTTCCCATACCTATTCACTCCCCCTAAAAATGAAGCGCAACAAAAAGAGAAAAGGTTTTAAACAGCGGCTGCACATCCTCTCTTTTTCAGTGCACCTCTCAAACATTCGAGGATTGCACTCTAATCTCAATGCTGTCCACCACCATCTTGAGACAACAAAGCCGCACCTACTCTTTCTCACGGAGACCCAAATTCAGAGCCCAGCAGATACAGCGTACCTGCAGTACCCCGGGTATTCGCTTGAGCATAATTTTAAAGCTCGCGCAGGGGTTTGTTTGTACGCTCGTGATAATATCTGCTGCCAACGTCTCCGTAATTTGGAGGTACCTAAGTTCTCAGTTCTGTGGTGCTTGGTTGATACAGGTTGTGAGCAAACAGTATATGCGTGCGTTTATCGTTCGCATAGTGGTGACCAGGAGACGACTCAGTTGTTCAACTACCTCAGCGAAAAGGCTGACATCGTCCAACATCGATATCCTGCCGCACAGCTGGTATTTCTGGGAGACTTTAATGCCCACCACCAGGAGTGGCTCTTCCCATACTTGAAAACTGACCATGCCGGGAGAGAGGCGCGCAAATTTGCACTATCGCTAGATCTCTCTCAGCTAGTCCAGGAGGCCACTCGGATACCAGATGTTGATGGACACACACCCAATTGCTTGGACCTTCTGCTGACAACTGATCCAGACAGGTTTTCGGTCTCAGTTTCTTCCCCCTTGGGGACCTCAGACCACTGTGTTGTGAAAACTGTATCCAATTTTTATCCTCCGTCCTCAGACTCTTCAGTTAAAAGACGGGTGTGGCGATACAGGTCAGCAGATTGGGATGAGATGCGGCACTTTTTTGCATCTTATCCTTGGCGGCAGGCTTGTTTCTCTACCAACGATCCGTCGAGCTGTGAGAGTGCTATATCGGATGTGATACGCCAGGCAATGGAATACTTTATACCATTTTCAGACGTATCGCCCGATGGTAAGACACCCCCGTGGTACAACGCTGAATGCGCTGTTGCAGAGGCTCGTAAGCATTCAGCGTTTGTATCATGGGCGGACGCTCGCGCTCTCAAAGCTCCGGATGTCAAAATCAAGAAAAGAGAATTCAATATTGCCGCCAAATCCTACAAGAGGGTTTTGGAAAGAGCTCGCTTCAGTCGAACTAACCGCATCGGGCGTAAGCTAGCCTCTCACCCCAGTGGTAGCAAAGCTTTCTGGTCCCTCGCGAAGTCGGTTGAAGCGAGCTTTTGCCGTCCTTCGCTGCCGCCTCTGCAGAAACCAGATGGATCACTGGCTGTTTCTGCAACAGACAAGGCTAATCTTCTAGCATCTCTGTTTGCTGAAAACTCACGTCTTATTGCTGGAAACAAATGCACGCCCACCCTTCCAACTTGTGACTCCGTTATGCCGGAGATACGCATACACCAGCAAGAGGTTCTAAAAACTCTTCGTAACCTCGACGTGAGCAAGGCCAGTGGCCCTGATGGTATACCTGCAGTTGTCCTGAGGAGTTGCGCCCCTGAGTTGTCTCCTGTATTAACACGCTTGTTTCGTCTCTCTCTTGAAACTGCTCATGTCCCCAAGTCGTAGAAAGTTGCAAACGTGCAGCCAGTACCGAAAAAGGGGAGTCGTGCTGACCCGGCCAATTATAGACCGATAGCAATCACGTCCATCCTTTGTAAAGCTATGGAACGTGTGCTTAACAACAAGCTCCTGGCATACCTGGAAGAAAACGATCTTCTGTCTGACCACCAGTACGGCTTTCGGAAAAACCGGTCCACGGGTGATCTTCTAGTGTATGCCACACATACTTGGGGCGAAGCCATTGAGAAACAGGGTGAGGCACTCGCCGTGTCTCTTGATATTTCAAAGGCTTTTGACCGGGTTTGGCATGACAGTCTTCTCAGTAAGCTTCCATCATACGGGTTACCCACTGGCTTATGTAGCTGGATATCTGATTTCCTGAGTGAGAGGTCATTTAGAGTTGTCGTTAACGGCTGCTCATCTGACCTAATGGCTGTCAACGCCGGTGTTCCTCAGGGATCTGTTCTGTCCGCAACACTTTTCCTGCTGCACATCAACGATCTTCTAAAGCCCGGTATCTTTGGGTACGCTGATGACAGCACTGTTACGGACAGATACATGTCCAGCTCTCGAGCCAGTGCTACTGAGATCCATGAGTATAGAGAGGCCATGGTGAATCGCATTAACTTAACTCTGAAGGAGGTGTCCGATTGGGGCGACGCCAATTTAGTTAAGTTTAATGCCACCAAAACTCAAGCGTGTTTATTCACTGCCAAAAGGAGTCCCTTTACCTTGACTCCAACTTTCCAAAGTGTGTCCATACCGATTAGTGACCATATTGAGCTCCTGGGCATAGACATCTCGCCCAACCTCAATTTCGGGAAATGCATCGAGTCAAAGGCAAAAACAGCAGCCAAAAAACTTGGTATCCTGAACAAGGTGAAGCGGTGCTTCACGCCTGAGCAGCGCCTGACTCTCTATCAGGCTCAGGTGCGCTCGGCCATGGAGTACTGCTGCCACCTATGGGATGGCTCTGCCAAGTACCAACTCGATGCATTAGACTCGGTAGATCGCCGTGCCCGCCGAATTATAGGTGATCAGTCACTAACGCAGGCAAAAATGCTCAGTCTGCAGCACCGTCGCAATGTTGCCTGTCTATCGGTCTTCTATCGGATATACTTTGGAGAGTGCGCTCAAGAACTTCACAACCTTGTGCCCCCTTCACCGTTTTACCACAGAACTTCGAGAAATCGTGAGCGTTGGCATCCTTACGTGGTTGAAATCCAACCTGCTCGCACGAAACGCTTCTGTTCAACGTTTCTGAATCGAACCGCTAAGGTGTGGAACGCACTTCCAACTTCTGTGTTTCCGGCCACGTATAACCTCAGTACCTTCAAGGCAAGAGTGAATAGGCATTTTCTAGGCAAGCGCGCTCCAACCTAGACCTCATCAGTGCTGTCCAGCATTGATTGTCGTCAAGCGCATGCCTATCCTGCAATAAAAAAAAAAAAAAACGTATTTTCTTTTGGAGTTTGGTAAGTGGCCCAACAAAATATATCACTAATAAGTATTCTAGCTATCAAATTCAAAATTATTTATTTTACGTAGGCCAACCTGTGGCTCTCTGTGGGGAGTCATGACACGTCATGACTCTAATTTTTCTAACTTTGTTATTTACTGCGGCGAAATACCTACTGTTTCATCTCTACAAGAATCGAGTTGGTCTCAAATTTGTTACGGCTAGCTGTTGCCGCGACGTTTTCTGCGTAGAGTTTGGTTTCAAAAATCTCATAGAAAAAGAACGGGCAAGTGCGAGTCGGACTCGCGCACCGAGGGTTCCGTACTCCAAAGTAAAATTAAAACGATAATACTAGTGGTTCGCCCCGAACTGAGACCTCGCGGTAACGGTTTCCCATAATTACTTATAGTCCGGGAGGAATCGGCGCATGCGTATCGTATTATTCATTCAATAGATACATGACGATCAAAATTGACATTATTATTATGCCCGTTTTCACCAACCATACCTAAATCATCCCCTTTGTAGAAGTCTCTTTACGTAGGTAGCCCCTAAATACAATCCTAACATCCCAATGTCATTTTCACCTTTAGTTGTCCCGTAGAGGTTCGTAATAACAAAGTTGACAGAAAGTGTCAACTAACTTAACATAGGTAGCCCGTAAAGGTTAGGGAACTGTTATAGTGAAATCCTCAAGGCCTCAATCAAACTTAGGTATAGTTTTTTGGAACATTCAAATTAAATTACTTGTACACAGCGTCAACTATCGACACGATCAGAAAACATGTAAAAACAAACTGCAACGTGAAGTTTTATTGATGTTTGCTAAATGACTAAATAATAATTTTAATTGAATAATATGTTACATATATGTAGCTGCATTTGCTATATGAGATGAGAGCGCCATCTATTGACATCATTGTGAAGTTCTGTTGTTGCTGCTCATTAAAAGTTAAATAATTTAGTTTCCTTATTACATTTATCTAATTTTAGTATTTGTTGTTCAAGTACATGATATTACGCTAAAATTATAAAACTTTCAAGCCCCAGCTTTCAATGGTTATTCCGTTGTGAGGTCAAATATAATCTCCACTTTGAAAGCCCCCCATTTCGTCAATTTTGGGAAAAAAATTAAAAAAAAAATACTTTTGTACTCTGTTCCAAATTATCTTTAAAATGAGGTACTGTAACCCTATGAAACGCAAAAATTTTTTTTTTCTTCGCATTCGCTTCTATGAGAGCCCCCTGAAATAAAGATTTTTATAACTTTTTAAGCCATTTTCGGCTGGAGGCCATCGGTTTACATATTATATCTAAAATTAAAGTAATTACGTTCAGTAATTCAGAAGTTATAAGGCTCTGACAGACGGACGGACGGACGGACAAGTGCAAATTCACTCAAGTAGACTCAAAGACCTTCGCTTCGCTCGGTCGATTATATTAATATGCTTATTTATCGTTTACTTTGTTTGTATAGGTTTATTGTTAATATAAAAAAAAAACTATGCTAGTCAGAGCGTTGGTTTTATTTTTCCTGTAAAATATATGTCATAAACTTCTATTGACCATAATTATTTCTGATTTTTCGATTGGTAAACTTCGGAGATAAGGGGGGGAGGACGGTATTTTTTTGACATTTTGGCCGATTAATCAAAAACTATTATATATAAAAATAAATAAAAAACTGTTTTAGAATGCACAGGTAAAGGCCTTTCATATGATACCCCACTCGGTATAGTTATCTTACTTTAAAATTTCAAACCCCTGATTTTCCCCCTTTTTAATTAAACTAAAATAATTTTCGTGTTGATTTTATTTTAGACATTTAAAAAAAAAGGAAAAGGTGACTGACTGACTGATCTATTAACACACAGCTGCAATTTGACATATCTACAGATAGCTATTATGACGTAGGCATCTGCTAAGAAATGATTTTTGAAAATTCAACCCATAAGGGGTTTGGGAAAACGACCGAAGCCGCGGACTTTGGAGGTAAACAAAATCACAAGGATAATAATAAAGGGTTTTCTTCTTCTTCTTGCAGTACCATCTTCTACCGAAGGTTGGCAATCATTAAGGCTAATTGTATCTTGTTTACCATTGCCCTAAACAATGACTTTGAGCTCATGTTAAACCACTGGCGAAGGTTCTTAAGCCAGGATGTTAAGCCAGCCAGCCAGTAAAGGGTTTTCTACGACAGAATAAATTAATGTCACCTGAAATAGCCAAAATAATATTAAAATAATGCTCCCAGCATGCAACCTCGTTACGCGTCCCGCGGCCATCTTGTGCAAACTTAGTTTGTGGGAAACTTTCGATTTCCCCGGAGGCCGGGAGTTCACTGATTTGCTACAATATCCGGCGTTTAGTGACTGGTAGAGGAACTGCTTTTGTACAGTAACCGTTACTTGCGAGTCTGGTGAGGTTTTTCGAAAGCTTCTTTTGAGTAAGTTTGTTCATAATATTAAATAAATAATAAGTATGAAGAATATAATATATACTGTGATATTTATTATTCCTGCATGGATGGCCAATTTCCTTTAGATTAACCGCAATGGCTGAAAGTCGGTCAGAACATTCAAACCTGTGAAATGAACCCGTTACATATACATATACTAGCTGACCCGGCGAACTTCGTACCGCCAACTTATTTATATAAATAAAACAAATAAACTATCCTAATGCAAAAAAACTATCCTATCTTTCAAATTGGACCAAATTACAGATATTTACGAAGTTTGATCAAAATCGGTTAAGTAGTTTAGGAGTCCATCGCGGACAAACAACGTGACACGTAATTTATATATATGTATATACATATCAGTGATGATCATTATGATGAGTAAGATGAACAAGTAGCAACTCGAGTAGAGACTCTATCGACGGTCCACTGGGATGGACGTGTGTTGGTCCACTGAGATGGACGGTCCACTGGGATGGACGTGAGTGTTGGTCCACTGGGATGGACAACACGGGCTATCCACAGGGATGGATATGCTGTAGTGTAGTGTTCGCATTCCACTGGGATGGATATGCTGTAGTGTAGAGGTCGCAATCCACTGGGATGGATATGCGAGAGCAATTGTGATTGCTCGTCGGCTGCGAGAGCCGTGCCGATAGTAGTGTTGACTCGAGTGGGTATCAGAATTATTATTTTTGTTGAATTACTTTTGATTTATAAAGTGAAATACTGTGGTACATGGCTGTGGTATATGATTCTAGTGTTATTAATTGTTTCTCAAGTGAAGAGAACCTGTTTGGGTTGTTTATGAACAATAATGTGAATTAAATTGTAGTTCAAGTAATTGGCAGCTACTGTCCTAGTATTTTTGATGAGATGAAAAACGATAGTGATTTTAAAGGATTTTCTTTATCTGAGTTGTCATCTGAGTCTTGTTGTTATCGGAGTCTTAGTTGAGGTCAGAAGTGGCCGAGCGAAGAAGTACTTTCGTTGGTATTTCTTTTCAGAGTAACTGTGCCTGATACATGTCACACGAGAACGTGTGCTAGCAGGATAGCCGTATCGGAAATGAGTTGGCAATACTTGGAACGCAAACGCCACCTCGCGGCGTTCGATGAGTCTACGCGGTGTCATACCGACCAGAGAAGAAGCAATCATGGCGGGGGTCGGCTGGTAAAGACGCGTGGAAACAATCGTGCGATCCATATTAATTGTCCTACGTTAATAAGCGTTAAGTGATTGTGATATATTGTGTTTAGATTATTTGATTGGATATTATAATTTGTTTGAGTGGATTTCTTCTTTGATTGCAAGTCAACATAACCTGCTGATAATTGCCCACGAGGATTAGCTTAGAATGAGCACTGAAAATAATAACGACCATCCTGGCTGTGAGGCGTTATACATATATATACCTACGGCATGCTTATAAAGATCTCAACAAAAACATGGAAAATGTAACATACAAAACCTTTCGGGACGGACATTAATATTATAAAGAGCGCCATATTTTATCATACAGCATACCTATATAATATGATATAATAGACCCTTTGACGACTAAGTTTATAGTGCCCCTAACAGCCATAACTACCGATTTAAACTCCCTATGGAGTTGAAATTTACTGCCTCTATCTCTACCCTGTCGCCCTTTGAATCAGATAGATTGGCTTTTCTTCTTGTTATATACAACGTAGTCCTCTGTTAGGATTTAATAATCGTTCATACTGTTTTATTTTTAATTCACTTTATTGCACAAAAATAGTACAAAGGGCGGGCTAAATGCTAAAGCATTTTCTACCAGACAACCTTGAGATATGAGACAGTACTTGTAGGTGTGCAAAAGAGTAGGTTAAAAAGAGAATATTAATATATATATTTAATATGATAATTATATACATATGCCTAAATATATAACGTGATACATAATACATTACGTAACATGATACCGTACATATGATATATAAAATGAGAATTAAATATCCTATTAATATTATAAATGCGAAAGTTTGTGAGGATGGAAGTATGGATGTTTGGATGGATGGATGGATGGATGGATGGATGGATGGATGTTTGTTACTCTTTAACGCGACAACGAATGAACCGATTTTGCTGAAATTTGGCACAGACATAGATTATAGTCTGGAATAGCACATAGGCTACTTTTTATCCAAACCAGCTAAAAGCAAACAGTTCCTGCGGGATAGCATCGCTATTTTTTACGCATTTGTCCTTCAAAATACGCGCAATGGAGTTTTAGATTGACGTGATTTTTTTCACAGATAAAGTTAAGGGCCTGAAAAATGACACAGGCTACTTTTTATCCCGGGAAAACAAACGGTTCCTGCGGGATATTAGTATACTACTTTTCATACATTTATCTTTCCATTATGCGCCAACGGAGTTACAGATTGACGTGGTTTTTTGGATAGGCATAATTGATGACTTGAAAAGTGACAACAGCTACTTTTAATCCCGGGAAAGCAAACAGTTCCCGCGGGATTTTAGTGTGCTACTTTTCACATATTTATCCTTAAATTATGTGCCAACGGTGACGGATTGACGTGGTTTATTGGATAGGCATAGTTGAGGACTTGAAAAGTGACAACAGCTACTTTTTATTCCGGGAAAACAAACAGTTCCCGCGGGATATTCGTATGCTACTTTTCACATATTAATCCTTCAATTATGCGCCAGGGAAGTTACAGATTGACGTGGTTTTTTTGATAGGCATAGTTCAGGACCTGAAAAGTGACAACAACTACCTTTTAATCCGGGAAAACAAACAGTTCCCGCGGGATATTCGTATGCTACTTTTCACATATTTATCCTTAAATTATGCGCCATTATGCATGCATGCATACATGTATGTATGTATGTATGTATGTATGTATGTATGTATGTATGTATGTATGTATGTATGTATGTATGTATGTATGTATGTGTGTATGTATATATGCATGTATTTATGTATGTTTGTATCCTCCTCTTACTAACTATAAATACATTAGCTATATCCTAACCTACTTATTATTACTCATAATATCCCACTAATATTATTAATGTGAAAGTTTGTGAGGATAAATGTATACGGATGCATGTTTGTATAGATGTAGTATATGGATGGATGGATGGATGTATGTTCTCTGAGATAGGGGTTGAACTATTTTGACTGTTTTACTCCATAACTTCGTTAAATTTAAACTAATTTTAATAATTATTTTAACCGACTTTAAAAAAAAGGACGAGGATCTCAATTCGGTCCCAGCACAGGCTGAGTGACTTACCTATTTGTAGCGTTGCCCTGCTGTACAATAACTGCTCCAATACATTTTACTATAAATATAACTGATTTATGTTTTGTGCAATAAGTGTTTTTGCTGCATATAAAGATATTTCTATTCTATTCTATTCTATTCTATTCTAATTCAACGGAATCTTTTTTTAATCATGTTCACCGATTACTCGAAGACGCCTGATCCGATTTGGAAAATTCTTTTTTTTTGTTTCAAAGGGTATACTTCCCAGGACGCCCGGTGGTCCCATTTAAATTTTATCGAAATCAGTCGAGCGTTTTTAATCCGGGAATTTTATCCCGGGACAACAAACAGTTCCCGCGGGATATTCGTATGTTACTTTTCCCATACTTATCCTTCAATTATGCGCCAACGGAGTTTCAGATTGAAGTTTTAGATTGTTTTTAGCACAGGTAAAGTTAAGGGACTGAAAAGTGACAAAGGCTACTTTTTATTCCGGGAAAACAAACAGTTCCCGCGGGATATTCGTATGCTACTTTTCACATATTTAACCTTAAATTATGCGCCAATATGCATGCATGCATACATGTATGTATGTATGTATGTGTGTATGTATGTATGTATGCATGCATGTATGTATGCGTGTATGTATGTATGTATGCATGCATGCATGTATGTATGTATGTACTTATGTATGTATGTATGTATGTATGTATGTATGTATGTGTCCATGTATGCTTGCATGCATGCATGCATGTATGTTTATATGTATGTGTGTATGCATGTATTTATGTATGTTTGTATAGATATATCTATCTATATATATAAAAGAAAGTGGTGTTAGTTACACTATTTATAACTCAAGAACGGATGAACCGATTTGGCTCAAAATTGGTGGAGAGGTAGCTTAGAACCAGGAGACGGACATAGGATACTTTTTATCCCGTTCGACCGCGTTTCCGTCAAGTCAATATAAAACCTGTTATAACAAAAATGCATCTGACATGGAATAAAAAAACGAAAATGACAGTGGAAGAACAAAACGTAAATGACAGCTAAACGTAATTTTGTATTTGGTTAATTATGGTTAAAAACAATTATTATAAAAATGATAGCTAAACGTAATTGATAATATCATCAGTAATATGTTTTCTCTTTGAATCATCATTAACAATGCCGCGAGCAAGGCGATCAAATGTTTCCTGCTACAAAGCTACGGATTGGCGTGATTTATTGGATAGGTATAGTTGAGAACCTGGAGGGTGACAAAGATTTCCCGCGGTATGTTATGAACTAAATCCACGCAGACGAAGTCGCGGGCATCAGCTAGTAATATATAAAAGAAAGTGGTGTTAGTTACACTATTTATAACTCAAGAACGGATGAACCAATTTGGCTGAAAATTGGTGGAGAGGTAGCATAGAACTAGGAGACGGACATAGCATACTTTTTATCCCGTTCGACCGCGTTTCCGTCAAGACGCATCTGACATGGAATAACAAAACGCAAATGACAGAGGAATAACAAAACGTAAATGACAGCTAAACGTAATTTTGTCTTTGGTTAAGTATGGTAAAAAATTTGACAATTACAAAAATGATAGCTAAACGTAATTGATAATATCATCAGTAATATGTTTTCTCTTTGAATCATCATTAACAATGCCGCGAGCAAGACGATCAAATGTTTCCTGCTACAAAGCTACGGATTGACGTGATTTATTGGATAGGTATAGTTGAGAACCTGGAGGGTGACAAAGATTTCCCGCGGGATGTTATGAACTAAATCCACGCAGACGAAGTCGCGGGCATCAGCTAGTAATAAATATAGGAAAAGGTCAACAAGAGGTTACATGGTTTTGAGCAGATGATCCTTCACTTGTCGTTTAATTGAAAATTTAGAGTTTGCCCTCCTCAACTGTACTGTTGACAATATAGAAAGAATAACTTTAATATTCCAAATTTCATGTCGATGGCTTTAATAGTTACTAAAATAATCGACTTTGACAGACGGACGGAAGGACGGAGAAAGTCTCACCATAAGGGTTCCATTTTTCCATTTTAATTTTGTGAATTGAAACTTACACTTCCCGATTTTTTATTGCCTAAACTATCTCACGTAAATATTTTTAGATTTTTCTCACTAGGAGTAAAATACCCTATTACTTAAAGTGCCGATTTCACCAACGTCGAGTGACTCGTATCCGTGGAATAAATTGGTCTTTCTGACAGTTATTCTACTGAAAATCTGACAAAATATCACGCTCTGATAAAACTTATTTTACAATTGTGAAATCGGCCCTAAGGTTATCATTAAATGACACCCCGGCTCATATTATGCTTTGAGCGCTAGCAGTTGTGGGCCGGAGACATAGCTATGGCTGAGACCTACAGATCGTACTCTGGCTCTGCTCAACAATCAAGATAGAGTTAAAATGAGACACAAATATGTCCTGATATAAATCTGTCTCGTTTTAACTCAGTCTTGAGTCTGAGCCGAGTGAGAGTGCCATCTATAGATCTCAGCTTAAGTCTCCGGCCCACAACTGCCAGCGCTTAAAATAGTCAAAGGCCGGGGATGAATTAAGATGAATAAAATGGAAAATAGTAAATGGCAAAAACACTAAAACTTAACTTATTTCGAAGTAGCTTCTAAACTCTAAGTCGTATCCGCAACAGGTGCACAAGATAAGGTATTACAGTCGTTTTGTGAAGAAATCAAATCGCAACACAAAAAAAATCGGCCAAGTGCGAGTCAGGACTCGCTCTTTTAGGGTTCCGTGCATATCACCAAATCACTTTTCTAGTCTAACTAGATATTTAAATATCTTAATTCTTAGTACTAAATTAGCATATGGCGAAAAATGCTCGTTTGTTTTGGTCACAATTACTTATAAATCGCATCATAAATCGGTGTTTTCAGTATTTGTTGTTTAAATACACTTTATAGTACATAATATACCAAAATTTCAAATTCCTAAGTAGTTTAGTTTTTGAGATAGACCCCGTAACAAAAGTGGTCTAAAACTGAAAACTTTGACAGCCCCCCATTTCTTCATTTTTGAAGCTGAAAAATACATTTGAACTCTACGAGTTCTAGACAATGACATCCCACATGCCAGGGGTAAAAAAATAAAATTTTATTTCGACTCCTTTTCCATGTATGGGAGCCCCTTTATTTTTTAATATTATTTTATTTTTATTATTTGTTGTTATAGCGGCAATAGAAATACACACTTTGTGAAAATTTCTACTATCTACCTATTACGTTTTACGAGATACAGCCCGCTGACAGACGGACAAACGGACGGACGGACGGACGGACGGACAGCGGAGGCTTAGTAATAGGGTCCTGTTGACACCCTTTGGGTACGGAACCCTAAAAACATGTAAAAATAACATGTTCCAAAAAAGACAGCGAACTCTTCGTTAGTGCGAGAGCGCCACTCTGCGGCGATCCCGGGTCAAGTGGTGCTCCGACGTGCGCGGCGCTCCCTGCCGCCGTATTGTGTGCATTTCGTGCACAAACATGATCTATTTTCCCTTACAGTTGTCTTATGAAATAACCAATGACACCTTTTTTTTGTGCCTGCTTTTTACCCAACTACACCACAGCCTAAGATTAAGCCTAGCATTGTTAAGGCTGGTATTCAAAATTCAAATTATTTATTTTACGTAGGCCAACCTGTGGCTCTTATGACACATGACTTATGACAGGATTCTGCTGAGAAGAGCCGGCAAGAAACTCAGCAGTTGCTCTTTTCAAAATCATCATTTTACATTATTATGAAGCTATTACGTTGTAATAAGTTTTTGGAACGTAGTTCCTTATCGCGCGGTACGGAAGGGGGCTAGACGGAAAAAATTAAGGAACCGACACTCGACCTCGGCACATTTTTGAAATCAACACTTTTTTGAATGTGAATTTGGCATTGTATTTTTGTTGAATGTGAATTTTGCATTGTATTCGGTATTTTCGCCTTAGAACACGGCGTCTGCATGGCCTAGTTGTTAGGGCAGTCGCCTATAAATCCAACGTCGATGGTTCGAATCCCAGCTCGACAGACTGAATTTTCTATTTCCTATTTTATTTTAAATAATTTCTACATGTGGAATTTTTCCCTAATTTTTTATTGTATAAATTGGATAAAATGCTAACGCCATCTGTGAAAAAACAGTAACTCCGCCAGAGTAACTCTTTGGTTTTGTAACAGTGCAATAGAAATAAACAAAATAATATAATTCATCGTAGTTAATCAATTTAATACTAGATGACACCACTAGTTTATTACAATTCCTTCACTATTCGGAAGGAGCTACGTTCCATCCGGGTGTCCTTTGACACCTCTCAAGTTTTTTATACTATCTTGTGTGCAGCTGTATGCCAAGCCGATTTAACCCATGCAACTTTGTTAAAATAGAATATAATATGTCCACCATGAGGGGAAGTTCCAAAAAAAAAAACGTTTGCAATATCTTCCGCATAGAGTTCTCATGAGAGCAATTCTTTAATTGCTCTCATGAGAAGAGGTTCATGAGGTTTTTAAAAGTCCCGTGTATGTTTCCGTCTTGCTGTGTTACTCTCCAACCCCTCAATAAAAAATCATGACTATCCGTTATTCCGCAATGGGGCTATTTTCTGTCTGCCCGTCTTGACATGTGTTGAATTATAATTAGAAATAATTACGTATGCTTTTGTGGAACTTCCCCTCATTGTGGAAACCCTGCATACATAGAATAATATCTATTAACTATATTGTAAAAGTATTTTGAAAAGAGCATCTGCCGAGTTTCTTGCTGGTTCTTCTCGGCAGGAACGGCATTCCGAACCAGTGGTAGACTCATTGACGATTCAAAAGTACTTGTAAAAGTTTATTTGAATAAAAAACATTTCTATTCTATTCTATTCTATTCTATCCCGTTGTTGAGCGACGAACAAACAAACAAACACTCTTTCGCATTAGAAGTTGAGATTAACGGTTTACTGCACAGCAAACACATCTGTTGGTAAGTAATGAAACTAAGGAAGAACTTAGAAGCGAGCATCGTACATCGCTTTCGTTATATCGTACACTAGCTGTTGCCCTCGCGACTTCGTCCGCGCGGAATTAGGTTCTTTGAAAATCCCGTGGGAACGGCTGGTTTTATTGGTATTGGTGGTATTTAAAAAAACAAACATTCAACCTTTATTTAAACCTTTTAGGGGTAGAATTTGCAAAAACTGTGAAATGCTTACTTCTTTATTTTTAATCAAGAGCCAAAATACAAAGTTTCGTGGATATTACTTGAAAAATTAAAAAAACTAAAAACACGCTTTTTATAGAAAACCAAACTAAAAAATAGAAAATAAATTTTAATAAATTTAAATTAAGAATAGGGTCCAAAAATTTCAATAAATATAAATTAATAATAGTGTAAATAAAAAAATGTATTTTATTTTAAAAAAGCGTGGGGTGCATGGTGTCAATAGTTATAAATATTTTATTGACAGATATGAGTAGAGTGATTATCATTTTGATAATATCTTAAAAAGCACCCCACGCTTTTTTAAAATAAAATACATTTTTTTATTTACACTATTATTAATTTATATTTATTGAAATGTTTGGACCCTATTCTTAATTTAAATTTATTAAAATTTATTTTCTATTTTTTAGTTTGGTTTTCTATAAAAAGCGTGTTTTTAGTTTTTTTACACTAGTATTTATTTTTTTGTTTTTTTATCAAATTAGTGTATTGTCATCGGTCCTCGATAAATCTACATAGTTTGAACGAAATCTGGCCGTTTAAAGTGGGTCAAAATCGCGCCCAAAGAAGTCGGTTACAAGTTTTACAACATTGTTACAAACATACAAGTGAAGCTAATAAAAAGCGTATAATTATGGGCTTTCGTACAAACTTCCATTCCCTATGTAACCCCTTTGGGGGTAGATTTTACAAAATCTGTGAATCACGTTATTCTTTAAATTTAATCAAGAGCCAAAATACCAAGTTTCTCACACATAACTTCGAAAATAGCTCGTATTACTGTCATAAAAACTTTCATCCCCTATTTTATCCCTTTGAGGGAAGAATTATCAAAAACTGTGAAAGAAGTACTTCTTTTTTTTCATTAAAAGCCAAACCACCAAATTTCGTGAATATAATTTGAAAAATGACAGACTTTCATAGAAACTTCCATCCTCTATTTAACCGCTTTAAAGGTAGAATTTTCAAAAAGTATAAAATAAGTACTTCTTTATATTTAATCAAGAGCCAAAATACTAATTTTCATAAACATTACTTGAAAAATAACTTGAAAAATGAAGGACTATCATACAAATATTCAACCCCTATTTAAGCTATTTGGGGGTAGATTTTCCAAAAACTGTAAAAGACATACTTCTTTTTTTTTAATATAAAGCCTAATTACAAAGCTTCATAGATAGAACTTAAAACATGACGGACTTTCATACAAACTATCAACCCCTATTTTACCACTTCGAGGGTAGAATTTTCAAAAAATGTAAAATACGTACTTTTTATTTTTAATCAAGAGAAATAATACCAAGTTTCATAAACATTACTTGAAAGTTAACTTGAAAAATGAAGGAAACATTCAACCCCTATTTTACCCATTGGGGGGTAGAATTTTCAAAACCTATGAAGGACATATTTCTTTGTTTTCAATTGAAAGCCTAAATTCAAAGTTTCATAGTTGGAATTTAAAAATGACGAACTTTCATACAAACTATCAACCCCTATTTTACCCCTTCGGGGGAAGAATTTTCAATTAATGTAAAATACTTCTTTATTTTTAATCAAGAGCCAAAATACCAAGTTTCATAAATATAACTTGAAAAATGGCGGATTTTCATACAAACTATCAACCCCTATTTTACTCCTTAGGGGGTAGAATTTTCAAAAAATGTAAAATAAATACTTCTTTATTTTTAATCAAGAGAAATAATACCAAGTTTCATAAACATTACTTGAAAATTAACTTGAAAAATGAAGGACTATCATACAAACATTCAACCCCTATTTTACCCCTTGGGGGGTAGAATTTTCAAAATCTATGAAAGACATATTTCTTTGTTTTTAATTGAAAGCCTAAATACAAAGTTTCATAGTTGGAATTTAAAAAATGACGGAATTTCATACAAACTATCAACCCCTATTTTACCCCTTCGGGGGTAGAATTTTCAAGAACTGTAAAATACGTACTTCTTTATTTTTTATCAAGAGCCAAAATACCAAGTTTCATAAACATAACTATAAAAATAACTTGAATAATGAATGGCTATCATACAAACATTCAACCCCTATTTAACCCCCAAAGGGGTAGAATTTTCAAATCTATGAAACAAATAATTCTTTATTTTTAATTTAAAGCTCAAATACCGATTTTCATGGGTATAACTTAAAAAATGACGGACTTTCATATAAACTTTAACCCCCATTTAACCCCCTTGGGGGTGGAATTTCAAAAAATCCTTTCTTAGTGCTCGCCTACGTCATAAAAGAAACCTACTGTCAAAATTTCAAGTTTCTAGCTTCAGTGGTTTAGGCTGTGCGTTGATAGATCAGTCAGTCAGTCAGTCAGTCAGGACAAGTCTTTTTATACGCTTTTTATTAGCTTCACTTGTATGTTCGTAACAATGTTTGTAACAATGTTTGTAACCGACATCTTTGGGCGCGATTTTGACCCACTTTAAACGGCCAGATTTCGTTCAAACTTTGTAGATTTATCGAGGACCGATGACAATACACTAATTTGATAAAAAAACAAAAAAAAACTTGTATGTTTGTAACCGACTTCTTTGGGCGCGATTTCACTTATATGTTTGTAACTTGTAACCGACTTCTTTGGGCGCGATTTTGACCCACTTTAAACGGCCAGATTTCGTTCAAACTTTTTGGATCTATCGAGGACCGATGACAATACACTAATTTGATAAAAAAACAAAAAAAAAACTTGTATGTTTGTAACCGACTTCTTTGGGCGCGATTTCACTTGTATGTTTGTAACTTGTAACCGACTTCTTTGGGCGCGATTTTGACCCACTTTAAACGGCCAGATTTTGTTCAAACTTTGTAGATTTATCGAGGACCGATGACAATACACTAATTTGATGAAAAAACAAAAAAAAACTTGTATGTTTGTAACCGACTTCTTTGGGCGCGATTTCACTTATATATGTTTGTAACTTGTAACCGACTTCTTTGGGCGCGATTTTGACCCACTTTAAACGGCCAGATTTCGTTCAAACTTTGTAGATTTATCGAGGACCGATGACAATACACTAATTTGAAAAAAAAAACAAGCTATTAAAAATAAACCAAACTAAAAAGTAGAAAATAAATAATAATTTAAAAAAACTAAAAACACGCTTTTTATAGAAAACCAAACTAAAAAATAGAAAATAAATTTTAATAAATTTAAATTAAGAATAGGGTCCAAAAATTTCAATAAATATAAATTTATTAATAGTGTAAATAAAAAAAATGTATTTTATTTTAAAAAAGCGTGGGGTGCATGGTGTCAATAGTTATAAATATTTTATTGACAGATATGAGTAGAGTGATTATCATTTTGATAATATCTTAAAAAGCACCCCACGCTTTTTTTTAAATAAAATACATTTTTTTATTTACACTATTATTAATTTATATTTATTGAAATTTTTGGATCCTATTCTTAATTTAAATTTATTAAAATTTATTTTCTATTTTTTAGTTTGGTTTTCTATAAAAAGCGTGTTTTTAGTTTTTTTAAACTATTATTATAAGTATAGATTGCTTATCGTACATCGGTTTCGTTATATCGTACATCGGTTTCGTTTCTACGTACATCGGTTTCGTTTCTACGTACATTTTTTAGGAACAAAATCAATTTGACGGATGGAACAATCAATTTTAATAAGTCGGGTAACGAACTAACTCTTAGTGAAAGACTTAACGAACGAGTGTTCGTTAGCGCTATGCATGCACTAACATAATTTATTATTTCTTACATACATAAGCTTACATAAGTGACTGTTTATTATGATTCGTTAGTTTTCGAGCATTTACAAAATTATTTTAAATGTTTACTCCTGAAAAGCCCCCTTGGAATTGTTACCATTAGTTTAATCCCTACAAATATTATAAATGCGAAAATATGTTTGTTTGTCCTTCAATCTCGCAGATATGGAGCAAATTATCTACGTGATTTTTTGCATTTGTATAATTGAAGAGTTGGAGAATAACCTAACTTCACAAGGACGAAGTCGCGGGCATTACAATATTAGTTATTTAAACTAATGTTCACTCTTAAAAAGCGTCATATTAGTTTAAAGTGGAAATAATATAAAGTAAGCGCGCCAACCCCTACACCTGGATCTCGTAGAGCTGCTACGCAATATAAAAGTATCCGAAGTGTATCCGAGAAGGTGCAGAAATCTAGACCGCCTAGTTACAAAACACCCCCCAAAGAGCAGCCACTACAAAAAAAGTTGTGATGCAATGTGTGTCAAAATCTTAATAAACTACCAGCTGAATTAAAAGATATTAGGTCACTAATACCATTTAAAACCCGTTTGTATACGTGGCTCCTGGATAAATTTTTTTATTCCGTAAACGATTATTTGAATTTATAAGAATGATTTGAGTTTGACATAAATAAGGATTTATGATAAGAATGCTTTAATGTTAAATTGCAAGGTAATTCGATTAATATTATTGAAATTATTATTTATATCATAATTTAATTCATTGACATGCTATTAATTAATGACATTATGTACAAATCATTTGCATGCCATAGTATGGCTGATTGTAGCTTGGCATCTGTTAATTATGAAACACCTATTATGAAAACATGCAATCTTGCAAATAAAGGAATTATTATTATTATTATTAAAAAATATTTCGTAGCTCTCTACGAATACGTAGAGAACTTGTTTGGAGACCAAGATATTTGGCCAAAAACTCATAGACAGGGCACTAAAAGGGCTAATGCACTCTAGCAATCAGCGCCAAAATTGCGATAGTTAAGTTTTGACGTCGCGTCGTTAATATTACGCAGTCCAACGTACATTTCCCGGCATTAATTATATTATTATTATTTATATTATTACACATCGAGCTCAAGAAAGAGATAATAATAACTACCCAAACGATCATCTCTTTTTTAGTGCAAGGAGTGACAGGGCGAGGTAAAATGTTCCGCAAATTGTACTTTTACTGATTGATTTTTAGGGTTCCGTACCTCAAAAGGTAAAAAAGGAAAAGGAAAGGAAGGAATTATGATAGTCCTCTGAGTTATATGGGCGCTCATACAATTTACTAAAGAGAAACTATGAGAGAGAGAGAGAGATAAACTATATTATACTATAATTTATTGCTGATTCTTCTCGATTGAAACGATATACCAAACCAGCCAGATTTACTCGACAATTCAGTAACTTTGTAAAAGTTTATTAGAATCAAAAACTTTTCCGTTTTGTTCTGGTTAGCGGTCTTCTTTTTCTTTATCAACCAATAGACCTCCACGGCTGAACAAAGGTCTCCTGCATGGACCTCCACAGGCTCCCTGCGACTCGTTTGATGTCGCTGGTTCACCTAGTGGGGGTTCTGCCGACACTGCGTTTACCGGTGCGGGGTCGCCACTCCAGCACATTGGGACCCCAACGACCATCAGCTCAGCGAACTATGTGCCCCGCCCATTTCCACTTCAATTTCGCGACTTGCTGAGTATATGTCGGTGACTTTGGTTCTCCTACGGATCTCCTCATTTAAGATTGTAATGAAAAGAGCCGGCATTCAGATCTTTTGATGTGAAACATCTATAGCGGCACGTAAAACAGATTTCTCGCGTGGCGACGCCTCGCCACGGCATGCGATGTTATATGTATACTAAGTGACATATAGGGTAGGGTAGGGGTAGGGGTAGGGGTAGGGGTAAGGGTAGGGGTTGGGTTAGGGGTAGTGGTAGTGGTAGTAGTAGTATTATTATATGTATACTTAGTGACATATTTAGTTCCTATCACAATCTGTTCTTTTCTGCATATTACTTTTACAAAATAATGTCGATGTTTCACATTTGCCAGGCGTCCCACGACAGCTCACAATTTTTTTTAGCGGTAAATGTGTACATAATACAACTTATAATAAAATCAACGCGCGATTCACCAACACAATAATTCATTATTGTTGGTGAAGCGTTACCGAGCAGTCGTTATGGTACATTTAACGAATTGCTGCCAGCACGTGTAAATATTGCGGACATTAAACGGGTCCGTTTTTTATGTTTTGATTGCGTTTTCACGTACTATTTGCGGTCATAATTCAGCGGTTCGACAGGTTTATCGACTGGCTCCAGTTTGTAATAAAACATCTTAGGATTAATCGTGGAAACTTTTAGATTAGATCTTTTGTAAGCTTAAAAGACTATTGCGGTTTTAAGCTACTTTATGGTGGTGTATTCGGTGATCTAAAAATAAGCGTATCGTACTTTTATTACGCGTATATGAAGTGTCTCTTCAAAGTTAAATAGTCAAAAGTATATATATTCTGTAGGCCAACTTATGTCTCTTTTGATATTATGAAGTTCTACCACGACCAGACTCTACCAAATTCTTGTGAAAAGAGCCGGCAAGAATCTTTAATTATTTATTATTAATTATTTACAGCATGTAATAATTACGTATTACTGCTATCGATTCACATAATATTTGGTTTATTGGAGTCTTCTCTGTATCCAATTTTTTTTTAAAAGAATATCAACCAAGTTGAACTTGACTAATATTCTCCTCTCCCCTCCAAATAAGCGGAAAGCTTGTGCCAGGAGTGGGTACGACAATAGTGCAACGGGTGGGATTCGAACCTGCGACCTTTCAGTTTTCAGTCCGCACCTTTAACCGTTGGGCTATTGAGGCTGCAATATTGCATTATAATATGATATTGTTGATAATTATTATAATACATTCGATCATCACTATGTGTATATGTGATCAAACGACTAGTCAAGAGAAGTCTGATCGATACTATGTTATGACCAATAGATGTCCACTGCTGGACGAGGTTCTCTTGTTAGCACGTCCACTGTCGCGCCACCTGTATCTATAGCAGGCTCTACACCTCGCCTTACCTTGAAATAAACGAGGATGACAATAATTCTTCAAATATTGGATAGAATCAGGCGTTACTTTGCCGAAGTTAATGATAAGCAAGAAAAGGTTAGAATTAACCTCCGCCAACTGAAAAGAACTGTATGGTCAAACATGCAGTAACAAGCTAAGCATTACTCACCTTCCCAAGCAAGCAAGAAAGCAAAGTTACCAAGCAAGCAATGCCACCACCACTCACATGCACCACCACACAAGACTTTTACACTACTCTCGACGCACGTATCGCCGCGACACCTGCCACAGGATGCTACCATCCTCAAGAGATGTCGACTTAACAATGCAGTATTGTCTAGTTTTTCAAATGTAAAAATGTATTAGAAACATCAGTTTGAAATAAGTTTCAGCCTAAAACCATTTTTGGCTCGGCTGGTGGCTTGTAAGTTTTTTTAGCTTTCGCGTACAGAACTCAAAGCATAAATCAATCAATCTAGAAAATGTCGGAACCCACAGAGCGAGTTTTGGGGACTGCAACACTCAACGTAATGCCGCTGGGAATCCTCTTACGATTTTTGAAATTGGCCATATTTGTGTTAGTTGCCGTCTGCTGTGTACAAAATTTTTTGGGAAACTATATCCTTACTAATATTTTAAATGCGAAAGCGTGTTTGTTTGTTTGTTCTTCAATTACGCTGCAACAGAGCTACGAATCGACATGATTTGAGCACGGGTTTAGTTGAGGACCTGCATGAAAAGTGACATTGGGTTTATGTACTTTTTTATCCCGGAAAATCAAAGAGTGCCCTTGGGATTTTAAACAATAAATCCATGTGGACAAAGTCGCGGGTATCTGCTAGTTATTCTGCTAGCTAGTTGCATAGTAAAAATTATGCAAAAGAAATTAAAAAACAAACAAACAAGAAAAGCGAACTGTTACTACTTCGCGAGTGAGATTTGAACCTGCGACATCATACAAAGAAAGCGGTCGCTCGCCCACTGGGCCAAATAGAGCTACTTGAGAACCTCTAAAATGTTGAACGCTTACTGAACGACGGTGTTAGGTTTTTTTCGTTACGGAATTTCTTGATTCGGTCGCCGCGCTCAAACTGTTTGTCCTAGTTCAAAGCCCGCGATAAAAGCTATGCAATAGCTTAAAAACTGCAAACAAAACACACTAATGTTTTTTTCAGCCCTGTAGTAAAATTAATTTTCAAACAACATGTTTACTTCTATTGAGAGAGCACTTTTTGAGCTAGTATTCTCTTAGTTCTATGTATTATTTTGCCATGATATAAAAAATACAAAGGTAAAGCTACTAGCTTCAGATTATGATATTATTAGAGGAGTCTGTAATAAACTCTACGTATATTTCGCTTAAGTATTTGGAAATTGATAAGACTTGGATAACAAGGTCTTGAGAAAATGTTGTAGATCAGACAAAGGATTCCACTGAATGAGAGGATAATGCTTGGATAATGAAAGTTAATGCTATGTAAGGTCACCTTTAGGTATCGACCCTACTGTCAGCGGTCTAGAGATTTTGCGGCATTATATCTGATAAGCTGACATTAGGTAACAAAAATATTAAATTTATTAATTTACAGAGGCAGTTGACCGAATATCTTATTAGTGAGTTCTTCTAAAGAATTATATTACTTATATAAAAAGGAAAAGGTGACTGACGGACAGCTAGTATTATAATAAAGTGAACAAGTGCGTGTGCCAACACAGATTCACTCTCTATTCCCTCACTCTCATAGTCCGATGGGAGAAGAATCCGATCGATGAGACTTTAGGCGCAACACATTACGTACTACGTAAAAAAACTACGTAAGTACATGGTATATAATATAATACCGTAAACTTCCTTCCTCCAGGCTGCTTCTAAGAACTTTTATAGCCGTAATATTTGCATGACTGTATGATGTATATTTATCACTCACTGTACGATCAGCTGTATAGAGCCAATGCTCAGTGCAAAACGGAAGCCTCTTATCGGATGTCGCGATAAGCTTTGAAAGCAAAGTGTTGAGTAATATGTGTGTTTAATGGAACAGGGAGATGGGGTTTAAAAAGAAATAAAAGGGATAATATTATATACCTAACAACAAAATAAACGTATGCGGGTTTTAAAAATAAACCCTAAGATTATAGATGATAGATTCTTAAGATAATAGATGATGTCCGAGACAATATAGTTTTTAAAATCCCGCGGAAACTCTTTGATTTTCCGGGATAAAAAGTAGCCTATGTCACTCTCCAGGTCCTCAAATATACCCCTGCAAAATACGTCGATCGACGACGTTAAATCGATCCGTAGCTCTGTTGCAGCGTCATTAAAGGACAAACCAACAAACAAACCCATTTTCGCATTTATAATATTAGTATGATTGGAGGATATTTCAAAATATACGCATTTTAAAACTAAATATTTTAAAACTTTTGCCCGCGACTTGGTCCGCATGGAGTTAGGATTTTAAAACGAAGCAACCGATCGTTGTGATTTTTTGCATAGCTATACTTGAGGAATTGGAGGATATTGATTGAATATTTATCCCGGAAAATCAAAGATTTCCCGCGGATTTTACAAGCTTTTATTTAGCTTGACCAGTTTATTTATTTATTTGTTTGTTTGGGCCAAATCTTGCAAGATGAATTAGAACCACTTCCCGGTTTCCGATTGAGCTGAAATTTTGTATGTATGTGTAAATCGGATGACAATGCAATATTATTGTGACATGGAGCTGATCTGATGATGGAGACGGAAGATGGCTATCGGAACTCTGTAATAAAATGACGTAACCCCATCGAGTTTGGGCTCGTTTGATTCGTCATAACAAGTAGGTACTCTGATCCTAGATGATATCCAGATTCTAATGATATAGCTACTAAAAGCTTGCATTTAAAAATAAAATTTTTAATTTACATTTGTTTAAAAACTAAATCCATGCGGATGAAGTTGCGGGATCAGCTTTTTTTTTTATTGAATAATAAAAATTTGCAAAATAATTACAAACAATGTAGCCATCCTCATGAAACTTGAGTGTTTATGTGAGGATGTCGAGTACGCTTATTCTTAAAATAGTTAACTTTACGTTGCAACCCACGCGTAAGAAGCACTTCCTAGAGAACACCTCCATGAACATCAAATCATCATCATTTCCACGAAGTGCCTCTTACACCTCCCTATGAATGCTTTTTTGTTGCCACTGGCATCTCCGAGCGAAGGCGGCAAGTCGTTTAGCAATTTGGGCAATATATATTTCCAGTGCTTTTTTCCATACAAATTGCGAGTTTTAGGCAACTCGAACCTCTTATAATTTTTCAATTTGCTAGTATCTAGTTTATATATTTCCCTAGCAATTCCGTTCTCCATTCCAGTGGATGGGTTGTTTTAAGTTGTGTACATCAGCAAGTTCTAAAATAAAACTGTTTCGTCTGAAACAGGTATCATTAAGGCTGTCGCTCTGAAGAGGGTCTGCCGCTGTGACGTCTCAACTGGCCGCTGAGGTTTAATTTATAGTTCACTTCGCGGTTCTTCATTTAGATCTGTAGCCTTAGTACAAGATTGGATAGTTAACTATAACGGACCTCTGTTTGCGAGCTTCTTCATACATCTACAGCCAACGCCCCAAGCGGAAACATTGGGAACTAAAAGTGTCCGAGTAGTTCCCAGTATGAGCGTGTATAGTTAAAACGCATGACGTCACTATCGTGAATTAAAAACGTCTTCGTACAAAAATACGGATAGTATCGCTATTTGGCAGTATGAGTAATATGTTTGACAACTCACAACCCGTAAATGACGTCATTTACGATTGTAAACGTGATACGATAGGTGAGTTTCAATTCACCGAAAATATTCCGTGAGAGCTTGGTGATATACAATCGAAATGTTGAAAAATAATTATTTGAGGAGTTCCCTGACCCACGGAAGCGTGTAGAATGATCACGGAGGCTCTGCAAGATAGCCTCCGAGACGAGGAGGAGTAACAACTGTCTCAGAGGCGATATTTGTGTTGTGCATCTCGGATGAAATATTAATTTGTCCAGGAACTCCTAACCGGTCTCTGAGTGCTTGAAATTGTGCTTCAAATAAACCTTTACAAAGTGATAGTCAAGTAATCGTCCACTGTTAAGAAAGAGTAAGTATACTCTAATAAGCAACCTCATATTATGTTCACAAAAAGTACCTATCATTATTCACTGGAGAGTTGGAGACTGAGTGTTCGAAGGTTGGTTTATTCAAAGACCGGAGACGAAGGTAGGTAACCCGTAGGTTACATTTGGCATAAGTGTTGGTACACAAATACGTCAGATACCTAGGTCGGTACCTATTCTATATTGTATTATTTTGGCCTCAAGGACTACGGGCCTAGGTAGGTAGGTAAACAGCTATGTTTTGTTACAATTTCTATGATGATTTGATGAAATTTTGCTAGTTACATGTCCTTGAAAGTAAGGGCATTTTATCCCTAACTACATATCCAGTAGAGATAAGGAAAAGTCACTCTTGCAATATTCTTGCTTATTTAGCCTTTTGGGGTAAAATGTTCAAGGAAGGTGTAACACCCTACTTAAGTATTTATTTATTCAAGAGACAAAATACTAAGTTTCATATACATAACTTGAAAAATGAAACATTGTCATAAGCATTTTCATCCCCTATTTATCTTCTTTGGGGGAACAATCTTTAAACACTTATTTCTTCAATTTCAATTATTGAAAGGCCAAATACCAAGTTTCATGGATATAACTTAAAAGATAACAGACTGTCATACAAACTTTCAGCCCCTATTTGACACCATTGGGGGTGAAATTTCAAAAAATCCTTTCTTGATGGGTGCCTACTTCATAAAAGGAACCCACTGTCAAAATTTCAAGTTTCTAACTCCTATGGTTTGGTAAGGCTGTGTGTTATAGCTCAGTCAGTCAATCAGTGCTGTTAATGGTGGTTATCATCATCATCATAATTAGCAACCCATCAACGGCTCAATACTGAGCGCAGGTCTCCTTCTCAGAGAGGGGTTATAGGCCATAGTCCACCACGCTGGCCCAATGCAAATTGGCAGACTTCACATACCTTCGAGAACATTATTAAAGAATTCTTAGGTGTGCCGGTTTCCTCACGATGTTTTCCTATACCATTGAAGCAGGTGGTATTTAATTAAACACACATGACTCCGAAAAGTCAGAGGTGCGTACCCGGGATCAAACCTGCGACCCCCCGAATAGGAGACCACAGTCCAAACCACTAGGCTATCACTGCGTATGTTGGTTATACTTATTGTCATTTTGCACATTTTATCAATAAAATTTATGCTTACTTAACCTACATATTACCTATGTACAAAAACTAACAACATCCACATTTAACTTCAAAAATATGCATCAACAATATGCATATGTGTAGGTAAAACAATTGCAAAAAGTAACTACTCCCATTCATAAAATATGTGCAAATAGAATAGGTAATTTATTAGTAGGTAAATTACACCTATGATATTAAAAACAATCAAACCACAAACCTAACTCTAATGAATAAGTTTCTATTTAATATAAGTATCATATTTTTACAGGTTGCAGATCACCTCAGAGCATAATAAAAGCTGTCACCTAAACAATATGTACCTACCTACCAAGTATGCAGGTGTTGCTTAACATCTGCAAGTGGCTGTCACATCATAGTGATCATACTTGAATAATATACTTAATTAGATTTTAATATAGGTACCTACATAAAAGAATAAATACCCAAACCAATTGTATAAAATGCAATTAGTTTTTATAAATAAACAAATTGAATCCTTAATTGTTTTAGTTTTCTTATTTTACTTACCTTATTCCATCCTAATTCATATTATTGCAAAGTTTATTAATCTTTTCAAAAGAAAACTTTAGTATGTATCTATTAAAAAGAAAGATAGGTATTTTGAATTGTTCTCAGTAATAAATAATTAACATTACACATTAAATTCATATTGTACTAGCTGATGCCCGTGACTTCGTCCGTGTGGATTTAGATTTTAAAATCCCTCGGGAATTCTTTGATTTTCCGGGATAAAAAGTAGCCTATGTCACTCTCCAGGTCCTCAACTATACCTACCCATGCAAAAAAATCACGTCGATCCATAGCCTTGTTGCAGCGTGATTGAAGGACAAACCAACAAACAAACACACTTTCGCATTTATAATAAGGATTTACTTTGTCCTATACATATATACTTGTATTAAGTTGCCGTGTTGTAATATTTCTATAGTTATTAAGGTAACTTTTCAGGAATAAAAAGTAACCTAGATAACTCATTGCATAGTCTTTGTATCTGGATAAATGGTCAGCATTTGCAATAGAAATATAACATCCACACTGCAATATTGCAGTCAGCTTGCAGTGCATCTACTAAACAGAAGATAAAAGTTCATCAAAATCGGTTCAGCCTTTTAACTTTTATTGACTGGGACAAACAGACAAACAAATTTAAAAAAGACAGTTTAAACATTATAGACATATAATGCCATTTGAAAATACCTTTGTTCTGCATCAATTTACTACTTATACTAAACATAATATATAGGTATACATTTTGAAAAGAGCAACTGCCGAGTTTCTTGCTGGTTCTTCTCGGCAGAAACAGCATTCCGAACCAGTGGTAGACTCATTGACGATTCAAAAGTACTTGTAAAAGTTTATTTGAATAAAAAACATTTCTATTCTATTCTATTCTATTGTATTCTATACCAATAAAAGGAAAATATTATTTTGACAAGACTAAAAATAATGGTGTGTAGGTAAATAAAAATAGGTAAGTAAATAAAGAAATGCTGATGAAAGATAAAGTAAAAATATTTATTTATTTATTTATTTATGTAGACTTATGGAATATACACAATTTTATTTTATTTATTCAGCAACAATATTATCAAATTACAATGTTTCTCAAACATGATTTCTCAAAGTACAATTTAATTCCATCCCGTTATGACCCTGGATGCTTGCACTGGAAAATGCAATGATTATAATATGAGCGGTGTAAGTGCAGAGGGCCTGGTGACTAAAGGCTGAATACAGAGATGCAAATGTGCACCCATTCTTCTGGTGTAAATTTGTAAGTACTAGCCTCTAATTATGTAGGTTTCACTGAAAAAAAAAAGAAAAAAACACATTTCCCATAAGCTTATTATATAGCTATACTTACAGAGGATGGTATTACAATTAATAAAATGTCAACATAATTAATACATTATAATATGCTTGGTGACAGAAATCTTAATATGTAATAATAGTTTTCTATAACAAATTCAATAGTTTAGACATTTTGAAAGAAAAATAAAAAAGAAACTTCTTTTGCATCAACACTATTACATAACAAGCAAAGTATACCTAATTTAGAAAAAAATTAAACCAACTTCAATAAAGTACCAAAATAAAGAATAACTGAAAAGGGAAAAGTGTTCATATCTTGAAAACTACTGAACCGATTTTGATGAAAGGTTTACTGTTCCTGTTGAAGTAAATGTAAGCAAATAAAAAATGAAAGGTCATAATCTGATGAATAGTTTCAGAGAAATGTATGGACAAACATACATACATACACCTATAAAATTTGTTTGGAAACCCTAATATAATATCATATGAAAATATTTTGCAGTTCCAATAATATTACATACATACAGGTCGAATTTGATAACCTCCTTTTTTAAAATCTATTACAAAGAAAACAAAACTTAATCTACGGGGCCTAAACTAAAAACAATTTTATTATGATTAATTAATATAAGTAAGTCTCTTGCTGCAGCACTGGTTTTCATTTGCAATTTCATATATCATTTCAACAATAATATATTATGTACTAGCTAATGCCCCCGACTTCGTCCGTGTGGATTTAGTTTTTGAAATCCAGCAGGAGCTCTTTGATTTTCTGGGATAAAAGTAGCCTAGCTGTCACTCTCCAGGTCCTTAACAATATCCATGCAAAAATCACGTCAATCCGATGCTCTATTGCATCGTGATTGAAGGACAACCCAACAAACAAACACACATTCGCATTTATTTTAGTAAGGATTTATTTCTCAAATCATCATGATAAATCAAACCTGGCATAATAATATACTTATATACCTACCTACTTTGAATATAAAGAATTCATGTTTTAGGTACCTTTCGTCACTATTCTATGTATCCAATTCAGTTGGCCAGTTAGTGAAAATCCAGGCAGTTTTAGATTAGGATAATGAGCTGGTTGGTGTAATATACAGAATTCTTCTTCATCATCCTTATCAAGCCAACATAACACTGCACATCTAGGTCCGGGGTCGCCACTCCAGCACCTTGGGACCCCAATGAAAATAATATACCTCCGTACAGGATTCTGAATCTTGAATTAAAGGTTATACTCGTAAGTAGGTACTAACTAGGTACAGTTTGTTTTACGTTTCATATCCTATAGTTTGTTTGTTTTATGTTTTATATCTACTATTTCACATTTTTCTTTTTTGAGAAGTCTGAATCGTAAATTAAGATCTATTATAAATAATTTGATTTGATAATTTGTTTGTTTGTTATGACAGTTTGACTTTTACGGATGACCACAGAGTATAGAATCACTCAATTTTACCACAGACTTGCCACAGACTCATTCTCATTGTATTAACCTTCGTAGTGGTCATAGAACTCACTATAGTTAGCTCGTTTACGGATACGTGACCGACTCGTGGTACCAATTTGACAAAAATGTTATTTACTATGAATAGTTCGTGAGAGAACGATACTATAGTCGTAGCTGCCATAGTAAATCTTGTACTAGCCACACTGGTTGTATAGGTACGTGTCAACTTTGAAAGAAACTAGATTTAATTTTCCAAGTTTCTAACGAAATTGAGAAGGAGGTCTATTAGGCCAAGCTTAAAATTATTACTTTAAATTATTTATTATACTAATATTATAAAATTGCGAAACTGTGTTTGCTGGTTTGTTAGTTTTTCCTTCAATCACACCGCAACAGAGCCATGGATGGACGTGATTTTTTGCATGGGTATAGTTGAGGACGTAGAGAGTGACATAGGCTTTTTATCCCGGAAAATCAAAAGTTCCCCAGGGAATTTAAAAACTAAATACACGCAGACGAAGTAGTGGGCATCAGCTAGTTATTCTATTCTATTCTATTCTATTCAGCTAGTTAGAGAATAAAGAAGAGGAGAATAAGTGGGAATTACAGTGCCTGAATGAGTCTTTTTATTTATAATTATAATTTATAGACTAGCGCCTTCGAGCACATATTTTTTTCTATGATCGAAGACTAGCGCTACATGCGCTAGTCTTCGATCATAGTGTTCTCTGTCTGTGTTTACACTTGATGAATTGAATTGAATTGAAATACTCTTTAAAGTACACCAGAAAAAGAAAAGAAAACATAACACTTATACTTTCACAAAAACAATAACATGAAGTAATGGTACAGTTGGCGGCTCTATAAAGCGTTCTCTACCAGGCAACCATAGTATTGAAGATGCAGCCTAAGATGGAGCGCGCTTGCCTGGAAGATGCCAATTTACTCTAGATTTAAAGGTACCAAAGTTATAGTTATTCGACTTAAAAGGCATTCTAATTTAAGCAGCGCTTAGTAGAAACGATGAGACAAAGCGATTATTGCGAGATCGTGGAATTTCAAAACATGCGATGCCTTGCGGTTCGATGGTAGAAGGGTAGAAGGAAAGGGGAATGTTTTGGATGGTAGAAGGCGAAGGGTAGATGATCTATTCTTAAATAGCTAGGTTTGGCAAGGATAGTTATATCTAAAGCATCTATAGCACTATGTTAAAAAGTTTAGCGACAATATAACCTTACGAAAAAGCCACTTAAAACTATTGACTGAACTACGAGCTCCCAACCCTTTTCGTCGAAGCCTTTCAAACAAAAAACTCCGTAAAATATGCCTATGTCACAGAAAACACTGTCCCTGTCCCTGTAGTAGAGAAATCACAAAAATAGCAAAACAAAAGGCTCCCTTTTCGTATAAAAATACAACCCTTTGTTAAAAATATAATATATGAGAATGAGGGTAGAATGTGATCGATCCAGCACGTGCTCACAGCGATATTATGCATACCGTGAGCAATGGTGTTCTCTTGTCGTCATGAATAAGTGATCACTTATTTTAAGACCGTTCTTATGATAAAACTAGCGACACGTTCCATCTTCGCACGAGTAGCACAAATGATCCAAAAATTTGATCTTCGGAAAATTTGGAACACAGACGGCTGCCTGGTAATCGAACTTAGGAGTTAGGACCCCTCGACAATGAAGCCGAAGTCTGAACCTCTAAGTTACTGCCGCTTCAACTCTTTCCGCTCTTTTAATGTTTAGCCTTTTTAGGGTTCCGTACCAAAATGGTAAAAATGGAACCCTTATGGTGAGACTTTCTCCGTCCGTCCGTCCGTCCGTCCGTCCGTCTGTCACAGTCGATTATTTCAGTAACTATTAAAGCTATCGACATGAAATTTGGCATAGTTCTTTATAATAGTGGCCCAACATCATTGAAATAAAGAAAAATCGAAAATTATTTTTAGTTTTATTACAATAGGGGGAAAATCGGGGGTTTGAAATTTCAAAGTAAAATAACTATACCGAGTGGGGTATCATATGAAAGGCCTTTACTTGTGCATTCTAAAATGCCACCACCACTCACATGCACCACCACACAAGACTTTTACACTACTCTCGACGCACGTATCGCCGCGACACCTGCCACAGGATGCTACCATCCTCAAGAGATGTCGACTTAACAATGCAGTATTGTCTAGTTTTTCAAATGTAAAAATGTATTAGAAACATCAGTTTGAAATAAGTTTCAGCCTAAAACCATTTTTGGCTCGGCTGGTGGCTTGTAAGTTTTTTTAGCTTTCGCGTACAGAACTCAAAGCATAAATCAATCAATCTAGAAAATGTCGGAACCCACAGAGCGAGTTTTGGGGACTGCAACACTCAACGTAATGCCGCTGGGAATCCTCTTACGATTTTTGAAATTGGCCATATTTGTGTTAGTTGCCGTCTGCTGTGTACAAAATTTTTTGGGAAACTATATCCTTACTAATATTTTAAATGCGAAAGCGTGTTTGTTTGTTTGTTCTTCAATTACGCTGCAACAGAGCTACGAATCGACATGATTTGAGCACGGGTTTAGTTGAGGACCTGCATGAAAAGTGACATTGGGTTTATGTACTTTTTTATCCCGGAAAATCAAAGAGTGCCCTTGGGATTTTAAACAATAAATCCATGTGGACAAAGTCGCGGGTATCTGCTAGTTATTCTGCTAGCTAGTTGCATAGTAAAAATTATGCAAAAGAAATTAAAAAACAAACAAACAAGAAAAGCGAACTGTTACTACTTCGCGAGTGAGATTTGAACCTGCGACATCATACAAAGAAAGCGGTCGCTCGCCCACTGGGCCAAATAGAGCTACTTGAGAACCTCTAAAATGTTGAACGCTTACTGAACGACGGTGTTAGGTTTTTTTCGTTACGGAATTTCTTGATTCGGTCGCCGCGCTCAAACTGTTTGTCCTAGTTCAAAGCCCGCGATAAAAGCTATGCAATAGCTTAAAAACTGCAAACAAAACACACTAATGTTTTTTTCAGCCCTGTAGTAAAATTAATTTTCAAACAACATGTTTACTTCTATTGAGAGAGCACTTTTTGAGCTAGTATTCTCTTAGTTCTATGTATTATTTTGCCATGATATAAAAAATACAAAGGTAAAGCTACTAGCTTCAGATTATGATATTATTAGAGGAGTCTGTAATAAACTCTACGTATATTTCGCTTAAGTATTTGGAAATTGATAAGACTTGGATAACAAGGTCTTGAGAAAATGTTGTAGATCAGACAAAGGATTCCACTGAATGAGAGGATAATGCTTGGATAATGAAAGTTAATGCTATGTAAGGTCACCTTTAGGTATCGACCCTACTGTCAGCGGTCTAGAGATTTTGCGGCATTATATCTGATAAGCTGACATTAGGTAACAAAAATATTAAATTTATTAATTTACAGAGGCAGTTGACCGAATATCTTATTAGTGAGTTCTTCTAAAGAATTATATTACTTATATAAAAAGGAAAAGGTGACTGACGGACAGCTAGTATTATAATAAAGTGAACAAGTGCGTGTGCCAACACAGATTCACTCTCTATTCCCTCACTCTCATAGTCCGATGGGAGAAGAATCCGATCGATGAGACTTTAGGCGCAACACATTACGTACTACGTAAAAAAACTACGTAAGTACATGGTATATAATATAATACCGTAAACTTCCTTCCTCCAGGCTGCTTCTAAGAACTTTTATAGCCGTAATATTTGCATGACTGTATGATGTATATTTATCACTCACTGTACGATCAGCTGTATAGAGCCAATGCTCAGTGCAAAACGGAAGCCTCTTATCGGATGTCGCGATAAGCTTTGAAAGCAAAGTGTTGAGTAATATGTGTGTTTAATGGAACAGGGAGATGGGGTTTAAAAAGAAATAAAAGGGATAATATTATATACCTAACAACAAAATAAACGTATGCGGGTTTTAAAAATAAACCCTAAGATTATAGATGATAGATTCTTAAGATAATAGATGATGTCCGAGACAATATAGTTTTTAAAATCCCGCGGAAACTCTTTGATTTTCCGGGATAAAAAGTAGCCTATGTCACTCTCCAGGTCCTCAAATATACCCCTGCAAAATACGTCGATCGACGACGTTAAATCGATCCGTAGCTCTGTTGCAGCGTCATTAAAGGACAAACCAACAAACAAACCCATTTTCGCATTTATAATATTAGTATGATTGGAGGATATTTCAAAATATACGCATTTTAAAACTAAATATTTTAAAACTTTTGCCCGCGACTTGGTCCGCATGGAGTTAGGATTTTAAAACGAAGCAACCGATCGTTGTGATTTTTTGCATAGCTATACTTGAGGAATTGGAGGATATTGATTGAATATTTATCCCGGAAAATCAAAGATTTCCCGCGGATTTTACAAGCTTTTATTTAGCTTGACCAGTTTATTTATTTATTTGTTTGTTTGGGCCAAATCTTGCAAGATGAATTAGAACCACTTCCCGGTTTCCGATTGAGCTGAAATTTTGTATGTATGTGTAAATCGGATGACAATGCAATATTATTGTGACATGGAGCTGATCTGATGATGGAGACGGAAGATGGCTATCGGAACTCTGTAATAAAATGACGTAACCCCATCGAGTTTGGGCTCGTTTGATTCGTCATAACAAGTAGGTACTCTGATCCTAGATGATATCCAGATTCTAATGATATAGCTACTAAAAGCTTGCATTTAAAAATAAAATTTTTAATTTACATTTGTTTAAAAACTAAATCCATGCGGATGAAGTTGCGGGATCAGCTTTTTTTTTTATTGAATAATAAAAATTTGCAAAATAATTACAAACAATGTAGCCATCCTCATGAAACTTGAGTGTTTATGTGAGGATGTCGAGTACGCTTATTCTTAAAATAGTTAACTTTACGTTGCAACCCACGCGTAAGAAGCACTTCCTAGAGAACACCTCCATGAACATCAAATCATCATCATTTCCACGAAGTGCCTCTTACACCTCCCTATGAATGCTTTTTTGTTGCCACTGGCATCTCCGAGCGAAGGCGGCAAGTCGTTTAGCAATTTGGGCAATATATATTTCCAGTGCTTTTTTCCATACAAATTGCGAGTTTTAGGCAACTCGAACCTCTTATAATTTTTCAATTTGCTAGTATCTAGTTTATATATTTCCCTAGCAATTCCGTTCTCCATTCCAGTGGATGGGTTGTTTTAAGTTGTGTACATCAGCAAGTTCTAAAATAAAACTGTTTCGTCTGAAACAGGTATCATTAAGGCTGTCGCTCTGAAGAGGGTCTGCCGCTGTGACGTCTCAACTGGCCGCTGAGGTTTAATTTATAGTTCACTTCGCGGTTCTTCATTTAGATCTGTAGCCTTAGTACAAGATTGGATAGTTAACTATAACGGACCTCTGTTTGCGAGCTTCTTCATACATCTACAGCCAACGCCCCAAGCGGAAACATTGGGAACTAAAAGTGTCCGAGTAGTTCCCAGTATGAGCGTGTATAGTTAAAACGCATGACGTCACTATCGTGAATTAAAAACGTCTTCGTACAAAAATACGGATAGTATCGCTATTTGGCAGTATGAGTAATATGTTTGACAACTCACAACCCGTAAATGACGTCATTTACGATTGTAAACGTGATACGATAGGTGAGTTTCAATTCACCGAAAATATTCCGTGAGAGCTTGGTGATATACAATCGAAATGTTGAAAAATAATTATTTGAGGAGTTCCCTGACCCACGGAAGCGTGTAGAATGATCACGGAGGCTCTGCAAGATAGCCTCCGAGACGAGGAGGAGTAACAACTGTCTCAGAGGCGATATTTGTGTTGTGCATCTCGGATGAAATATTAATTTGTCCAGGAACTCCTAACCGGTCTCTGAGTGCTTGAAATTGTGCTTCAAATAAACCTTTACAAAGTGATAGTCAAGTAATCGTCCACTGTTAAGAAAGAGTAAGTATACTCTAATAAGCAACCTCATATTATGTTCACAAAAAGTACCTATCATTATTCACTGGAGAGTTGGAGACTGAGTGTTCGAAGGTTGGTTTATTCAAAGACCGGAGACGAAGGTAGGTAACCCGTAGGTTACATTTGGCATAAGTGTTGGTACACAAATACGTCAGATACCTAGGTCGGTACCTATTCTATATTGTATTATTTTGGCCTCAAGGACTACGGGCCTAGGTAGGTAGGTAAACAGCTATGTTTTGTTACAATTTCTATGATGATTTGATGAAATTTTGCTAGTTACATGTCCTTGAAAGTAAGGGCATTTTATCCCTAACTACATATCCAGTAGAGATAAGGAAAAGTCACTCTTGCAATATTCTTGCTTATTTAGCCTTTTGGGGTAAAATGTTCAAGGAAGGTGTAACACCCTACTTAAGTATTTATTTATTCAAGAGACAAAATACTAAGTTTCATATACATAACTTGAAAAATGAAACATTGTCATAAGCATTTTCATCCCCTATTTATCTTCTTTGGGGGAACAATCTTTAAACACTTATTTCTTCAATTTCAATTATTGAAAGGCCAAATACCAAGTTTCATGGATATAACTTAAAAGATAACAGACTGTCATACAAACTTTCAGCCCCTATTTGACACCATTGGGGGTGAAATTTCAAAAAATCCTTTCTTGATGGGTGCCTACTTCATAAAAGGAACCCACTGTCAAAATTTCAAGTTTCTAACTCCTATGGTTTGGTAAGGCTGTGTGTTATAGCTCAGTCAGTCAATCAGTGCTGTTAATGGTGGTTATCATCATCATCATAATTAGCAACCCATCAACGGCTCAATACTGAGCGCAGGTCTCCTTCTCAGAGAGGGGTTATAGGCCATAGTCCACCACGCTGGCCCAATGCAAATTGGCAGACTTCACATACCTTCGAGAACATTATTAAAGAATTCTTAGGTGTGCCGGTTTCCTCACGATGTTTTCCTATACCATTGAAGCAGGTGGTATTTAATTAAACACACATGACTCCGAAAAGTCAGAGGTGCGTACCCGGGATCAAACCTGCGACCCCCCGAATAGGAGACCACAGTCCAAACCACTAGGCTATCACTGCGTATGTTGGTTATACTTATTGTCATTTTGCACATTTTATCAATAAAATTTATGCTTACTTAACCTACATATTACCTATGTACAAAAACTAACAACATCCACATTTAACTTCAAAAATATGCATCAACAATATGCATATGTGTAGGTAAAACAATTGCAAAAAGTAACTACTCCCATTCATAAAATATGTGCAAATAGAATAGGTAATTTATTAGTAGGTAAATTACACCTATGATATTAAAAACAATCAAACCACAAACCTAACTCTAATGAATAAGTTTCTATTTAATATAAGTATCATATTTTTACAGGTTGCAGATCACCTCAGAGCATAATAAAAGCTGTCACCTAAACAATATGTACCTACCTACCAAGTATGCAGGTGTTGCTTAACATCTGCAAGTGGCTGTCACATCATAGTGATCATACTTGAATAATATACTTAATTAGATTTTAATATAGGTACCTACATAAAAGAATAAATACCCAAACCAATTGTATAAAATGCAATTAGTTTTTATAAATAAACAAATTGAATCCTTAATTGTTTTAGTTTTCTTATTTTACTTACCTTATTCCATCCTAATTCATATTATTGCAAAGTTTATTAATCTTTTCAAAAGAAAACTTTAGTATGTATCTATTAAAAAGAAAGATAGGTATTTTGAATTGTTCTCAGTAATAAATAATTAACATTACACATTAAATTCATATTGTACTAGCTGATGCCCGTGACTTCGTCCGTGTGGATTTAGATTTTAAAATCCCTCGGGAATTCTTTGATTTTCCGGGATAAAAAGTAGCCTATGTCACTCTCCAGGTCCTCAACTATACCTACCCATGCAAAAAAATCACGTCGATCCATAGCCTTGTTGCAGCGTGATTGAAGGACAAACCAACAAACAAACACACTTTCGCATTTATAATAAGGATTTACTTTGTCCTATACATATATACTTGTATTAAGTTGCCGTGTTGTAATATTTCTATAGTTATTAAGGTAACTTTTCAGGAATAAAAAGTAACCTAGATAACTCATTGCATAGTCTTTGTATCTGGATAAATGGTCAGCATTTGCAATAGAAATATAACATCCACACTGCAATATTGCAGTCAGCTTGCAGTGCATCTACTAAACAGAAGATAAAAGTTCATCAAAATCGGTTCAGCCTTTTAACTTTTATTGACTGGGACAAACAGACAAACAAATTTAAAAAAGACAGTTTAAACATTATAGACATATAATGCCATTTGAAAATACCTTTGTTCTGCATCAATTTACTACTTATACTAAACATAATATATAGGTATACATTTTGAAAAGAGCAACTGCCGAGTTTCTTGCTGGTTCTTCTCGGCAGAAACAGCATTCCGAACCAGTGGTAGACTCATTGACGATTCAAAAGTACTTGTAAAAGTTTATTTGAATAAAAAACATTTCTATTCTATTCTATTCTATTGTATTCTATACCAATAAAAGGAAAATATTATTTTGACAAGACTAAAAATAATGGTGTGTAGGTAAATAAAAATAGGTAAGTAAATAAAGAAATGCTGATGAAAGATAAAGTAAAAATATTTATTTATTTATTTATTTATGTAGACTTATGGAATATACACAATTTTATTTTATTTATTCAGCAACAATATTATCAAATTACAATGTTTCTCAAACATGATTTCTCAAAGTACAATTTAATTCCATCCCGTTATGACCCTGGATGCTTGCACTGGAAAATGCAATGATTATAATATGAGCGGTGTAAGTGCAGAGGGCCTGGTGACTAAAGGCTGAATACAGAGATGCAAATGTGCACCCATTCTTCTGGTGTAAATTTGTAAGTACTAGCCTCTAATTATGTAGGTTTCACTGAAAAAAAAAAGAAAAAAACACATTTCCCATAAGCTTATTATATAGCTATACTTACAGAGGATGGTATTACAATTAATAAAATGTCAACATAATTAATACATTATAATATGCTTGGTGACAGAAATCTTAATATGTAATAATAGTTTTCTATAACAAATTCAATAGTTTAGACATTTTGAAAGAAAAATAAAAAAGAAACTTCTTTTGCATCAACACTATTACATAACAAGCAAAGTATACCTAATTTAGAAAAAAATTAAACCAACTTCAATAAAGTACCAAAATAAAGAATAACTGAAAAGGGAAAAGTGTTCATATCTTGAAAACTACTGAACCGATTTTGATGAAAGGTTTACTGTTCCTGTTGAAGTAAATGTAAGCAAATAAAAAATGAAAGGTCATAATCTGATGAATAGTTTCAGAGAAATGTATGGACAAACATACATACATACACCTATAAAATTTGTTTGGAAACCCTAATATAATATCATATGAAAATATTTTGCAGTTCCAATAATATTACATACATACAGGTCGAATTTGATAACCTCCTTTTTTAAAATCTATTACAAAGAAAACAAAACTTAATCTACGGGGCCTAAACTAAAAACAATTTTATTATGATTAATTAATATAAGTAAGTCTCTTGCTGCAGCACTGGTTTTCATTTGCAATTTCATATATCATTTCAACAATAATATATTATGTACTAGCTAATGCCCCCGACTTCGTCCGTGTGGATTTAGTTTTTGAAATCCAGCAGGAGCTCTTTGATTTTCTGGGATAAAAGTAGCCTAGCTGTCACTCTCCAGGTCCTTAACAATATCCATGCAAAAATCACGTCAATCCGATGCTCTATTGCATCGTGATTGAAGGACAACCCAACAAACAAACACACATTCGCATTTATTTTAGTAAGGATTTATTTCTCAAATCATCATGATAAATCAAACCTGGCATAATAATATACTTATATACCTACCTACTTTGAATATAAAGAATTCATGTTTTAGGTACCTTTCGTCACTATTCTATGTATCCAATTCAGTTGGCCAGTTAGTGAAAATCCAGGCAGTTTTAGATTAGGATAATGAGCTGGTTGGTGTAATATACAGAATTCTTCTTCATCATCCTTATCAAGCCAACATAACACTGCACATCTAGGTCCGGGGTCGCCACTCCAGCACCTTGGGACCCCAATGAAAATAATATACCTCCGTACAGGATTCTGAATCTTGAATTAAAGGTTATACTCGTAAGTAGGTACTAACTAGGTACAGTTTGTTTTACGTTTCATATCCTATAGTTTGTTTGTTTTATGTTTTATATCTACTATTTCACATTTTTCTTTTTTGAGAAGTCTGAATCGTAAATTAAGATCTATTATAAATAATTTGATTTGATAATTTGTTTGTTTGTTATGACAGTTTGACTTTTACGGATGACCACAGAGTATAGAATCACTCAATTTTACCACAGACTTGCCACAGACTCATTCTCATTGTATTAACCTTCGTAGTGGTCATAGAACTCACTATAGTTAGCTCGTTTACGGATACGTGACCGACTCGTGGTACCAATTTGACAAAAATGTTATTTACTATGAATAGTTCGTGAGAGAACGATACTATAGTCGTAGCTGCCATAGTAAATCTTGTACTAGCCACACTGGTTGTATAGGTACGTGTCAACTTTGAAAGAAACTAGATTTAATTTTCCAAGTTTCTAACGAAATTGAGAAGGAGGTCTATTAGGCCAAGCTTAAAATTATTACTTTAAATTATTTATTATACTAATATTATAAAATTGCGAAACTGTGTTTGCTGGTTTGTTAGTTTTTCCTTCAATCACACCGCAACAGAGCCATGGATGGACGTGATTTTTTGCATGGGTATAGTTGAGGACGTAGAGAGTGACATAGGCTTTTTATCCCGGAAAATCAAAAGTTCCCCAGGGAATTTAAAAACTAAATACACGCAGACGAAGTAGTGGGCATCAGCTAGTTATTCTATTCTATTCTATTCTATTCAGCTAGTTAGAGAATAAAGAAGAGGAGAATAAGTGGGAATTACAGTGCCTGAATGAGTCTTTTTATTTATAATTATAATTTATAGACTAGCGCCTTCGAGCACATATTTTTTTCTATGATCGAAGACTAGCGCTACATGCGCTAGTCTTCGATCATAGTGTTCTCTGTCTGTGTTTACACTTGATGAATTGAATTGAATTGAAATACTCTTTAAAGTACACCAGAAAAAGAAAAGAAAACATAACACTTATACTTTCACAAAAACAATAACATGAAGTAATGGTACAGTTGGCGGCTCTATAAAGCGTTCTCTACCAGGCAACCATAGTATTGAAGATGCAGCCTAAGATGGAGCGCGCTTGCCTGGAAGATGCCAATTTACTCTAGATTTAAAGGTACCAAAGTTATAGTTATTCGACTTAAAAGGCATTCTAATTTAAGCAGCGCTTAGTAGAAACGATGAGACAAAGCGATTATTGCGAGATCGTGGAATTTCAAAACATGCGATGCCTTGCGGTTCGATGGTAGAAGGGTAGAAGGAAAGGGGAATGTTTTGGATGGTAGAAGGCGAAGGGTAGATGATCTATTCTTAAATAGCTAGGTTTGGCAAGGATAGTTATATCTAAAGCATCTATAGCACTATGTTAAAAAGTTTAGCGACAATATAACCTTACGAAAAAGCCACTTAAAACTATTGACTGAACTACGAGCTCCCAACCCTTTTCGTCGAAGCCTTTCAAACAAAAAACTCCGTAAAATATGCCTATGTCACAGAAAACACTGTCCCTGTCCCTGTAGTAGAGAAATCACAAAAATAGCAAAACAAAAGGCTCCCTTTTCGTATAAAAATACAACCCTTTGTTAAAAATATAATATATGAGAATGAGGGTAGAATGTGATCGATCCAGCACGTGCTCACAGCGATATTATGCATACCGTGAGCAATGGTGTTCTCTTGTCGTCATGAATAAGTGATCACTTATTTTAAGACCGTTCTTATGATAAAACTAGCGACACGTTCCATCTTCGCACGAGTAGCACAAATGATCCAAAAATTTGATCTTCGGAAAATTTGGAACACAGACGGCTGCCTGGTAATCGAACTTAGGAGTTAGGACCCCTCGACAATGAAGCCGAAGTCTGAACCTCTAAGTTACTGCCGCTTCAACTCTTTCCGCTCTTTTAATGTTTAGCCTTTTTAGGGTTCCGTACCAAAATGGTAAAAATGGAACCCTTATGGTGAGACTTTCTCCGTCCGTCCGTCCGTCCGTCCGTCCGTCTGTCACAGTCGATTATTTCAGTAACTATTAAAGCTATCGACATGAAATTTGGCATAGTTCTTTATAATAGTGGCCCAACATCATTGAAATAAAGAAAAATCGAAAATTATTTTTAGTTTTATTACAATAGGGGGAAAATCGGGGGTTTGAAATTTCAAAGTAAAATAACTATACCGAGTGGGGTATCATATGAAAGGCCTTTACTTGTGCATTCTAAAACAATTTTTTATTTATTTCTATATGTAATAGTTTTTGAGTAATTGGCCAAAATGTCGAAAAAAATACCGTCCCCCCCCCTTATCTCCGAAGTTTACCAATCGAAAAATCTGAAATAATTATGGTCAATAGAAGTTTATGTATATTTTACAGAAAAAATAAAATCAACGCGAAAATTATTTTAGTTTAATTAAAAAAGGGGGAAAATCAGGGGTTTGAAATTTCAAAGTAAGATAATTATACCGAGTGGGGTATCATATGAAAGGCCTTTACTTGTACATTCTAAAACAGTTTTTTATTTATTTCTATATGTAATAGTTTTTAAGTAATTGGCCAAAATGTCGAAAAAAATACCGTTCCCCCCCCTTATCTCCGAAGTTTACCAATCGAAAAATCTGAAATAATTATGGTCAATAGAAGTTTATGTATATTTTACAGGAAAAATAAAATCAACGCGAAAATTATTTTAGTTTAATTAAAAAAGGGGGAAAATCAGGGGTTTGAAATTTCAAAGTAAGATAATTATACCGAGTGGGGTATCATATGAAAGGCCTTTACTTGTACATTCTAAAACAGTTTTTTATTTATTTCTATATATAATAGTTTTTGAGTAATTGGCCAAAATGTCGAAAAAAATACCGTTCCCCCCCCTTATCTCCGAAGTTTACCAATCGAAAAATCTGAAATAATTATGGTCAATAGAAGTTTATGTATATTTTACAGGAAAAATAAAATCAACGCGAAAATTATTTTAGTTTAATTAAAAAAGGGGGAAAATCAGGGGTTTGAAATTTCAAAGTAAGATAATTATACCGAGTGGGGTATCATATGGAAGGCCTTTACTTGTACATTCTAAAACAGTTTTTTATTTATTTCTATATATAATAGTTTTTGAGTAATCGGCCAAAATGTCGAAAAAAATACCGTTCCCCCCCCCCCCTTATCTCCGAAGTTTACCATTCGAAAAATCTGAAATAATTATGGTCAATAGAAGTTTATGTATATTTTACAGGAAAAATAAAAGCAACGCGAAAATTATTTTAGTTTAATTAAAAAAGGGGGAAAATCAGGGGTTTGAAATTTCAAAGTAAGATAATTATACCGAGTGGGGTATCGTATGAAAGGCCTTTACTTGTACATTCTATAACAGTTTTTTATTTATTTCTATATATAATAGTTTTTGAGTAATCGGCCAAAATGTCAAAAAAAATACCGTTCCCCCCCCCCCCCTTATCTCCGAAGTTTACCAATTGAAAAATCTGAAATAATTATGGTCAATAGAGGTTTATGTATATTTTACAGGAAAAATAAAATTAACGCTCTAACTAGCATAGTTTTTTTTATATTAACAATAAACCTTTACAAATAAATTTTACGATAAATAAGTAAATTAATATAATATTATCGTTTTACTTTTACTTTTGGAGTACGGAACCCTCGGTGCGCGAGTCCGACTCGCACTTGGCCGGTTTTTTTTAATGTGTTCCTCTCTTTTTTCTCCCAATTTGGCGATCGGAGACTGTTCTAGGTCGGTTACTAGGAACAATAAATGACATATTGTTCCTGAGTCGGTACTAAATATCGTCGGTCCAATTCAATAATGGAACATTTCAAAATTTACTATTTAATATATACTATTATACGAGTAATTGTGGGTTAAAGTTTATAGAAATTTCGATTGTACAAGTCAAATCTAAATTTCTCTACCAGTTTATGTAGTTGTCTGTCGTTTAGAACCAAAATTTGACTGGTACCGTTAGTGTTGCCTCCCCATATTTCTCTTGCCGGTACGTGGTCTCCACTCAAGCACCAAGCGAGTCCAGAGGTCGTCTGTTGTCCTCGCAACATGGAGCCCATCTCCACTTTGACCGGGTCACTTTTAAAACAATATCCGTAAATCCAGTTCTTTGGCAAATTGTGGTTAGGTACCCGGTCAATGAGCGATATACGGAGCATGGCTCGCTCCATTGCCCGTTGTGCCACTTGTATTTTTGTTAGTGTCCAAGTTTCCGAGAACAAACTGATCGAACATTCAACGTTTGGGATAGGTGGGGATCTTCTTGTTTCTTAAGACGTCGGATAGTTTAACTGAAAGCAGCCCATCCGAGTTGAATTCGACGTTCTACTTCTCTCATTTAGCTTTATTTAACCAAGGTCAATATTTGTCCTAAGTATACATATTTGTCGAACTTTTTAATCCATTGGCCTTTGATAGCAATGTGGTCAGTATCTGTTATTTGACAAACAAGCCTATGTTTTATGTATAGGCTTTATTTTTTTCGTCATACATTTAAAGGTTACATTTCCTTTGTACTCTGATTTGGCTGAAACTTGCTTGAGCATGTGTGTAATGTTTGGTCTTTAGAGATCAATATTTTCTAGAACCTAAAATGCTTATGCAACTTCCTTATTCTAAGGTGAAAATGCACGTCTCGGGACAAATTCACGCTGAGTCATTCTTGCAACGTTGGCACGTCGGTTGAGCACCGCCAGTGCCGGCTGCGAGCCACTTGACGCCACTTAGTTACGACTGTGTAATAGGGTTTGTGAAACTAAACGAGCATTATGCAATATCCATTTAAACTAAAATTAAAAAAAAAACAAAATTATTTATTTCACGTAGGCCAACCTGTGTTATGAAAAGCGGCCAACCTGTGTTAGGACGGAAAGCAGATTCTGCTGAGAAGAGTCGGCAAGAAACTCGGCAGTTGCTTTTTTCGAAACAAAACGTTACAATAATATTATTTTGTAGCTATTACAGTGTAGGTCATCATCATCAACAATCCATCAACGGCTCACTACTGAGCGCAGGTCTCCTTCGAGAGAAGGGTGCACCACGCTGACCCAATGCGTATTGGAGAATTTCATACACCTTTGAGAACGTTATGGAGAACTCTAAGTGTGCAGATTTCCTCATGATGGTTTCCTTCACCGTTACGTGCGATTAAGAATTTAATTGCTTAATCGCGCGTAACTCCGAAAAGCCAGACGTACGTGCCCGGGATCGAACCTCAGGCCTCACTCTTGTGGCGCCTGCATCCAGTGGCTACCTGCGACTTGTGTGTTATCTTCAGTTGACAACCCTTAACTAGGTGCACACATCAGACAATTTGCAAGAAGTCGCTGGATACAGATGGTGCAAGACCGAAGTCTGTGGAACTCCATGCAAGTGACCGTTGTTGAAGAAGTTGAAAATAAAAGAAGCTTTTCGGTTTATTAGCTCGATTTCTCTTTACAAAGTCGTATACAACTTCAAATATTTTTTCTTGTTTCATCCATATAATCGACATGATTCGTCTCCCAAGTCAGACGCGCGAGACTTATTAATGGTATCTACAAAACTTTGTCATCAACGTTTTTTGGCGTCATTGGTTTTTCGCAGTTGCGAATACTTTTCAGAAGTTTTTTCACTTATCGAAATCCATTTTACTTTCCTCACGTTATAGCCTTTTCTTAGGAAACGTTATTTTCTTAAACAAATTTTTTGTCGTTGCCATCTTCAGAAACATATAAAATAACGAGCTCACGTTAAATTCGATTTTTCAAACACCTATTTTACCCCCTTAGGGGTTGAATTTTCAAAAATTCTTTCTCAGCGGATGCCTACATCATAATAGCTATCTGTATGGCAAATTTCAGCGCGATCCGTCCAGTGATTTGAGCTGTGCATAGACATATTATATTTACTACCGTATTGATCAGTCAGTATAAGATCAGTCAGTCAGTCAGTCACCTTTTCCTTTTATATATTTAGAAAAAGGGAATTTGCATAATATTCATTTGTGAATATCATATCCTACACTTATGGGGCATTGCCAACTCTAGCAACTGCGTTGCGACACGTTTCCATCACGCTTTGTGTGTTTACAACTTTACACTTTGACCTGGTTGGAGTTAACCAGCCGTGTCGGTACGGGATAATCGACGATCCGACCTCCTCGCTGCGAGTAAAACAATTAGTTAAGCAACTTAAACATCGTTAGGCTTCCCGTGCGTACAGTATCATTATATTGTATACATAGAAATACTGCATACATAGAAATTCGAATTCAAAATCATTTATTTCATGAAGGCCAACTTGTGGCTCTTATGACGATTCCGAGACCAGACCAAACCAGAGATGCCGGAGATAGAGACCAGAAATAATGCATTTCAGTTGAAATTCAGAAGTAGGACGGCGTTAAGTCAATTTACCCTCGCTTTACCTTGATCGGCTGTTTTCTACTGTATATGGTTATTACAGGCATATTCTATTTGAGAGAAGCCGCAGTCCGCGTGAATTTTGTTTTTAAAATCCCGCGGGAACTCTTTGATATTCCGGGATAAAAGTAGCCTATATGTCACTCTCCAGTTCCTCAACTATACAAGTGCAAAAAATCACGTTGATTCGTAGCTCTGTTGCAACTTGACTGAAGGACAAACCAACAAACAAACACACTTTTGCATTTATAATATTAGTAAGGATTAGCAACGATGATGAAAAAAATACTATAAAGCCTCTTCTAAAGTCACTTTAGTGTAAAATGTAAACAGTGACGTGACAAGGGTAACTCGGGGAAACTTCCAATATCAATTTTGACACCCACATCAAAACATACACTTTATTTGCACAAATAAAGCCGTCATAACTAGCTAACCAGGGCTTTACGGCGTGACAATAAACCTCGGTAGCTGGCAGTTAAGTTTGCTTTCACAGTTGCGGTGAAGAGTATCGTAAAATTCTGCAGATTATATTATGGAATGCCGGTTGTCAAAAGCAAAGGAATTTAGTTTACCATGAGGAACTCTATCGCAGCTGTGATCAGAACAGCGATAAGCCTACTGATTAACACTGAGGTCGATCTCAGGCTCAATCTTAAGCACGCACATAAGTCTCAAAAGTCAGAGGACTTATGTGAGCCTCAACTTGGTGGGGTTACCTACTTCGTTTTATCTTTATTAGTTTATAACTTTGATAAAGTAGCCAAAACCACTTCCGGCTTCATCATCAGACCCTGAATATCATCTGGGACCAGAGTACTTGTCAAGACGAATCAAACGAACCCAAATTTGATGGGGATACGTCGTTTTATGACAGAGTTTCGAAAGCCATCTTCCAGCTCCATCATCAGATCAGCTACATGCCCCAATAGTAATGTATTGTCATCCGATTTATATACACATGCAATATTTCAGCTCAATCCGAAACCGGGAAGTCGTTTTAATTCATCTAGCAAGATTTGACCTTAACATACATAATATGTACTTATTGCAAGTTAAATAAAAGCTTGTAAAAGTCGTCATCTCAACCCATCGTTAGAAGAGATATTGTTTTGAAAGCGAAACCTTGTTTGAATGTTCAAATTCAGTTAGGCCCGCTTGCAGAGGCGCCTGGTTAGATTTAACCCAGAAATTTGTAATTTTGACAGAAGCTTTATACGAAATCTGTCAAAGCAGCAGCTAACTCTAAAAGGATAACCCGGCGTTTCTGCAAGCGGGCCTTAGTTTGCACAACATAATAACTATATACATTTTCAAACAATATCAACATCCATTAGGAAGTAGGATGTGTCTAAATTAATCATTGTTTAGATAAACGGAAGATATATTAGAGAAACCGTCGACAAAGGCAGATAATAATCTTCAATTATATTTTGATAAGGTATGGAAACGATTAGTGTGTAGTATGTCTAGTATAACATCTGAGCCCTCTTCCAACCCCTAACGCTATCCTCATATTATTATATTATATTATTGGTGGCTACTTATTATTTTTACTAGAAAGGGACATTGATTACACAAAGTAAGAAATTCCTTCATTTAACAATAATTAAACTCAACACTGAGCGCAGGTCTCCTCTCAGAGAAGGGTTAGGCCACAGTCCACCACGCTGGCCCAATGCGAATTGGCGGACTTCACACACCTTTTTAGAACATTAAGAAGAACGCTCGGGTGTGCAGGTTTCCACAAGATGTTTTCTTTCACCGTTGAAGCTTGTGGTATTTAATTTCTTAAAGGCACATACCTATCTTTGAAATGCCAGAGGTCGTTTGAGGTGCCCGGGATGGAAACTGCGGCCCTCAATAGGAGACTGCAGTATTAACCACTAGCCATCACTGCTTCTAGAGGTAGGTATAGAGAAATGTTAATTACGTGACAACCAGAAGCAGAATGGCCACTGAAGCAGAATGGCCAATGAAGCTTTGAATCGATGGCTTTTATAGAATGACGAGTAGCGAGGTACGACAGAATTATAAAAATCTAATCTCCTATAACAATATAGAAAATATTATACACTGCTTTTCACTTCACAGAGTTGTAAGGATTCAAAGAATGATACCTAGTGTTGAGGCCAACGGCTTGGCCAACGAGTCAAGGCCTGGAACACGAAGTATAGGGGCCCATCAGCTATAACCTGAGTCCAGGGTCGCTGCCCTAAGGGCCTTTAACCGCGGTCAGATTTGTTCTCAACGTAACTTAATGGTAGGGTTGCACTGACCTTCCTTTGCAGCATTCAATCCTTGTACGGCCTGAGATAGTATGAGAGTGGTGGTGTGGTGTATTGTGGAGTTGAGTGTAATGTGAACTTCTCAGGCCGCTAGCAGTAGCGGGCAGGCTGCCAGCTATGGCCTGCTGAAGACGCTGGGCTGGCGTGGCACTGTACACTCGGCTTGTCACTAGTTTGGTCCAACGAGAGCTGGTCTAAGTCACTTTTTCACACTTGGCGTGGCGCGCAAAAAACCACTTGTTAAGGGTCGCCTTTTGTTACAAATAACACGTTAACAATGATGCTTATAGTTAGGTCGACACATAGACCGCTTAACGGCGCAACAAAACCGTAATAATCCAAATCTAGACACTCAAAACAGCAAAAACGTGCGCGAGACGACCGGAATTTTCGTGAAAAGGTGTTGGCTGTCAAAAGCGAAAAAGGGCTTGCAAACCACACCCAAAAATCGCGGCAAGTTTTACCTTTCAAGTGTCATCTGTCAATTTCATTGCGAGCCAAAGAGGTTGCTAGCGCCATCGACCATGGAACAAGGAATTATGGCGCGAACAATCCCCCCGCCCGTGGGCGTAAGGATTTACGTCCACTTACTAGTAAATAGGTAAACGTGATAAGGAGCAAACGGCTCGCTGCAAGACAGAGTCTCCAACCATTACCTCGGCAACCCTGGGAACCCCATCAGACCCGTAGATCAGCTTAAGAATGCGCCCACGGCGCCAGTATAAAGGCAACAAATTAGGTTCCTTAATCAGCACTAGGTCACCAACTTTGGGTGGATCAGATTTGTCAGCCCACTTAACCCGCTGCTGCAAAAGATGCAAATACTCTAGTGACCAACGGTGCCAAAAACTCTGAGTCATCTGTTGCAGCAGCTCAAACCGGGACAAACGTGAGACCTTCACGTCCCTGAAGGGGTATTCGGGTAGAGCGTTAAGGGGCTGACCAATCAGAAAATGACCGGGAGTTAAGACCTCCAGGTCATTTGGGTCAGATGAGAGGGGACAGAGTGGCCGAGAATTGAGTACAGCCTCAATTTTGCAAAACACGGTGGCGAGTTCTTCAAAGGTTAAAACAGTTTCGCCTATAACGCGCCGGAGATGAGTCTTGGCCACCTTAACCACGGCTTCGAATATTCCACCCCAATGAGGGCAAGCTGGGGGGTCAAACTTCCAGGTTACCCCCATCTTGGACAATGCTGTACTTAATCTAATCTTATTGCTAGACAGGAATTCGACAATCTCTTTTAAATATCTATCAGTGCCCTTATAATTTGTGCCACAATCCGTGCGAATCAGGTCAGGCAATCCTCGACGAGAGACAAATCTACCTAGCGTGGCTACAAAAGCTTCAGTGCTTAAGGCACTCACAAGTTCTAAATGTACCGCCTTGGTAGCGAGACATACAAAAACGCAGAGGTAGGCCTTGAGCGATCTGGCGTTGCGGAGGTTAGAGCTCTTGATGGCAAACGGGCCAGCAAAATCAGTGCCAACCCCAGCAAAGGGTCGAGTGGCTAGAACGCGGTCGGAGGGCAGATCACCCATCATCGGCTGTGAAGTATTAGCCTTCAAGCGGTAACACGGAATACATTTGAAAGTGACGTTCCGGATGGTGCGTCTCCCTGCCAGAATCCAAAACTCGCGCTGTAAAATAGCCGAGAGTGCATTACAACCAGCGTGGGCATTTTTAAGATGGTAGTGTGTCACTAGCAATTTGACAAAGGTGCCGTCCTTAGGTAGCAAAAGGGGGTGGCGAGCACCATAGGGCAGATTGGAATTCTTGAGGCGTCCTCCAACGCGTAGCATTCCGTTATTGTCCAAAAAAGGGCTTAGGCGAGCAAGGGGGCCCTTCAAAACTAAACCTCTCTTTAGGGTGTCAATCACGGATGAAAAATGCTCCACCTGAACCACACGCACCCAGTAGTTCCGGGCGTCTTGGCGTTCAAGAGGGGAAAGCACAGGACTCAAATTTTTATTTTCTGAATTCCGCCCATTATGGATAAAACGTCGAATCCAACCGGTAACACCAATTAGTTTATCAAGGGAACTGTAACGGTTCAAAAGAAAGTTCAAGTCGGGGATCTGTTTATCCTCAACCACTCCGACTCTTAAGCCCGGCAATACTTCGGGAGCGGAAAACCTATTTTGAGGCCAAGTCGTCTCGGATTGGGATAGCCAACTTGGATCCCACCAAAGGTGATGGTGGACCAGTGAAGAGGCCTCACAGCCGCGGGAGGCGCAATCGGCCGGGTTCAGTTCTCCGGGTACGTGTCTCCAAATCACCGGTACTGCAGAGCTCTGAATTTGGGAGACCCGATTCGCAACAAAGACCTCTAAGTTGTGAGGCGCGGCTCGTAGCCAGCAAAGGACAATCTCACTGTCCGTCCAAGCATAAACGTCGGTCAGATCGACCGCAGATGCCAAAGAGGAGCGGACGTGGTTCAAGAGGCGTACCAGAAGGGCGGCGCCAGACAATTCTAATTTCGGGATAGTTAACCGTGACCGAATAGGGGCCACCTTGCTTTTTGCCAAGACGAGATGCGTCGCGACCTCACCGGCGACATCGACAGTCCTCAAATATACCACGGCGGCGTATCCTCGTTCGGAGGCGTCGCAAAACCCGTGGAGACTGGCATGACACCTTCCTGTTGGTAGGAAGCGTCGAGGCATGGAAATTCGGTTAACTTCAGGAAGTGAAGACACAAGGGAGTTCCACTCCTTCAATAACTTCCCAGGGAGTGGTTCGTCCCAACCGAGTTCAGCAATCCAAAGCTTCTGGAGGAAACATTTAGCCAAAAATATTACGGGAGTGATCCATCCATTGGGATCGAAGGTGCGAGCAACCGTAGACAATACGGAACGCTTAGTCCAGACCTTAGGAGGTGGGTCTAATTTGACCCGGTAGGTGAAAACGTCTTGGACGGGCTGGTACTGTATTCCAAGGGCCGTCAGCAAATTGGGATTTTCGGGATTTTCAAAAATATGAGGATCCTGCTGATCCTTTCCCGGAAGATCCTTCAAGACGTGAGGGGAGTTGGACAGCCACTTGCCCAACTCATAACCTCCGGACTTCAGTATTGCAATCAACTCATCGCGAAGAGTCAGAGCTTCCCCAACGCTCGAGGCTCCCGTGCAAATATCGTCCATATAGACTGACGATTCCAAGATGGCTGATGCGCGAGGGTAATTCAGTCGCTCCCGGTTAGCTAGTTCTAACAAGGTCCTGATAGCAATATAGGGACTTGACTTGAGTCCATAGGTCGTGGTGTTCAATTCAAAGACACGCATTGGCTCATTAGGATTTTCGCGCCACAGAATCATTTGGTATCTCCGATCATCGCGATGTACCATCGACTGTCTAAACATCATCTTGATGTCAGCTACGAAAACAATTTGATGCCGGCGGAAATGCGTGAGGATATCGGAGATATCCTTGATCAGCTTAGGACCGGAGTGCAAGCATTGGTTCAATGTCACCCCGTTGGATGTGGCCGCGGAGCCGTCAAAAACCACTCGAATCTTCCCCCCAGGGGTCTTCAAGACGGCATGGTGGGGTAAGAAGTAGTGCTCGTGTGCGCGCCAATCAAAATTGGATGGTGACATATGCCCCAGGCCCTCGTACTCGCGCATAAATTCAACGTACTTGGAGCGGAAGGTGGAGTCGCGCCGCATGCGCCGTTCCATAGACAAGAGCCTCTTTTCCGCCAAGGCCCGCGATTGACCAAGCGGGGGGCGAGAAGCGAGAAAGGGCAAGCGAGTTACAAATCGCCCATCAACACGGCGGCCTGTGTTGTTTTGATAAAACAACTCACATTCAAGGTCAAGAGGGTCAACTCGTGCGGCATGCGGCGGCTCCTCAACTTCCCAAAAGCGCTGGACCACGTCCGACAGCGTCAAGCCGGCTGCTTGCAATTGGTCCAGCACCGGTAGGTCCGAAGACCATAGCACGGGTCCAAAAAAGCTAGAACCGAATATAGTGGACATGGCACATAGGCCGTCCTTCTGCAAAACCCTAATTTCCCCTGACAAGACCAGGCCCAACACGTCGGAACCCAACAAAAGGTCCGTAGGACCGGGTTCAGTCCAGTGGGGGTCAGCTGGGTTTAGGCCTGATGCACAGGACACCGCAGCGTCAGTTATTTGGACCTGCGGTAGGGGACCTAAGATATTGTCAAGGACTGACACCTTGACCAAGACCCTAAAATTGCCCGTAACGGGGCCAAACATTAATTCCGCTTCCCCGGTAGGAGTCGAGGGCTCTATACCCCCGATACCTATCACCCGTCCTGTTCGAGGACTCCAAGGGAGCCCTAGCTCACCCACCAAACGAGAAGAAGCAATACAGCGCTGTGAACCCGAATCCAAAAGGGCGCGAACGATTAAAAATTCCCCCTTCGGGTTGAATACCTTCACTGAGACAGTCGGCAAAAGAATGGTCTGACAGACAGACTGCCGGAGATTCAAGGTCTCAGGAGAAGTTGCTGTGGTGGGGGCTAGGGCGGCAACTACCTATTGGTGGTCGTCCTCATCAAACCCGTCCTCTAACCGGGGAATCTCATATTGAGACTCAGGGGGGACCTCCAAAGGTGAGGGGGAAGGACCTCCATTTGGGTAAACCCATGCGTCATCTCGTGGCGGCAGCACGGGCCTAGTCATACGGGCTGAGGTCGGTAGGCCGTAGTAAGGCTGTCGACCCGCTCGAGGTGGGCGGCGTTCGAGGCGTGGCCACTCATGAAGCGGAGGTGAATAGCGGGTAGGTCGAACCGTAGACGGGGCCGCCACAAATCTCCCATCAGAACGTCGAGGGGGGTTGGCGCCCCCCTCACGGGGGGATGAAGCCCCCATAGGCGGGGTCGAAATCCGGACGCGTCGGGATTCATGGCCCTGATCAGGGGACCGACGCAAATAATCCGGGGAGCGATTGGTAAGAGCGCCCCCGCCCGTGCGGGGCGCGCCCTCACTCTCCACCCGGCGGCCAACACCATTCTTGTTGGCGCACAAAATCTCCAGGTGGTTACCCCTACAAATTGGGCATGGCCGTTGCTGTTGGCAGTCCCGTTGCATGTGAGCTCCCAGACAGCTATAGCACCAGTGGCGGTCTCTTGCAACGCCCCTCCGATCCTTGATCCGCTTAGAGAGAAACTGGGGGCAAGAAAGCACCCGGTGGCCTGGACGCCTGCAATAGTTACAGGGGGCGGGTTCAGTGGCAGCAAGTCCCGTGTAAACGGGCATTGGTCTCCGGTCGGAGGCCCTTTTACCAGGGACGCCAGTGTGACCCTTTTCCTTCCTCAGCTGGGCAGGCCGCTCTGGGGTCCTTGAAGGACCAGCCATACCAGAGTTATCAGCCTGCCGGCACTCTTCCTCGAGGAACTTTAAAAGGTCAGAAAAGGGGGGCAGGTAGCTGGCCCCGTCCCCACCATACCTTTGCTCAAAACGCAGTTTCAACTCGGGAGGTAGGCGGGACAACACAATGTGTAATAAAAGGAAGGACCACTGGTCCACGGGAAGCTCTAAACGCTTAAGAGCGTTGCAGGCTACAATCAGTGGATTTAAGAGCGATTCTCTTAAATGGGACACCCCATAGACACGGGGCAGCGCTAGAATTTGTGCCACGTGTGTGTCTGCTAACCGGCGCACGTTGGCATACCGCCGAGTCAGTAGTTCCCGCGCGGTTGTATAACTCTCCTCGGAGAGGTCTAGGTGGCTAACTAAACCCAGAGCCTCTCTCTGCAGGGAAGAGAGCAGATAGGCCAGTTTCTGGCAGGGAGACAGGTCCCTTCTCGCGTCCACCAGGCTATCAAAGAGGCTGAGAAAGCCTAGCCACTCGCTCAGGTTGCCAGAAAAGTGGGGCAAGTTTATTGTTGGCAACTTGCCCTGTAACGCAGGCTGCGTGGTGGGTCTGGTGGGAGACTCAAGAATAGAGCTCATTCTCGCCTCCTTGAGCCTCGCGGCCTCCTCCACCAGACCGTCTGTCAGCTCAAAAAACTGTTCGTAGTCCCGCACTGAGGACTCCAGCGATTCCGGAGGTAGCTCCAATGCCATGAGGTCTCGGAAGGCCTCTTCGACGACCGCCTGCCTGGTCCGCACCTGCTCGCACCGCTGGAGCAGTGCGGATGCCCGGTCCTCCCGGCCTACCAAGGCGTTGGCTGTAGCAGCCCAACGCAGCTCTGATTGAATTTGCACGCTCAATTTTTTGTGGGCTGCCAGCTTAGGTAGGTACAAAACAACTTAAATAAAGGTAGTCACAACAAATAGGTAACAAAATCAAAACAAAGTTATTTGTTACAAGTTATGTTTCAACTTCAACCAAACAAATTAATAATCAAACAAGAATTACCCACTTTAAACACAAACAAATTACTACTTAAATACTATTTATTAATTAGAATTATTTACTTTAAAACAAGAATTATTTATTTTAAATACATCAAACAAACTACTCTGTTACCTAACCAGGAGGAGTTCTAGTAAACAAACAAAGTATTTGTCGGTTAAAAGTTCCAAAAGATACAAATTAAGCTATCAATAATTTATGTTAAGTCAATCAATAACAGAAATTAAGATAAAAGAAAAATTAAGTTTTTAATTACCCGTACTAAGCCACTAGACTCATACTAGGTACTGCAAATTACAAATTGGCTTGGTAAGAATAGAATAGAATAGAATAGAATAGAATATACTTTATTTGCATATACACATATTATAAGATGTTCATAATTACAATTTGTGGCAGTGTATTGCCTTTACAAGGCGTGCAAACATTGAATTAAATTAAATTATTATTGAATTGAATTTAATTAAAGAACCCTACAATTATCAAATTATATTAATATTAAGTTTATTTATTTACAATCTACATCTAACTGTTGGCCAGTTACGGGCCACAAACAACAATTAGGTACTATTAATTATTAATCAACAAAAATTAACAAAACAAAATCTCAATAATTGCAATCATTATACAGGCCTACATGTGACAAGGCAGGCTATGTACTAGTAACTCAATAAGCCTGTGTATTAATAAGTTATAAGGTCCATTAATTTACAATAAATGAGTTAACCCTAGAACGGCCAAGTTAAGTCACAGTAATGCCAAATCTGTCCGCGGAATCAATTTAACCACGCTCTGCTACCAAATGTTGAGGCCAACGGCTTGGCCAACGAGTCAAGGCCTGGAACACGAAGTATAGGGGCCCATCAGCTATAACCTGAGTCCAGGGTCGCTGCCCTGAGGGCCTTTAACCGCGGTCAGATTTGTTCTCAACGTAACTTAATGGTAGGGTTGCACTGACCTTCCTTTGCAGCATTCAATCCTTGTACGGCCTGAGATAGTATGAGAGTGGTGGTGTGGTGTATTGTGGAGTTGAGTGTAATGTGAACTTCTCAGGCCGCTAGCAGTAGCGGGCAGGCTGCCAGCTATGGCCTGCTGAAGACGCTGGGCTGGCGTGGCACTGTACACTCGGCTTGTCACTAGTTTGGTCCAACGAGAGCTGGTCTAAGTCACTTTTTCACACTTGGCGTGGCGCGCAAAAAACCACTTGTTAAGGGTCGCCTTTTGTTACAAATAACACGTTAACAATGATGCTTATAGTTAGGCCGACACATAGACCGCTTAACGGCGCAACAAAACCGTAATAATCCAAATCTAGACACTCAAAACAGCAAAAACGTGCGCGAGACGACCGGAATTTTCGTGAAAAGGTGTTGGCTGTCAAAAGCGAAAAAGGGCTTGCAAACCACACCCAAAAATCGCGGCAAGTTTTACCTTTCAAGTGTCATCTGTCAATTTCATTGCGAGCCAAAGAGGTTGCTAGCGCCATCGACCATGGAACAAGGAATTATGGCGCGAACACCTAGCGTAATAATTATAAGATTCCGGTCTCCTTTTCGGGAAGTTTGCCACTTGGCTAGCGTGCTGAACTATGGTCTTTGTTATATTCTGAGAGGAATTACGTGCCCACTAGAGAAAGAGATAACCAAAAAATTCGTTGCATGAAATATATTTTGTAAAGAAATCTTGTAAAAACGAGTTGTTACTAGAGATCCTACATAAATATTTTCCCTCCAGACGGCTGTAAGTGTCACATAGGCTCTCTCGAATGGAAAACGTGCTACGAAATATTCAAGCCAACATTTAGGCAAAGTTTGCACTCAGGGTGACTCGACTCGGCTCATGAGCGTGACACGTAGTTTATTTAGTAGGAAGGTTGTAAAAGGTCGACTGCTGAAATGGGTTTTAAGATTTTTATCTAATTTTAATATTCAGACTCGTTTTTCGTGGTATATAAGGTAAGATTTTTGCAAAGGTCGGAATTTGTTTCGGATTTTAATTTTTTTGTAAGTCTTATCGAAATATCTTATATAGAGAATATTGACTGCCTCACTCAGACACATTCCTCAAATTGTGTCTCGATATGAGTCATTAACTACTTTGTCGACTTTCAGATATTTTTACATGGCTTCCTAGAAGACAATTCAGTTCATCATTAGAAACATCTTCAATCATCTTAAACACAGAACTAAATTCTTAACTGATGCAACAGATTTTTTGTTTTTTTCTTTCGGTGCGTTCGGAAAGTGCAATATTACATCAATGTACATAATATTTGAAATTTTCTGTTGATTAAAGGATTTCGCTTTCGTAATTCGCAGCGCTCTAACTTCAAAACATTTTTTCTCATTAATTTTGTGATCAAAATTGACTTTATCTGATTTGACACAACAAAGCTGCGCTCTTCGAGCATGTGAGATGAAGAAAACATTTCGATGCCAAAGCGCCAGTTCTACGGCTTCACGGAAGTGGGTGCAAACATTACCGTTGTTTATTGTGAAACATTAACTCGAGGGACCTCTTTTGTTTCGAGCAACTTCCTACTTCCTGAGAGTTGGTATATTATCTAAAACATTATGCGCATAAGGACTCTGTATGACTAGGTTCAAAATGATTTCTTTAATTTGGGCATTTTGTTGCTCTTACGATACGCAAAGAAAAAATAATTTTCCTTTTCTATAATCCGCCAAACCAGAATAAATATTATTAAGCACTCCACGTATGTTTCGCTCCGATACCGGAGCATCATCAGAAGACGTTGACTTCACAATGCACAATTGCAAAGTTCTATCCAATATCCTGGAGCAGTGATAGCCTAGTGGTTAGGACTGTGGTCTCCGATTCGGGGGGTCGCAGGCTCGATCCCGGGTACGCCTCTGACTTTTCGGAGTCATGTGCGTTTAAGCAATTAAATATCACTTGCTTCAACTGTGAAGGAAAACATCGTGAGGAAACCTGCACTCATCTTACATCTGAGAGTTCTCTATAATGTTCTCGAAGGTGTGTGAATTTCGCCAATTCGCATTTGGTCAGCGTGGTGTACTATAGTCTATTATACCCTTCTCTGAGAGGAGACCTGCGATCAGTAGCGAGCCGTTGATGGGCTGCTAATGATGATGATGATGATCCAATATCTTATGATACGAGCAGGTCCAGACTCTACCGGTTTCGGAAAGCTGATTTTGTTGAGAAGAGTCGTTAAGAAACTCAGCATTTATTCTTCTCACAGTCCGATGTTCCGATGGGATGAAATCTGAGACGACCAGAAAGAGCAGGCGCAGGACCGACGACTTTACGTGCTCTCCGAGGAATGGAGGTGACACACCGCCAACTTCCTAAATTCATGCAAGTACCTCCTGAGAATTTCTTGACAGGAAAACGCAATACATTTTGTGATTCGACCCGGGAATGCTCGTGCACGCTAACCAATAGACCAACGAGACAGTATCAGTTATTCAGTTACCTGTAGTAGTTGAGGACCTGCGCGAAGACCCCCGGATGCCTGTCGAAGAAGTACTCGTTGAGCACGGGGTCGTAGTTGGCGAGCGCCTCCGTGAGGCGGGAGAGACGAGTCGCGGGGATCTTTTTTAACGTTGCCTTGTAGGTTTCGTATCTGGAAAAGGAAATGTGTGCTAAACCATTTTGCGGAACACTACTGGTAAAGGTCTGTGCTTGTTTGTGGATCATCATTTCCTCATAAACTTCGGACTTTCGTGTGATCAAGGTTGAATTTTTCATGTAATGAAGGGATAACAAACTTATTTTGCTTTGACGTGCGGGACGAAGGGAGATAAAGCAACTGAGTAAAGGAATTGCACAACTAATCAAAGATCTTAGAAGTATTTAAAATAACTAAAGGTAAATAATAAAGATAGTTTTATTCATAAAAATATGCTTTTGACAAAAATAAAAATACTTAAGTTCATTTTGCATTTTGGATTTCAAATAAGTCGCATATCTGTTCAACCCTCTACTTTCTAAATCAGACTTACGAACAAAAATTCTGTTTAAAGCAGAGTTTCGGGAGAAAACCTTAATTTATTCCGACAAATAGAATTTCAACAGAGTTCGAGTGTCATTTGAAACCTTTACGTAAGGAACTTTCCTAAATTGAATAGGATTTGAATGATCCCAGATGCGGAAACTACAAGTTAGTTTCGGCGAAATGAGTTTAGGTAATTTGTATGAGACTAAATTTAAATTTTTGGTGGTACCTAATTTGCGAACCTGCGACCTCCCGAGCAGGAGACCGGAGTCCTAACAACTCGGCTATCGCTGCAATTTTTGGAGTTATGTGCGTTTAAGCAATTAAGTTTCACATGCTTCAATAGTGAAGGAAAGCATCGCGAGGAAACCTGCACACCTGAGAGTTGTCCATAATGTTCTCGAGGGTTTGTGAAGTCTGCCAGTTTGCATTGGACAGACATGCAATGCAATAGAAATAGAAATATGTTTTATTCAAATAAGTAAACTTTTTACAAGTGCTTTTGAATCTTCTTGCTCTACCACTGGTTCGGAATGCCCTTCCTGCCGAGAAGAAAAAGAAAGAAGGCGGTTGCTCTTTTCAAAATAAGTTTACAATACAATAGATACTATGCTATGTAAGCAGTGTTTCCACTATGAGGGGAAGTTCCAAAAATGCATACCTACTAACAATGCAATATATCTTAAGACGGGCATACATAAAGTAGCGCCATTCCCGCCGGTGGCACCTGTTTACGAGCATGACGCATGACCCAGCCATTGCTTCGCTCAACCATATTTGAGGGAACGTATTTGCAATGCAGACGAGACTAGAATGTATTTCCAGAGCCAAGAATCTACCCTGAGAAGTTCCAATTATAAGACCAAAGCTCTCACCACTGCGTTTAGAAGGTCGTGAAACTTTTTAATCAATCGAGAATCAATTCAGATGTAACCAACTGAAGAAGTGTAACATTCCCGTCGGATGGGGAATGCAAGAAACTATTTTACTCTTTGCGTCTCCAACATTCACAGAAATCAATCAAAAGGCAAGCTTAATTGATTATCTATTTATGCCTTACGAATCCCTTTGATTAAACAACTCTTGAACTATTTAATTTCCCTAGAGCTTTGCTGTAATGTATAACGGAGCATTCGCAGAATATTTATTTTTTATTTTGACATAATGTTATGATGAGAAACTAGCTTTGGCCCGTGACTTAGGTTTTATAAAATCCCGCGGGAATCCTTTGTTTTATCGAGAAACAAAGTACTGAGGAATTATTGTGAAAGCTCCTTGGTACATCAGAAATGACGACATTCATCGGGACCTGGAAATTGAATTCGTCGACAAAATTATAACAAAATTTGCCGAAGCCCACGATAAACGGCTTCACCATCATGTTAACGTTGAAGCAATCCAGCTGCTTGACGTTACGGAGCTAGTGAGACGATTAAAACGAACAAAGCCTTCTGAGATGGTATACAGTAAAATTAAATAGTGAATAGTGAAATAGTGATAGTGTAGTGTGCTGCCTGAAAGGACACATGAAAAAAGTGTCTCTAAAAACTATTATCAAGAAAGACCAAGATGTGTCATTGGACAATCTCTTAGTATATAAGATAATAATTTATAAGTTTAGGTTAAATAAAAATTACTCATTAGCCAAGGTTAGGCTAGATTGTAATTGAATTGAGCACCACTTTAAATAAATAAATAATGAATATCAACATTTTGACAACAGTCAAATACCCAATTAAAATATTTAAATAGTTAAACGATTTGTTCTTAAACCGATATTAAAAGTAGTGACGGACAGAACTATGACGGTTCAGAAGAGGGTGTATTTCATGACATCCCTTCGGATGAATTCAAAGTCATCGTGTAGATCTTTACCTATATGATTTCCCCTGAGCGTACTTAGAATTGTATATTTTATCTTTCCTAATACAGTAATAGTTTTCAGATGAATCCTAAAAGACAAATTGTTATCAGAGGAAGATAAAATCTAGTCTCTAGGCACTATTTCTCCTATTCTATACGAAATCATATTTAAAGCAGTGTATTTAACGCTAATAGGTATCTATACAAGCGTAAATTAAAACTTTAAAACACCCCCGACATCTATGGCCGGACTATGTACGATTGCGGTTGCAGTATCAGGTCGAAGTTATCTATCAATTGACATTTAATGATTATACTGGCACGCGTGAAGCACTTAATCGAGTAATCATACGCCAAAAATGCCTTACATCATTTTGGAAAAGAGCTGATACTCTTACACTGCTGGACCGATATTAACCAAACATAGCAAAGAACCACCGCAAGAAAACTGGCTTTCAAATGAAAATACCGCATCGAAATCGGTGCATCCGTTTGAGAGCTACGATGCCACAGACAGACACACACACACACACACACACAAACAGAAAGACAGACATCGATGTCAAACTTATAACGTACCCCTCGTTTTGCGTCGGGAGTTAAAAAAAAATAACGTTAGTAAGGGGCAAACAATAAATTACGCTAAGTTTTTTTTTTACAAAATCATGGATTTTGTTTTGATGTTCATTGTTCATGGGTAAAATCATTCATCGTGAATTTCATGATTCGGTATTTTCGCTGAATTGCCCAGACTACATACAATTATGATAATTATGATAATTATGTACGCGACCGTAAGCTTTGTCTATGGTTGACAATTCGTGTTCTAATTAGAATTTTAGGGTTGCTAGTTTCGACGGAAACGATTGTGTCCACAGGAACAAGCGTCCATAGGTACAACACGTCTTGTCCCCAATAAAAACAAATCTTGTTTCCCGAAATGGTACTGTTATGAAATGAAAGCCTGAAATGGTATAAATGTAAAAGTGTGTTTATGTGTTGGCGTGTCGGTTTATCGACACATATCGACGTGTTTTGCAAAGGTATAATTGAGAACCTGAAGCGCGGCGTAGGCTTTTTATCCCGGTCAAACAAAGCGTTCCCGTGGGATTATTTTTATCCCGATAAGAAAAAGCTTTTCTTAAAAAAAATAATTTAAGAAAACGCACACATCGAAAAGGTTGTGTTTAAAGGTCCCGAGCATAATCTACTTAAAATAATATGATATTATATCTGTGTAGCCAGCATCTCTCATTTAATAAGGTAAGTGGGGCAGATGTACCATCCAGCGGCGTGCCCGGGTCAAGGTCACCCGGTGCAACGCCAGACCGTATTTTACACTTTCTCATCTTATTACAATAATATGTCTTACGCTAATCTAATAAATTTTACATCCACTATTCTTTCCACAGAATTTACAGAATTTCTTTTCCTAAAGTTAAATCGCATTTTGCCAGATGCTTTAGACCATACGTGGACTCACTTATATATAACAATGTGGTCCGCGCTTGTGATATATAACATTGCTCTGTAAAGGATGCGAAAACGAAAGTTGTTCCCTGGCTCGCTTCTTTAAACTACGAGTCAACTGAAAAACTCCTCACATCTTTGAAATAGGGGCATCAGAATCTGAATCTGTATTAGCTTTAGCTGAAATGTTACCTTTGTTTTTCCAAACTTTCATAATTTGTAATTTATACAGGGTGGGCCAGACCAGGTGGATATAAAAATTTTTTTAGATTGTTCACTTAGGGGCCTACCAGGACCCGGAAGGAAAAAAATCGGTTCCCACCCGATTACGAGAAAATTTTTTTTATTTAAAATTTTGGAAAATCATTGCTTTGACGAACTTTTAATTTTTAAACATCATTTTCAAACTCCCGCACAGATGGTTAATCTCTGAGTTAAGAGAGATTAACCATCTGTGCGGGAGATATTAAAGTGCACAAGTGTGTGCGCCAACACAGGTGCACTCTCTGTTTCTTTACTCTCATAGCCCGATAGGACGGAAAATTTGACACGACCGGAGAGAGATTAGGCGCAGGCGAATAGAGATTAGGCGCAGGACCAACGGCTTTACGTGCTCTCCAAGGTACGGGGGTGAAACAACGCCAACTTCCTAACTCCGGGCTAGTACTGAGAATTTCTTACGGAAAACCCCAATACTTGATATGATCCGACCCGGGACTCGAACCCTGGACCTCGTCGGCCGCAGTCAAACACGAGACCAACGAGGCAGTTAAAATTAAAGGACATACTGCAGTCTCCACAAACAATTAACATGTTTTTCAATAAGGTCGTTATTTACACGAATGAGGAACGAAGACTTTTGAAAAATCATAACTTTTTATCCGGCACATTGACATACAATTTTTCTTTTGGCAATCAAAAGAACATAAGTTGCTACAGTTTTTAAAAAATCACCAGTGCATAGCACGGGTGATTTTTATTTTTAATGGAATTTTAAAGTTTTCTGTAGATTTTGGATGAACTTAATTTTCTTGAAATAATTTAAAATTTAATGCTCTTAAAAACAGCTAACCGGACTGGAATTTTTTTCTAAGAGAGTACAGTTATTAGGTAAAGAAATTCCATAAAAAAATTGCGGAAATTTTTACTGGAAAAATTAAAAAAAAATTATAAGTTCGTCAAAGCAATGATTTTCCAAAATTTTAAATAAAAAAAATTTTCTCGTAATCGGGTGGGAACCGATTTTTTTCCTTCCGGGTCCTGGTAGGCCCCTAAGTGAACAATCTAAAAAAAATTTTATATCCACCTGGTCTGGCCCACCCTGTACATATGTAAGTATAATTAAGTCATAGATTTAATTATCATTTCACCCGAGTGTCAACTGTAAACATAAATTGTTAATAGTGGTGAATTGGGCTCCACGATACAGGATTACCTAGTGTGGGTCTCAACGGATGTACCAATCTTTGTAAAGTTGTTTCTTTTGGCAAATAAATATTTTTTCATTTTTTCACTTTTCCTAGATTTAAATGAGAGAGAACCCATCGGTAGGTGCGTTAGGAATGAAAACTGAAAGTTCACAGGTTCGGTCGCCACTCGCCACGCGTTGACCCACTATTGTCGTACCCACTCCTATTAGTCCAATTTAGCTTGGCTAATATGGAGGATATACTAAAATTATAATTTGTGAGGACGGATGGATGTTTTTACTCCTTCATGCCATAACGAATGGACTGATTTGGCTGAAATTTGGAATACAGATAGTTTATACCCAGGATTAGCACACAGGCTACTTTTATCCTGGAAAATTAAAGAGTTCACACGAAAATTAAAAATCTTAATCTACGCGGACGAACTCGCGGGCATCATATAGTTACTAGTAGATTATGTATAAGTATTGATCAATAATAGGTGTCGGAAACGCTTTTTACATTTTTTCTTCGATTCTTCTTCGTATTCGCGTAACAAAGTAATTCATTTCCCAAGTTACAAAGAACCTAATTCTGCGCCAATTGAATACGACTCCTCGCTGCCTCAGGCTCGATCAAAGAAACCTTTATAAAGCGATAGGTTTTCGATTGGAATTTTTCTTTAGCTAGACTTTACTTATTACATTATGTTCTCTACAAAGTTCATGTTAACGATATTAAAGTCTAAGGTATTTCAACGGCACAAAAGCGCCCGCTCACAGAGCATCAAAATTCAAAGTTATTTATTTCATGTATGGCCAACCTGTGGCTCTGTGGCGACTGTGTCTACGGAGGTTGAAGACCCATAGGTTTGTGGCGACTGTGTCTACGGAGGTTGATGACCCATAGGCTTGTGGCAACTGTGTCTACGGAGGTTGAAGACCGATAGGCTTGTGGCGACTGTGTCTACGGAGGTTGAGACCGATAGGCTTGTGGTCACTGTGTCTACGGAGGTTGATGACCCATAGGCTTGTGGCGACTGTGTCTACGGAGGTTGAAGACCCATAGGCTTGTGGCGACTGTGTCTACGGAGGTTGAAGACCCATAGGCTTGTGGCGACTGTGTCTACGGAGGTTGAAAACCCATAGGTTTGTGACGACTGTGTCTACGGAGGTTGAAGACCCAAAGGTTTGTGACGACTGTGTCTACGGAGGTTGAAGACCCATAGGCTTGTGGCGACTGTGTCTACGGAGGTTGAAGACCGATAGGCTTGTGGCGACTGTGTCTACGGAGGTTGAAGACCCATAGGCTTGTGGCCACTGTGTCTACGGAGGTTGAAGACCCATAGGCTTGTGGCGACTGTGTCTACGGAGGTTGAAGACCGATAGGCTTGTGGCGACTGTGTCTACGGAGGTTGAAGACCGATAGGCTTGTGGCGACTGTGTCTACGGAGGTTGAAGACCCATAGGCTTGTGGCCACTGTGTCTACGGAGGTTGAAGACCCATAGGCTTGTGGCGACTGTGTCTACGGAGGTTGAAGACCGATAGGCTTGTGGCGACTGTGTCTACGGAGGTTGAAGACCGATAAGCTTGTGGCGACTGTATCTACGGAGGTTGAAGACCGATAGGCTTGTGGCCACTGTGTCTACGGAGGTTGATGACCCATAGGCTTGTGGCGACTGTGTCTACGGAGGTTGAAGACCCATAGGCTTGTGGCGACTGTGTCTACGGAGGTTGAAGACCCATAGGCTTGTGGCGACTGTGTCTACGGAGGTTGAAAACCCATAGGTTTGTGACGACTGTGTCTACGGAGGTTGAAGACCCAAAGGTTTGTGACGACTGTGTCTACGGAGGTTGAAGACCCATAGGCTTGTGGCGACTGTATCTACGGAGGTTGAAGACCGATAGGCTTGTGGCGACTGTGTCTACGGAGGTTGAAGACCCATAGGCTTGTGGCCACTGTGTCTACGGAGGTTGAAGACCCATAGGCTTGTGGCGACTGTGTCTACGGAGGTTGAAGACCGATAGGCTTGTGGCGACTGTGTCTACGGAGGTTGAAGACCGATAGGCTTGTGGCGACTGTGTCTACGGAGGTTGAAGACCCATAGGCTTGTGGCCACTGTGTCTACGGAGGTTGAAGACCCATAGGCTTGTGGCGACTGTGTCTACGGAGGTTGAAGACCGATAGGCTTGTGGCGACTGTGTCTACGGAGGTTGAAGACCGATAAGCTTGTGGCGACTGTATCTACGGAGGTTGAAGACCGATAGGCTTGTGGCCACTGTGTCTACGGAGGTTGATGACCCATAGGCTTGTGGCGACTGTGTCTACGGAGGTTGAAGACCCATAGGCTTGTGGCGACTGTGTCTACGGAGGTTGAAGACCCATAGGCTTGTGGCGACTGTGTCTACGGAGGTTGAAAACCCATAGGTTTGTGACGACTGTGTCTACGGAGGTTGAAGACCCAAAGGTTTGTGACGACTGTGTCTACGGAGGTTGAAGACCCATAGGCTTGTGGCGACTGTGTCTACGGAGGTTGAAGACCGATAGGCTTGTGGCGACTGTGTCTACGGAGGTTGAAGACCCATAGGCTTGTGGCCACTGTGTCTACGGAGGTTGAAGACCCATAGGCTTGTGGCGACTGTGTCTACGGAGGTTGAAGACCGATAGGCTTGTGGCGACTGTGTCTACGGAGGTTGAAGACCGATAGGCTTGTGGCGACTGTGTCTACGGAGGTTGAAGACCCATAGGCTTGTGGCCACTGTGTCTACGGAGGTTGAAGACCCATAGGCTTGTGGCGACTGTGTCTACGGAGGTTGAAGACCGATAGGCTTGTGGCGACTGTGTCTACGGAGGTTGAAGACCGATAGGCTTGTGGCGACTGTGTCTACGGAGGTTGAAGACCCATAGGCTTGTGGCGACTGTGTCTACGGAGGTTGAAGACCCATAGGCTTGTGGCGACTGTGTCTACGGAGGTTGAAGACCCATAGGCTTGTGGCGACTGTGTCTACGGAGGTTGAAGACCGATAGGCTTGTGGCGACTGTGTCTACGGAGGTTGAGACCGATAGGCTTGTGGCCACTGTGTCTACGGAGGTTGAAGACCGATAGGCTTGTGGCCACTGTGTCTACGGAGGTTGAAGACCCATAGGCTTGTGGCGACTGTGTCTACGGAGGTTGAAGACCGATAGGCTTGTGGCGACTGTGTCTACGGAGGTTGAAGACCCATAGGCTTGTGGCGACTGTGTCTACGGAGGTTGAAGACCGATAGGCTTGTGGCGACTGTGTCTACGGAGGTTGAGACCGATAGGCTTGTGGCCACTGTGTCTATGGAGGTTGAGACCGATAGGCTTGTGGCGACTGTGTCTACGGAGGTTGAAGACCCATAGGCTTGTGGCGACTGTGTCTACGGAGGTTGAAGACCGATAGGCTTGTGGCGACTGTGTCTACGGAGGTTGAAGACCCATAGGCTTGTGGCGACTGTGTCTACGGAGGTTGAAGACCGATAGGCTTGTGGCGACTGTGTCTACGGAGGTTGAGACCGATAGGCTTGTGGCCACTGTGTCTACGGAGGTTGAAGACCGATAGGCTTGTGGCCACTGTGTCTACGGAGGTTGAAGACCGATAGGCTTGTGGCGACTGTGTCTACGGAGGTTGAAGACCCATAGGCTTGTGGCGACTGTGTCTACGGAGGTTGAAGACCGATAGGCTTGTGGCGACTGTGTCTACGGAGGTTGAAGACCGATAGGCTTGTGGCGACTGTGTCTACGGAGGTTGAAGACCCATAGACTTGTGGCGACTGTGTCTACGGAGGTTGAAGACCGATAGGCTTGTGGCGACTGTGTCTACGGAGGTTGAGACCGATAGGCTTGTGGCGACTGTGTCTACGGAGGTTGAAGACCGATAGGCTTGTGGCGACTGTGTCTACGGAGGTTGAGACCGATAGGCTTGTGGCGACTGTGTCTACGGAGGTTGAGACCGATAGGCTTGTGGCCACTGTGTCTACGGAGGTTGAAGACCGATAGGCTTGTGGCCACTGTGTCTACGGAGGTTAGATTACTGCCGATTTGATTTTTTTCACTGGCAGTCACATTTGAAGAGAATTTAAGTTTAGATGATAATTTCAAATCGACTGCGCATGGAGCATGCGCTATTTAAGGCTCTTATGACAAGACAAGACGCTACCACCGGTTCGGAATGCAGATTGCAGATTGAGAGCGGACATGTATTTAGTAGTCCAACGAGATTTTAGCGAGACCAAGTGTGAACGTCCAATTCTGTGGACGGGTAAGGACTAGCCCATGTGTTTGATGTTTCCACATGTGAAAGAGAAATTAACGCAGCGTGCCGAACGGTAGGTAGCTACCTATCTTTTTACTTTATAATTTTTAATTTTTCCTTACCTATCTTTAATTTTTCATTTAAAAAACATGTGCTGTCATTGGTGTTTCCGACAGAAGTGAAACACGTCTTAGTCATAGGGATAGATATTATACCGTTTTAAAATTAACAAGTATGTTGGTGACGCGAACCCCGACTTTCTTCTAAAAAAATTTTCACTTCAAAAATATCTCACAAGACGAAAGCGCTGGTACTCTGCCGGAACCATTTTAAGATTAATATAATTTATAATGAAATGAGGTATCGATAGATATTAATAGAAGAAATTCAAATAATATTGAACTGCAAAACTATGGAATTACCAACGATTTGGTTTTGCGGTTGCAATATTAGTTGGGAATGGTTCAGGGGTAGTGGTTTACCGCGGCACGCTGGAAACCAGACTTGATTGCTTGATTTTAGAATGAACGTTTCCATTATTCATATCTACTGATGGCTTAGCACGATTGGCGGCTGCGCTTTGTCGATAGGGTGGTAACTAGTCACTCCAGAAGCCTTCAACAGAGCATACCTAATTCAATTTTGAAATTATATTTAACTAGCTATTGCCCGCGACTTCGTCCGCGTGATATTAGGTTTGTATAAATCCTGCAGGAACCATATGTTTTTCAGAGGTAAAAGGTCTCCTATGTTACTCTCACGTGTCTTCGCTATATCCATAACAAAAATCACATCGATCCGTTGTCCTATTGCTGCATGATTAAAGAACAAACAAACACACGTCTTTCGCACGTCTTTATACTATGTGATAACTGGTAAAACACTTATTTTGTTACGTTGATGTCATAGATTTAGGTTTAAGTACTAGCGACTACCAATCCTATAATGTATGGTCAACTACGAATAAATAGTATTTATTCGTAGATTGTCGATATATTATGGTCTTTATACAATTAATAATGACAAGCGTGCTTCAAAACAATCGGCTTTCGATTCAACTGCCAACACACAACATACAGTGTAATAATTTTATTATTAGTTAAAATTTTATGGGTGTTGTAACGACTATAATTCCAATGGGGCAATTGCGTATTGAAAAAGCAACGGCTGTTGCCGGCCCTTCTAACTGCCTTCCAATCTTGACTTTTCGTTTTCGTGCATTTTGTATATTTAGAAGATAATTTTTAGGGTTCCGTAGTAAACAAGGAACCCTTATAGTTTCGCCATGTCCGTCCGTCTGTCCGTCCGTCCGTCCGTCCGCGGTGTTGCTCAGAGACTATTGGTACTAGAAAACTGTTATTTGGCAAGGGTATAAATATTAATCACGCCAGCAAAGTGGTGAAATAAAATTGTGAAAAATAATTTTTTTAGGGTACCTCCCCTACATGTAAAGTGGGGATGATTTTTTTTTCTCGACTATCTAATAGTATGGAATGTCGTTGAATAGGTCTTTTAAAAATATTATGGGTGTGGGAACATTATTTTTGGATTCAGCGATCCGTTTGTGAAATATAATATTTTAAAATGCTAAATTTTATTAGAGTCTAGTGTCGTCCCCCCCCCCCCCCTCTGCCAGCTAAATGGTTGTTTATGATAATGGGGGTTTAGATAGTGGGATTGGGGACACCTATCACATTTATAAAAATTCCTCAGTGCGGAGTAAGGACATGCTTCCTTTATTACATGAACTCCTTAAAGTTAATAGTACCTGTAATGACCTTACACCTAACGCCCACGACACAAGTACCTACCTTCACAGCCTGAATTGTATGGAGGTAAAAAACGTTCATTACATACTTAGGGCTCAAACTGGATCTATTAAATAGGGTAACGACGCGACATCAAGCTGAGAATTATTTTTTATTCAAAATTTTTTTAAGGGTGTTTGGATCATTATGGGCACAGGTTTCTGTCAGATACATCCTCCGAGTGGACTTAGGTTATTAAAATTTAGGTTTGAAAACTAAAAAAACTTTGTTTTTCCTTCCTGAAAATCAGCGTTGCGGTGTGTCGGGTAGGTACATACCTGCCTTTCATGCTGCGGCACAAGCTGATGGGGTGGCCCATTGACCATTCCACACCAATTACTTTTAAATAGGCATATAGTAGACTCTTCTTCTTCTTCTTTCTTTATCAACCGATAGACGTCCACTGCTGGACAAAGGTCTCTTGCATGGACTTCCACAGGCCTCGGTCTTACGCCGCCTGAATCCAGCGGCTCCCTGCGACTCGTTTGATGTCGTCGGTCCACCTGGTGGGGGACCATCTGCCAACACTGCGCTTCCCGGTGCGGTGTCGCCACTCCAGCACCTTGGGACCCCAACGACCATCAGCTCTTCGAACTATGTGCCCCGCCCATTTCCACTTCAGTATCGCGACTCGCTTAGCTATGTCGGTGACTCTGGTTCTCCTACGGATCTCCTCATTTCTGATTCGATCCCGCACGGATACTCCGAGCATAGCTCTCTCCATCGCCCGCTGAGCGGTCCTGAGCCTACTTATGAGGCCCTTAGTTAGCGACCATGTCTCGGATCCGTAAGTCATCACTGGCAACACGCACTGTTCGAAGACTTTAGTCTTCAGGCACTGAGGAATTTTGGAGGACGAGAAGACATCTCGGAGCTTCCCGAACGCTGCCCAGCCGAGTTGGATTCGGCGGTTGGTCTCTTTCTCGAAATTGGACCTACCTAGCTGGACTGTTAGTGATTAATAATTTGTTGTGTTGGTTAAGGTCAATAAAGTTTTATTTATTTATTTCTTTCCGGGGTAAAAAGTAGCCTATGTCACTCTCCAGGTCATCTTTAGCCTTGCAAAAATCACGCCGAATGCTTATCGTTGCTGCGTGGTTAAAAGGACAAACAAACAGCTGAATAGTGACAATTTATGCTCAGTGCGACTGTCAGTTTGGCTGTCATTGAAAGTTTTTGACCAAGAAGCTTAAGTGAATATTTCAGCTGCTTTGGTTTGACTCACAAAATTCTGTACGCCGAATATCTTTACATCTTAGGCTTAACTTGGGCCAAGAGAATAGTCTGAATAGTATTACTTACCAATAAAAACATTGTTCTGGTTACTTTTATGGCTTAATTTAACCCGAGGCAAGCGCTGAAAAGGTTTCATGACAACATCAATTTACTGGTTTCATTACGAAAGATTTTCTCGCTCCATAACCGATCGCTTAAATCTTGCAATATTTCAACGAACGTTATTTGAGTCCCTTATGCAATATGCTGATATGCATTCCATTCTGTCGTCACAGTAATAACGAAAGATTACGTTCGTCTCATACATATAATAACCACCCTGTATTATTTACCGCTACCAAACGGAAAAGCACGATTTTGCAAATTTTCTTTCAACTTATTTTATTTCGCAGACCACCTTTAAGAGCCTATTACACTTCAAAAGAGTCCATAGTTTGCTTCGAGCTGGCTTTTTATGAACCAACAGAAAAACATGGGTATGGCGTATGATATTAAATTTGTTTTCAACATTGCTGATAGTAGGTACGAACTTCTTCCGATACACAGCTAAAGGTTCAATAAGCATCTTCTAGATCTAAGCACACGCTCTACAATCACACGCTCACACGCGCTCTAACTTAGATCATTTCTTTCAGTTGAAAATATAGACTGCTGCCAGTTTCGCGTTTTATCATAAAATTTCCATAGATTAGCAAGGCGTTAGATATAAAAACTGCATTTTTGAGGGGTGAACTTAGAGAAAATGTTGTTATGGAACAACCAAAAGGATTTGTTATAAAGGGGAAGGAAAATAAAATCCGTCTATGGTTTAAAAAAAAAGTTGCAAAATGTTGGTTTAATAGTCAAAACTACACAATCCAATTTCAATAGTTACATCGACAAAACATAAAAATGTGCAAAACTTTCATGCCACGTCTTCACATCAAAAATATAACAAAAACTTTAATTTTTTACTGTAAAAATAAACAACTTCAGTTTTTTTGTGTCCCGAAATTTGCATCTGTCTCATTGTTCTGTTTCGACAATAGACAATAGAAACGCGACCTCACTTCTCTACCGCTTTATAATATTGGGAGTTGAGACAAAATATGGCATTATTAAAAACGAATCCACTTCTTGAATCCAGAGCTGCGACTTGTCTGATGCCGTCGGTCCACCTAGTGGGGGGTCTGCCAACACTACGCGTTCCGGTGCGGGGTCGCCACTCCAGCACCTTCAGGCCCCAACGACAATCGATTCAATTCATTACTTGCCCAATATTTGACCGCAATAGGTTGAAATTTAAAAAATAAACGTCTCTCCACCGTCTCGCCCTGATGTTTCTCTGGCATCTGAGACAAGCTTCATATTTCGTCAAACTTTTGCCAAATCTTTTTAAATCATGTCAAATTATCAATTTGTATCATCAATCATGTCATGTAGGACTAACATATTACTACATGTCAGTATGGCATCAATCTATACTAGGAAAGATTTTTTTGTTTGTTTGTTTTTTTTGTTTATTTGTTTGTACCGAATAAGCTCTGTAACTACTGGACTGATTTGAACCTTTTTTAACCGACTTCCAAAAAGGAGGAGGTTCTCAATTCGGCCGGTATCTTTTTTTTTTTTTTCTTTTTTTTTCTATGTATGTCCACCGATTTCTCCGGGATTACTGGACCGATTCGCGCGATTGTTTTTTTAATCGACAGAGGATGTTTGCGAAATGGTCCCATAAAAATTTTAACCTTCAACTCCTCAAGCCTGATGCTGCAGGCTAAAACTATGGCGATTTAGGAAATTTCGATTACGAATTGATATTGTAGGTAACAAGTATGGACTACATCATGGAGCTCCAGGTCCTAGCTCCTCAATCATAGGATACTACACTTAAAAGCTTAAAATAAAAATTCTTTTCAAAAAACCGACTTCTAACGCCACTACAAAGTATAAAAATAATTTTAGTTTGTCCACGTTTGTTGAAGTCGGGCGGGCCTAAAATACAAACTATGAAACCGACTCGCGATGCTCGCTCGACTTCTACAAACGAGTCTATCATATTCTGTAGCGTCGCGCATCGGTTTCATAGTTTGTATATAGGCCCGCCCGACTTCAACAAACGTGGACAAACTAAAATTATTTTTATACTTTGTAGTGGCGTTAGAAGTCGGTTTTTTGAAAAGAATTTTTATTCACCAATAGAAAGGTAAGTTATCAGGAAGTAACTTAGGCTATAATTTATTTTCGAAAAATTAGAGATCTTTAAGAAAGCGCAATAATGTAACCCAAAGTAGCAAAATTTTGCCTATAAAATGCATTATATGACGTATGCTGAGAAAACTATTGATGATACATAATAGTGATGTACTACATGATTAAAGTACTTATTATTCTCTACAAAAAAGTCTCGAAGGAAATATATCTAACTATCATATTTAAGACACAATGATACATAAAAATTATGTACTACATAATTACAGTAGGTAATCATTATTCCCTACAAAAAATTCCCCAAGGGATATATCTATCATATTTTAGTCACAGTAGTAGCTTTTGTATTCTAAAATTTAATTAGATCGCCTTTACTATCGCAGTATTAATTTTTCCTTACTAATACACATTATACTTAAATGCGAAAGTGTGTTTGTTTGTTGGTTTGTCCGTCAATTACGCTGCAAAAAAGTTACGGATTGACGTGATTTTTTGGATAGGTATAGTTGAGAACCTGGACATAGGCATCCCGAAAAATCAAAGAGTTCCCGCGGGATTAATCCACGCGGACGAAGTCGCGGGCATCAGCTAGTATTATTATTAAAGACACCAGAAAAAGTTTATATTGTGTGGTGGTACGGAACCCTTTGTGCGCGAAGCTTGCTCGCAGTTTATCGGTTTTTTTCATTCTGCATTGGCTTCCAATGACATTTTCGTTGGCGCAAGGTATAGCGCGTATAGAGGTAATCGCGCCGCGATACCACCCTTTACAAACAAGTGTGATATTCAAAACACCCGTTCAACCCAAGCGTTCAATTCTGAGGAAAGCGTATCGTATATTCATAATTTGTTTATTCAAATAACTTCAACCAGTCGCGAACTTCTAAATGTTGTGTGTTGGAGTAGAAACCCCGATAAGCTTTACATACGTTGAGAGAACACAGTTTAGAGAACATAGAGTTCGGCTACTGATCATTGGTGTGTTGTCAATCTTATCATTATAAGGGGGTAGACAATGTTGACCTATGTGAATAACTGGATACATGAACGACATTGTGTAAAAAATATATAGCAAAATAACATTGCATTAGTGTGTCATTCATGACATGGTCATGGTCATGAGACATGGTCGCTAACTATGGGCCTCATAAGAAGGCTCAGGGTCACTCAGCAAGCGATGGAGAGAGCTATGCTCGGTATATACCTGCGAGATCAAATCAGAAATGAGGAGATCCGTAGGAGAACCAAGTCACCGACATAGCTCAGCGAGTCGCGAAACTGAAGAGGAAATGGGCAGGGTACATAGTCCGAAGAGCTGATGGTCGTTGGGTTCCCAAGGTGCTGGAGTGGCGACCCTGCACTGGAAAACGCAGTGTTGGCAGACCCCCCACTAGGTGGACCGACGACACCAAACGATTCATCCGTTCTTGAGTTATAAATAGTGTAACTAACACCACTTTCTTTTATATATCTATATATTAAATTTATTATAATAATTTATATATATTTATAATATTCAGCCGATTTGGCTGAAAATTGGTGGAGAGGTAGCTTAGAACCAGGAGACGGACATAGGATACTTTTTATCCCGTTCAACCGCGTTTCCGTCAAGTCACTATAAAACGTGGTATAACAAAAACGCATCTGACATGGAATAACAAAACGCAAATGACAGTGGAATAACAAAACGTAAATGACAGCTAAACTTAATTTTGTCTTTGGTTAAGTATGGTAAAAAATTTGACAATTTTAAAAAGTGTAAATATCAGTAATGCTTTTATAATAAAGCATTACTGATATTTTAAATGCGAAAGTGTGTTTGTTTGTTGGTTTGTCCTTCAATCACGTCGCAACAGAGCAGCGGATTGATGCGATTTTTTGCATGGGTATAGTAATGGATGTAGTAGTGGTTCCTCAGACCGGGAGAGCTACTTTTTATCTCGGATAATGAAAGAGTTCCCGCGGGATTTTTAAAAACTAAATCCATGCGGACGAAGTCGCGGGCATCAGCTAGTTATAGAAAAAATATACAAAATGACGTAGTAATTAATAGTTTATTGATGTTTGATATTTAACTAAATAATTGACCGAGCGAAGCGAGGTCTCTGAGTTTACTAGAGCGATTTGCACTTGTCCGTCCGTCCGTCTGTCCGTCCGTCCGTCTGTCAGAGCCTTATAACTTTTGAATTACTGAACGTAATTACTTCAAATTTAGATATAATATGTAAACCGATGGCTTCCAGCCGAAAATGGCTTAAAAAGTTATAAAAATCTTTATTTCAGGGGGGCTCTCATAGAAGCGAATGCGAAGTAAAATTTTTTTTTGCGATTCATAGGGTTTCTCTGTATCATTTTAAAGACAATTTGGAACAAAGTACAAATGTATTTTATTTTAATTTTTTTCCTAAAATTGACGAAATGGAGGGCTTTCAAAGTGGCGATTTAATACGCTCGCTTGAAGACGCTCTCCTGGAAAATTGGCTATATATTTTCAAGCTGTACTTATTTTTTTACTTTACTTGTATCCTGTACTTGAACAAAAAATACTAAAATGATATGAATATCATAAAGAAACGAGATTATTTAATTTTTAATGAGCATCAGTAAATTTCACTGCGAGGGTCGTCTACACTGGCCGAGGCCAGCGGAGGGTACGGGCTTCGAGGCATGGCCTCATTACCCGGGCGGTCGCGGGGAAGAACACTTCCCCGGTGGTGAATTTTCAGCCGTCTTGGCAATTGAATCTATGGCGGCTGAGGCTCCTATTCAGCTATGAGTAGGGGCCTTGCGGTTGGTTGTCAGTCCAGTGGCTCCGCTCGCTGGCGGGCAAGGTTGCCGCCGCGAGCGGAGCGGTGTCGGGTCCAGAGGGTGGTGCCGCGCTACGGGCGATAGGGTCGCTGCCGTGCGCGGGACCGGTGTCGGTCCGGGGGCCCCGCGTCGCAGGCGGGCAGATCGCCGCCGCGAGCGGAGCAGTGTCGTGTTCGGTGTGGGAAAAATTAAATTTCACATAGCTTCACAATAATGCTAATACCTAGATGGCGCACTCATTAACTATTCCATGGAACTAGGACTACTAGGAGTTACGACTACGATCTATCCCAAAAACAGTTTTGCGTCGACTACTATTATTTAGGTACATAATATAATAACATATTATTCAATTAAAATTATTCTTTAGTTAAATATCAAACTTCAATAAACTATTAATTGCTACATTTTGTATATTTTCTATTCGCGTCGATAGATGACGATTTGTACAGATGCCCCTAACCCGTTTTCACTCGTTAGTACCTACATAATAATTCAATGTTTTCACTGACGTTCCCTAACCTTTACGGGCTACCTATGATAAGTTAGGTGATGATTACTGTCAACTTCTTTATCATGATCCTGTACGTGACACCTAAAAGGACATTGGGACGGATGTTAGGACTTAGGATTGTGTTTTGGAGCTACCTACGTAAAGAGACTCCTACATAGGGGATGATTTAGGTATGTTTGGTGAAAACGGGCATAATAATAATGTCAGTTTTGGTCGTCACGTATCGATTGAATGAATAATCATGGGATACTGTTACCGCGAGGTTTCAGTTCGGGGCGAACCACTAGTAATTTTAATTGAATAATATGTTATTAAATGTATTAGTACTTGTTATACAAAATAATAATTGTCAACGCAAAACAGTTTTTAGGGATGGTCAATGACAGCGCCATCTATTAATATTATTGTGAAGCTATGTTGAAAATTACTGATGCCCATTATAAATTAAATAATTTGGTTTCTTTATAATTTTCATATAATTTTAGTATTTTTTATTCAAGTACAGGATATAAGTGAAATAAAAAAATTGTTTCCGGTTCAAAATATATAGCCTATTTTGCCAGAGAGCGTCTTCAAGCGAGCGTATTAAATTTCCACTTTAAAAGTCCCCCATTTCGTCAATTTTAAGGGAAAAATTAAAAAAAGATATTTTTGTACTCGGTTCCAAATTATCTTTAAAATGATATACCGCAACCTCGTGTAACGCTATAAAAAATATTTTACTTCGCATTCGCTTCTATGAGAGCCCCCTCAAAAAAAGATTTTTAAAACTCTTTAAGCAATATTGGGCTGAAGGCCATCGGTTTACATATTATGTTTAAATTTGAAGTAATTACGTTCAGTAATTCGGAAGTTATAAGGCTCTGACAGACGGACGGACGGACAAGTGCAAATTCACTCAAGTAGACTCAGAGACCTTCGCCTCGCTCGGTCAAAAAAATTATTGGAGGTGGCTAATCTCTGAGTAGGGCCAACCATGACCGGATTCGATCGGGAGTACATTATTTATTATATTTCATACTTTGGCATGGAATTACTTTTTTTGATAGGAAAGGCAAGATTCAGTTTGAAGATTCAAAAGCACTTTTTAAATAAACTTTATTTAAATAAGAACTTTTCCATTCCATTCCCTTAACTCAAACAATAGCCCACACTCATGAGCGCGAATCAGTAGAAGCTGTTGAGCAGAGCTCGCTCAAATATTTACATTCTATTGGCTTTAGATCGAGCAGATGTCTACAGAGTTCAGTTCAAGAGGAATTCACACTGGGAGGATTTAACGAGTAAAGATTAAAGACGGTACAGGAGTACCATTATAATATTGTTATTCTAAATGAAACCCAAATATTGTTTTACATCTTGTTAAAAAAGTCTACAACCGGAACTAATTGTTTTCTCTAATAAAACGCTCTTTTAAAGTCTAGTCTTCATTGTTAAAGGTCAATGAATGTTTTGGATTTCCTAAATATTTAAATGTATTTTGCGTTAAATTGTCTGGTTTAGGGCCCGTTTAGGCTTGCAGAAATGCCGGGTTATCCATTTAACCCAGAGTTAGCTGCTGTTTCGATTGATTTCGTATAGCGCTTCTGTCAAAATTACAAATTGATTTCTGGGTTAAGCCTAACTCGGCGTCTCTGCAAGCGGGCCTCAAAATCATTTTACACCATCACATATTCTCGCTCATCATGACTGACGAAATTATCAGAGTCATATAAGCCTACTAGCTGATGCGCACGACTTCGACCGCGTGGATTTAGTTTTTAAGTTCGCTCTGGAACTCTTTGATTTTCCGGGATAAAAAGTAGCCTATGTCACTCTCCAGGTCCTCAACTATATCCATGCAAAAAACCAAGTCGATCAGTAGCTCTGTTGCAGCGAGATTGAAGGACAAACCAGCAAACCAACAAACACACTTTCGCATTTATAATATTACTAGCTGATGCCCGCGACTTCGTCTGCGTGGATTTAGTTCATAACATCCCGCGGGAAATCTTTGTCACCCTCCAGGTTCTCAACTATACCTATCCAATAAATCACGTCAATCCGTAGCTTTGTAGCAGAAAACATTTTTGATCGTCTTGCTCGCGGCATTGTTAATGATGATTCAAAGAGAAAACATATTACTGATGATATTATCAATTACGTTAAACTATAATTTTTATAATTGTTTTTACCATAATTAACCAAATAGAAAATTACGTTTAGCTGTCATTTACGTTTTGTTCTTCCACTGTCATTTTCGTTTTTTTATTCCATGTCAGATGCATTTTTGTTATACCAGGTTTTATATTGACTTGACGGAAACGCGGTCGAACGGGATAAAAAGTATCCTATGTCCGTCTCCTGGTTCTAAGCTACCTCTCCACCAATTTTGAGCCAAATCGGTTCATCCGTTCTTGAGTTATAAATAGTGTAACTAACACCACTTTCTTTTATATATATAGACTAGTAGGGCGCGTGGGTACGCGGCCCGCAAGCGGACCGCGGTTTTTCTACTCGTCAAGTAGACTGTCAGGTCCTGATCATTTTTTATCAAAAAACCACTCTTCCATCTAGAGTATAAACTCTCCGAGATAGATGCCGATGAAATTGGTATGGCCGCCATCTTGAATCCGCCATTTTGAAATTTCTTTCAGCTCACTGCCAATTGGATGAGGTTTCGAGTATTTTTTGTTTGAGCACCTCCCACCTACCTTCAATACCTTGGCCGTGCTCCTCACCCACCTTCCAAACCCTCGATCATCATATCTCATCATTTGTCAGATTGAGATTTCTTTTATAAAAACAAATTTTGAAAAGGAACCGTATCTAAGTCTTGCATAGTTCTCAGCTTCTAGTTGCATAGTTAGCAGCTATTTAATATTCGCCATATATTTTGTATGGAGAAAAAAATTCGCCATCTTGATTTTTTTTCTGTTCATCAAGTAGACCTTTGGGTCTTGATCATCTTTTGCCAAGAACCCACTCTTCCATCTTTTATACTCTCCGAGATAGACACCGACGAAGTTTGTACGGCCGCCATCTTTTTTCCGCCATTTTGGATTTTTTTTCAACTCACTGCCAATTGGATGAGGTTTCAAATGACATTTGTTCGAGCACACCCCACCTATCTTCAACACTCTGGCCGTGCTCCTCACCCGTCTCCGAAATCCTCAATCATCAGCTCTCTCCATATTTTTCCTCCGAATGAATTTTTGCCTTCTATACGAAACCATTAAGGAAAAAAAAATTTTTCATACAAAATTTTACAGGAGAGGTGATCAATCAGTGAGTCAGTGAGTGAATCAGCACGAGCAGCTATATATATATTAACTAGCGTTTGCTCGGTGCGCGAGCTGCTAAAGCAGCTCGCGGGAAGTGTTTTACTAAAAGTAAGGCGCGTGGGTGCGCGGCCCGCTAAAGCGGACCGCGATTGTTCGGCTTTATTTATTTCGCTCGGTGCGCGAGCTGCTAAAGCAGCTCGCGGGAAGTGTTATTACTACAAGTAGGGCGCGTGGGTGCGCGGCCCGCTAAAGCGGACCGCGATTGTTCGGATTTATTTATTTCGCTCGGTGCGCGAGCTGCTAAAGCAGCTCGCGGGAAGTGTTGTTACTACAAGTAGGGCGCGTGGGTGCGCGGCCCGCTAAAGCGGACCGCGATTTTTTTACTCATCAAGTAGACCTTCGGATTCTGGTCATCTTTTGCCAAAAAATTTGTTCGAGCACACCCCACCTATCTGCAATAACCTGGCCGTGCTCCTCATTCACAAAAGAAAAAGAAAAAAAAAGAAAAAAAAAAAGAAAAAAAAACAAAAAAAACAAATGTAAAATGAAAAAAAGAAAAAGAAAAAAAGCCCTATGAACCTATCAAAATCAATGTCTTGCATAGTTCCCAACTTCTAGTCCCTTCAATATTCCCCATACATTTTGTATGGGGAAAAATAAAATCCGCCATCTTGAATTTTTTTCCTACTCACCAGGTAGACCTCCGGGTTTTGATCATCTTTTGTCGAGAAACCGCTCCTCCATCTTTTATAGTCTCCGAGAGAGAGACGGACAAAATTTGCCGCCATTTTTTTTCCGCCATTTTGGATTTTTTTTTCAACTCACTGGCAACTGCTCGAGGTTTCGAATGACATTTGGTCGAGCACCCTCCACCTATCTTCTATACCCTGGCCGTGCCCCTCGCCCGTCTCCGAACTCCTCACTCATCAGCTCTCTCCACCTTTCTCCGAGTCACATTCTTTGAGCTCTATACGACACCATGGGCGAAAAAAATTTTTTTCATACAAAATTTTACAGGAGAGGGGTCGGAAATTTGAGACGTCACAGCTCGGCCGCCATCTTGTTTTTTTAATTTTTTTCACTTTTTCTGTTAATCGTTTACTAATTTCTACAATAATCCAAAATTTCAAAGAAATCGGTTGGAAAACAAAAGAGTTGCAAGAATCACGTCGGCCGCCATCTTGTTTTTCCGAAATGTCATAATTTTTCCCTACTCGAATCCCCCACCCGGACATATCTCCCGTACATCATTGTATCGTTTTCTGTCTCTTTCTAGGAGAACAATCGTGTCAATCAGTCAGTGAGTCAGTGAGTGAGTGGTAATCGAGCTATATATATTATAATTAACGAGCAGCTATATATATATTAATTAGTATGAAGTGTGATATGATGCGAAAGTGTGTTTGTTTGTTGATTCGTCCTTCAATCACGCCGCAACAGAGCAACGGATCGACTTGATTTTTTGCATGGGTATTGGTATGGACAAACCAACAAAGAAACACACTTTCGCATCATATCATACTTCATACTAATATTATAAATGCGAAAGTGTGTTTGTTGGTTTGTCCTTCAATCACGCTGCAACAGAGCTACGTATCGACGTGATTTTTTGCATGTATATAGTTGAGGACCTGGAGAGTGACAAAGGCTACTTTTTATCCCGGAAAATCAAAGAGTTCCCGAGGGACTAAAAAACTTATTCCACGCGGAAGAAGTCGCGGGCATCAGCTAATTTATAATATTGGTAAGGATTAGTAAGATAAATCGTCTATTTGGGTTAAGTCTTATTATATATTAAGTCTATCTCGAAATCTAACATCGTTCGAGATTTAGGTTGCCTAGCAACATAATAATACTCGTAATAGCATCGTTCGAGATTTAGGTTGCTAGTAAGCCTATATTCTAAATTTTTTACCCATCTCGATTTGTGAATCGTATTTGGTTATTTAAAAAAACTGTATTGAAAAAATCTCCGTCTGCGACTAAGGTACAAAACGGGTTGCTAAATTACCTATAACTGTACGTCTTAAACTTATTTGGCACAACTTCGCCGTCCTTCATCCAAATAAGATCCTTTCAGGAGACCTTTATCCCGCATTGGATGTCTCTGACGATGATACAAACTCTAACACACCTTTTCATCCATTTAGGGATGACACAAACTTATCTAGAGTAATTAAGTTGTTTTTTTTACTAGCTGATGCCCGCGACTTCGTCCGCGTGGATTTAGTTTTTAAAATCCCTCGGGAACTCTTTGATTTTCCGGGCTAAAATGTAGCCTATGTCACTCTCCAGGACCTCAACTATACCCATGCAAAAAATCGTGTCGATCCGTAGCCCTGGCGTGATTGGAAGACAAACCAACAAACAAACACACTTTCGCATTTATAATACTAGTAAGGATAGACACACACTTGACCACTATCACACCTGATGGAAAGTGATGATGTGGCCTAAGGTGGAACGCGTTTGCCTAGAAGATGCCTATTCACTCTTGCTTTAAAGATACCCAAATTGTACATGTTAGAAAACACAGATCTCCGAAGAGCGTTCCAGACCCTAGCCGTGCGAATCAGAAATGAAGATTTGAACCGCTTCGTGCGCGGGGATGGTATATTGACAATGATAATATAGGGATGGAAGCCGTCTTGATGTCTTGCAGTGCGGTGGGAGAAAGGTGTCTATCAATCAGTCAGGTACTGTTTGTAGTTATATTTAACCTTCCATCTATTAGCCATAGACTCAGAAGCGGAACTTAGCCATTACATTATTACTTATTTTAATATTATATTTTAGTATTATAATTTATTATTATATAGCCTATGTATGTCACGCTCTCTTTAACCATTTCTGTGGTGGTGTCGTGTGATGCGGGTTGTTACGTTCCCTCAAATATGGTTGGGCGAAGAAATGGCTGGGTCATGCGTCATGCTCGTGAACGATCGCCACCAGCGGCTATGTTGAATTATAATTAGGTATGCTTTTGTGGAACTTCCATCAATTAATCAATTACACTTATCTAAGCGTACGGGTAATATTTATTCGATTAGGGCGCGATTGCTGTCGCAATCCCTCAATCAAATACAACGACCTACACACGAAACCATCTACTAGTCGGATGAGTCTCTGGGCAGAGACTGAATTCGCATCGTCAAAATAACATATAAACTAATATTTCAAGATGGCGCGCAAGGTGGCGTATCGCTGTCAACAAAGTCAAATGTCGATTTAATTAAACTAATTTTAATAAATAAAAGGATGTTTCTTTATCATTTCTAAAAATTGTTATCAATTTTAAACACGAATCTGACACGTCCCAGGTAATAATTGGATATGATACCCAAACCATGTCTACTGGTAGCTCCATGCCTACATCGTTCCGGTCACCGGCCTCATTACAGCGAGGCTCGACACGCCTCGACCAACATCTCACGCGGAGAGCTCTCGGCTGGTCGAGGGTCGGAACACAAAAGGCAGAGTTGGTTCAGACGCCGCGCAGTGTGAAGATGTTTCACTCTTATGTCGAGAAGATATACCTTTTTTTGACTTGACTGAATTACCTTTTTAGGGTTCCGTACCCAAAGGGTACCAACGGGACCCTATTACTAAGCCTACGCTGTCCGTCCGTACGTCCGTCCGTCCGTCCGTCCGTCCGTCTGTCAGCGGGCTGTATCTCGTAAACCGTAATAGATAGACAGATGAAATTTTCACATATTATGTATTTCTATTGCCGCTATAATAACAAATAATAAAAATTAAATTAAATTAAAAAAATTAAATTAAAATATTTATATTAAAAAATATTTTTATTTAATTTTTTTTTAACGGAACCCTAAAAGAGCGAGGCCCGACTCGCACTTGGCCGATTTTTATCGACATTCTTCTTATTCGACAGTATTCTTCGATCTTTCGAAACGAAGAATACTGGCAAAATTTAATTTCTGAAAGCTCTGAATTAATTTAATTCAAAATCTGCGATCAACAATTATTATTATTACAACTTGTTCACAGAAGAAGAAAAAGGAAGCATCAAATAAGTATTTTATGAATTTCACCACACACAAAAGGTTGTTAAAAATCGGCCAAGTGCGAGTCGGGCCTCGCTCTTTTAGGGTTCCGTTAAAAAAAATTAAATTAAAATATTTTCATGTACCCATGGAAATATTTTAATTTAATTTTTTTTATTTAATTTAATTTTTATTATTTGTTGTTATAGCGGCATTAGACATACATAATATGTGACAATTTCATATGTCTATCTATTACGGTTTGCGAGATACAGCCCGCTGACAGACGGACGGACGGACGGACGGACGGACAGCGTAGGCTTAGTAATAGGGTCCTGTTGGTACCCTTTGGGTACGGAACCCTAAAAATTAACGAAGCTTCAGTAGTAGCTTGAACGGTGCAACGATATTTTCCCTTCGATTTCTTTTCTGCTATTTTGTTTCAGCAATTCATTTCTACCGTCATTTCTCCACGTTATTTCTCCACTGTTTATTTCGCCACGGTCTGTTTTTTATACGCCGAATATATATTACCCGTATGTAGTACGTACCAAATGAGATTGTAATTCGATTTGCCGTCAAAAAGTCTTTTTCAGCATTACAGGCGACCTAGAGGAAGGTCGCCAAGGTTGGGACGTGTGCACTGTGCATATCATTATCTGTTCTTAGCTGATTTTTTCGCCACGAAGCGATTTAGGATAAAATAATTTAACTCTCCTTTGGGAGGAAACTTCGCCTACTATAGGCAAAATTATCCTTTGACAACGATCTCGCCTAGTCTTAGTGACTAAAACAGGGATTCCTAAAGTATTTTGGGCAAGAGACCCCTTTTCCAAAATGAACTGATACGTCAGACCGCCCTTAGCCAAATTACTTTAAAAATCTTATCTCTAGTTTTTTCCTATTGATACAAAATACTTACCCAATTTAAAAACTTTGGGGTTGGTTAAGGGAGAAAACTTGACATCATTTTCTCATAAAAATTCAACAAAATTTAGTGAATCCGACTTTTCCATCTTGTATGAACTTGTGCACGCTTATCGACTTGCTGAATTTTTTAAAAGTACAACTAAAATATTAGTCATTCTATAACAAGTTGGTACACGTAACACAACATATTAATATACAGTATATTGAAAGTTTCAAATAAGAACTTGTGTTATAATTGACCGAGCGAAGCGAGGTCTCTGAGTCTACTAGGTGAATTTGCTCTTGTCCGTCCGTCCGTCCGTCCGTCCGTCCGTCCGTCCGTCCGTCTGTCAGAGCCTTATAACTTTTGAATTACTGAACGTAATTACTTCAAATTTAGATATATGTAAACTGATGGCCTCCAGCCGAATATTGCATAAAAAATTATAAAAACCTTTATTTCAGGGGGGCTCTCATAGAAGTGAATGCGAAGTAAAAAAAATTTTATCACGTTATATAAAATTGTAACATATCATGTTAAAGATAATTTCGAACCGAGTACAAAAATATTTTTTTTAATTTTTCCCTTAAAATTAACGAAATGGGGGGCTTTCAAAGTGGAGATTTAATACGCTCTCTTGAAGACGCTCTCTAGGAGAATTGTATTTTCAAGCTGATTTTAGTTTTTTGTTTCACTTGTATCCTGTATTTGAACAACAAATACTAAAATTATATGAATATTATAAAGAAATGAGATTATTTAATTTTTAATGGGCATCAGTAATTCATATAGCATCAACATAGCTTCACAATAATGCTAATAGATGGCGCAGTCATTAACTATTCCATGGAACTAGGGAGTTACGACTATCCCAAAAACAGTTTTGCGTTGAACATTATTATTTAGTTACATAAAATAATAACTATTATTCAATTAAAATTATTGTTTAGTTAAATATCAAACTTCAATAAACTATTAATTACTGCATTTTGTATATTTTCTATTCGCGTCGATTGATAACGATTTGTACAGATGCCCGTAACCCGTTTTCACTCGTTAATACTTATTAATTCAATGTTTTCATTAACGTTACATAACTTTACGGGCTATGATAAGTTAGGTGATGATTTCTGTCAACTTCTTTATCACGATCCTGTACGGGACACCTAAAAGGACATTGGGACGGATGTTAGGACTTAGGATTGTATTTAGGAGCTACCTACGTAAAGAGACTCCTACTTAGGGGATGATATAGGTATGTTTGGTGAAAACGGGCATAATAATAATGTCAGGTTTGGTCGTCATGTATCGATTGAATGAAAAATCATCGAATACCGTTACCGCGAGGTCTCAGTTCGGGGCGAACCACTAGTTAATAGGAGTCGATTTTTCAAAATCAGTTTTCGTTTATGTCGACCCCTGGGAAACCGATTTCGACCCAAGGGGTCGATATCGACCATTTTGGGAATCCCTGGTCTAAAAGATGGAAATAGAAGTGTTAGGTAGTTTTTGCATTCGTTTACAAGTTAGCCGTTGACTGCAATTTTACGGCGGTAAGCGACGATGCAGTACCTAAGTATAGCATGGTAGCGAGCTAAAGTGGACAGGATATGGCAATGTAAATGAAAACCATACCCCTAATCGGTTTTCCGGTAAGCAGTGATAGCCTACTGGTTAGGACTGTAATCTCCTATTCGGAAGGTCGCAGGTTCGATCCCGGGTACACACACCTCTGACTTTTCGAATTTATGTGCGTTTAAGAAATTAATTATTATTATCACATACCTTAAACGGTGAAGGAAAACATCGTGAGGAAACCTGCACACCTGAGAGTTCTCCATAATGTTCTCGAAGGTATATGAAATCCGCAAATGCGAATTGGGCCAACGTGATGGACTATGGCCTACAACCCTTCTCAGAGAGGAGATCTGCGCTCAGTAGTGAGCCGTTGATGGGTTGATGATGATGATCAATGGATTTTTACCATGTTTCTACTATCCATCGTACCGAAACGCTATGTCGCTTGGTGCTACACAATTAACAGGACAATAATTGAAGATTGTATCTATATTGATTTAACCGAGGACCAACTTAATAAACTTGAGCGTATTCAAAACCTTGCTATTAGGTTTATATTTGGCTTGCGCAAATATGACCATGTCTCCGAATTTCGTTCAAAGCTCAAGTGGTTACCCATTCGCTTTCGCCGGAATTTACATATTGTTTCTCTTCTGTACTGTGTATTGTTCAATCCTACAACTCACAGTTATTTAAAGGTGAACTTTAAATTTCGTGGTCATGACAGACTAGATAGAGTCTTACGGCCTGCGGAAAAACTCAAGCTAGTGACGCCTACACATCGGACGAAGTATTTTAGTAACTCCTTCACGGTCAAGGCTATTTGTCTATGGAACGAGCTTCCCTCGCAAATTCATCGTGCTGAATCCCATAATAAATTTAAAACTGACGTCAAAGATTATTACCTATCTCTGTGCTATCATCAATAACGACATAGTTTACGATCAGTAATGTATATATATGTATGTATATTATATGTATAGTCGTATGTATGTGTATTATATTTATTTTGTATATATTAGTGTGTTAATATGTTATTATTATTATATTATATGGTTTAGTTTATTTACCTATTAGTATTTAGGTATATTATATACACCACCTCCCACTGTCTATTTGTTCATTTTCTCTCTAGCGTTAAGGTTGTCTGGAAGAGATCGCTATTTAGCGATAAGACCGCCTTTTTGTACTTACATTTTAAGTTTTCTTTTTTGTAACCTGTAATTCATTTGTGTTTTGTGGTGCAATAAAGTATATACATACATACATTGTATCTATTTACTAAGATTTTTTATAAGCATACTTTTTGTAAATTTCTTTGTAAGTTCGGCGCTTATAAACTCTATAAAGTATCTCAAATTAAAGCTAATAAGAAACTGTATAATCTCAACAGACGAGCCGGCCCAGCCCGCGGCCGCCTCGGGTGTATTTAGATGACTTATTTTAAATAAATAAAATGTAAAGGAACACTCTCCTCATTGGGAGACTTGAAAACTTTGAAGCGTGCCTAATATACTTTTACTTTAGTTATAACTGAATTCAGAGTTGAGTGTATTAAATTCTTAGAAAAATACTGTTAAAGATGATAAATAATCATCACTATCATCATCAGCAGCCCATGAATAGCTTACTACTGAGCGCAGGTCTACCCACACAGAAGGCTATAGTCCACCACGCTGGCCCAATACGATTTGGCAGACTTCACACACCTTTGAGAACATTATGGTGAAATCTAAGGAGTGCAGGTTTCCTCACGATGTTTTTCTTCACCGGTGAAGTATCCGATCCGAAGTGGTGCGATCCCATGCACGCACCTCTGACTTTTTGGAGCATTTGATATTTAATTACTAAACACATAGCGTTTAAGAAATATTTAAATATCACATACTTTTAGCAGAGTTCACCATAATGTTCTCAAAGGTATGTGAAGTCTGCTAGTCTGCACATGGCCAGCGTAGTATCTAACTTCTCATTCTAAGTGGACACGTCCTGTGCGAGTAGTGGACCGGTGATGGGTTGCGACTTGAGATGATATTATATATCATCAATCATCAATAGCCTATAACAGTCCACTGCTGGACTAAAGGCCTCTCCCAAGGGGAGGGTTTGCCCATAATCCCCACGCGGGGCAGACGGGTTGGTGATCGCAGTAGATGGTAGTAGTAGCACAGAGGACGCTGCTGCCCGTTCTCCGTTATATTCCCTTAGTCGCCTCGTACGACACCCGCGGGAAGAGGAGGGGTGCTGACAACTGTATTCTGATCTGCCGTCACCACACGGCACATGATATATATACCTAATGAATTTTAGACAAAATTATGGCTTACGTAGAATGTAGATGTCTAAATAAAATACACATTGAGGTAGATTGAAGTGCCAAGGAGTAAGTACATGATTCAGACAGATATCTGTGAAGACAACCAGATGTATTCATTAATGCACGTGTTTATTGCGTTACATAACTTCACAGTTTCTGAACGAAATTGCGGAGCGATCTCTCGGATTGAGATGAAAAGCGTTAAAATGTTTATAAAGGAGTTTACACTAAGAGCTAGTCATAAATTTCATTCGTGTTTACAAAGTGTTTTCGAAACTCCTACAGTGCTAATGTTAGAAATAAAAATATTACTTCTGCCTATTTTACTTTCCGCTTTCTCTTTATCAATCGATAGATGTCTACAGCTGGATAAAGGTCTCTTGCATGGACTTCAACAGGTCTCGGTCTTGTGCCGCCTGTGTATCCAGCGGCTCCTTGCGACTCGTCTGATGTCGTCGGTCCACCTAGTGGGGGGTCTGCAAATACTGCGCTTCCCGCTGCGAGGTCGCCACTCCAGCACCTTAGGACCCCAACAATAAACAATTCTTCGAACTATGTGCACCGCCCATTTCCATTTCAGTTTCGCACGTATTTTAATTGCAATACAAAGCTCGTAGGATATGGAAGCTCATTGCATTATCACGGCCTTACGGCCTTACTAGATGATGCCCGCGACTTCGTCCGCGTGGATTAAGGTTTTTTAATGCCCGCGGGAACTCCTTAATTTTCCGGTATAAAATGTGTTAATCCTGGGTATAAACTATCACTATTCCAAATTTCAGCCAAATCAATTCATTCGTTGTGGCGTGAAAGAGTAACAAACATCCATCTATTCAACCTCACTAACTTTCGCATTTATAATATTAGTAGGATAGTATAGTAGGATTATGGCCTTGGTCACGACTGTCAAACGTGAGACAGTGTGCTCTCAGATTACATTGACATAGAATGTGGAATGTATCATATAATGCAAGTATCGCTCACGAGTGATCTCATGTGAGGGAAATGTTTGCTGAACCGTTTACGGTGTAGCGTTATTGCCAGAGTCAATCAACGCTTGGATAAAATGCTTAGCCATAACAACGAAAAAGACAGAATTGAATACACAAACACTCGTACATTCTTAATACCTAATATGCTATATATATATATAGACTATATAAATGACAAAAAAGCGTGGATATAATTCGTTCCAGCGATTCATGAGAAAGTATGTAATGATTAACCTGTAAATTCTCTTTTTCCTCATTGTGGAAACACTGCATACATAGCATAATATCTACTATATTGTAAACTTGTATTGAAAAGAGCAACCGACGAGTTTCTTGCTGGTTCTTCTCGGCAGCAAGGGCATTCCGAACCAGTGGTAGACTCATCGACGATTCAAAAGCACTTGTAAAAAAGTTTATTTGAATAAAAAACATTTCTATTCTATTCTATTCTAATATTATTAATGCGAAAGTGTTTGTTTGTTGGTTTATCTTTTTCAATCGCGCAACGGATTCACGAGTATTTTTAACCCCCAGACAAAATAGAGGGGTATTATATGTTTGACGTGTGTATCAGTGTAACTATCTGAGTAATTGTGTATGTGTGTCTGTGTGTCTGTCTGTTTCCTCGTAGCAGCCAACCAAACCACCCGATGGACTGATTTTGATGCAGTTTTCTCTGTTTGAAAGCTAACGAAATTGAGTTGGATCTTAGGGCGTTTGAAGATCATTAGCTCATTTCCTACTTGATTAAAAGGTGTACATAAATTTGGTGTACTATTACTATTTCCAGGCATGATAATCTTATGCTGATGCTGCAGCATCAAAACGTAGTCTGCGGGATACCCAACTCCTCAGCAACTTACAGCAGATATAGTGTGTTTGGGCTCATTAGAATGATCCAATGAGTAGGTGTTAGATAGATAATGATTGAAGATCGAGGATCGAGGAGGAGGATCTGGTGATGGAGCAGAAAACTGAGTAACAGGATGTCAGGTATATTATATTAAATAGTCTTGCCATCGTGTGATGCGGGTTGTTCATTCATCATCATTAGCAACCCATCAACGGCTCACTACTGAGCGCAGGTCTCCTCTCAGAGAAGGGTTATAGGCCATAGTCCACCACGCTGGCCCAATGCGAATTGGCGGACTTCACACACCTTCGAGAACATTATAAAGAACTCTCAGATGTGCAGGTTTCCTCACGATGTTTTCCTTCACCGTTGAAGCAAGTGATATTTAATTGCTTAAACGCACTTGACTCCACTTGACTGCGGGTTGTTACGTTCCCTCAAATATGGTTGAGCGAAGCAACGTCTGGGTCATGCGTCATGCTCGTTAACGGGTGCCGCCCGTGCTGGCGGGAATGGGGCTACTTTATGTCTGCCCATCTTAAGATATATTGCATTGTTAGTAGGTATGCATTTTTAGAACTTCCCTCATTGTGGAAACACTGCATATATAGCATAGTATTTATTGTATTGTAAACTTGTTTTCAAAAGAGCAACCGCCGAGTTTCTTGCTGGTTCTTCTCGGCAGGAAGGGAATTCCGAACCAGTGGTAGAGTCAGATGATTGAAAAGCACTTGTAAAAAGTTTATTTGAATATAAATATTTCTATTCTATTCTATTCTATAGATTCAGAGGTCAGGGTGTTTCAAATTTAGAATTTACACTTGTTTGCGTAGTTAAGGACCTGGAGAGTGACATAGGCTAGGTACTTCTTATCTCGGTAAACAAAGAAAAACCTTACTCCACCCATAGAAAGTCACGGGCTAGAGCTAGAGACTAGTCGATGTATATCTTATACTTTGCTATCACGAATTTCACGGATTTGTGATGTCACTGATGAATTACTGTGTACTGAACAGACACAGCATCCATAACCATAAATTGAAATGTAATCCTCTGACAATGATCTGTCTGGCGCAGCGCTGCCGTAACCGACTGGCAAATAAGGGGGTTGTGATGTTAGTAATTCTATTCACGTAATGAAAAATTGTTTTTCACTGCATTTTACCTACAAATTATACATCGCCGACTTTGGTGGTGCGTGCGCAATTATATATTATTATATCAGAACTACTCTAGAGGTTATTTTATTCTAATTTCAACAATAATTGATAACCTGATTCTTTCTTAGTTACTAATCTTCTAAATAAATATAAAAGGAAAAGGTGACTGATGATCTATCAACGCACAGTTCAATTTACTGGCCGGATCGGGCTGTTTTGGAAAGATTAACTAGTTATAATAGCATAGCACTCCACCATCATATTATCTAGACTAGGTGTTGGGATTGTTAGTAGTTCTTAAGAAGTTTCTTTAAAAATATGTGGTTAGAATTTTTCCTGTCTCGTAATTCATACGACCAACCTTCCTGTTGCCGACATCTAACTCAACAAATAGCTCATATCCTCTTACATTAACGCACAATAACAACAACAAAGAACATACCTATAAATTAAATGTAAACGAAAATCTAATTATACAAAAATATAACCCAACATGAAATCTGTTTATACTTTGAGCTCATGCGAGCTCTTGTTCTTATTTGAAATATACTTACAATACAACTTTATATATTAGCGTATACTTCTGCTGTACTAAGACCTAATTCATTATTTATTCAATCAAAATACGATTAAATGATAACATAATCGTAGTTAAAAATGTTGCGATTATTTATTTAGTTATACAACTTTATTGTACATTAATATAATAAACTAATATGTAAATATAATATGTCTATGCTAATAGTTATCTCTTCCAGGCAACCTATACTAGAGAACATAATGTACTGAGAGACGGGGGATCGCAATAAGTGCACATAAATAATAATAATAATTAATATTAATTAATTACACATACACACATAATGTAAAAATATATACATATATTATAAATATAAAACATAAATATCGACGGGTTCCGGGCTATTTGTATTAACCGACATTTTTGAAACTTTACACCAGAGCAGTTTAAAGTTTCGATTTTTAGAAAAAAAAAATAACTTTAGCAAATCGCATTATTTCTTTAAAAAGAAAGATAATACTGTTTTTATAACATATTCCCCATAATTAGATTAATTTTTTTCTAATATTCCTATTTTTAACGAAGATAAATGTCGCTTAATACAAAATGACCCATATTTTACTTTTTTTTGTCCCAGGCTAAATGAATTACCCGCCTATAATTATTGTTTCTTATTTCAGGCTAAATGACTTAACCGCCTAGGCATGCAAATAATGGCACTAAGCTAAGTGCTCTAATCAAAGAGTTGGTCATATTTCAAACCTAAGCTAATTGATTTAAATACCATATCTTGAACTTATTAATGTATGGCTAATTAGTTTATGCGACTGATTTTTTTTTAATAAATAGTTTGTAAACATACTTGAATAATGAATTTTGCAGAAATTGGCGGTTAAAACATTGATAAATTAAAAGGTACATACATAGGGTGTACCTACCTATCTTGTTAATAATTATGAAATGAGAAATAAAACACACATTCTCATTGTTCTTCATTCCTAAACTTTAACATTTAAGTATATAAAAACTTCTTTTTTTTTTTTAAGTAGGTACTCCTTTTTAAAAAACAAATGAAAAATATCTTCAATTACAAAAAAAGGTTTATCTATAAAATAATTTCTTTTAAAAATAATCACATAAAAAATTAAAATATTTACGAGCGTTTCTTTGGTTTTCATTTCTTTACTTATTTTCTGCTTTATTTTTTTCTAACTTTCTCAGTAATCAAAATCAAAAACATCTCTCGCTAAAAAAAGTTTTGAAGTTTTCTTACCTATTATACGGGGTTATTTTTCAATGACTGGCCAAATTTTCACTGGGCGTTCTACCCATGAATAATAAACTTTCACTATGGGACCGACTCTGAAATCACGAAAAAAAATCAGCTGTTTCATACATTTTAGTCAAGTAGGTGTTGATATTTTGTAGGAAACAGCTGATTTTTTTTTTTCGTGATTTCAGAGTTGGTCCCATAGTGAAAGTTGTTCATATTCATGGGTAGTTAGTAACAACCTGTGAAAATTTGGCCGGTTATTGAAAAATAACCCTTTAAATACTATCCCTAGTTTCTCTTCAATAACAAAAATAATTTTTATCTCCTATGACAAAAATAAATTGTAATTCACTACAGTAACAAAAAATAATAATCAAAATTATAAAAAATAACATGTTAGTTAAAATTCAACCAATCTTTTCCTTCTTACTTTCTAATTTATTTTTCTTCTTCTTTATACTTAAACACTTGCTATTTTCCCATCAGACATAATGAAAATTGCTTAATTTGGCAGGTCTGTTTCGTTTTCAATATCAGTATCGATCAGTGTATCTTTGCCAGTATTGCTGGATGGTAGGTTGATATATTCTGCATGAAATATTCTTGGGATAGCGCCAGTGTCACATAGCTTTTTCAGGTCATTATATTTTGCTTTTGTGATAGGAAGCTTTGATTTATATTTTGCATTGAGTAGTTTTGGTTTTGCATAAATTTGTATGGACTCTTCTTTTGTATCATCTTGCATGCTATATTTGACGACCATCACGTTTGGCGTAGACTTCTTGAATGTTGCTACACGAATCTTGCTTATTTTACCGACAAGGTTTCCCTTAAAATATTTTTCGGACAATTCTTCATAATTCTTGAAGTCTTCGTGTGTAAGGCCTTCCACCTGATAGGGTCCTGGATCCTTTCTAGCTAGCTGACAAATTGTCAGCCACTGTGAAGGCGCCCATACCGTTGTGTGTCGAACAGAATTTTCTATTGTAGCGTGAATACTGTCTACTGTCATCTCTGTGTGTCCTGGCAGCAGATAATTCATCTGTATAGTTTCTAAATTTTTTGACATCAACAAAGCGTTGTGGATGGCTGCCAATACGATCTTGTTTTTATTTTGCCCGGGGCATGAATCCGAGTACAAAATTAAACTTTTAACGGTTTCACGTTCATCAACGTTTTCTATGTACTTTTGCAAAATAGTGGAAATCTCATTACCACCTCTTTTGGCTTCCGTTTCTCCCCAAACATAGCAGAAACCATTGCGGGTTACACTTTCGTAAAAACACAAGTTAAAAACTGCGTATTTTCTTGAATAAAAGAGTGTCATGCCGTTTCCATATGGGGTATTCAATACCTTTTGAAGGTCAAACGAGGTACAAATAATGGAACTATTCTTTATTGGAAGTTCTCTATGACATTCTAACCTTTTCTTTGAGGCATCTTTCTCTTCCAAATGCAAGGAGCATTTCTTCATTCTCAGTTATATTCATTCTCAGTCATAATAGTTAATCCATATAAAATTTTGATTGTATTAATGTGTATACTATTCTTATTCCGTTTAAGAAAAACTGTTTGAAGTACTAGAACTTTACTTTTGTTATAACTGAAACGACACTGCAAATCAAATATTGAATAAAAAAAATAGGTTTAACCATAATCTTTAAATGTTTATTGTTGAAATCCTAAATAGTTCATGTGACCGACATATCATTATCTATTGCAAGCTAAATGGTTGAAGTGACAACATCTAACATTTCATGTACAGAGCTAAATGTATGGATCGACACTGGGTATAAATTTGACAAAGAGGCTAAATGTATTAAACGACATTCTTGTATATTTTCAAGGTAAAGCTAATTGTATTAAGCGACACTTGATAAGAATTTAACAAAGAGGCTATTAAGCGACATTTCTATATATTTATAAAGTCAGGCTAAATGCTTTAACGTACGTTGCCTGTAAATTGTTGCTCCAGGAAAAAACGTTTAAACGACTGCCTGGTATTTGGTAGTCAGCTTAAGTACACAGTTCCTAAATTTGTCAATATTTTGTGTCGCTTCATACATTGCAGTCCAAAAATGGGCCCAAAAATGCGGATGTATTAAGCGACAAAAAAGTGCTCCGATCGTCACCAAACCCAGCTCAAATGACGCAGAAAAATTCGCTAATTCCAAATATGTATAAAAGTTACTATAAAAGTCGCTTAATACAATTAGCCCGGAACCCGTCGATATGATACATAAATATTAATGACATACTTAATAATAATATGTTTAACGATAAATTGTGATTAATGCAAAACTGAGTTGCAAATTATTATCAGACGTCCATTGGTTCAAATATAATACTGCTGCTACGCTCCAAATTATTAAAAGGTTAGATTTATTTCTGGACTCAGTAGATCGGAGTGTTATGGCCAGAGACCCAATCTGATGTACGAGTATCTTGGAACTTGACCGTAGAACGTCAGAAACATAGAACGTCAGAACAGTAGGGTTAGTACAAGATTGGATAGTTAACTATGAATAGTAAACTATGACATTACCATCAAAGTAAAATAAACCATAACAGTATTGAGGTAGAGCTCAATTTCGTGTGTGTATTCTTATACGTTTACGTAACGAAAACGCTCCGAATTAAAATCGTCTGTATTAAATTTGTGACTTTGAATCGATGCTATTATGGTTCATTTTACTTTGATGCTAATTACATAGTTAACTATTACGATAAATCGAATTAAAACTCGGACTAACCACACCGTAGCATGTCAGAACCGTAGCACGTCAGAACCGTAGAACGTCAGAACCGTAGAACGTCAAAACCGTAGAAAGTCAAAACCGTAGAGCGTCAGAACCGTATAACGTTTACAAAACTAAACGTGTATAGTCGCGGAGCAACATACACTTCATTCGATTAAATATAGATCATTCGCGTTTGGATACCATCACAGATTCTGGCCACTTCCTTTCAAACAGAATGCAGTAGGCGTACATTCTTTATAGTCCAGATTTCCTTACTTGAGCATTGGAGTAAACAATAATGGCCGAATGTTAACCAAAGACAATTTATAGGGTTGGGAAGTTATCGCTTGAGTGATTGAACGAATGTGAAAGCATTATAAAACTGAATAATTCTTATCCCAAATGATCATTACTACAAATACGGTCATACATGTGTACCATTACTACAAAGGAGTTGTCCAAAATTGGTTTTTTAAATTTGAATTTAATTAACAAGGATGATTTTAATGTAGTTGGATAAAGATCCCAAAAGGCTTCTATCAAAATAATTTACAGATTTTTTAAAGCCTCCGATAATAATAAATTTTTTTTTGTTTTGACTTATTTTTTTGATTGTGATTTGTCGTAATTCCTTGTTCCATGTGATTTATACACCGGTGAAAAACTGAAAATATTATTCTATGTAAGTTGTCAATGTCAGATGATTGTCAGGAACAAATAATTTCATTTTCGAATAGGCAGTTCAAAAGTACCTAGTCGTAATTCCTAGTTCCTGGTCTGTGATTCCTAGTTCCATGGTTCAAAATGACATGTATTTGGTTCAAAATGACATTTACGTGACATTAACCGGTGCCAGATTTGATAGTCTATAGATTATAAAAGTTTTTAGAGTTACCATCCATTGAAAAATATTTTCTACAAACGGTATTTTTCATAATTAATTAAAAAAGAACCGAGGACTCTAAAATTATTATTTTTATGGCGTTTAATTTTATTTATTATTCTCTTTCACGTGATGACAGTTTGGTTCTGGTTAATGGACACTCAGAATAAAAAACCACCCTCCATACTAAACTGGGACATGTCTTTTGACGTAAAAAGTAACTAAACAATATCTTTTTCGTAATTATATTCAAAAGAGGAATATACAAGAAAAAAATAACGTAGATTTACTACAAATCAGATTTTTTTCTTATTCGAAAGTATCCCCCCATTTGTGGGTAACATTGTGATACAATTTTCTTGAAAAAAACAGTAGTGTATTTTTATTTACGTTTTCTCTTCAGTAAATAATAATGGCGGAATGATAACGAGACAATGAATAGGTTTGGCAATTTATTACATCAACGGCTTCATCAACAGACAACAACAACTCAACATCAACAGTATATAACTCAATTATAGTATTTATACTGTTAAAAATAACGTTGATGATAACGTTAAAAATAATTTTAACGTTATCATCAACGTTATTGGCACATTTATTGTATTGTATACACACTTAACGTCGCCTAGATATCGTTAAAGGCATAAAGGTGATAGTAAAATATGATTTCCTTTAAAAGATTGATTCTTTTTAACGCTTTTTTAAAACTATCGGTAATTCATAAATAACGTATGGTAAGAGTATTGTTTCGATACCGGTATGGGTATTGCAATTTTCTAATCCCTGGCAGACTGAAAATATAGTAAGTTGACAATACTACTACTGGGGAGGTGGGTAACATTGGTGTCACAGAGGTCGTTTTTAGGATGCCAAAAATTTGCGTTAGTATGGTGTGCAATTGTATGTTTTGTGCAATTGGGTATTCCAAGATGTTATTAGGCAATTTTTTAAGCAAATTTATATTAAATAGGAATCTTCATTTCTTAAAGTTAACCCTACTGTGGGTAACATTGTGATATAAATAATTATTTTTGAAAAATCAGTAGTAATAATAATTTGGATAAAATTAATGTCTAAAATATGTTTTTAGATTAGATAACTATAAAGAAAACAAAATATCAATCTATCAATTTCTTTATATATATGGGTAATTCCTAGTTCCATGGATTCAATCCATTCATCTAAGGTCACTCATTCGCCTGTCCCCACCTCAACGATTCATAGACAATCTAGGGTTACGAAATATTATTACTTTCTCCTAATCTGTGCAAATGAGTTCTGCAAATATTTCGTTTTTGAGAAAATAAATATCTTATAATGGTAAATTCGAAGCAATTTTTGGTGTAAATCGTAGCGAATGTGTTTAATGAACAGATCTAGACAGTTATACGTAGTTCAAAATGTGTGGTTGGTATGTAAATAAGTGATATTCATATCAAGAGGTGTTTGTTTACTCGAATGCTCAAGTAAGGAAATCTAGACTTTACATAGGCGTACATTCAGGTCTGCAAGTAAAACGCTATCCGCATAACTCGGGCCAAATTCCGCAACGCAAGGTTTGCTTTAAGATTCTATCTCTCACATAAATACAAACGGAATTTTTGATGGCCCGGAAGAAGAGTTCACACATGGAACGCTAAAACATAGCTCTTACGGCTGAAAAGTGAAACGTAATGTAGCCAGATTCATCTTAGCAACTATAAGAACGCCCCAAGTGCATAGTGTTTTTGACGCTTCTTGTAATATTATAAATTATTTTATTACTCAAAGTAAATTATACATAATCCGTGACAACCACATTTTCGCACAACAAACACACTTTCGCATTTATAATATTAGTATGATACTAATATTATAAATGCGAAAGTGTGTTTGTTTGTTGGTTTGTCCTTCGATCACGCTACAACAGAGCTATGGATCGACGTGATTTTTTTGCATGATGGGTACAGTTGAGGACCTGGAATGACATAAGCTACTTCTTATCCCGGAAAATCAAAGAGTTCCCGAGGGATTTCAAAAGCTAAATCCACGCGGATGAAGTCGCGGGCATCAGCTAGTTATGTAGTAGCTAGTTATGTGTTAGTAAATGTAGACAAATAATACAACTTAATTTAATTTATTATTTATAATGTTAATAGTGTAATCTTAAACTTAACTTGTAATTTGGAAAATATAAACTTCGTTTTATTATTATTTATAAGTGATCAAACGAACTTACCTGAAGTGAAGTTCGATCATTATTATATGAGTTGCTTCATCCGAAGATATAATTATTACAAAGGTAGTCACTCCAGTCGCCAGAGATAAGTCCGCGTATTTTACAGTTATACCCTACCCTAAAAATAAATCACCTTGGCAGCACCGTCTTAAGTTTGCTCATTATTTTTAGAGATGTATACGGTTCAAAACTTTTTTATTTGGGCAGTCAGGGAGGGTGGGTAATTATATCTTCGGATGAAGCAACTCATATAATAATGATCGAACTTCACTTCAGGTAAGTTCGTTTGATCACTTATTATATTTCTTTGCTTCATCCTTCGATATAGATTTTACAAAGGTAGTTGTTTAGAGTAAAAAGTTTTGATAAACATGTACGCAATACAGATTTTGTAAATCGTGTATTTTTAATCACTTTCTTATGGAAATACTAATTAATTTGCTTGCATACACTTTAACAATATTAAAATTTATTTATGATATTATTATTATAATATTATTTAATACTATAAATTAGAATATATTTATTTTTATGATTAGGTATAATTCATAAATTGATTCACTATTAGATATGTTAACGCAATTATTATTAAGACCTGTCTTGGCAGGGTCTGGCATAATCTCCCTCATCCGCCATGGATCTAACATCTAAGCAGCGAAAGAATGAGTTCGATGTGTTAGTCCAGCCTGCCGTTTTTCTAATTTCCTCAACGCTCGCCTGAGCGTGAGGCGCTGTGCGCTTGTGTCAACGCTGCTCCCTGATACCGTTTACTTGATCCACCTGCTGATCGATTGAAGTTCGGCCTTTTTGTAAGGCTTCTTGTAGGTAAATAGCAGGTTATTTGTCCCCTCAGATCTTATATTTTTAGTTCTGGAAATATATTGTGTGGAGGGGTGTAGCAGGGCAGATGCTCAGATTTTCTTGAAAGTAAGGTAGGAAGAGAGAGAGAGAATAGGCTTGGTATCTGCCGCAGCGTATGTTTTTTTTTTTTTTAATTTACCGTTATTCTAATTTAAACCCCGATTTCGAAAGTAATATTGCTTTCCAATTTAATTGATGGAAGAGTTTGTAGTCTATGAGCAGTGCAAATTGCTAGTATACTGAAAAGTTTCTTAGTGATTTTTTCTAATGACTATAAGGGAACCAATTTTTTAATATAGTTTAAAACAAGTTGAGGGACCCAAACAATTACGGGAGTAATAGGGTTTGGTTGATCTTAACTTATAGACACCTTTGAGGAGACGTTTTACGCTCGCTCCAGAAACAATGCTGTTTCTTAGCATAAATTATATTGCAATTCGATAAGGGTTCAAACTCCGTAACAAACGCTGTAAGAGAAGATACCTAATGCTGGTCTTTGACGGTTTAAATACATTTTTATTATTTAATTTACACAACTGCCACCGAAACTTGAGTGTGGTATTATATTGTTTTAAAATACTGTCAGAGAATGATGTTAACATTAGTGACGCTGAGTCTGGGTCGGCGCCTTGTTTTAAAGGAGAGAGAGAGTCCGGAGAGTCTCGCGACACCCAGGGTAAGTTACTTGTGCAAGGAATGGTGAAATGAGATTGCAATAAGTATTAATGAGGATTAACATTAAGTAGTATCCGAAACTACCAAGTTTTGTAGGAGAGAGTACCACGCTTGTGGTAACCAATTTGAAAAAACTAGGATTCCGTTTGCCTCGTTATCAATGATTTTCCTCAGACACTTTAAAATTAAACAAAAATCATAGAAAAATATAAAAGCCCCACATAGCGTAAATGCATCGACAGATAAAGCGTCCGGATCTTGTTGTCAAGGCACGGATTTTTTAAATTTAGTATTGTTATTCAAGCAAAAACGGACTTAAAGCCTAGGTATCTCAAATAGGTTATAACTTCTTTTATGACCTTGATTAAAACACCTGGAGTCACTGATAAGACGAACAGCCTAACATTAGGTTTAGGCATCAAGAAGATAAAACTCGGAACTAATAGCTCCTATTTGTAGTAAATTATTATTAATAACAACCCACATATTAAGTTGGTAAGCTGTTATCCTGCGCCACAGTGTTACGCCCCCCCCCCCCCAGTTCATGACGAGTACCGACGAGGCGCTCGCCAGTTTTCCTGGTTGCGGGCTGGTCGAGTACCCGTATATAGTTAGGTAAGAACATAACGTATATTGTCTCGCAGACAATAATTTGTAGCTAATGTACATATATATTCACGATTTCACATTTTCTACACAATTGTCATAAGGATATGGCTCATAACTAGCTCGCAGCTAGTAAGGTTATCACAATTACCGATTTCCTTTTGTGGAGTCACAGCTTTAGCAGCTTTAGGATATGGCTCATGATTAGCTCGCAGCTAGTTATGTAATCGCAATCGACTCGCAGTCAATACCGATTTGTTTAAGGAATCACAGCTTTAGTATGTGATTTATGAATAGCTCGCAGCAAGTTATGTTATCGCAATTGATTCGCAGTTAATCCCTTTTTAATGTGGTGTTACAGCTTTAGGATTCGACTCATGAGTAGCTCGCAGCTAAGAAGTCACATCTTTGGGATATGAACCATAAGTAGCTCGCAGCTATTTATGTTATCGCAATTGACTCGCAGTCAATCCCGACTTGTTTGAGGAGTCACAGCTGTAGGATTTGACTCATGAGTAGCTCGCAGCTAGGAAGTCACATCTTTAGGATATGAACCATAAGTAGCTCGCAGCTAGTTATGTTATCGCAATTGACTCGCAGTCAACCCCGATTTGTTTGTGGAGTCATAGCTGTAGGATTTGACTCATGAGTAGCTCGCAGTTAGGAAGTCACATCTTTAGGATATGAACCATAAGTAGCTCGCAACTAGTTATGTTATCGCAATTGACTCGCAGTGAATCCCGATTTTTTTTTTTTTTGTGGAGTCACAGCTTTAGGACATGACTCATGAGTAGCTCGCTCGCAGCTAGTTATGTTATCGTAATTGTCTCGCAGTCAATCCTGATTTGTTTGTGGAGTCACAGCTTTAGAATATGACTCATGAGTGGCTCACAGCTAGTTATATTATCGCAAATTGACTCGCAGCCAATTCCAATTTGTTTGTGGAGTCATGGCTTTAGTATATGACTGATGATTAGCTCACAGTTAATCATGTTATTGCAATTGGTTCGCAGTCAATCCCTGTTTGTTGTTTTTTAGTTTCTCGGATAAAGCCAATCCAAATAAAGTTTTGTCTCCTTCCGAATCTTATAGCACTTCTTGTTGAGTTGAGGCATTAAGAGTTTAATGCTGCTTTGAGTGATTCCGAAGTTTGAATCACATAGGATCCTGCAGCCATCTTCCTGCTTAGGTGTTTCATGGCCTGCACCCTGTTTTCACTCTCTTTTAATAGTAGGCCCATTCCTTTACTAACGGCCGTGATACTAAGGACGAGTAGTCTTTGTCGCATCCCCTTTTTTAATATAAAGAGCCATATGGTTGGCATGAATATTTTCACCATACTTCGGGGAAACATGCGTCGATTTCCCAAGCGCCGAGTGTAATTTTGAGTCAATTTCGAGTTGACCGACCTTTTATAAAGTAACTTTGAACCCTTTGTCAAAATGACCATTCAGTATCTGGATTAACTGTACTAGACTCGGCGTCGGCTTGATTTTTATTCGGTGTTTACGTATGACGCAAAAAAAAAACAAAGCTCACATTGTTCACACCAATGCCAACTGGTTCTAGTTAACTTATTTAAGTGAGGGTATTGAATGCCTCTCTTTCAATTAATATAACTCATTACCGTCGTAGTGTCGACACGAACATTGCACAGTTGTTAAAGTTACGAGCAAGACTTTCAAACCGAGGAAAATGGCCATTATTTCTTCCAAATATTTAATATCTTCTATAATATCTAATAATATGCTACTTGCTCTGCTTGTTCATCTACTTGCTCTGCTTGTTCATCTACCATTGCTTTTAATTTTACGTGTTTCGTAACAATTAGTGTTTTCAGATAAATCGAAGAAAAGGTGGGTAGTTAGTTCCCTTACGCTTCGCTTGGCTCGTCTTGGCAGGGACACTACCGTCTCTCCAGATAAATAATATTATATTTTTGTTTACAAGTAGGTACTCGAATATAGTTAACGGCTGGGCAAGCTACTAAAGCCCCGTTGAGCGAATTTTACGAGCATAGTTGAGTGAATTCGTGAATTTTATTACATTTTTCGAATGTATAATATGATATGTAGAAATAATAATGATAAATTACCTAAATAAATCCGAGACACTTGGGGGTAGGTACTAAGTTAATTCAATCGTGATTGATGACAAGTTGTAACAATAGTGTAACCATAATAATCGTTATAGTTGTGTTTTAATTTTTATTGATTTTCATAATAAAACACTTCCGCAAGTATTTGCAGAGTAGGTAACGTAATGTTTAATTTAGAATATTTACGTTTTCTCTGATACCTCATAATCGATGAAGACTCACAGTAAACCTCGATACGAAAAGTGTACCGTTTTTATGTTAATGCAAAAACAATAATATAGTAGGCTATATATTATGTGGCGGTACGTAAGCGCAAACAAGAGATCGTTTGAAAACAGAAAAGAGCTCGTACCTTTTTCCTTTGATGATGATGATGATGATGATTTCAGCCGATGAACAATACTGCAATCACACTATCCTACAATATCACTCGATCTTCTGCACTTCTGGTTAAATTATTAAGTGCGGCGCGTTGAGCGCGTGCGGTCCTTATCTCGCGCGAAAAAGTAATGAGCAAACTTAAGACGGTGCTGCCAAGGTGATTTATTTTTAGGGTAGGGTATAACTGTAAAATACGCGGACTTATCTCTGGCGACTGGAGTGACTACCTTTGTAAAATCTATATCGAAGGATGAAGCAAAGAAATATAATTATTATTATTAGTTAAAAATAAAAACGAAACATTTTTGACGTTCTCAAGCATTATTCGACTTTCGGTATTTTGCCGTTAGCTGTTTCAATAGAAGCGTTCTTTGCTAACAGACACCAACAAAAGAAGTTCTCAACTGAAATACGATGATTTGATGTTATTTCAACTATTCGCTGGAGAACAACCAGATGCCCACAAGATAGTATAAAAAACATATTAAAATGTAATAGCTTCATAATAATATTGTAAAATGATTATTTTGAAAAGAGCAACTGCTGAGTTTCTTGCCGGCTCTTCTCAGCAGAATCCACTTTCCGAACCGGTGGTAAAGTCATGACTTGTCATAAGAGCCACAGGTTGGCCTACGTGAAATAAATAATTTTGAATTTGAATTTGAATAACACTGTCGAATTTATACCACAAAAATTGTTAATAATTACATCGGTCAAGCGGTTTATTACCAATCGTAATAAAGTCATTAATTAAAATCTGTCGAACCACTTTTTTGCTCGTGCAACTGCTCGTGATATTATTTCTATTTCACCAGTGAAATGAAAATATAACCTGATGAAATTATGATCATCCCAGCTTTGACAGTAAAATAATTACCCTGCGACGAGTAAAATTAAAAGTGGACCAATCATCAATGAATGTTTTGCAACCATACCTATACATACGATCGTACAGAGATGCACATATTAGTGAAAATATTATAGTTGAACTGAAATAAATAAGTCCGTATACGAAAATTATCACCTTATCACGTTAAATTATACAAACATAATATCATGGCTTTATAATAACTAGCTGATGCCCACGACTTCGTCCGGGTGGATTTAGTTTTTAAATTCCCTCGGGAACTCTTTGATTTTCCGGGATAAAAAAAAGCCTATGTCAAGTTTTAACAATAACGCGCACTGATGCTTCAGTATCAATTTGGAGCTTTTTCTTTGTCTCACCACTTTTATTTTGATTTCCGTGGCAATATGAACCTTCGTGAAGCAGTGATAGCCTAGTGGTCAGTACTGCGGTCTCCTATTCGGAGGTCGCAGGTTCGATCCCGGGCACGCACCTCTGGCTTTTCTAAGTTAAGTGCGTTTAAGAAATTAAATATCACAAGCTTCAACGGCGAAGGAAAACATCGTGAGGAAACCTGCTCACTTGAGAGTTCTCCATTATGTTCTCAAAAGTGTGTGATGTCTACAAATTCGCATTGGGCCAGCGTGGTGGACTATGGCCTTATGGACTATAACCTTTCTCTGAGAGGAGTCCTGCGCTCCTTGAAAATAATTTTCGCGTTGTTATTATTATTTTTTATGTAAAATATACATAAACCTCTATTGACCATAATTATTTCAGATTTTTAGATTGGTAAACTTCGGAGATAAGGGGGGAACGGTATTTTTTCGACATTTTGGCCGATTAATCAAAAACTATTATATATAGAAATAAATAAAAAACTGTTTTAGAATGCACAAGTAAAGGCCTTTCTTATGATACCCCACTCGATATAGTTATTTTACTTTGAAATTTCAAACCCCCGATTTTCCCCCTTCTATATACATAAAAGAAAATGGTGTTAGTTACACTATTTATAACTCAAGAACGGATGAACCGATTTGGCTGGAAATTGGTGGAGAGGTAGCCTAGAACCAGGAGACGGACATAGGATACTTTTTATCCCGTTAGACTGCGTTTCCGTCAAGTCACTATAAAACGTGGTATAACAAAAACACATCTGACATGGAATAACAAAACGCAAATGACAGTGGAATAACAAAACGTAAATGACAGCTAAACGTAATTTTGTCTTTGGTTAAGTATGGTAAAAAATTTGACAACTAAAAAAAGTGTTATAATAAAGCATTACTGATATTATAAATGCGAAAGTGTGTTTGTTTGTTGGTTTGTCCTTCAATCACGTCGCAACAGAACAGCGGATTGATGCGATTATTTGAATGGGTATAGTAATGGATGTAGTAGTGGTTCCTCAGACCGGGAGAGCTACTTTTTATCTCGGATAATGAAAGAGTTCCCGCGGGATTTTTAAAAACGAAATCCATGCGGGCATCAGCTAGTTTTTAATAAAACTAAAAATAATTTTCGATTTTTCTTTATTCCAATGATGTTGGGACACTATTATACACGACTATGCCAAATTTCATGTCGATAGCTTTAATAGTTACTGAAATAATCGACTGTGACAGACGGACGGACGGACGGACGGAGAAAGTCTCACCATAAGGGTTCCATTTTTACCATTTTGGTACGGAACCCCAAAAAGTGGATTTTGGCTCCAGTACAATTTCGTTGGTTAATTTTGATTTCGACCTTTTTTCCAAAAACCTGAACAACAAGTAGCAACTAATTATTTGAAAAAAGTTTGACGAGGCCCTTAATGTGAGCTATTTGTGTAAAGCAATCCTTGGAGACTCTTACATTTAACCTTCGACCTTTTTAAACATTATTTAGTTACACGTGCCAGCATTTGGAGCTCAGATGGAAAGTTTAATTAAATAATATTATATTACCATTAAACCATACCATAAAACCATTTGACTTTAGTATTTCGGAAAGATTATTTTCATTTTGTATACTTAACTCAAATTTTTGATTTTGAAAATGTTAGACCGACGATATATTCTAGTTTACATTTGAACTGATCTTTAAATTTATGTCCCCTCTCAAATAGATTACAAAAGTATGAATTTGGATGCCCCAAAACCTAGTAAACTTTCGAGAGAAGTTGGAAGAAAGGATTTTAAGGGAGATTCATCTTTTTCCACGTCGAATAATATTATGCTTACTGTTTTTTGTACAAGAATAATAAAAATGGCACACATAAACTTTCTTCACATCCCGTAAAAACCGTGCCTTCTGTGGAGCACAGTTCTGAAAAGAGCTTCCAAATGCTCCACTGAATCCTATTGAAACATAAATAGGAAACATAAATACGCATCCTGAATTGAGGTTTAAAAGCGATCGCACACAAAAAAGCCGCAAAACTTGCAAACAAATTAAAGCCGCAAGAGACGCATTTTAAGGACCTACTTTCCACAGTCATAAGCGCTGTGTAAGCTAGTGAATCTTGGGTTCGATTACCAGCAAGGTAATTTTGAGTATACCTACACAACTTCTAAATTGGCAATAACAGTTTAAAACGTGTAAGGTTACGTTGTATTTGTGGGGGTAGAATGTGATTTTAAGTGTATTTTATAAAAACAATACTGCATTTTAGTCGTCCATTTCCGTCAACATTCGATAAATAGTTGCTAATATGAGTATGTCATTATACTACTGTCATGATAGTCAGTATACAATGTCAATATACCTTAACCACGTGACCTGTCAACATATTATAAATACCAGTGTACCTCGTCGAAACGGGCAGTCTTTCTGTGAGTTGAGTGGACGCTAGGCGCGGTGAAAGTACTTAAGCCAGATGGGCACTATTGCAATTAAATAAAGTATGAGAATGTGAAGTTGGTGTTTCTCTCATGTCCAGAATAGGAGTGATCCTACATCTCAGAAGTGAAGATACCACGTCCTCAATATTTTCAAAGGAAAAAAATGATGAAAAAGGTTGGAACGAGAGCTACAACACGAACAAGAACGGAAATTCTTCGGCAACACGAGAAAAGCTCACGGCGGACGTCAACTGAGAGGCCGCGCGCGGCGTGCAGATACCCATGTACCCGGTTGCCATCAGCCGGGTACCTAACGCTGGGTCGGAGGCGCTGCGCCGGAGTAACGGAGTGCGACGAGGAAAAATGGACCGCGGTCGTCGCTCATCTCACATCAGGTCATGTAGTCTTTCCTTTTTCTTCCAATTATGTTGTTAAATATGCAGTCTTTAAAAGTGGTTGATAAAATGCATTGAATCAGAGCTTTAAATGTGTTTGATATGATTTCTGCAGAATACGTTTGCCACTGAAACAGTTTTTGAAACGTTTTTGTAAAATTATATTTTGAAAAACGTTTTTCTCAAATATTACTGAACCAAACATTCAACCAAACGGGGCATAATATTTTTCTAAATTATAATTAATATTACCCTCTATTAATTAAATCTAAATTACTGCGTATATAAAAAAAATATATATAAATAGGTATTAATATTAGTTAAACAGTGTCCTATACTTTAGCGAATTCTTTGTAGATATTTCATGAACTGGCTAGAATAATTAATTTATTCCGTCCCGATAATCATAATATTGTCTAGTTTGAATAGATTCGCGTCGCGATTTTCTCGAGCTGTCTACACAAAAGTGTTGGATTAAATAATTTAGAATCCAGAAAATAAGTTTTGTTGGTAGATGACCGTCATTAACTTGACTGAAGGCAAGATTGCCCATGACTGATCATGGCAAATCGTCTGAGATCTGAATGGGGGCATAAACGCCTGCGACTTGACCATGGGCAAGATTGATCGTGACGAATAATGGCTTTACTGAGATAGGTCGGAAACACGGACATGTTTAATTGCAGAATGGCCGAACTTTCAGATTCGTGTTTAAAATTGATAACGATTTTTAGAAATGATAAAGATATCATCATTTTGCATTTGACCTTGTTGACAACATGGGCACGCCATCTTATATTATTACTTACTAATTTAACGTAACGCATTCAATCAGTTTCTTTCCTGACTTATTTATTTATTATTATTATTTGCATTCATGTATATCCACTTAATTACATATATTGTTAGATTACATGAGGCCCCGTTAGGGCGTTGCAAAGTTACATAAGTAGGTTAGTATAAATTGGTTTAAAGTCGAATTAATATTATTCATTAACAGATTGGAAGTCATTCATATGTCAAAATAGATCGTCATAACATTATGATGATGTCTAACATTTTGGAACATAGCCTGATGCGCAATTGAGGTCTTGAGGGGACTCAAGCCAGTACCTTCTTCTTACAAACGTAGATGAGTGATTACTACATTATTTGATATTATACACTCAAAACTAAGTATTATGTCGATTTACCTTGTCATTATCTAGGTTTATTGATATATATAATATTGAAAAAAATATTCGTTATAAAGTTACGAGCCTCGAAAGATCGTCATTTTCATACTAAATTTATGACAACTTTGGGCGCAGATAAATAACATTAGGAGTATGAAAATTCCAAAAAAAATTATCATTAGACATAGTTTATTTATTCATCAGTTCAAATAACTTTACTTTGTAAACATACATTTAGTAGTTTTTTCTCAAAAAAACTTTTCCCAAACGACTGTTCAACCCTTTTCGCGCGCTTGGTTTCGGTGTAAATTATCGCGCCTCTCACCCGACACGGAGCGGGAGCGGGACGGTAGCACGGAAGTATGCGCGCATGCACTCGCTACACTGAGTCTATCTCTTTCTCACACAATGTTAGGTGAAATAGCAAGCAGGTTACCCACGTGCGCCGGCAACTTCAGTCGCGCATACTGAGCCCCCTTAAAGTTTACTGCTATTTTTGGAATAGTTCGTCTATCTCGTAGAAGCTATTTTTTATTAGCCATTCTCTTAGTTTTCGCTTAAAGGTTCTAATATTATTTTCATCTGTAATATAATTTGGGATTTTTATATATGTTAATTATTGTACTTATTTGACTAGAAGATGCTCCATGATGTTGACAATTGGAATTTGGAGATATGCGTGTGGGTTAATTTGGCTTTTGCGTGGACTCATTTATATATTTTCTGTAATTTTTTATCCGCCCAAAGTTATATCCATCATCAACATCCATTAATGTTCAAAAATCGAATTGCAGTTTAAACTATTATTTTTGTATGTAATCTAAACTTTTAAACATGATGAATATTTTTCAATACTACGGTAAAAGATATAAGTAGGCTATACGCCAATGGGGATTGAATAATTTACGATAGTATACGTAACGAAGCTCCTGATTTAATTGCAATGCATAACGAAGTTAGGAAAGGAATAGGCAAGGACTAGAGAACAAAAACAGTATTTTATTATGAAAAGGGTAGCATGTATGTAGGCTTTTCCAATATTTTGTGTTTACTCGCACAAGTTACTATCGACTTTTGGTGAATCGACCGTGTCTGTAAAATCCAACTTACTTTTCTATGGTAATAGGCTGTAACTTTCATTGAATTAAAGTAGAAGCTTGAAAATTCCACAGCATTAGGAGACCATTGACCCTAGTATTTACTATAAACTTCAACTTAATACTTCAAGCCGTCTTTGAGAGAAAGGGCCTAGACACACGGACAGACAGGCGGACGACAAAGTGGTCCTATTGGTTTTTGGACAGTTAGAACAAAAACACTGTTTAAAGTGGGCATGTATATTTATTTCTTTTATGCAATCGAGGATAAAAAAAATGTTATCATTTTAAGCAGAAGATAAATTAACAGAAAACCATCTAGAAATCCTGTTATGAGACTTTAAAAAAAAAAGGGGGGGTATTGTTTTAGCCATAAAAGTTAAAACATGAGTTTTGCTTGGTTTCATAGCAACCAAGTAGATAACACTGACAGAGAATAAAGTATCACTACTTGCAAGGAAAACTCTCTGTTCCTTTTCTAAGCTAGCTGTCCTAGCATACGGACTATTTCAGCATTTAAATACAAAAAGAGATCCCTGTAATATATTACCTTAAATAGATAGTTAATTAATTAAATAGTGAACAGCTAATTAGCGGATTACCAATGTCACTTTTTAGCTTTGTTTCATGAAAAATGAAAACTCACTTTGACGTAACTTTTATCGAAATCCATATTGACAAGACTCGCACATCACATTTTTTTATACTGATGTTTTTACTGAGAGTGATGATAGTAAATTGTCAAGATTAATTAGCTGAAAAGATACCCTTTTCGTCTCCCATGGATCTTTTAAAGACTGTATCAATAAACAACAATTTAACTATTTATTTATAACGGAATTGATATTAAAGATGTACCTAACTCTATAATTTAAGATAAGAATAATTTGGTCGAACTATTCAAGCTACAGTGTGATTTTATCTTTGCAGGTCAGGAGCGAGAATTGATTGGTTCACAAATTGACCCCAAGAATTGTCACGTGGAAGTCCTTGAGAATTGATTGTTTTAAGGCAACATAAAGCACAGTCACATGAACACACACGCACAGCAACTTAAACAAATAGGCTTATATAAAGCATAATTAGGGACTACAACTAGGAATTGATTGGTTTAGTTGTAGTTAAGAGAAGTTATTTTAGCATAGCTAGTTAGTACAACCAAGAATTGATTGGTTTGGTTGTAATGTAGAGAACTCCTTGAGAATGGATTGTTTCAAGGAGTGTAGTTTATGAGGCTGTTAGTTTGCGACCATTGGAGTGAGCGTGCTGCCATGGCGTAGATGATACAGATAAAGAGTTTAGGAGGCTATTAGTTTGCGACCATTGGAGTGAGCGTGCTGCCATGGCGTAGATGACATAGCTATAGAGTTGATGAGGCTGTTAGTTTGCGACCATTGGAGTGAGCGTGCTGCCATGGCGTAGATGATACAGATAAAGAGTTTAGGAGGCTATTAGTTTGCGACCATTGGAGTGAGCGTGCTGCCATGGCGTAGATGACATAGCTATAGAGTTGATGAGGCTGTTAGTTTGCGACCATTGGAGTGAGCGTGCTGCCATGGCGTAAATGATACAGTTAAAGAGTTTATGAAGCTATTAGTTTGCGACCATTGGAGTGAGCGTGCTGCCATGGCGTAGATGATATAGCTTTATTTACTTATTCATCAGTATTAGGGACTTTACTTTAGGGTATGACATAGCTATAGGGTTGATGAGGCTGTTAGTTTGCGACCATTGGAGTGAGCGTGCTGCCATGGCGTAAATGATACAGATAAAGAGTTTATGAAGCTATTAGTTTGCGACCATTGGAGTGAGCGTGCTGCCATGGCGTAGATGATGTAGCTTTATTTACTTATTCATCAGTATTAGGGACTTTACTTTAGGGTATGACATAGCTATAGAGTTGATGAGGCTGTTAGTTTGCGACCATTGGAGTGAGCGTGCTGCCATGGCGTAAATGATACAGATAAAGAGTTTGTGAAGCTATTAGTTTGCGACCATTGGAGTGAGCGTGCTGCCATGGCGTAGATGATATAGCTTTATTTACTTATTCATCAGTATTAGGGACTTTACTTTAGGGTATGACATAGCTATAGAGTTGATGAGGCTGTTAGTTTGCGACCATTGGAGTGAGCGTGCTGCCATGGCGTAAATGATACAGATAGAGTTTATGAAGCTGTTAGTTTGCGACCATTGGAGTGAGCGTGCTGCCATGGCGTAGATGATATAGCTTTATTTACTTATTCATCAGTATTAGGGACTTTTCTTTAGGGTTCAAGCAGTGTAGTTAATGACTATTAGGGACTATAAATAAGAATTGATCGATTAAAATGTAATTAAGAGACGTTATTTTAGTGTAACTAGGAATTGTAACTAGTAAATTGATTGATTTAGTTGTAGCATAGAAAAGTCTATGAGAATTGATCTGAGAATTGATTAGCTGAATTAGCTTTGTCTGCTCATCTTAAGATTTATTGCATTGTTAGTAGATATTCATCTTTAGAACTTCCCCTCATTGTGGAAGCACTGCATGCATAGCATAGTATTTATATTTTATTGTCATGTAAACTTGTATTGATGTTTTGAAAAGAGCAACCGCCGAGTTTCTTGCTGGTTCTTCTCGGTAGGAAAGGCATTCCGAACCAGTGGTAGAGTCAAACGAAAAGGCAAGCGTACACTCAACACACACACAAAAAAAAAAACTTTTTTGAGATTATTATTTTGGTTCATTAAAGTAAAATAGATTTTGATAAACCGTACTAACGCAACAATGTAGTTCGGTTGTAAACTAGAATTGAAATCAAAATCCGTACTTTAGAAAGATTAAGTTTTTAAATTAACTCATTTGATGGGGTTTTGTACATTTCGTTTTACACATCCACCTAAGGCCTAATGTAAGGTTATCACTTGATTCGTGTATGGGGGCATACACGATGTCAGGATGGTCGAATGTAAGGTTACGTTGTATTTGTGGGGGTAGAATGTGATTTTAAGTGTATTTTATAAAAACAATACTGCATTTTAGTCGTCCATTTCCGTCAACATTCGATAAATAGTTGCTAATATGAGTATGTCATTATACTACTGTCATGATAGTCAGTATACAATGTCAATATACCTTAACCACGTGACCTGTCAACATATTATAAATACCAGTGTACCTCGTCGAAACGGGCAGTCTTTCTGTGAGTTGAGTGGACGCTAGGCGCGGTGAAAGTACTTAAGCCAGATGGGCACTATTGCAATTAAATAAAGTATGAGAATGTGAAGTTGGTGTTTCTCTCATGTCCAGAATAGGAGTGATCCTACAAACGTATGATTTAATTATTTCATAAATCTGTTAATTAGATTTTTGGTGTCATGGTTAGGCTTGTAAGAAGTAACGGCCGTAACTAGATGCCACCAAGTGGCATGGCGTTGCGGTTCTATGGCAGGAAGACATCCAGTAGTGAAATGAATTCAACTTGTTATCTTATGATTAGTCATAGACTCTAACATCAATTTAATTCAAAATTTATTTCATGTATCGTTCCGGAGAGTAGATTCTGTTGAAGAGAATTGAAAAAAAACTCTGCAATTGATCTTTTCAAATTGAAAATGTTCAAATGTAGAATGGCACATGCATTTCCAGTAAACAATTACTAATATTTAATACCAACATGGCTAATACCGCCAAAGCTTAAAGGAGTATTAATTCAACATTGTTTTGACATGTCACACAATGTCAACCTTAAAGTTAGTTCTTAAGGAAGTCATTATATGACATCTAAAAACAATATTGAAATAATACAGCTTTAAGCTTTGACGGTAGGCGCTGATCGTCTCGTGGTATACGGTCACCTTTAGATTAATATTCGCTGAGTGACTCAATGGAATGAGATACTTACCTAGGATTTAGGAGATGTTATTTTTTTAACTTTTTTACAGCATCTCGGTAAAAGGTAATTTATCTCCCGACGTAACGCAAAAAGAGCGATGTCACGTTTTTGTCTGTCTGTCTTTGGCATTGCAAGGCTTAAACGAATCAAGCGATTTGAATACGGTTTGTGAAATCGGTTTACCTAAATTTAAATTTAGGTAAACCGATTTCACCAACGTAAAATAAGTCTTACCCGAGCGTGATATTTTGGCAGATTTTCGATACAAAAACTGTCAAAACGATCAATTAGTTATTCCTCGGTTAAGCGTCACACGATGTTGGTGAAATTGGCACTACGACGGATTAATCGAGATCTTTCTCAACCATGGAGCACTAATTACTCAAATAAGTGTAACATACTACAGCCCGATTCGTTGAGTGGTTTGAACTGTGCAATAAGAAATTAGGCAGTTAGTTACCTTTTCCTTTTAGTATAATAATCTATCGATCAATGGCTGTTCGTTACTCTAGCTACAACTCACTAAAGGGTTGACCGATTTGAATTTTTTTTTTGGTTTAAAAATTAAAAAAATAGGGAAAACCCAAAAGAACAGCTGGAAAATAGAAAAAATCTAAATTGGTAATTTTGTATAGGATTCGGATTACTGTATTACGGCGGGAGCGACGCCGCGGCGCGGGTACAAGCTATTATGTATATAAGTAACATCAAAGTGTATATTTAAACAATTACAAAGACCATGGAAGTAGGAATTACGAGTAAAAGACAATAATCACAACTGTCTTGTGAGAGTGAGTAAGACTGAGCTGTCAAAAAGAAAATAAACGGTTGGAAACAATTATCAGTGGTTGGACAGGGTATAATAAACTTAGTCGAGGGAAAAATTACTCGGTTATGATAAAATGTTGTGAAGCGGATTGTAAGATTAGTTGGTCCCGAGAGACTCAATCTAGCGAGATGAACGAGACTCGAGTTAAACCACAGCAGAAGATCTACTTAAAATTCAACTTGAATTTTGATAGCATTTTGTAAAACGCCACGGATAATTTAATAAACTTTAGGATTTTTAACCGACTTGCACAAAAAGGGGGGAGGGGGAGGTGTAATTTTTATTCAAAACCTATTACTTACCTTACTTACCTTACTTACCTTACCTTACAAACTTACCAAGATTGCACACCTAGATCAAAAGTCAGACAACTCAAAAAAGCTCTCTGTTCCCTAGACGAAAAAAGTCTTTCTGAATCTTTTTGTTAGTCAAGTTTGAGAAACATGAAGTTATTTCAGTTCTCTAACAGAATTCCATTCAAACTATATTAAAAGCTGTGTTACAATACTTAAATCCTAAAGTATCTTAAAATATACATCGTATACCACATTGCACATTCCGAGTGCGTACCTATTTACATTTCGCTAAATAGTAGTGTATTCCAGACAGTGCGATTATATCAATTGATACAGAACAGAGCAGGACTGATTCATTTGTACAAATAGCCGTTCAATAAAATATCGCGAAGCACAAACCTTATGCCGCCAACGTTCAAAATGATTCGATTCTCCCCATCCATTACTGCTCAGAGTCGAAACATCGACATTTGAAGGTCCACAACACTATTCCACCGTAAATTTCGAACACGCAATCACATGACACTGAAATAAATTTCGTACGCGAATTTTGTTTGTTTTTTGCACGTGCTTTTTTGCAGTTTTCGCGCGGGAAGACGCGTCCGTTCGCGACGGCGGTCCACAAGCTACTGATGCTGGGTAGGAGATGAGAACCACCCCCCACCTGTAGACAACGCACTGCAGTTACCCTTTGCGCCTTTTACGTTGATGGGAGCACGCTTTTAAAGCAGAAACATACTTTAAAAACGCTACGCGCTCCGATGAACGCGCGCCGATGAATGCGACCGAAAAATGCTCTTTCTGTCCTGGAGAGGGCGCAGTCATAACATCAATTAGGTATTGTGCAATTGTCTAAAAATTGGTTGTCTGTAAAGTCGGTTTACGGACGATAGTTTTACGTGATAACGTCATAAAGAAACATTGATGACAAATTGCATACTTTTATGAATTGAATTGAAGAATTATAATTATTTTGTATAATACAAAGAAGGAGATAATTGAAAATTACAATTTTCTCTAGTCACAAGCCAACGCTTGGGCCAATCGTGCCTCTCCATCGCTTGTTCCGCTCGACTCTCTCGCTTGCACGCGCAGCCTCAGGCGGAATGTGACACTTTTTCGTGCGTGCAGCCGGTGTTATCGATTTATAAGACGTTATCGCGTCAAAAATTATTGCTACAGTGTGATGATTACAATCACCTCAGATTGGCTGGTACTCTCTTGCTATGCTTTGATGCAGCAAGAACGTCATAAATTTCGCCAATCAGAGATGACTAAGATCGTCACACTCATGCAATCGTTTTTAGATAATCGCATTTTTAGTAATGTGGAGAAATGATACTCTTAGTTACACCTTTTAGTTAAGTCGTAAGCGGAAGAATGGTATAACCTGGTAAGAAAACCTTTTACCATAACGTAATTACTGAATGAAACTGCTTTTAACGTTTCCGAACCGGTGATGGAAAGAGTCCTGACTTGCCATAAGAGTCACAGATTTTCTTTAATAAAAGAAACAACTTTGAATTTAGAATGCATCAGAAACTCATGGCAACTATAAAGAACATTCACGACGGAATCATCATCATCATAATCATCATCATCATCATCATCATCATCATAATTATCATCATCATCATCATATTCTTCTTCATCATCATCAGCAACCCCTCAACGTCTTACCACTGTGAACGCAGGTTACCTCGTAGAGAAGGGTTGTAGCCCTTAGTTCACTACGCTGGCCCAATGACTTCACATTTGAGTTGAGAACATTATGGAAAACTCTCAGGCATGCATAGTCAGAAATGTGTTCCTTCATGACAGAATACCTAGTACCTACTCCTCGTAATAATGAAGTTTTCTATGATAATTCATACAGTGCAACTGTCATGCTATGCAATATAGCTCGTATGAAACATTACAGTGTCATTTTCTCTTATCCGTATGCCGTATATTGCATGTATATGCAATAACTGTTCGCATGAAGTTATAGGTAGGTACTTTAATATAATTGAATTTAGCAAGCCTTTAGTTATGGTTAGCATAGATTCCTTACATAATAATATTATAAATGCGCAAGTGTTTGTTGGTTTGTCCTTCAATCACGTACGAAGCAACGAGCTTTAGTCGCGTCACCGTTCAGACAAAATCCCTTCTAGATAATCATACTATTATACTAGTCATACTAATATTATAAAGGCGAAAGTGTGTTTGTTTGTTGGTTTGTTGGTTTGTCCTTCTGTCATGCTGCAACAGGGCCATGGATCGTCATGATTTTTTGCATGGGAATAGTTGAGGACCTGGAGAGAGGCATAGGTTACTTTTTATCCCGGAAAATCAAAGAGTTTCCGAGAGATTTCGCGTATGAACAGGATTTCGTACGAAGTCGCGAGCATTAGCTAAAGTGTGTTTGTTGGTTTGGTTTGTTGGTTTGTCCTTCAATCACGCCACAACAGAGCTACGGATTGACGTGATTTTTTGCATGGGTATAGTTGAGGACCTGGAGAGTGACATAGGCTACTTTATGTCCTGGAAAATCTAAGAGTTCCCGAGGGATGTTAAAAACTTTATCTAAACTAAAAAAAGACGGAAGTGCGTTTATTTGCTGATTTCAGATATTCCTATAAATCATATAATCACGCAGCAACGGTCGACAATCGACGGGTTTTTGCATAGATGTAGTTGAGGATCAGCTGCCGAATTCTGTATTTTTAACCCCCGACGCAAAACGAGGGGTGTTATAAGTTTAAGTTGGGAATGTATCTTGTATATATCTGTGTACTAGATGATGCCCGCGACTTCGTCCGCTTGGATTAAGGTTTTTAACTCCCGCGGGAACTCTAATTTTCCGAGAAAAAAGTAAGTAGCCTATGTGTTAAACCTGGCTATGAGCTATCTCCATTTACAGCCTAATCGGTTCATTCGTTGTGGCGTGAAAGCTTAAAGCTTCAATAGCCCAACGGTTAAAGGTGCGGACTGAAAACTGTAAGGTCGCAGGTTCGAATCCCACCCGTTGCACTATTGTCGTACCCACTCCTAACACAAGCTTTCCGCTTATTTGGAGGGGAGAGGAGGATATGAGTCAACTTCAAATTGGCTGATATTCTTTAATAAAAAAAAATCGGCCCAGTGCGAGTCGGGCCTCGCTCTTTTAGGGTTCCGTTAAAAAAAATTAAATAGAAATATTTCCATGTACCCATGGAAATATTTTAATTTAATTTTTTTAGTTTTATTTAATTTTTATTATTTGTTGTTATAGCGGCAATAGAAATACATAATATGTGAAAATTTCATCTGTCTATCTATTAAGGTTTACGAGATACAGCCCGCTGACAGACGGACGGACGGACGGACAGCGTAGGCTTAGTAATAGGGTCCCGCTTGGTACCCTTTGGGTACGGAACCCTAAAAAATGGTAACAAACATCCATGCAAACATCTATAAGTACATCCTCACAAACTTTCACATTTATAATATTAGTAGGATGAAACTATTTGTGTGTCTATCTGTTCCCTCGCAGATTCACAAGTCGGGGGTGTTTTAATTTTTTTTAATTAAACTAATGCATGGTTGTAAGTGAGGATCAGCTCCCGATCTCTATGTTCGTTTCGTTCCCTCAAATATGGTTGAGCAAAGCAACAACGGCTGGGTCATGCGTCACGCTCGTGAACAGGTTCCACCGGCTGGAATGGGGCTACTTTTTGTCTACCCATCTTAACATGTACTGAATTGTAACGATAACCACTGGGATAGAGAATAGCCCCCCCTAGAGGAGGCTTCTTCGTAACCCAGGCTTTTTATTTGAATTCCACGCGGACGTCGTGGGCAAAAACTAGTATTAGAGAAAGATAAGATAAACTAACGAACAGTGACAGCCTTTAGTGGTTAGAACTACGGTCTCCTATCCGGGGGGTCACAGATTCGATCCTGGCCACGCACCTCTGACTTGGGAGCTAAGTATGTGCGTTTAAGCAATTAAATATCACATGCTTCGACGGTGAAGGAAAACTCGCGACGAAACCTGCACGCCTGAGAGTTCTCCATAATGTTCTCAAAGGTGTTTGAAGTCTACCAGCCAGCGTGGTGGGCTATAACTTTTCTCTGAAAGAAGACATGCGGGCAATAGTGAGATTTAAGTGGGTTACTCATGATGATGAAACTAAACTATTACGAATGAGGATGAACTGTTATGAACTATGGGCCATGGGATTGACATAGAATTAAAGAGATATTTGTAACTTGGGTCTCCACAAAGATTTAAATAGACTGAAAGGTGCAGTATTCACGTAATCATAACATCCGTAATAGTAATAAATATGATAATAATAATTGATATTCAGGTACACTGTTGGCCACAATGTTATCAATTTATCATCCACAGTTGCAAAGATAACGGCTGTATATGTGTGTCGAAATCATTGCCCGCTCAGTGCTCTGCGGTATCTCTACAACACTAGCATTAATTTTATCAGTATGGCACTTTTACACTATCGCTGCTGGAAAATACATGTACCTACATTTTTGGAACTTCCCCACATTGTGGAAATATAATATACAACCCAGCCTCACTGATGCCACTGCGGTACCACGTCGACGCTTAGGGTCATCACGGGCTCTCCTGTTTGAAGAGCGCTGGTCGTTTCTCCCGCCACAATGCCCTCAACGACATCATCCACAGGTCTCTTGGTAGTGCTCACGTGCCAGCTGTATTAGAACCTATTGGTTTGGCACGTAGTGATGGCAAGAGACCTGATGGTATGACGCTTGTTCCTTGGAGGACAGGGAGGTCGCTTGTGTGGGATGCCACCTGTGTAGATACTCTAGCTGCTTCCCACATCCATGCGACCTCCTCTGTGGCGGGTGCAGCGGCTACTAGCGCCGAACAGGCTAAGAGGCGCAAATATGAAAAACTTGACAGTGGTTTTATATTTGTGCCTTTTGGTGTAGAGACCCTGGGGCCGTGGGGCCCGGAGGCTCGAGCGCTTTTTGTAGAGCTATCTAAAAAGGTGATCGAGTCTACCGGGGATCCAAGAGCTGGCAGCTACCTTGGCCAAAGGATTAGCTTGGCCATCCAAAGGGGTAATGCTGCCAGCATCTTGGGTACCATGCCACTCTGCAGTGACTTCGATGGGATTTTAGATTTTATTTAATTTTTATTTTAGTTTTAATTTTAGAATAAATTTAATTTTAATGTAGTATTAGGTATATATAATGTAAATAGAATAGAAATAATATTTAATTATTATAATTTATATCTACATAGAAAGATATATAATAGAAATATAATATAAGGCAGATATAAATAAATAAGTAGTTTACTGTAAAGTCTGCCAATTCACATTGGGCCAGCGTGGTGGAATATAGCCAGTAACCCTTCTCTTCTCTGAAAGGAGACCTGCGCTTAGTAGTTTACTTATCATTTCCACCCAGTGTCCAGTAGGTTCATACCAGAATTCTTATTAGTGTGACAGAAACGATGTTCCACGAAGCCGAAGCCGAAGCTGACTATTCATTCCTAAAACTCGATGTGTAATAGTTCTCTAATCTTCATATAAAATCTCAAAGGTTTGTGAAGTCTGCCACTACAAACTCGGTCAGCGTGGTGGACTATAGACTAAATTTATATACTATAAGGACCGATTCACACCGGGATGGTAGCGGCCGGCAGCGGCGCGGTGAGCACTTTCAGTGTGAAATAATTTTAAACTTTATCTACATTATTTTAAAGACCAGTATTGCTTGAAAAGGGCATGCGGCCGCTCGCGGCCAGGCGCGTCTTGCAGCGGTACTGCTCGCGTAGACGGCGGCCTCGCGCTCCCCGCTCTGCACATCTCTTCTTTTTTTCCTTTGTTTGTTTCTTTCTTTTTCTTCAGAAATAAGTGCTATAATAACCAATTCTATTATTTTCACTTCAAACACACGAGTTTCCTTGCCGAATGTAGAAACTAAACTGGCAAGAGGACACTAGGCGCGCGGTGCCGGGAGGCCGCGAGCGGCCGCCGGCGGCTGGTAGCGACCGCCGGCGGCGACCCGAGCCTTTCGCGGCCGGCCTCCTCGCGCATCTGCCGGCTGCTTCCTGCTGCTTCCGGCCGCTGCCGGCCGCTGACGGTCGCTGCCGGCCGCTGCCGGCCGCTGCCGGCCGCTGCCATTCCGGTGTGAATCGGCCCTAAGGCTATAGCCTATGCACTATAGACTATAGCCTTCTTATTCTGAGATCCGGGTCCAGTAGTACGCCGGCGATGGGCTAAGATGATGATGATGATGACTATACAGTATACCTACATAGTTAGAGTTTTAAGCTATTGCATAGCTTTTATCGCGGGCTGTGAACTAGGACAAACAGTTTGAGCGCGGCGACCGAATCAAGAAATTCCGTAACGAAAAAAACCGTCAGTAAGCGCTCAAAATTTTAGAGGTTCACGTTTAGCTCTGTTTGGCGCAGTGGGTGAGCGGTTTCTTTCTTTAAATGTCGCAGGTTCGAATTTCACTCGCGAAGTTGTGACAGTGCGCTTTTCTTGTTTGTTTGTTTTTTTAATAATTTTTTTGCATAATTTATATTATGCAAAAAAAAATATTGCACAAATATTATAATTGCATAAGTTGATAAAAAATGCTATGCAATAGCTTTACCGCGGCAGTCCCCGAGTGCCACTTAATTTTTTTTTCTTTCAATGTTCTCCTTCAAAACAAAAGACCAAGAGAAAGATCTGTAACTCAGTGGGCAGACAACTTACAGAAACCGACGTAATTAACTTTAAGATGTTGTACAATGTACTTATATGGCAGAAGGTAGAATACGCTGAAAAGACATCATTTACCCCAGATGGATTGCTATCTTGATGATCATGATTGTCAATAGGTAATTATCACTATGAGGTAGTCTACTGACTGGAGAGCGAAAGAATGAAAGAGGGAGAAGAATTTTATGTAATTGTTCTCAAATAAAAGTGTAGAAACGAGAGTGTACATCGTCCATTTTATCTTATTTATTTGAACTGCACCTAATCTCCAAAAGAAGCCCTCTATCTCAACAGATCGATAGCCGAGATAAAATTCCGTTTCAATGCTAGTATGTGTTTGCCTTCAGAGGGAGTTTAACAACAAATAAACGACGTAACCCGAACCCGTGGATAATGTATAGCGTTGTTTTAATTCCGTGGATGTTGGTGATGGTGGCAGGTTGGCCGCAAATGTTCGAGACCAAGACCTTCAAAGTTGGGGTTGAATACCAGAGTACGTATGAACTGATACTTTATTTATTTACTGGACGTATCTCGATCTTACTTGAACTATTATAATACTAGCTGATGCCCGCGATTTCGTCCGCGTGGATTTAGTTTTTAAAATCCCTCGGGAACTCTTTGATTTTCCGGGACAAAAAGTATCCTATGTCACTCCCTGTTGCGGCGTGATTGAAGGATAAACCAACAAATCAACAAACAAACACACTTTCGTATTTATAATATTAGTAAGGATATTCTGTGCTTGAACTAAGGTAGTAAATATAATTCGTCTATGAAGATCATGGAAGGTGTGATTTAGCTAAGAAAGCATCTGTCTAGTCTCTATGGTTTACACTTTACATAGAGGCTAAATCAGACCACCTAGTTCACTAACTCACCCTCAAATATGGTTGAGCGAAGCAACGGCTGGGTCATGCGTCATGCTCGTGAATGGGTGTCACTGGCGGGAATGGAGCTACTTTATGTCTGCTCATCTTAAGATATATTGCATTGTTAATAGGTATGCATTTTTGGAACTTCCCCTCATTGTGGAAACACTGCATACATAGCATAGTATCTATGTATTGTAAACTTGTTATGAAAAGAGCAACCGCCGAGTTTCTTGCTGGTTCATCTCGGCAGGAAGGGCATTCCGAACCAGTGGTAGAGGCAGACGATTCAAAAGCACTTGTAAAAAGTTCATTTGAATAAAAAATATTTATATTCTATTATATTCTACTACTACTCAATCTTGAGACTGAGTTGTCCTAAACCCTACATTCGATATTTGTCCCTTCCAAATTCATGGTCAACCACTGATTAGGAATGGGCATATTATATCGTATGTTTATATCTACTTCCAGATTCCCTGCCCATGAGCGGAGGGTCCGAGCGGCTGCGCCACAGGAACAGCCTGGATCCTTTCTCCGTCACTGTCACCGCCGACGCAAAAGTAAGCTTTCATTTTGTCTCGTAATAATAAGTATGATCATTTTGATCAACTACATTTCTCACTGTGTGATATCACAGTTAAAGTGACTCTGAGCAATGGACTGTGATAACCAAGTGGCTAGGATTATGGTCTCCTGTTCGGGGGATCGCAGGTTCGATCGCAGGCCTCTGACTTTTCAGGGTTTTGTACGTTTAAGCAATATCACATGCTTCAACGGTGAAGGATAATATCGTGAGGAATCTTGTAGGTACATTTGAGAGTTCTGCATAATGTTTGCAAAGATGTGTGAAGTCTACCAATTCGCATTGGGCCAGCGTGGTGGACTATGGCCTATAACCCTTCTCTGAGAGGAGACCTGCGCTCAGTAGAGAGCTGATGAATGAATAAAGGCAACTCCAATGAAATTCATTGTTTTGTCCTGGTTTTTCACAAGATTTCATAAGTTGAATTTATAAGATAAATATTTTTTCGTATCATTTTATTTAATCGGAATCAACGGAAATGCACTCGATATGATAAACGAACACAATATTTCGCAGGATTTCCTTAGCTTTCTAGCTGAGAGCGAGGCAGCAGATACCTGAGCAAACAAATCCTTTGAACAATCCTTTGAACTACGTAAACGGAGCTAGACTGAGGAATTGCGATTTGTATTTGTACAAACGTTTTCCGAGGCATTTAGTTACCTAAAATAAGTACTAAGGTTTCATCCTCTTAAATCTACTTAAAAGTAAAAAGACCATAGCCAACGTTTTATTCTGAAACTTTTAAAGCTGTAATACTGTAAAGAAACTTATAGCGCTTGTTCTTTTCGTGGTAAATTTTCCTCTTAAAAAAGTTAAAGAAGAAAAAAGTGGGAAGAATAATTTGAATGGGACTACTATTTCATTCTATATTAAGGGACCCTGCAACATTCTTTATGATACTTTGTCAATTCCGGGGCCGATGGGACAAAAGTTATTCAAGTAGCAGATGGAAGTCCATGACAATACTAATTAGGTCAATGTAACAGTTAGGTATTTTGGAACCTAGAACCACACCATTGAAAAAATCCCAACAATTTTAGATCCCATCCCAATAGAACGTTAGCGAAACTTTCTAGTGTACGTGTCAGGAATCTTGTAGGTACCTACCTGCGTATGAAGGGAATATGTATATAAGAATGGATTTTATTTAAGTACTTTATCTAGATGATATCGCGACTTATGTCCGCGTGAGTTAAGGTTTTTTAATTGCCGCGGGATCTCTTTAATTTTTCTGGATAAAACTTAGTGTATGTGTTAATCCTGGGTACGAGCTATCACCTTCAGCTAAATCGGTTCATTCGTTGTGGCGTGATTGAGTAACAAACATCCATCCATCCATCTTTCGCATTCAAGTATAATATTAGCAGGATAGTAGGATAAGAACTTACTTATTAAGAAAATCCAAAGAGAAGTTATCACAAACCTCGACCGAGTTTTCTTTTTGACTTGATAACGTCTTATAAATCGATAACACCTACTGCACGCACGAAAAAGTGTCACGTTCCGCCTGAGCCTGCGCATGCAAGCGAGAGCGCAGAACAAGCGATAGAGAGGCACGATCGGTCCAAGCGTTGGCTTGTGACACATATTTATTCATCAATGTTTTTTTATGACGTTATCACGTAAAACTATCGTCCGTAAACCGACTTTACAAACAACCAGTTTTTTTTTAACAGAATGGGTACGTCATATCCTACCTGCAAGTGTCAGCCACCGTTGACATGGGTGGCGAAGTGGAGTTCGACCTGGTGCAAGGAGACACCGGCTCCAAGAGGATGGTGTTCCAGCTCGTCTCCAACCAGACCGACTTCCTGTCCTACAACTACCTGGTGTTTGGGATACGAGAACAAGAGTATAAAAAGGTGATTATGATTCCCGTTGTCACTCACGTTCCCTAACTTTTACGGGCTACCTAAACTAAGTTAGGTAAGGTTTAGGGAACACCTAAAGGTTACAGTTTATAATAAATACCTCACCGACCATAAAATAGAATAGAATGTTTTTTATTCAAAAAAACTTTTTTACAAGTGCTTTTGAATCGTCGATGAGTCTACCACTGGTTCGGAATGCCCTTCCTGCCGAGAAGAACCAGCAAGAAACTCGGCAGTTCGGTTCTTTTCAAAACAAGTTTACAATATAATAGATATTATGCTATGTATGCAGTGTTTCCACAATAAGTGGAAGTTCCACAAAAGCATTCCTAATTATAATTCAACACATGTTAAGACGGGCAGACAGAAAGCAGCCCCATTCCCGCCAGTGGACCCGTTCACGAGCATGGCGCATGACCCAGCCATTGCTTCGCTCAACAATATTTGAGAGAACGTAACAACATAACTAAACATGCCCTAAGTAGGAGTCTCTTTACGTAGCCCTTAAATACAAACTCTTACCCATTGGCATTTTCACTTTTGGGTGTTCCCTAAAAGTTCTTGAAAACGAAACGAAACGTCACCTAACTTAGCTTAGGTAGCCCATAAAAGTTACTGAACGTTGGTGAAAACGGGCGTGTCTCCTATAAAACTTTACTTCTCTTCACTATCTTACCGAGGTAGACTACATTTATGTAACGAGGTCTTATTTTGATTTAGCGAGCTTATAAAATTACTCAAAATAATATTTGTTTTACAATAAAAAAAAATTTTTGTTTTCCAATAACATAATGTAAGAAACTGAAATTAGTTTATTTAGCAGATATTTTTACAATAAGCACTTCTTTGAATTTGTAAAAATAATATTATGTCAGCGCCATCTATGCTAAGATGATAAAAGTACAGAGATATAGGAGTTTCAATGGTAAACTCGGCCGCTATTAATGATGACTTCCGTTCAAATAACAAACAGGAATTCCGTTAGATGACGCTTAAATATTTTTACAAAACAAAATTATTCAGATTCAGTTGTAAAAAAATTAGCATTTTTGAACGAATTAAATTTTAAATTTTATAGATTACTAAATTGTTCATAGAAAAATAAATTAAATAATTACTACTAATTATATTTACAAAAAATACATGCCGTCCAAATGATTGCTAATGCCTATTTATTGTTCATGTAACTTCACAATATAACAATACAGCTAAGAATATTGAATTTTCTCTTTTTTCAGTTGAAAAACATCATCACCCTTCAAATGAGAAACACCAGTGAAACACTCTTCCACAACGATTTCATGATTTTCGTATTTATTTTCCTAAATTTAAGGTACATCTTGTTGTAAAGAAAACTATGAATAGTGTAATTTATAGGTAATTTATTAGATAATTTATTTTATTCTTATTTTAATTTAGTTTTATAATAATAATATTATTATTTAATAAACTTATTAAGTATTAACTAAGTAAGCCCTAACTCTTGCAGACCTCTAATTATCAAAAATAGATTAAACGGCATTTTTTTTAAGAATATGTGGTCTCCACCGGCCTTATAGAGGAAGTACCTGGGTGACCGAGCTTTGCTCGTTTTTTTTTTTGGTAAATCGTGTTTTTTGGAAATTACAAATTTAGAAAAAAAAATAATAAAGTTCATAGGAAATCGGGCGAAAATTCATAGGGGAAAATATAATCCTCTGGACTCGAACCGGTGTCTTCTAGTTCCGGGACCGCCCGATTTCCTAACTGAACTATTGGAACTTTATAGATGATGGCGAAATTTACCTTCGTATTCTAATGATATTGTAGGGGGTTTTTCATTGCCTGAAAACATGGAAAAAACGACGTTTTCTAAAAATGAAACCTAGCTAGATCGATTTATCGCCCCCGAAACCCCTCACATACTAAATTTCATGAAAATCATTGGAGCCGTTTTCGAGATTCAGGTTATAAATATCACCATACACCATATAGCTATACACCATAGTCCTAGGCTAGAACTGTGGTCTCCTATTCGGGGGGTCGCAGGTTCGATCCCGGGTACGCACCTCTGACTTTTCGGAGTCAAGCGCGTTTTATTAAATATCACTTGCTTCAACGGTGAAGGAAAACATCGTGAGGAAACCTGCACACCTGAGAGTTCTTCATAATGTTCTCGAAGGTGTGTGAAGCCCGCCAATTCGCATTTGGTCAGCGTGGTGGACTATGGCCTATAACATTTATCTGAGAGGAGACCTGAGCTCGGTAGTGAGCTGTTGATGGGTTGCTAATCATATTATACAAGAATTACTGCTCTTTTGAAGGTATTTAAAGATATTAGATGTAGAGGTTAGACGGCCGTCAAATGCAGGATCTTGTTGCTCGTTTAAAGGTATTTAAAGGTAGACGTAGATGTTAGACGGCAGTCAAATGCAGGATCTTGTTGATGGTGGTGAGGTACTCGCTGAGCGTGCCGGGGCGCGTGCCGTTGGCGGGGCAGCGCTCGGCGCGGACGCAGTCCCCGGCCGCGCTGCGCAGCAGGCCCGCGCCGCAGACGCAGCCCGCGCGGCACAGCCGGGCGCACAGCGGCGCCGGCTCCGCGCAGCTCGGCTCGCACGCCGCGTTGCACGTGTCGAACACCTCGTTGGCGTTGAAGCACACATCTGAAGGATAGGGCTCGACGTTTATAACTTAACAGCTAGGTACCTACACGCAGGGACACACACACACACACACGAGCTCACTTGGCTCGCCCTAATAATGAATAATATCAAGTACATTTTCTATTATAAATAATGAATATCAAGATTACGACCACATTGACATACCCAGTACAATCTCAATAAAAATATTGAGACTGTAGGAATGATTGATGCAGCTTAAACAGACTTGACTTACCAGCGGTAGAGCAGTTGTCCATGGTGACGCACTGCTGGGTGAGCTCGTCGCGGTAGAAGCCCTCCCTACAGAAGCAGCCCATGCTGCAGACCGGCGCGCACACCTCGGGCTCCGGCACGGCGCAGGTGGCCGGGCACACGCTGCCGCACGGGAGGAACTCTTGAACAGACCCGGCCAGCCGGTACGCTCGTCACTTACCAGCGGTAGAGCAGTTGTCCATGGTGACGCACTGCTGGGTGAGCTCGTCGCGGTAGAAGCCCTCCCTACAGAAGCAGCCCATGCTGCAGACCGGCGCACACACCTCGGGCTCCGGCACGGCGCAGGTGGCCGGGCACACGCTGCCGCACGGGAGGAACTCTTCGTTGTCACCGCAAGACAGCTTCGCGGATGCTAAAAGATATAGGAAGATAGCTTGAGTAAAGGAAAGGGGTTGTTTCACATATATATGGAGCCTGGGCCAAATCTTTGTACAGTCTTTTAAAACGTTTGGGGTCATGAAATAGTGATTATGTATTATATATTTCTCATTAAAAGGTCCTTTTTGCGAGGTACAATGCAAAATTATATTGCAAAATAAAAGCGCAACGACATGGCGTTCTTTTTGACAATGACACGAGTCATAATGACATTTGTCATAAAAATAACGACAATTGTTAGCAATTGACATTTGACATACCAGCAATTGACGTTTGACATACCAGCAATTGACGTTTGACAATTGAAATGACATATTATGATGCCGTAACGTCGTTACAAACATAGACATCAAAAGTAGATGGATGCACTCCGGGAGTTGCCATTCCACAGATGTACCCAATTATCAATTTCATATTTGTACCTCTTATTCACTGTAATACTGCAAAGAAGCATATTTTATTTAAATTTCTATGATTTAATACTATTTTTTGGTATAGCGTACAAGTACCTGGCCCAAGATGAAACAACCCCTTTGGATTCTTATTTGGAATTTTGATTATTGGTGTTGATTATTATTGACAGAATAACAAAATATTGTATAGAGGTAGAAGTTAGGGACTGGAAGAAGAACAAAAGAGCAGAGGAAGATAAAATAAAATATGGCAGGATTGTGTGAAATTGAATGAAATATTATATGCGTGTAAGAGTTGTGGATAATGAGTTGATGAATGATAATTAGAAGCGAGTGGAAGGAAAGACATTTTGTGCTGACCCCACGTAACGTGGGACAAGGACAAGAAGAAGAAGAAGAGCAGAAGTTACTTTGCGAAATTCCAGTGTGCTCAAGGAAAAACAAAATTCTTTTACTATAGTCCATAAAGGCATCGCACGGATCTGCACCGCTACGGAGTCCAAATTCCACTATCTCGCACTAAGCACGTAACTTCACCGCAAAAGTTTGGTGTACCGGCTCCCATTTTTCCAACTAACTATAACTTGGGGTACCTTTAAATCAAGGGTGAATAAACATCTTCTAGGCGAAAAAAATTATTGCCATACATTGCAGCTCTTCCAATAGTAAAACAACTACTGAAAGAATACTACTTCTACTGCTGAAAGGCTACTGGAACTACTACTTATTCAACTTTTTTGACAATAATAAGTCTAGATACGTTTACTATGTCGCACTATCTAAAAAATACGACTCCTAGAAAAATTCATAATGCAAATGATGGCCTCAGGGTAAAACTAAGATTAAAACCTAGTCATATCAACTTAGTAGGCACATGATCATGGCTGGTTTTTTGTTTTTTTCCCTATAAGTATATGTTTGTGTTATGTATTGTGGATGAATGTGCGTAGCTAGATAAAAAAATAAAGTCACTGGAACACCCTACAGTACGAAACATAATATTGTAGATAAAAATGTACAAAAAGTTTCCTTTAGATCCAACCGGATAAACAACTCCAGCGACTTATAGGAAAAGAAAAAACTTCTTTATCAGTTTTGCTTCTTTGTAAGAAACACCAGGAAGCAGGAAAAGATTTGAAAGGTCACTCGAAAAAGTACGATCTTTTTGTTTATATAGATAAGAGATGAAGTTCTACTATTCTCGAAAAAAGTTTACTTACCTACTGATATTTTAAGCAGTGTCTTGACCACGAACTATTTTTTTTTTATGTGGTTATATACAGAATTATATCCGGCATAAGGAACCGTCAAAAAAAATCTATGTATGGACCGGGGTCACTGCAGTTCCGCGGGCAAGCCGAGCCGCACAGCTGGAACTCTTCATTGGCTGGGCAGTGGGCAGTGGGCAGCTACCACAGTCGGAACTCACCACATCTGTCAGCAGGGACGCAGGTGCCGTTCTCATCGCGCAAGTAGCCCGTCATACAGAAGCAGCCCTCCACACAGTCGTCGGTGCAGTTGGCTGCGCCGGGGTCACTGCAGTTCCGCGGGCAAGCTGAGCCGCACAGCTGGAACTCTTCATTGGCTGGGCAGTGGGCAGCTACCACAGTCGGAACTCACCACATCTGTCAGCAGGGACGCAGGTGCCGTTCTCATCGCGCAAGTAGCCCGTCATACAGAAGCAGCCCTCCACACAGTCGTCGGTGCAGTTGGCTGCGCCGGGGTCACTGCAGTTCCGCGGGCAAGCTGAGCCGCACAGCTGGAACTCTTCATTGGCTGGGCAGTGGGCAGCTACCACAGTCGGAACTCACCACATCTGTCAGCAGGGACGCAGGTGCCGTTCTCATCGCGCAAGTAGCCCGTCATACAGAAGCAGCCCTCCACACAGTCGTCGGTGCAGTTGGCTGCGCCGGGGTCACTGCAGTTCCGCGGGCAAGCTGAGCCGCACAGCTGGAACTCTTCATTGGCTGGGCAGTGGGCAGTGGGCAGCTACCACAGTCGGAACTCACCACATCTGTCAGCAGGGACGCAGGTGCCGTTCTCATCGCGCAAGTAGCCCGTCATACAGAAGCAGCCCTCCACACAGTCGTCGGTGCAGTTGGCTGCGCCGGGGTCACTGCAGTTACGCGGGCAAGCTGAGCCGCACAGCTGGAACTCATCATTGGCTGGGCAGTGGGCAGCTACCACAGTCGGAACTCACCACATCTGTCAGCAGGGACGCAGGTGCCGTTCTCATCGCGCAAGTAGCCCGTCATACAGAAGCAGCCCTCCACACAGTCGTCGGTGCAGTTGGCTGCGCCGGGGTCACTGCAGTTCCACGGGCAAGCTGAGCCGCACAGCTGGAACTCTTCATTGGCTGGGCAGTGGGCAGCTACCACAGTCGGAACTCACCACATCTGTCAGCAGGGACGCAGGTGCCGTTCTCATCGCGCAAGTAGCCCGTCATACAGAAGCAGCCCTCCACACAGTCGTCGGTGCAGTTGGCTGCGCCGGGGTCACTGCAGTTCCGCGGGCAAGCTGAGCCGCACAGCTGGAACTCTTCATTGGCTGGGCAGTGGGCAGTGGGCAGCTACCACAGTCGGAACTCACCACATTTGTCAGCAGGGACGCAGGTGCCGTTCTCATCGCGCAAGTAGCCCGTCATACAGAAGCAGCCCTCCACACAGTCGTCGGTGCAGTTGGCTGTGCCGGGGTCACTGCAGTTCCGCGGGCAAGCTGAGCCGCACAGCTGGAACTCTTCATTGGCTGGGCAGTGGGCAGCTACCACAGTCGGAACTCACCACATCTGTCAGCAGGGACGCAGGTGCCGTTCTCATCGCGCAAGTAGCCCGTCATACAGAAGCAGCCCTCCACACAGTCGTCGGTGCAGTTGGCTGCGCCGGGGTCACTGCAGTTCCGCGGGCAAGCTGAGCCGCACAGCTGGAACTCTTCATTGGCTGGGCAGTGGGCAGCTACCACAGTCGGAACTCACCACATCTGTCAGCAGGGACGCAGGTGCCGTTCTCATCGCGCAAGTAGCCCGTCATACAGAAGCAGCCCTCCACACAGTCGCCGGTGCAGTTGGCTGCGCCGGGGTCACTGCAGTTCCGCGGGCAAGCCGAGCCGCACAGCTGGAACTCTTCATTGGCTGGGCAGTGGGCAGCTACCACAGTCGGAACTCACCACATCTGTCAGCAGGGACGCAGGTGCCGTTCTCATCGCGCAAGTAGCCCGTCATACAGAAGCAGCCCTCCACACAGTCGTCGGTGCAGTTGGCTGCGCCGGGGTCACTGCAGTTCCGCGGGCAAGCCGAGCCGCACAGCTGGAACTCTTCATTGTCTGGGCAGTGGGCAGCTACCACAGTCGGAACTCACCACATCTGTCAGCAGGGACGCAGGTGCCGTTCTCATCGCGCAAGTAGCCCGTCATACAGAAGCAGCCCTCCACACAGTCGTCGGTGCAGTTGGCTGCGCCGGGGTCACTGCAGTTCCGCGGGCAAGCTGAGCCGCACAGCTGGAACTCTTCATTGGCTGGGCAGTGGGCAGCTACCACAGTCGGAACTCACCACATCTGTCAGCAGGGACACAGGTGCCGTTCTCATCGCGCAAGTAGCCCGTCATACAGAAGCAGCCCTCCACACAGTCGTCGGTGCAGTTGGCTGCGCCGGGGTCACTGCAGTTCCGCGGGCAAGCCGAGCCGCACAGCTGGAACTCTTCATTGGCTGGGCAGTGGGCAGCTACCACAGTCGGAACTCACCACATCTGTCAGCAGGGACGCAGGTGCCGTTCTCATCGCGCAAGTAGCCCGTCATACAGAAGCAGCCCTCCACACAGTCGTCGGTGCAGTTGGCTGCGCCGGGGTCACTGCAGTTCCGCGGGCAAGCCGAGCCGCACAGCTGGAACTCTTCATTGGCTGGGCAGTGGGCAACTACCACAGTCGGAATTCACCACATCTGTCAGCAGGGACGCAGGTGCCGTTCTCATCGCGCAAGTAGCCCGTCATACAGAAGCAGCCCTCCACACAGTCGTCGGTGCAGTTGGCTGCGCCGGGGTCACTGCAGTTCCGCGGGCAAGCTGAGCCGCACAGCTGGAACTCTTCATTGGCTGGGCAGTGGGCAGCTACCACAGTCGGAACTCACAACATCTGTCAGCAGGGACGCAGGTGCCGTTCTCATCGCGCAAGTAGCCCGTCATACAGAAGCAGCCCTCCACACAGTCTTCGGTGCAGTTGGCTGCGCCGGGGTCACTGCAGTTCCGCGGGCAAGCTGAGCCGCACAGCTGGAACTCTTCATTGGCTGGGCAGTGGGCAGCTACCACAGTCGGAACTCACCACATCTGTCAGCAGGGACGCAGGTGCCGTTCTCATCGCGCAAGTAGCCCGTCATACAGAAGCAGCCCTCCACACAGTCGTCGGTGCAGTTGGCTGCGCCGGGGGTCACTGCAGTTCCGCGGGCAAGCTGAGCCGCACAGCTGGAACTCTTCATTGGCTGGGCAGTGGGCAGCTACCACAGTCGGAACTCACCACATCTGTCAGCAGGGACGCAGGTGCCGTTCTCATCGCGCAAGTAGCCCGTCATACAGAAGCAGCCCTCCACACAGTCGTCGGTGCAGTTGGCTGCGCCGGGGTCACTGCAGTTCCGCGGGCAAGCTGAGCCGCACAGCTGGAACTCTTCATTGGCTGGGCAGTGGGCAGTGGGCAGCTACCACAGTCGGAACTCACCACATCTGTCAGCAGGGACGCAGGTGCCGTTCTCATCGCGCAAGTAGCCCGTCATACATAAGCAGCCCTCCACACAGTCGTCGGTGCAGTTGGCTGCGCCGGGGTCACTGCAGTTCCGCGGGCAAGCTGAGCCGCACAGCTGGAACTCTTCATTGGCTGGGCAGTGGGCAGCTACCACAGTCGGAACTCACCACATCTGTCAGCAGGGACGCAGGTGCCGTTCTCATCGCGCAAGTAGCCCGTCATACAGAAGCAGCCCTCCACACAGTCGTCGGTGCAGTTGGCTGCGCCGGGGTCACTGCAGTTCCGCGGGCAAGCCGAGCCGCACAGCTGGAACTCTTCATTGGCTGGGCAGTGGGCAGCTACCACAGTCGGAACTCACCACATCTGTCAGCAGGGACGCAGGTGCCGTTCTCATCGCGCAAGTAGCCCGTCATACAGAAGCAGCCCTCCACACAGTCGTCGGTGCAGTTGGCTGCGCCGGGGTCACTGCAGTTCCGCGGGCAAGCTGAGCCGCACAGCTGGAACTCTTCATTGACTGGGCAGTTCCCTGGAAATAAATTTTAAAAAGATATTTCATCTTACCACTGCCATAAGGAAGACGTTAATGTTTCTTCACACACACCTTTACATCCACTTCCCATGCTTATGGATTTTCAAGTAATCCCTTTTTAGACACACACCTCTGTGAGTTGGTATCTACTCTTGGAATTTTATCAAGTTAAAGTCTTTGAACTTGCATCTCTTTAATAGTAGACCTAGAGGTGCAGGGCAGAATTTCAAAGCTGCTACCCTAGTTCCAAGCTACAAGAGTTTCCTGACCACATAACTTTTTTAAAGTTATTTTACTTAAATAATATACAACACATAAATTTTATAATAAATTACCTAATACCACCATGCCATTTGAACTGGTAATTTGTTACCAAACCAATTTCACGCCTAAATTTTAATTAACAATCGGAATTACTTCCTACCACCGTACCACCGTACCGAACAGACCTTATTATGCAGTATTTGTTTAAGCGAATCAGTTCACCATTATTTCTTGATATGAGATTCACTATTTTCATATATTTCTTGTGTTTGGTTGCGGAAACACGTTCTTTGATGTTGAGTGAGAATTTCTGAAAAACACCCACCGGATTTAGGGCACGTGTAGTGTTTTCTAAAAATTCCGCCGGAACCATTTGTTTTCCCAGAATAAAAATCACGTCAATCCGTTACTTCGTTGCTGCGCGATCGGAAGATAAACCAAGAAACAAACACACTTTGGCATTTATAATATTAGCTAATATTAGTAAGGACAAAGGAGGATGGGGCCACAAACGATATGCCATCTAAAAGCTTTTTTCACGTTCTACAACTTTTACTACGGCAGGAAGTCAGTCATCTCCGTCAATAAAAATTCATCGCTACCCGCACGGTAACGCAGCGCGACTTGAAAGTTAAAACTGGAAAGGTTTCTGAAGCGGCAGCATGTTAAGTAGTATTTTTAAATAGCTTTTTCGATGACGTGTCGCATATTTTTATTGTTTGATAGGCTGAGGTCCATCCTGGGAAAGTGGCGGCTTGATGTGGCCAACAAGCAGATATACCTTGTGTAGAGAGGTTTGAGTAATGAAACTCTTTTAACGACTTCTCCAGTTGTCTGGGATGAGCCCAATGGGCATCGCACAAGATCTCGGAGCCTCCCAACATGTGCTAGGTCAGCCACCGAGGGGGTTTTAGTAGGTAAAAATCCTACATAACCCGATTTTTTCGCCCCAGGAAATCGGGTATCTCAAGGAGATTTCCCCCCGTCAACAAATAAAAGAGGCTGAGGTCCATATATTTCTGCCCATCCTCCTTGCTAATGATCCCATGCTATGGTTGGCAACTCTAGCTGTGAGGGAGTGCCAGCACGACGAGGTGCACAGGTCGTGCTCGTTCTACGAGGAGTACACGTGCTGGGAGACCTCAGCCCTCTCCCGGAGGGTGAATTCGTCCCCCAAACGCTTGGCACACTGCAGAGCCGGCTGTTACTGCAAGTGAGGGCCTTGAAATTTTTTCCAATAAATGGTGACTGAAACGGTACGTCGACCGCACCGAAGCGCTGTGTCTTATAACTGGGAGGTCTTGGGTTCGATTCCCGGCGGGGTCAATTTTGGAATTCATAATTTCTGAATTGTCTCTGGTCTTGTCTGGAGGGAGGCTTTGGCCGTAGCTAGTTACCACCCTACGGTCAAAGACGTGCCGCCAAGCGATTTAGCGTTCCGGCACGATGGCGTGTAGAAACCAATTAGGGGTATGAGATGAATTTTCACTGCCGTAACCCTTCCAAGTTAGTCCGCTACCATCTTAGACTGCATCGTCACTTACCATCAGGTGAGATCGCAGTCAAGGACCATCTTGTCATCGAATAATAAAAATAAATCCGCATAAGTAGTTGTATGCGTAGCCTTAATAGATCGGATTTATCGTCGGTTTAGGATGCATTGACTAAGTTTGAGATGCGACTTCTCACCAAAAAGTACCTACAGTGTTAACTGTTAGCAGACCCCCACTAGGTGAACCATCCACATCAGAAGCATCGCAGGGAGTCGCTGGGTACAGGCGGCACAAGACCGTGACATATGGATGTTTATGCAAGAGATCTGTTTCATCTTCTGTTCAATCAGTTCTCTTCAATCATCTTCTTTAATGCCCGATATAGACAGCTGGAATCGGTCAATAAAGAAGATGATTAAAGTATCATTAATAATGTCCTCCCGACTGGATCATGGTCACGGCGGCCAACCTCGTGAAATTACCTATTTGCGCGGGAGATTTTATAGTACGCTATTCAGTCACTCTCATAGTCCGATGGGACGGAAATCCGACACGACCGGAGGGAGATCAGGCGCAGGACCGACAGCTTTACGTGCTCTCCGAGGCACGGGGGTGACTCACCGCCAACGTCCTAACTCCGGGCTGGTACTGCGACTTTCTTGACTCTTAACATGAATTGAATTGTAGTACGTTTTTTGGAACTTCCCCTCATTGTGGAAATATTATATTCTATTCTAACAAAGTTGCATGGGTTAAATCGGCTTGGCATCCAGCTGCCCACAAGATAGTATAAAAAACTTTAAAATGATTATTTTAAAAAAGCAACTGCTGAGTTTCTTGTCAGCTCTTTTCAGCAGAATCCGCTTTCCGAACCGGTAGCAGAGTTATGACGTGACATAAGAGCCACAGTGTCAGTGTCACAGTCTTCAAGTGTATTTTTTATAATCTACATATTATGTCTATGACCACCTAGACCACACATAACTTTCCTTAGACTTCACTTTGGCAGGGTTCAGAATATCTGTATCGTCAATCACAGAAATCAAATCTGAACAAAGTCAAAGTAGAGACTATATTAAGGGCCTGTATTACCTTCTGATAAGTGTCGGATCTAGCCTTACTGTAAATGTCACTTTCTTACTTTATGTCAAGTGACAAAGACAAAATATACAAATAAGCTATCCGACACTTATCAGAAGGTGGTGAAAATGGCCCTAAGTCTTCCCCATCTAAACATATAATAAACCACTCGCTTCAGGAAGGGGCTGGTCCGCGCGTACCCCCAGGGCGGGTGCATCGTGGCGCAGGCGTGTCGCAACCTGGAGCTGAGACGCGTTTTGGAAAAAATACCAGCAGAGTTCACCGACGTGTGAGGGAAGAGATAACGTACAGTACCCGGCGATATATATTGCACATCGACCTTTGGAATAAAACGCTATTTCTATTCTATTGCAAGGAAAGCTAGCCAGAAATTCACGTAGTAATTACTGAAATCTCTTCACAATCGGCGAGCACATCACGTAACATATATAAAAAAATGCAGTCGAACTGTGAATAGAATAGAATAGCGTTTTATTCCAAAGGCCGATGTGCAATATGCCGGGTACTGTAAGCAAGACAAGAAAAAGAAAACACATCTGCTTAATATTAAAGCAAGATCCTCCTAAAGGGGAAATTAATAAAGCTGTTTGTAAAATTGAATTGTTGTTTTATTTCATTTGATTCATTCGTTCATTTGTCATGTCTTAAAATGAGTATTTGAATATTAGTTTCAATTCGATGCCTTAAAGCTAAACATGGGTAGCCTAAGTATGTCACGCTCTCGTTAAACATTTCTGTGATGGTGTCGTGTGATGCGGGTTGTTAGTTGTTACGTTCCCTCAAATATGGTTGAGCGAAGCAATGGCTGGGTCATGCGTCATACTCGTGAACGGGTGGCGCTGGCGGGAATGGGGCTACTTTCTGTCTGCCCGTCTTAACATGTGTTGCATTATAATTAGGTATGCTTTTGTGGAACATCCCCTCATTGTGGAAACACTGCATACATAACATAGTATCTATTGTATTGTAAACTTGTTTTGAATAGAGCAACCGCCGAGTTTCTTGCTGGTTCTCGGCAGGAAGGGCATTCCGAAACAGTGGTAGACTCGTCGACGATTCAAAAGCACAAAAAGTTTATTTGAATAAAAACATTTCTATTATATTCTAATTATTCAACTAGCTTTTGCCCGCGGCTTCGCTTACGTTAATTTCGATTTTTCAACCCCCTATTTTACCCCCTTAGGGGTTGAATTTTCAAAAATCCCTTCTTAGCGGATGCTTAAGTCATAATAGCTATCTGTATGCCAAATTTCAGCCCGATCCGTCTAGTGATTTGAGCTGTGCATTGATAAATTAGTCAGTCAGTCAGTCAATCAGTCAGTCACCTTTCATTTTATTTTTTTAGAAAATATCTAAAAATTTTGACTACAAAATTGTCTTTACAATATCGATTCTCAGCCGGGCGCGTTTGGAATTGGAACCAACATAGTTTAAATTACTATCATCGTTACACCACTACCATAATAATATCATACCTATGCTTGTGAAATTATCATTTAAGCATTAGATTTTCTCGCAACTTCGTCCGTGTGGAGGAAAGGAAATTTAAAAATCCCGCCAGAAGCCCGCTACCCAGTGCCAACTGGCAGACCTCACGCAGCTTTGAGAACGTTATGGAAACTCTACTGGCGTGCAGGCTTACGCAAGATGTTTTCCTTTAAGACGAGTAATATTTAATTGATTAATTTGAACTCTGGATAGAAGCCGTAATCTTAAACAATAAAGTTTTTCTAAGTAGTTAGATACTTACCTACATAAAAAATTACAAATTTGAAAACTGACTCACCTTTAGCTATATAAACACCAGCCGCGACAGAGACCAAGCTTACGAAACAAAATGAAAACTTCCACATTTTGAGCGAAAAAGCAATTTTTTAAACTAAAAAAAAAATGTTTTCAATTAATACTTTTCTCAGTTTATTTGTAAACAACCGCTGTTAGCAAGATTTCTAACTGTAGTGCCAGTATAAGCCCAGGGTTACGACCTTAGGCCTCACTTGAATAGCTGCAAATGCTGTAACCATTCGGTAGCACAAAAAATTGTGTCATCCTTGAATGCAATCAAGCATTGCGTGTCGTAATTGGAGTTGTTTTTTTTTCTATTTTTCGCGCTTCAAATTGACAATGAGGCCAGAGAATTCTATAGATGAGAGAGGAAGTAACGCAGTCATGCCAGCAAGGATATGCCCCTATTCAGATGTATTCAGTCGCCGGAAGTCAGAACAATTTACCCGTTTGTGTCTGTGGTAATATTTACTGCCGTAAGTAGACCCCTGACAACCGCAAAGCGCGTAACCGATTTTGATTAATCAAACGTCTAGTGATGTACCTATAAATAAATTTATGTACTTTTAAAAAAATGCATGAGACATTAAAGCAAGTTCAAGCAAGTTTACACTGCCCACAATAGATGGCGTTAGTAGTATTTTGTTCGGAATTTCTCTTCTTTAAAACTTCGTTAGAAGAATTAAAAAAAAGAACAAAGACATGATCTGATGTCAGGATTCGAACCCCCGTTCGTTTAGCCGCTACGCCAACAAAGCTATGATGGAACGTGTGTAATAAACGAAGGCAACAAGGGTCGTAATGGAAAATTATTACACTTTTTCGCCTAGCCTCCATCCGCCAAACCGTCTGAAAAGGAACTATTCGTTCCAATAAAGCTCTAGCATTTATTTTTGCGTGATCAAAGTGACGAATTGTGACGAATTTGTCTTTGAAATCTGGTCATAGCGATATCAGATTCGCTTTCCTTTTCTTTTTTCAGATATTATTATATATATATAGTAAGAGATTTTTCGTTCCTCACTCCTTTGTATATATCTCCTTACGGTAGTCTATGGTTTGTGAACTCGTAGGTATTAAAATAACATTAACGTCGTCATTGGATTTACGGTTGCCGAAAAGCGTTGTTAGGCTAGTGGTTCGCACCGTGGTTGAAATCCAACCTATCTTTAGTTTAACGTTTCTGAAACGAACCGCTGAGGTGTGGAACGCACTTCCGGCGTCTGTTTCCGGCCACGTATAACCTCAGTACCTGCAAGGCAAGAGTGACTAGGCATTTTCTAGGCAAGCGCGCTCCAACCCAGAACTCATCAGCGCTTTCCAGTATTGATTATCGAGCCTATCTTGAAATGAAAAAAATTAGTTGTCTGTAAAGTCGGTTTACGGACGATAGTTTTACGTGATAACGTCATAAAGAAACATTGATGACTGGCGGGCGGCCGCGGGCGCTCTCTATAAACGCTTGGGCCGATCGTGCCTCTATCGCTTGTTCCGCGCTCTCGCTTGCACGCGCAGGATCAGGCGGAACGTGAAACTTTTTCGTGCGTGCAGCCGGTGTTCATCGATTTATAAGACGTTATCACATCAAAAAAGTAAACCAAGTGTGGCTGTAGCTATAAAGTCGGGCGTGCGTCACAGCAGGTCACAGCGTCAGGCGGCTATCGCATTACCTTGATTGAGGGCTGGGGCAAACAGCTCTCTGTTGACCGCCGCATTATAGCGATTACCGTATTGAAGCGGCCACTCCAATATACTGTACGCTTAGCACAGAATATATAATAGTACTACGCTTAGTACGAGTATGCATATCTAAGAACGTTATTTGGTTTCGAGCATAGCGATTACGTTTCGACTATATTAATCGTACTAATATTATAAATGCGAAAGTTTGTGAGGATGGATGTACGTTTATTACACTTTAACGCCACAACGAATGAACCGATTTGGCTGAAATTTGGAATAGAGGTAGCTCATACTCAAGGTTAGCACATAGTCTACAATCAAGGATAAAATCCCAGAAAATTAAAGAGTTCCCGCGGGAATCAAAATACCTTAATACACACGGACGAAGTCGCGGGTATCATCTAGTATTATAAATGCGAAAGTGTGTGAGGCTCATACTCAAGGAAGTGAATCATGGAAGTTTTTTATTCTTTCACGCCATACCAAATGAACCGATTTGGCTGAAATTTGGAATAGTGATAACTCATACCCAGGATAAACACATAGGCTGCATTTTATCCCGGAAAATTAAGGAGTCCATGCGGACGAAGTCGCGTGCATCATCTAGTAATACTATAAATATGTAGATAGCTCTAGTTCTCCTACGTTACCTCCTCATATTTTAAGACTTAATCCTGGATACCCCAAGCAGAGCTCCCGACAACGTCTGCTTAGCGACCCTGAGGTTGAGATCTAAAGATCGAGTTGAAATATGACACAAATATAGCCTAACGTAAATCCGTCTCGTTTTAACTCAGTCTTGAATCTAAGCTAAATGGGAGTGCCCTATAAAGATCTCTCCCTGAGCCTTCTTGTTAAGCCCGACAACTAATAGGTATCTTAAAGGCGCTTAATATTACAATAAATTATTATCTTGTGATTGCCTGATAATGGTATTGCGCCCTCGCAGCTAGGTCATACGTAATAATTAGGTATAATGTGATATACGGGTACGTTAAAACGTTAATTATATTTATTATCATGGTAGATACGTATAACCGCTTAGCACATTGTAACCATTTTAACCACGGAATTCTAAATCGAAGGTTAATAAAATAATTGTATCCTTAGCTGAATCAGTCCATAAATCAATTGGTTTTGAAACAAAAAGCTTCGTTCAGTAATGTAAATTCTGTAGATAATAAAGAGTACACAAATTATGTCACATAACTTCCACCATTTGTAAATTCTGAAACAAAAAGAAATACTTAACCCAAAAAGGAAATCTCCACATGAAAAATTATTTGTCGCAACAATTAGTGAAAGAGATGGCAGCGCGGCGTGCCGTTAATGTATCGCTTAGCAATCATACAGTTATGAGTTTTTATTTTTATTGAACTGAATAAAATACGTCCTGTTACTTTCAATAGCTCAGGATCTTCTTCTTTATAGACGTCCACTGCTGGACAAAGGGCTCTTGCATGGGTTTCCACAGGGTTTGGTCTTGCGTTGCTTGCATCCAGCGGCTCCCTGCGACTCGTTTGATGTCGTCGGTCCACCTAGTGGGGGGTCTGCCAACACTGCGCTTCCCGGTGCGAGGTCGCCTCTCCAGTATCACTCAGTATCGTGCCCTAGCAATCCTAGCGACAACCTCGTGAAACAACAAGGCTTGTTAACGTTCCAATTATCGTAAGTTTTGATGATACCTTACTACTGCACAGTATCATTATATACCGTTACTGTATAACTTTAAGGGTACTTTAAGCCGAGCCTCTAATACCGGTGTCATGATTTTATAAAAAAGACTGTGTTAAATGAATTTTTCAAGTGGCAATTCTTTCAGTGTGGCAACACTTGTTTATGTTGGTAATTTGTTAGTTGTTGGCAAACATGGTTGCGTTGGCCAATCACGTGTAGCCCCGACAACAAAGAGTGGGAAAAATGGGGGGGATAAAGCGAGTGCCGGATGGTCGAGAGCGGAGGACAGGCAGTTAGTGATTTATCTTTGAATAGCTCGGTTAATAATGGGCAAAGTATCGATATTTGTGACAACTTCAGAAGTGGCAATATGAACCCAATGGTATGTAAGAAGTGATTACTTTGTATGAAATGTTATACCTTCAAAATAGTTGTGAATAATTATTTTTCGAATAGCTAAGATTATAGTATTTTATATGGAATTAATGGTGTTAATTTAGTAATAAGTTGTTGAAAGGCTTTGTCCTTTACAATAATTTTATTAAGACTACAGTGATTCTATCATATCACTTGGAACATTTGGCTAAGGCTACTCTTTGGTACTGTTTTCCTGTGATATTGTTAGCATTGCGACACCCATCATTAATTTCGGGTAGGTCAATTTTCATATTGGATTATATCCCGTATGATCATGACGAAAAGCTATGTTGACATATCAGTTTGGATCATTTGGTCAAAGCGACTCTTTGATAATGTATCCTTGCTATATTCAACATTTGAAGAAATAGTCTTTCTTATGTTATGAGAACTCGATACATTTAGAAGATGTTAAAAGGGTTGAAGGTATGACATCAATTATGAATCATTTATATAGTACCCACATTATATAATTTTCATAGTTTAATTTTGCCGGGGTTTAAGTTAAGGCAGATAATATTAATACAGTTGCGAACTCGATGAACAGTTTATAAACAGTGTGGGGTTGATAAGGATAGCGAGTGAATATAAATCTGTGAGATTTAACAAAGTTTATTCTATATTGGACTAAGTGTGAATGAATGAATGAATGAAATTTTATTCACAAAAATGCAGGTACAACATGATTGTAAGTGTGTTCATATGTATCCAGGTTACTATAATAGTGAAGTTATGTAAGTCCTTAATTTATTTATTTATTTTAAGTTTTAACCATGTGTGTTAATGCCATTCGTTTCAACTGACTAAAAATGTAATGTGCAATCAAATTCAAGATTTGTAATTTTCGTCATGTTTTATTTGGAGGGTAAAATGAAATAATGAGTTGAGTGAAAATGATAGTTTGTGGCAGCCAAAGTTTGATAGATATGTTTGATTCTAAGCGTTCTTACTTGAAAGGCATAGTTAGACTATGAGTTGAGTCAAAATGATAGTTTTAGTTTTAGACGGTAACTATGATGTTACCTACTGTATTAGACCATGTGTCTGTAGATGGTAACTATGTATGTTATCTACTGTATTGGACCAGTGCGTCTATAGGCGGTAAATAAGTATTTTACCTACTGTATTGGACCATGTGTGTCTGTTGATGGTAACTATGTATGTTACCTACTGTATTGGACCAGTGCGTCTATAGGCGGTAAATAAGTATTTTACCTACTGTATTGGACCATGTGTGTCTGTTGATGGTAACTATGTATGTTACCTACTGTATTGGACCAGTGCGTCCATAGACATTCGAACAGTGGCCAAGTGTGCCGTGGATTTCAAAGAAGTGATAAACTGTTGCTCAATGTAGCCTCAATAGCCCAACGGTTTAAGGTGCGGACTGAAAACTGAAAGGTCGCAGGTTCGAATCCCACCCGTTGCACTATTGTCGTACCCACTCCTGACACAAGCTTTCCGCTTATTTGGAGGGGAGAGGAGAATATTAGTCAAGTTCAACTTGGTTGATATTCTTTTTTTAAAAAAAAAAAAAAAAAAAAAAAAAAAAAAAAAAAAAAAAAAATGTGAGTAGTAAAGCGATAGTAATATATTGTAATAATATTTTCTTTCATATTTTGCCATTTGCATGGCGTGCAAATTCTCAGTTAAGTATCTGCATTCAATTGAAAAACAATAAAATATGTCATACATAATATTTCGATAGTTAAACTTTATGATAGTTTTATATCCACTTTTTTCTCGGTTCACGATACTAGTGTGAGTGTGAGTGTGTACAGGAAGATAAGTTCTATAATTTCAAACAGCACTGAAATATGTTCTCTATTTGAGAAATTTAATTCTAAAAAGTTATTTGGTCCACTTTATTGACAGAATAAATTTATCTTGGCACATTGTAGGTATAAAAAATATTGCCGTAAAAAAAAGGAGACCTACTACTACTATAATAGTTTTCATATCATAGACCTTTATTTCAATATTTTTATATTTTTATAATATTGAAGGAAATATTGGTAAATTTAAGTATCGTGTACATGATGCAAACTATGCCACACGTTTTCCGCCATGATTTCATTATCTTCCTAAGATTCAATTCTTAATTTGGATCTACCCGCCTAGTAGAATAAAATCAGAACCAAGCCGAAATCGAGAATGATTATCATTATTGGACATGAGTGAATCTCTTTTAAAGGGTTCTGCTGTTTTATTTTTTTTAACCAACTTCTTTTAGTATATATTTTTTCCAAACTTTAAAATTACCGTAATTTTCCTAAATACAGTAACTAGCCTAAAAAAATTGAATAAACCTAATTGGGATAAATAATAGTGGTTTAGAGGTGGACAAAGTGTAACAGTGAATTATATCTTAAGTAATTTATTAGCAATCATTTAAATGATACGAAGGTAAGAAAGGCTGTGACACGATTAAGGGCAAAATGCCCAATGATACGAATTAGAGTAGACTACTCAGGTTGGCAAGATTGTCCTTTGATGATAAACTTAAGATCACCTGCATGATTGTAAATATTTGTCAATATAATAATTGTTCTTAATTGGCCGCGAGGGCAAGAAGGGCTTAAACTATGAAAAGGCAAGACTGTCAAAAATCAGATGAAATTAAGAGTACTTTTTTCATTATTAGGTGGTCGTGTAGCTTTTTGATCAGTATTTACGGGTAGGATACGCGATTGGTTGACCGCGTGCATTTTATGTTGCGTTGTTTTTTAGGACTTACCAATATGTTTTAAAATAAATATGTCGAAGATTAAAATTAGTGATTATTAATTAAAGCGCCATCTATTATGAAACAGTCGTACTACACAATATTGTAAAGCGCCATCTATCGGGCATTCATTGTACTAAGTTTATTCAATCACTCAATTGATTCTAAAGCGCCCTCTATATGAGGTATTGTTTTACTAAGTTTATTGAGTCACTCAATTGACTCAACAGCGCCCTCTATAAGCAAACTAAGCTATTGTTTGTACTAAGTATTCAATCAGTCAATTGACTCGACAGCGCCCTCTATAGCGAACTCAGGTATTGTTTGTGCACTTTATTTAATTGCTCAATTGACTCAATAGTCAACTGACATCCTTTCAAACCTGGATGGAGTTGGTGGGCCGGTGGTGATGGTTTATAAGTAGGGCTGGTGCCCAACAGACAGTTCAGTTATCATTTAGTCATCAGACAGTTATAGTACAGTGCAGTTATCGTTGAGAATTTGGTAGAGCATGGTCTCCCAGTCACGCCGCGCCGCGCCAAACCCATCGTTCGCTATATAGTGCTTCTATTTACTTAGTTATTTACAAAGTGTTTAAAGTGATATCTGTGTGACCCACTGTGTGTTAATTTAATTCTACAAAGTGTAAATATTGTGATTTGTGTGCAATATATTATGTGATCTGCTTCTTGTGTTTATTTGCCCGAGTACCCACAACTATGAATTCAGATCAAGAGGAAGAACATGCCCACGATAATGAGGTGCCTCCTCGGCCTCCGTTAAATATATTAATATGAAGTTATTATTGAACGAAATAAATATACCTTCGGGTCGTTTAAGTTGGTATATATATAAAAAAAAAAAGTTTGAAGAATCACGTCTATGTTATATACTTTGCTTTATAATAATGCGTTTGTATGAATAATCGCGTAAGTAGGGTTCAAAAAAAAGAAAACAGACAAAAAGTGTTATTTTTAAATTCTTTGCAATCGGGAATTTGACAGTTTATAATAGGTATACATGTACAAGATAAGTTATCTAAGTAAGATCAGTATGTTTTTGAAGATAACTTTTTTGATGAATCTTTATTTGCTTACTCACTTTTTAGAAAATTTTATTGCGTACCTACTTGATTACAGAGTATGGTAGGTACATGCAATATTTTATTCATAAGAACTTGACTTGATGAACTGAGAAACGGGAAATCGCAATTATTACGTGGAGTGTTTTAAATAATAATACATATTATTATTATTTTGTATATAACTCCAGTAGCAAGCTTTGGTAGCAAATAATATGTTAGTGACATGTAGTGCTTTTGAGAATTACCTAATATTATCATTATGAATATTTGAAGTTGATGAATATGATGAATATGAACTTTTCTTTGATAAAGAATGTTATAATAAATATATTCTAATGAACTGTTTCTTTGTGAGTTGATGAAACATTTGTGTTTTGAGGATATTCATTACGGGTACGATAGGCGGGGTATATTGACGAGGTTTTAATCATGAATTATTGATTATTATTTATAATTCTTGTAAATCAATTTGGTGATCGATTTACCAATTTATTGCGATGAAAATTTTGATTATTCTTAGGTAAAATAAATAAACAGTTGTATCGTATACTTACGTTTAATGATTAATGACAGATTGAAACTGAAGAAACATACGAGTAGGTTAAAATACACTTACGAAGGTAAACTGGAGCAAAATATTGTGCAATACTTGGAATTATATCTAATGTTATTTTGTCTTATTCTTAAAATTATCTTGTCTTGATTTAGATCTACTCGTATTTAACTGTGCTAATGGCATTAAAAAAATACTTTATTAGTGGCATTCTTAAACCTTTCTTAGAGAAAGTTAATGTGTGTGTTTATGAACTATTTAATGTGCCCACAAGTTGACGCATATTTAAAAATTTTCCAGCATTAGTTCTACAAAGATATTCAAGCAGATTATTTATTTATTTATAAATAAGTATTTCAACGCATTGAACGTCAACTTGCGCCTGTAGTAGAAATTTAAAAGATAATATTTTAAAAAGAAACACTTCATGGAAGTTTTGAACGATAATATCATTAATTTTATAAATACTTAATTTGAATTTGAATTGGATTTGAATTGAATTTGAATATATTTATGTTATTTTTATTATTTATGTACAAGAAAAAAAAATCTCTTAAAATCTTTTATCAGATGAATTGGACAAAGGTGAAGCTTATCTCTATGTGGAGATTTCTTTCATCTTGCTCAAAAGTGAGAGGTGAAATTAAAAAGTGGTGCATGGGTATAAAATGTACATCCTTATATAATAATATACTATAATAATATACTAGCAAAAAGCTGAGCTTTGTGAGGGCTCGCGTAGTTTTTCTAACGGTTATTAAGTTCCGTTGCAGCGATGTTAAACTCTTTGGTTTTCTAACATGGTAGTACATGGTATGAGTACATGGTAGTACAATAACATTCTATCCAATGAAGTTAAATTTTTTTTAAAATAAATTATATAATAAACCATAAATACGCAAAAATACATAAATATTTTCATAAACATTTTTATAAAAATTATAATTCTATACAGTACATTAAGAAAGATAGTGCTGCTTCACTCTAAATTTGAAAGTGTGTATTGACTGTCTTTAATATGCTGAGGTAGTGAGTTTCATAGGCAATAATGCGGTGAACGAAAGATTTTTCTGAACATTTCCAATCTGATTTAGTAATTGGTATGGTAAAAAGAGAGTTTCGTTGACAACAAGCATAAAATTATAGAAATGAAGGAATGGTGATTTTGAGAGGTCGTTCGTCAGGTACATTACAAATCGATAGGGACGGATATAGTTAGATTGTCTAGGTATTTTTAAAGGATCTAGCAATCTAGTTCAGTGTTGATTAGTAGCTAGAGATTTTGAGATCACCTGCGAATAAAAAAAATATATATTGCGACTGCTTGAAACAGAGATGAACGTCATTAGTAATGTTAGGGATGGATTCTCAGAATTCGAACCGTTTACCATTAACGAACAAATTAATTGCTTTGATTACCGATTATTTAGTTATTTTAATACAAATTAGTGATTGTTTATTTTAGATTTATATAGACATATTATTTTCTTGTTGACTATATTTTTTGCATGAATAATAAATTTTATATTATTTAAATTACTATTTAGATGACTGTGAATGATTTTTTTTTTAAATATTTGATAATGAATGTTTTATAAATAAGCAATTCTAAGATGAAAACATTGTTTAAAGAAATGAATAACATAATTAATTATTTGATACAAGTTCTGGGTTGTAGCCAGTAAATATGTCAGGTAAAACATTTTTTTTTGAAAAGACAATTTATTGCGTGATATTTTTGTAAATTCGTAGACTGCAATACTCTATAATACAGAACTGATGGCACCGCATTCACGAATGTGGTGGTGGGATAAACTACTTTTAGGATAAATAAGAGATAATTTGATATTATTGGAATTTGCTTAAAGTAGACCAAACCAAGGTGAAGTAAGTTTGCTTTCGAAGTGAGTGAGTCACTTAATTGATTTCTGATTTCAAGATGGTATTTAAGTGAATAGTCAGTATACCATATTCAGTAACATGATTGAAAAGAAACAGCGTAATAGTAATAAAAAAAATGACTTAATTAGTAAATATTTGTTGCGGTATTTTTACTGGTTCTTCCCGCTAGGTTGCGGTATTTCGAACCAGAACTTTTAATTTAAAACTTAAAAATTTAAGTACTTAATATTATTGTCTAATTGACTAGACAGAGATTATGAATGCAGAGTTTAGTTTGTAATTAACAGATAGTTAAAAGAAATTGTTAACTTTAACTAAAAATTATGTTGAGGTTAATAGAACGAATAAAGATTTGAATGAAATGAAAAGGTTTAGGGTTGAATTTGTGAATAAATTAAAATTTTGAATTTTTAGTCTTGAGATATTTAGTCTAAAGATTGGATTTTGAGTGAGATAATGACATTTTTATAATAAAAAAATGATAAGGATTGAATGAGTTGGGTTAACCTCGCTCCTAAAATATCTTAGAGACTGTGCTGGCTAAGCTACGATGAGTAGTTGTTTCACGTAGCACTAGCACTAGATAGTTCTTAGATAGGTCTAAACCTCTCGTTAGAGAGTTTATGTTTCGTGGGTCTAAAGTTTCTATAACTATAAGTGTAGTGTGTAATATCAAATTGGTGTTAATTGGTTAGTGCTAGAGTAATTCGTAATATTAAAATAATGATCAAGCTTAGTAAAGACATAGGTAAAGATAATTAGTTTCGAATCTGATTCACAATAAAATAAGTCCAGTGAGAATTACGACCGAATGTCATGATCAAAAATTAGGTTATACATATACAAAAGGAGAATTAATTTAGTTGAAATGTGGTGTGGGTATATTAACAAAAAAATTATGGATATTATTTTATGTTGTTATTCTAATGCATGTTGATAATACAGTGTTGAAGTGCAACATTCCAGCTAAACGGTTTATATCGTGTGTATGATATAGATATATAGATATATCTATATCTATGTATGTAAGGTATGCGGTTACCAGATTTTTAGTAGGGTACGTGCGCCGGAGGCTGCACGATATCGGATGGCCGAATGTCATGATTTTATAAAAAAGACTGTGTTAAATGAATTTTTCAAGTGGCAATTCTTTCAGTGTGGCAACACTTGTTTATGTTGGTAATTTGTTAGTTGTTGGCAAACATGGTTGCGTTGGCCAATCACGTGTAGCCCCGACAACAAAGAGTGGGAAAAATGGGGGGGATAAAGCGAGTGCCGGATGGTCGAGAGCGGAGGACAGGCAGTTAGTGATTTATCTTTGAATAGCTCGGTTAATAATGGGCAAAGTATCGATATTTGTGACACCGGTATGTTGCGTTAAATGTAACAACAACTTACCAGAATACATTGTTAACAGTAAAAGTTTCCCTATGTTCAAAAGACAACTTATTGAATATTTACGCAAAACCGCTCAGCTTATGTTAGTGTAATCGCTCCCCTACCAGTCTTGTTAGCATAAGAATATTTTATACTAAAGTTTTTTCTTACTACCTTCTAATCTGTAAATTTAACATCTCATAATTAATTTAATCATAACTTGTGATACTAACCTAGATACTAATATATTGTACATATGCACTAACTAAAATATTAATAGCAAGAAAAGGTTAGAATTATTTTGCTATAATCCGCCAACAGAAAAAATCTGTATGGTCAAACATGCAATTAAAAGCTAAGCACCACTCACCTACCCAGCCAAGCAAGAAAGCCAAGTTCCCAAGCAAGCAATGCCACCACCACTCACATGCACCACCACACAAGACTTTTACACTACTCTCGACGCACGTTTCGCCCCGACACCGGAGCATCCTCAGGAGATGTCGACTTTACAATGCTGTATTGTCTAGTGAAGCTTGTGTCAAATGCGCGGTATTATATACCTTTTTTAAAACCTTAAAATATGAATGTGTAATTCTCAATGTAAGTGAACTATTGTGTTTTTTTTGAGTAATAAATGTCTTAAACCGAAATGAAAATAATTAGGGTAGGTGGGTTTTTAAATACAACTACCATACCCCTTCCAAGTTAGCCTCCATCTAAGGATGAGATCTATAGATGGCACTGTCACTCAGCTCAGACTTGAGTCTTAGGCTGAAATATATTTAAAGATCGTGCTAAGCTCTGCTCAAGATTCAAGATAGAGTTCCAATGAGACACAAATATCTCCCGACATAAATCTGTCACGATTTAACTCAGACTTCGGTCTGAGTTGAGTGAAAGTGCCATCTATAGATCTTACTTACCCTTAGACCGCATCGTAACTTACCTGTTGAGAACGCACTAAGTGCGAATTGATAACGTCTAAACTCTAAAGTCACATCACCTGTAGTTTGCAGAAGTATATTTTAGACTAGCTGATACCCGCGACTTCGTCCGCGTGGATTTAGTTTTTTAAATCCCTCGGGAATTTTTTTTTGTTTTCCAGGATGAAAAGTAGCCTATGTCACTCTCCAGATCCTAAACTATACCCATGCAAAAAATCACGTTGATCCGTAGCCCCGTTGCGGCGTGATGATGGACAAACCAACAAACCTACAAACAAACACACTTTCGCATAATTTATAATATTAGTAAGATTTTATTTTTATTCCAATGATGTTGGGCCGGCTAAAAGTAAAAATAATCGTACGTAGCTCACAGGAATTCCGGTGAATAACGTTACTCACAGGAACATAGGACGCATTCAGATTTAAACAAAAAATGTAATTATTATCGTATATAAATAAAAATGTATATTCCCTATATCCCGTGGTAGAAACATCACACGTGAACGGCTGGACTGATTTTGACGGGACTTCCAATGACAGATAGCTGATGGTATAAGCCTAGCATAGGCTACTTTTTAACCGATTTTCGAAAAAGGAGTTGTGTTTTTAATCTATAAATATCAATATCTCCGTGATTTCTAAACCGATTTGCCTGAATTTTTTTTAATCGATACAGAAACTTCGCGGACGAAGTCGCGGGTATCGGCTAGTACATACATACATACATACATACATGCATGCATTCATGCATACATGCATACATACACACATACATGCATACATAGGTACATGCATACTTGCATACATACATACATACACACACATACATACATACATACATACATAAATACATACATACATGTATGCATGCATGCATATTGGCGCATAATTTAAGGATAAATATGTGAAAAGTAGCATTCGAATATCCCGCGGGAACTGTTGGTTTTCCCGGGATAAAAAGTAGCTGTTGTTAATTTTCCGGTCCTCAACTATGCCTATCCAAAAAACCACGTCAATATCTAACTCCCTTGGCACATAATTGAAGGATAAATATATGAAGAGTAGTATACTAATATCCCGCAGGAACCGTTTGTTTTCCCGGGATAAAAAGTAGCCTTTGTCACTTTTCAGGCCCTTAACTTTACCAGTGCTAAAAAACCACTTCAATCTATAACTCCGTTGGCGCATAATTTAAGGATAAATATGTGAAAAGTAGCATACGAATATCCCGTGGGAACTGTTTATTTTCCCGGGATAAAAAGTAGCTGTTGTTACTTTTCCAGTCCTCAACTATGCCTATCCAAAAAACCCTCTTCAATATGTAACTCCCTTGGCACATAGTTGAAGGATAAATATATGAAAAGTAGTATACTAATATCCTGCGGGAACTGTTCGTTTCCCCGGGATAAAAAGTAGCCTTTGTCACTTTTCGGGCCCTTAACTTTACCAGTGCTAAAAACCACTTCAATCTATAACTCCATTGGTGCATAATTTAAGGATAAATATGTGAAAAGAAGCATACGAATATCCCGTGGGAACTGTTGGTTTTCCCGGGATAAAAAGTAGCTGTTGTTACATACATAGGTACATGCATACTTGCATACATACATACACACACACACATTCATACATACATACATGTATGCATGCATGCATATTGGCGCATAATTTAAGGATAAATATGTGAAAAGTAGCATTCGAATATCCCGCGGGAGCTGTTGGTTTTCCCGGGATAAAAAGTAGCTGTTGTTACTTTTCCAGTCCTCAACTATGCCTTCAAAAACCCTCTTCAATATGTAACTCCCTTGGCACATAATTGAAGGATAAATATATGAAAAGTAGTATACTAATATCCTGCGGGAACTGTTTGTTTTCCCGGGATAAAAAGTAGCCTTTGTCACTTTTCGGGCAAGGGCCCGACAGTTAAGGAACTTGACCAGTGCTAAAAAACCACTTCAATCTATAACTCCATTGGTGCATAATTTAAGGATAAATATGTGAAAAGAAGCATACGAATATCCCATGGGAACTGTTTGTTTTCCTGGGATGAAAAATAGCCTTTGTCACTTTTCAAGTCATCAACTATGCATATCCAAAATACCACGTCAATCTGTAACTCCGTTGGTGTATAGTTGAAGGATAAATATGTGAAAAGTAGTATACTAATATCCCGCAGGAACCGTTTGTTTTCCCGGGATAAAATGTCATTTTTCAGGCCCTTAACTTCACCTGCGCAACAAAATCACGTAAATCTAAAACTCCATTGCGCGTATTTTGAAGGACAAATGCGTAAAAATAGCTATGCTATCCCGCAAAAACTGTTTGCTTTTCCGGGATAAAAAGTAGCTGTTGTTACATACATAGGTACATGCATACTTGCATACATACATACACACACACACATTCATACATACATACATGTATGCATGCATGCATATTGGCGCATAATTTAAGGATAAATATGTGAAAAGTAGCATTCGAATATCCCGCGGGAGCTGTTGGTTTTCCCGGGATAAAAAGTAGCTGTTGTTACTTTTCCAGTCCTCAACTATGCCTTCAAAAACCCTCTTCAATATGTAACTCCCTTGGCACATAATTGAAGGATAAATATATGAAAAGTAGTATACTAATATCCTGCGGGAACTGTTTGTTTTCCCGGGATAAAAAGTAGCCTTTGTCACTTTTCGGGCAAGGGCCCGACAGTTAAGGAACTTGACCAGTGCTAAAAATCCACTTCAATCTATAACTCCATTGGTGCATAATTTAAGGATAAATATGTGAAAAGAAGCATACGAATATCCCATGGGAACTGTTTGTTTTCCTGGGATGAAAAATAGCCTTTGTCACTTTTCAAGTCATCAACTATGCATATCCAAAATACCACGTCAATCTGTAACTCCGTTGGTGTATAGTTGAAGGATAAATATGTGAAAAGTAGTGTACTAATATCCCGCAGGAACCGTTTGTTTTCCCGGGATAAAATGTCATTTTTCAGGCCCTTAACTTCACCTGCGCAACAAAATCACGTAAATCTAAAACTCCATTGCGCGTATTTTGAAGGACAAATGCGTAAAAATAGCTATGCTATCCCGCAAAAACTGTTTGCTTTTCCGGGATAAAAAGTAGCCTATGTGCTATTCCAGACTATAATCTATGTCTGTGCCAAATTTCAGCAAAATCGGTTCATTCGTTGTCGCGTTAAAGAGTAACAAACATCCATCCATCCATCCATCCATCCATCCAAACATCCATACTTCCATCCTCACAAACTTTCGCATTTATAATATTAGTAGGAGTAGGATGTTAACCAACTGAATGATTGCTACACAATCACAATGTCTGAAAGTGCCACAAACTCGGGTGGCTATAAATTACGCAAAAGAATAGAAGATTATGTTTTAATTATTTTATTTAACTACCTAATTACGACGATTCAGCTCATGTGTTGTTCTAGGTTTTACGCACGCTGATCTGGGATAACGTTATCAATGAAATAATTGTTTAACTTTTTTGCGTATACCTTTGCACGAACATACCTAACAATTGTTATACATTTTAAAGAAATATCATTTATTCAATTAATTGGACTATGATGCAAACTTTACCGTCTGCCAGAAAATTACAAAAAAATGTGCAAATTAACACTTGTAATAATAATTGAATAATACTTTTCTCGCGACTTCCAAAGGGAATTATGTTCTTTAAAAATCCTGCAGTCATATTTTTTCCAAAATAAAAAGTAATTCTCCAGGTCTATATAAATTGTCGTCACCCTACAAAAGCACGCTTGTCTTGACACCTCTTTGTTTTAAATGAAAAATGATTATTTCATTACGAATCCTTTGTTACCACAACGTAATGTAAAAAACACCCTAAACTTAACGCAATAAGAGTTACAATTCCTCAATCTTATCACAATCGGTACAGTATGGCAACTATGAGATAATAAAATATGAATTTGATTTATGTTCGCAAGTTGTTTTTGGAAGCTATAGTTCCGAGAGAGTCGGGAATGTTTTCACAATCTTGACAAGTGACAATTCATTATTTAGCATTTTCTTTGATCAATTTCATTTCTTTCCAAAGTTAAACAAATCAATTATAAAACCTTTTTTCATTTTTTCGGGGAGCTTCAGCTGATTTTCTTTCATAAAAGCTCACCAACTAAAGTAGAATCAATAATTCAGTAGACAGAATTGACATTTACAGTGTTGTCAGTTTCTGATGAAAATAAAATAGTGTTGTGACTAAAGGATCCACATCAATCACTTACTCATTACGTCGTGTACCAAAACACCTTATTTATTATTTACTAAGAAAATTCTCAAATTGTGTTTATTATAATTGATACAAAAATATTTTGAATAGCAATTATGATCTTATCAAAAATCTGATCTCATCCTTGTCGGCCTATACTGAGGAAATAAAACATCTTTTAGTACTAAAAATAGATCTTGAATATTTCTATACGTGCTTTCTATTATTGCAGCTTTATAAAGGTGACTTTTATTACTATTTATCTACTCCAGCATCGAAAAGTTCCAATTTCGAATTTGACAGCTGAATCGAAATGAACCCTCTTTCGATTTTGCTTCTCATTTCGATGCAGCTCGTTGTATGGGAGCTGAATCGAAATGGTTATTTCTTAAAATAGGATACCTAAAGCTAAGGCTCTGAGTTCTGGCACTTTTGTACCGTTCATACGACAGAGGCGCCACAGGCGGCTGGTGGCGGCTTACGGAGTTACTTTTTGTTACTTTATTGAGCCTACGGCCGTACGGCGTATTTTGTTAATGACTTTATTTTCCTTGTCGTAGATAAAATCTTGTATGCAACTGAACGTTATAGTCATTTTAATTCTCGTACTATCCTATTTTGATACTCGGCAAGCCTCGTATCAAAAAACATCACTCGAATTAAAATTACCCTCATTAGTTCATTACGATGCAGTTGCATAAATAGCTATTCTAGTACATTTTATGTATAGTAAGTACTACAGCTACCATTACCTACTGAACTAGAACATCACTATTACAATAAATATGGCAATATTATTTTACAAAGTGACATTAGTAACTGTCATTTCAGTCTCCTGAATTATTGATTCTACAATAGTGAAAAAGCTTTCAAAATTATTTTTAAATAATGAATAAAAAAAATATAATTATAAAGGATAGCAAACCTTGCTTCAAATAAACGTTAATACGATAACAGTTTTATTTGCCATCGTCAACACATTGTGAACATGGTGTGGCTATAACAACGTAGTACCAAGCTATTTAAACTGTCACATTGCTATCGCAGTCTGCGGGGGAGAGATTTTAAAAAAACATTAATAATATAAAAAATAAGTGTACTTCAGGTGTACTTAATAATAGATACCTAGTTATAAAAGTAAAACCTATGGTCACATTACAAATGACTGAAGTTTTCGTTATAATTAAATTAAATGATAGTGTTTGCCGTTGCAACGTAATTTGAACCCAATAAGTTACAAATTAAGATAGATATTTCTCCAGCATATCCAGCTAAGTTGTAAGTTTCTTGCGTACAAAGCGAAGGCGTATCCTCCATTAAGGCGACAATAGTAGACCGTGTAGTTAGTAAGTTGTAATTAATGCGGGTTTGGATTTTGACGTAACACTCGTTTTGTAAGTTATAATAGAGACAATGTTAGTATAATGTTAATAAATTGCTAGTAAAGCGTGTAAAATAATCCACACGACCGCTTTTACAAGCATTATATTAAAATAAAATAGAATAAAAAACAAAGTACTTAATTGAAACTCATATAAGAAACTCTAAAACTAAAAACTTCTTAAAGCAGTCGAGTCGAATATTTATGTAGTATATCAACTGAAAAATTATAGCAAGTGTCACTAAAGAATTATGTATAATATTAGGATTTTAATTTTTAACGATACCACATACCTACTTCATCATCATCAGCAACCTATCAACGGCTCACTACTGAGTTAAGGTCTCCTCTCAGAGAAGGGTTATAGGCCATAGTCCAACACGCTGGCCCAATGCGAATTGGCGGACTACACACACCTTCGAGAACATTATGAAGAACTCTCAGGTGTGCAGGTTTCCTCCGATGTTTTCCTTCACCGTTGAAGCAAGTGATATTTAATTGCTTAAACGCACTTGACTCCGAAAAGTCAGAGAGAGGAGGAGAGAGACGACAGTCCTAACCACTAGGCTATCACTGCTTACTAGACTTACACTGCTTACCTGCATACCTACTTTCCTACATCCAAATCAGCTGTTCGAGCATTTAATGTTATTATAGAAGTTAATGTGGAATAAACTTCCATGCATACATACATAAACCCTAAACACAATATTATAACATCATACTGTTATTGGCATTGCATTATTGAATTCCAATTTTATCACTCAAACAAAGCCCAATTAGTTGTCTGGAAGAGATAGATAGCGATAAGGCCGCCAAATTGTAAACAACTTTCATTCTGTGTTTTCTTTATTTTACGTGGTGTAAGTTCATTCAATCATTCATTCAATTATAATACCGAGAGTTATATACCTACAGTAGTAAGTTTCAATGTACATCATTGACAGGTACATTTATAATATTTTTTGTTGTTGTTGTTCATAAACCAAAATGGAATATGTATGTCGTCCCACACAAGTTTATCATTATCATTTAGAGCTAATTCATATGCTACATGCATATTGCATTAGTCGCCACGCGAAGCGTTACTCGCATGAAATGCGCCAAGCTTACCTGCTGAAGCCTATGCACATTTAAAATATGCTTCGGAGTTATTTTACTACTTTACCGGTGTTGGGGAATTCTGAGGTATGATCCACTCACCCACCGCAGGAGTAATTTTGAAAATAGTTCCTAAACTAAAAGTCTGCCTACAAATCCTTACTTAATATTATAAATGCGAAAGTGCATGTTTGTTGGTTTGTTCACCAATCACGCCGCAACAGAGCTACCGGATCGCATCGTTGTGATTTTTCGCATAGGTACAGTTCAGGATTTAAAGAGTAAAATAGGCATGGAAAATTAAAAAGATCCCACGGGGTTTTTAAAGTCTAAATTCACGCGAAGTCTTTGGCAAAAGCTACTAAAATAATTATACCCTGTTATATATTGTCTCACTATTTGAGAGTGAGTGAGACTGAGCTGTCAAAAAGAAAATAAACGGTTGGACAGGATTACAGGACAGAATTAGTTTTAGTAATTTATAATGTCGACGATTAAGAGAATGTTATTCACTAAGTTTTAAGAGTCGGGAGGACATATTCGCAATTTGTCGTCGGGTCGTCGTCGTCGTCGGGTTTATAGTCGGGACTCCCATACAAAGAAATGAACGTGCGCTAGCGAACAGCACCAACTTAAAAAAACTAATTTTCTGTCAAAAACTGGAGGCGAACTCGGTAGGTGCGACAGAGAAAAACACTTTTAGAGTAAGATAAATAGGAGTCGCCATTGAAATTAGCGCACGTTTCATACAAAAAAATTCTCTTCGAAGTTGCGCCAGCCTGGTCGACGGCATGGTGTAGGTACGGAAAAACTAGAACGAGTTTACACAAAACCGAAATATCATTGTAATGATTTTTTTGTTAGTACAAGTAAACACAATAAAAAACCTTGAGCGGTCATGGGGACTGTTGATAGAAGAGAAAACACGTTGTACTCATAGCTACAGATATATCCTACTGTTAAAATTAGCACATCGGCGAACCATGATTTTTCCCTTACCAAAAATCGCTCAACGCGCCTAAATAAGTTTTCACTTCAAGAAATGGGAGTTGCAAACCGTATTATACAATCAATAAAGCCACCTCTAATCCACTAGCAACTCACAAGATGGCACCAATTCTAAGTCCAAATGAACCGACTCGCTACTCAGTAGTAGAGGGAGGCTAGTACTGGTAGATACTTCCATGAGACTCGCATCGGATAAACACAATTTTTCTCCAACCCAAACAGAGTTATCGCGCTCCCAAATCGCATTACGTTTCCATGGCATTGTTCAAGGCACAAGCGAATCGCTAAAGGTTTTCATTTCATTCAACACGGAAAATTGTGACAAAAAGGTTTTTACCTATCAATTTAGGACAGTTTTAGACCTATCAATTTTACTATGCAACCGACCGCGACGTAACTCTGGCAAGGGTGTTCACATTTTTCGGAGGACCAATGACTGCTGGAGACGCAAGGTCCTCGAGTGGAGACCGCGTCTCGGCAAAGGACTGTAGGGCGCCCCCGGTTAGATGGAGCGATGACATCCGGAAAGTGCCCGGCATCGATTCTACTCAATACGCATCGTTTGTGAATTCAATTTTTAAGTTACAATTTTTTTTCAATACTGCACTAGAGTCAATTTCGCCGTTTAACCGAGGAATAAATTAAATTTTTCAGCATATTTTCAATAAAACTGTCAGAACTTACAATTTATCCCTCGGTTAAACGTTACTCAGCAGTATAGTAGAGAAATTGACACTAATGTCCGATTCCACCAACGTCGAGTGACGTTTTACTGAGAAATAATTTGGGCGTTCTGACAGTTTTTATATCGAAAATACTGTCAAAAAATGCTCGAATAATACTTATTTAACGTTGGTGAAATCGGCCCTAAATCTATTAGTTACTTGTTTGAAATCAAAAACGAATGTTTAAAATGTATATCGCTACTTCTTATGACTCGGGCCCCGCTCCACTTCATGTACAGGTTGCGTCTCTGCAGACAACTGCATGCGAGCAGACGAGGCTTGCCAATACTTCGCCATTAAGCTCATCGCGCATCACATCACTGCACCCGCCGAACGCGACGCATTTTGAGCTTCCCCCTTACGGATCAATGAGGATTCTCATGTGGTTTTCACCTTTGAATTGATTGATTCTCCATGAAAATTAAGATGTATAGTTTGTAGAAGTTAAATCTTAATTGACTGATCTATAGTAATATCCATTCATCATCGTCAACCCCCTCAACGGTTCACTACTGAGGGCAGGTTTAACGACTACGAAATGAAATGAAAATGAAATGAAATGAAATGAAATGAAATGTATTTATTTGCAAGAAACATTGTACGTAATAGATGTTAACATAATATTCAATATCCAGCATGTTTCGTCAATTGACATGCAAAATATAATTATTTTTGATACTTTAGTTTTATACAGTTTACGAGGCGAACTTATATCGATTAAGCCGGTGTGAATTCGGCTCATTGAGAGTTTTCCTGTGTGTATGTTTACCAATCCATTCCACACGTAATCTTTAATACATCGAAACCATCACGTAGAACCATGCTATCCATTGATAATAGAAACTGGATGAAAACCCTTACATTAAAATCTATGATAACGCATAAGCGCAGACAAACATAGCGAAAGGATTTTGTTTTATATACCATGAAAGACAATGAAATTTTGTAGAGATGCTGTAGACAATCTGTAGCTATGGTTTATTCCACGCTTATAATAACAGTAGCGTGGTTATGGCTTCATTTACCTACAACTTTAGTAGGGAACCATAATAATTCATTGCGTCTGGGACGTGCACGTCAGGTGTGCGATCAACTTTAGACCCGCCTGCGCAAACACTCCGCGGATATGACATGCACCTTGTAAATACAAATTTCGTTTTCGCAAAATGAACTTGCAGTTGGATTTCATTTCATTTTCCATTTTCTAAATAAAGAGAGAAAGTATGAATGTTGATTTTGATAGACAAGAGTGTTATTAGAATTTTCAAAAATTCAAAAACTTCATTGTTTTGATATTATTGCCCATTGGTATTGCTTCTTATGAGTTTACGATCGTTGCTTGCTTTTAGTTATGTTGGTTGACATTTGATTTTTAGGGTTCCGTACCCAAAGGGTACAAACGGGACCCTATCACTAAGCCTACGCTGTCCGTCCGTCCGTCCGTCCGTCCGTCCGTCCGTCCGTCCGTCCGTCCGTCTGTCAGCGGGCTGTATCTCGTAAACCGTAATCGATAAACAGATGAAATTTTCACATATTATGTATTTCTATTGCCGCTATAACAACAAATAATAAAAATTAAATTAAATTAAAAAAATTAAATTAAAATATTTCCATGGGTACATGGAAATATTTTTATTTAATTTTTTTTTAACGGAACCCTAAAAGAGCGAGGCCCGACTCGCACTTGGCCGATTTTTCCAAACTTACAATATCATTGAATGTTTTTTGGTTCATGAAGCTTGCAATCAATGCAAAAGTGCATTGTTAGGATAATAGTTATTTCAAAATCCTTACAATACAAAACTACATTATTTATTGATTAATTAGGATTATGAAACTCCCTTTAGGTATTGTTACCCTGTATTAGGCTTTAAGAATTCAGTTGGAAGATTGTTTTTCAATCCCTGAAAGTTAAACACATCAAAAAACTATAGGTAACTTATGTATTTCATGCCCCAATTTTTCTGTTAAATGTATCAAGAAGACAAAGGGATGCTTTTTGTTTATCCTTCTTTTTCTTCAGTATGTGTTAATTAGTTTCTACGATACCTCGTTATCCCTAATAATCTACTACTACTTGTTGATTAGTCCTACAATCGTTAATCGACGTGATTGTTTAGGATATAGGATACTTTTTATCCCGGGAAAAATAAAAGGTTCCCGCGGGATTTTTAAAAACAACCCACGCGGACTTCGTCGTGGGTTTAAGCTGGTGCACAATAAATTAACAGCACTTTCTTCTTTTTCTTCTTTATCAACCGATACACGTCCACTGCTGGACAAAGGTCTCTTGCATGGACTTCCACAGGCCTCGGTCTTGCGCCGCCTGAATCCAGCGGCTCCCTGCGACTCGCTTGATGTCGTCGGTCCACCTGGTGGGGGGTCTACCAACACTGCGCTTCCCGGTGCGGGGTCGCCACTCTATAGCACCTTGGGACCCCAACGACCATCAGCTCTTCGAACTAAGTGCCCCACCCGTTTCCACTTCAGTATCGCGACTCGCTGAGCTATGTCGGTGACTCTGGTTCTTCTACGGATCTCCTCATTTCTGATTCGATCCCGCAGGGACACTCCGAGCATAGCTCTCTCCATCGCCCGCTGAGTGACCCTGAGCCTACTTATGAGGCCCTTAGTTAGCGACCATGTCTCGGATCCGTAAGTCATCACTGGCAACACGCACTGTTCGAAGACTCTAGTCTTCAGGCACTGAGGAATTTTGGACGAGAAGACATCTCGGAGCTTCCCGAACGCTGCCCAGCCGAGTTGGATTCGGCGGTTGATCTCTTTCTCGAAATTGCACTTTACGCTGTACGAATAAAAAATTCGAAAATCTTTTATGTCGATGATTTAAATATAAGAGACCATCTCGTTAGGCATTTGTCGCCCTCGCCCGGGGTATATTGGAAATAGCTCGCCGAGCGACGCCGGGCGCGGCAAATATGTCGCGAGGGGATAATTTACTGCGGCTTTAAATTCTCTAGCTGCCGTTCAGGCATTTACCTATTTGGGATTCTTAGCTACAATAAGCATCGCAAAGAATCTATTGTTATCTATCTTTTTTATTGGAACGTAGTTCCTTATCACGCGATGCGAAAGGGGGCTAGACGGAAAAAATCAAGACTAAATTGAACCGACATTTTTTTGAATGTGAATTTGGCATTGTATTCAATATTTTCACACTACAATAATTATTAGATCTCCGTAGCCTTGTGGTTTCTATAGTCGTATAAAGGTCGATGGTTCGAATCCCGGCTCGACAGACTTAATTTTCTATTTTCTATTATATTTTAAATAATTTCTACATGTGGAATTTTTCCCTATTTTTCTATTTTTATTATTAATTTATTATTAAAAGGAACTTCGTTCCAACCGAGTGTTCCACGACACTCACGCATTTTTTATCTTCTCAACAAGGAACCATCGTAAAGTATATTATGAATATGTGAGCTCCATCAAACTGCATTATAACTTACCTACCATTAAGTATGATCGCAATCAAACTCTTGTGCTATATTATTTGAAAAAAGCTCTATAGAAGAATCTGCACATGAGCCATAGAAGGATTTGTTTTCAGAAGACCACTGTTTGAAAAAACAAAGAGGAGTTGCAATTTAAATGCGCCTTTTATTTTTCAACTCAAAAACTTGAATAAAACTCTTATTCAAACATTGAAAACGTCTCTTCAAATGCGTGAAGCATGGGTTTAACACAGTTTGTATTATAATATTAATGGTTAATTAGTAAAGCGGATGCTAAAGGCCCCCAAACAGCGCGGCGCGGCGCCGGGTACAATATGATAATTTAGTGCATTTTCACCTTCCGTTATAGCTGGGCTGGGGTCCAATACATAGACCAGGGTAGAAGCCTTAAAAAATAATAAAAAGTGAAAAAAAATAATAGTAGGATGAAACCCATTGGAAAAGGAAGAGAATGCAACAAAAATGAAAGGAAAAATAAATTACGGGCGATCTGAGGTCGGGAAGTGGGGGGGTAGGGGGGGGGGGGGGGGGGGTTAAGGGTAAAAAACGGTTTATCTCAATTTCTGGAAAAACTACAAGACCAATGGAAAAAAGTTAAATGGCAAAGTTGTAGGTAATAAAAAGATCTACAACTTTTGTATTTTGACTTTTTTCACATAACCTCAAAATGTATGTGAAAAATTCAAATAACCAAGTTTTTAGTCTTTTATTTTTCTTTTACAAAAAAAAAATATTTTTTCATGAAATTTGGTGAGAACTTACCTTTTTATGTTCCAAACACACTGTAATTTTTAGGGTTCCGTACCCAAAGGGTACCAACGGGACCCTCTATTACTAAGCCTACGCTGTCCGTCCGTCCGTCTGTCAGAGGGCTATATCTCGTTAACCGTAATAGATAGACAGATGAAATTTTCACATATTATGTATTTCTATTGCCGCTATAACAACAAATAATAAAAATTAAATTTAATTAAAAAAATTAAATTAAAATGGGTAGGTGGGTAGATGGAAATTTTTAATTTAATTTTTTTAACGGAACCCTAAAAGAGCGAGGCCCGACTCGCACTTGGCCGATTTTTCTGATTTAAAATATTTATTTTTTCACCTTTTTTTTACTTAATATTGAAAAATCACCTAATATTCAATCGAAAATTCTCCCGTCAAAATATCTGCTTTTTTAAAAAAGTCGGTGAGCTTTTTGTTCGTTGAAATCTCTACTTTCTGATGGTGTAAAAAAATATACATCACTATGGTAAATGCTCTCAGAAAATGCAGAAACGAAATACGAAATAACAGGTAATAAGGCGCAGACCCTCCTAGCCCCTTCCCCACTTCTCTATGGTTAACTGGTATAAATACCTTTTGATGGGCTTAAATTATCCGTAGGTCACTCAGGTATATAAGTTATCTTAAAATAGCAATAAATAGCCATCTACGCATGTAATTTAAAAGGTATTTCATAGGGGCTAGGAGGGTCTGCGCCTTATTACCTGTTATTTCGTATTTCGTTTCTGCATTTTCTGAGAGCATTTATTTTAGTCAAAATGCATTGTTGCAAAAACAACACGATAAATTCGGCCAATAGGTAAATAATTTATAACTTGTGTAATGACGTGGTAGCTAATAGAATAGAATAGAATAGAAATGTTTTATAATCAAATAAACTTTTTTACAAGTGCTTTTGAATCGTCAATGAGTCTACCACTGGTTCGGAATGCCGTTCCTGCCGAGAAGAACCAGCAAGAAACTCGGCGGTTGCTCTAAACACTTTCATAATGAAGTGTAGCTTAGTGTCAAATGCTGACCCAGATTGAGAGATTTTCCGCATTAATTGACAGGATTTTCAAATCGCTATCTCCTATGTATTAGGCCACAATTTAAGCGTGCACGTGTTTATGGAAATTATAATACATTAACAATGACATTAATTCAGTATTACACATATATATGTATAAATACGTATAATACCATGTATAATACACGACGCTATTGTGAGAGCTGGTGTGGTATGGAAAGCCGTGAATTATTCATTCCTTGTAACTTTACAAGTAGTTAATACTAAACATCAAGGAACGATACTTTCAAGTGTAGTATAAGACAATGTGCATCCCTTAGACTCCTTAGAGGTAGCTTCCACGAGGTTTGTGAATAGAATCAGCACTTATCTTAAGCTTTAAAAGTTCATGCTCTCGACACTGAAGCCCAAGAGCTCTAATGTTAAAATTCTCTAGTAATGTTTAGCGTCACGGCCCTCAGTAAGAAGTTTCGTGATAGTATAGTAAATTGCGCCCAAACGTTTTGAAGAAAAAGTTTAATTGCTCAAAATAAAATGTCAACAAATTGACAAAGTCTATAATCTTTTTTTTTTTACATCGAATATTTTGTTTATATTCTTTTTAGGAACCCTTATAGTTTCGCCATGTCCGTCCGTCTGTCTGTCCGTCCGTTCATCCGTCCGTCCGTCCGCGGTTTAGCTCAGAGACCATTGGTACTAGAAAACTTTAATTTGACAAGGGTATAAATATTAATCACGCCAACAAAGTGGTGAATAAAATTGTGAAAATATTGTGTAAATTGAAAACTATCACAGCTAAGTAGGGTTCATAAGTTAAGGAGTTATAATATTTGTTTTTTTTGTGACTTGCAACTACGGAACCCTACACTGCGCGTGGCCCGACACGCACTATTTTATTTCGTTTAACTCTCCGGTTGCTGCTTCCGCTATCACATTCAAATCACGAATAATGGGTGATCGTTGCAATATCTGTTGAAATAGCTGATGCTGTAACAAAAAACAGATATCTACCTAGGTATTTAGGTTATATCGAAGCGTATGAGAAAATAAATTTTAATAAAAACTGTAATATGTTCGAGTGTCTCCTGAAAAAAGTAATAATTTGAATTACACTGGCAAGGCTTTATTATTGAGGTTTCAGATTTAATTGGAATACCCGCGGGCAATAAATATTGGGAAATGTAAATCGTTGCGAACGAGTAAACTGAGGGGAGAGCCCGCGAATTTTTATTCATACCTATGAGTTTGCAACAGATTGAAAAATATTTCAGACTTTACAAAATAAATTAATGATTGCAGAAAAGTTCTGATATTAATTAATATAATTTAATCGGTGCAGTTTTATTTTTAGCAGTCCATTGAAAAGTAAATGCATCTCATCAAATACTAGATGAATTTATTTTACACCACGGACAATTTTTGACGACCGATATTCGGCAAAGAATCTGCAAATGATGTATTTTTTTGGTAAAGAAAGGGATAATATTGATATTCTGGTACATTTTGCCTTTAAAAACCTTTAAAAACGAAGAAAAACGTGCATTTAAAAAAGAAAAAAAAAATTCTATTGTCAAAACACTCCTCCAGTAAAATTCATCCTTTGCAGGAATCGTATGTTTGCCGTAGATGTGAGTGATGTGACTTCGGTAGTAGATACATTACATTATTGCTGGAGTGCAACGTTTGCACAATACCACGAGATACGTCATAACTCATAATATAACTCTAAAAAACCACATAACAGGCATCGGAAAAACTTCGTCAAACTATGGCCGTGTCCCGCCAGGGGGCACTGGGCAAACAAAAACACATTTGTACTTCCCTTTATTTACGCTAAGCTTGTTATCGTTCTACTCTTTTATTGAGGTGCTTTTATTAACTAATTTAACGTTCAACACAATCAACTGCCGAGTTTGTTGCCGGCTCTTTTCAGCAGAATCTGCTTTCCGAACCGTTGGTAGAGTCTTCACTTGTGTTAATGCCACAAGCTGGCCTACAAGAAACCATTAATAAAGCATTTTGATACGAACGGTTTTCTCGGGATAAAAGTATTCTGTCAATAACAGTGTTTAACTCGTATACTTATCTAGTCAAAAAATCACGTAGATCCCATAGGCTACGTAGGTATATCACTCTCCAGGTTCTCAACTGTACAAGTATACAATGCAAAAGATCATGTCGATCCCATAGCCTATGTAGGTATGTCACTCTCCAGGTTCTCAACTATACATGTATACATGCAAAAAATCACGTCGATCCCTATCGATAATTCTTGTGTGTAAGGTGGAGCCCTAAAAAATTGTCATAGAAAAAATGTGGGATCCAGTTAATGTTCTGTGCTATTTTATTAACAAAAAAGGTCCAGGTTTTATCCTGAAACTAAAATACCCGTTCATAAAAAGTGAAGAGAAAGGATACGGTAATCATGAAGAACTCTATTAAAAAGTTAGCGGAAGGGTGTCCTATTTCCCGAGTTTCGGCTACTTAGTTCTTTGTAGTACAACTTATCCCAAAAGTTGAGAGATTTTCCATATAAAGGGGAAAATAAACTTATGTCGCCCATTGTTAGGATATATTAATTAAAATAATGTAAATTGAATCCATGAAAGTGATACCTGCTGGACTGGACATGTATGCCTATTGTGATCTTATTTTTCTTACTTAGCTTTAATAATTCTTAGGTAGGTAATCACTAATCATACTAATATTATAAATGCGAAAGTAGGTATGTTTGTTGTTTAGTTGGTCTGTCCTTCAATCACGCCCAAAATAGCTACGGATCTAAGTGATTTTTTGCATGCGTATAGTTGAGGACCTGGAGAGTGACATTGGATACTTTTTATCCCCGAAAATCAAAGAGTTCCCGAGGGAATTTAAAACTAAATCTACGCGGACATCAGCTAGTTTACAATAAATTAAGTTAAATTATCTTTATTTATTTATTTTATTTTAAACAAACTTAAATCTTATCTTATTTGACCCCAAAATGAAATATTTTATATTATTACATCCTATTTGTTACTTTTTTGAGCATTACAAGGTGCTACAATGTATTTTTGCTATGTAGTTAATGGTAAATACGGAGTAAATATATAAGTTCTCAGTATGTAAGTAATTTTTATTACCTTTAGAAATTAAATAAAACAAACGTCTTAAGCCTCAACAAAACAAAAGCATGCATCTATTTTTTCATTCAATTTCTTTGTAAACGGATTTTTAATAAACATTTTTTCTCATAAAGCCTACCATAAACCTATGGACAACAATGATAACGCCTGATAACGCGTGTTACAACACAATAGCGTAGGTGTAATCCGATGATAAATCTGCTAAGTCGGCCTTAGCGCGGCGTTACCGAAAGTTAAACACAGGTTAAACTTGGCACATGTCCAACTATTACTTACTGTTACATAACAGTGATGCATTATGTAATGATAAACACTAGTGTCAATGCTCAATTCATTACTTTACTTGCACTCCTATAGTCTATACTGCTCTAAGTATGGATGCTTATTCAAAGTTGATACAGTTTTTGCAATTCACGAAGGCGAGTGAGCTTTACTTGTGGTTACTTCGTGTACATCCACATTGCATAAGTGTGCGTGCCTGTCAAAGCCTAGGTGGGAGCGAGAATTGCGCTCGCTCACACTTATACAGATACGACACACACACAACCATAAGTCAGTCGCCCTCGTGAATTGCAAGAACTATATCAAAAAATGCGGAGCCGGCGGGAATCGAACCCACATCTCTCCCCACGGAATCCCGCCCGGAGTGTCGACCATTTTACATTATGGCCACGGCGACATTAGTTTTTCAATAGGTACCGTTTAGAAGTGTGTAGAAAAGTAAGTTGTCGGATAACTATCAAAATCAAAATAAAGAGGTTGTTTCAAATATCTAAGGAGCATGGGCCAGGTCTTTGTACAATGTACAGTCTTTCAAAATGTTTGGGGTCATGAAATAGTGATTATTTTTCTTTATTTCTCATTAAAAGGTCCTTTTGTACGAGGTACAATGCGAAATTATTTTGCAAAATAAAAGCGCAACAACATGGCATTCTTTTGACAATGACACGTTCTTACACGAGTCATGATGACATTTGACATAAAAATAACCACAATTGACAGCAACTGACATTTGACATGCCAGCAATTGACGTTTGACGATGGAAAAGACATTAAGATGATGTAATGTCATTACAAATATAGACAACAAAAAAAGATGGATGCACTATGGGAGTTGCTATTCTACAAATGTACCCAATTATCAATTTTATATTTGTACCTCTTATTCACTGTAAAACTGCAAAAAAGCATATTTTATTTCAATTTCTATGATTTATTTTAATATAGTGTAGTTAGTATAGTGTACAAGTACCTGGCCCAAGATGAAACAACCCATTTACCTATTTGTTAAAATTAGGGTTGAAATAGGTGTTTAGCACAGATGGTTGTTGGCTGGTATCGTTACGAGGTTTTCACTCGCGCCCTGGCCAGAGAAGAAGCCGACCACTTTATTTCTTGCCTACGCAAAACAATCCATAGCAATATACCTACCTATTTCCTAAAAAGTTGCTATTTCGCATAGGTTTTTTTATACGGAAGTATATTAACCATGCTGAACATGAAGAATATTCTTTTCATCATACCTATTCGAAAAACGAATATTGGCTTCAGAGGATAGCGGGAGCAAAATTTAATTTTAACCCCATGGGACTTTTCATTTCTCTCTTCTGATTGGTCCGCGATATTGCTTTAGCATACTAAAGCACTAACGCGGACCAATCAGAAGAGAGAATTCAAAAATGTTTGAGAAGCTGTTGTCTTCGATAAGTCACGTGATCAAATTTGTCGATTAGATATATACGCCCATACTTCCAACATAAATATAAATGTTTAATTATTTCTTAAAAAATATTTTTTTGTTTTATTTAAACTTTCATTATACGTATTGGTAATGTCTATACTCTATACATACATACTCTATACATAGTACTCCTAGCTTTTTCTCATAGGTAATGATGAAAAATAGTGTGTGTCATTCGGGGCCAAAATTTTTTGTTCTCGGGCGGAGTATATTGAATTCCTCGCTACGCTCAGGATTCTACTTTAGAATCCCTCGCTGCGCTCGGGAGTCTACTATAGAATCCTTCACTTCGCTCTGAATTCAAAATAACGCCCTCGGGGAACAAAAAATTTCTTTTGGCCCCATTCAACGCAAATAACTATTTCTGCCCTGCATGTAAATGTTCGAGTGGGTACGACAACAGATGGCGTTTGTACATCGACCTTTCGGTTTTCAGCCGATACGCTGAAGAGGCTTACTTTAAAGAGTACCTCGTTGTAACAATTAATGATAACATTAACGTTATTCCACTAAATTAACTCAAGCAGGTTAATACGGAAACAGTTAGTCACTGATAAAAACGATAGTTTGTTGGCCGTGGCAACCATGGCTGTCGCACTCCAATCGGTTCGCCGCCATTTTGTGAGTCAGCCAGCTGTGAACTTCAAATTGTCTTCGTCCGGACACGATGAGAACAATGTGTTTCACTTAAACTTTACTTATCACTACACAACTTACATTCAGTTCTTTTTTAACATTTTAACATTTTTAACATTTTTAGATGCAAAAAGAGGGGTGTTATAAGTTTAACATGTCTGTGTATGAGTATTTCTTCCATGTGTATTATTTCCAAGGCATGGTAACCTTGAGCTGATGCCGCAGCATCGAGTAGTCTGCGGGATGTTCAACTCCTCAGCAACTTACAGCAGATATAGTGTGTGTGGGCTCATTAGAATGGTTTCAATGAGTAGAATAGAATAGAATAGAATAGAAATGTTTTTTATTCAAATAAACTTTTACAAGTACTTTTGAATCGTCAATGAGTCTACCACTGGTTCGGAATGCCGTTCCTGCCGAGAAGAACCAGCAAGAAACTCAGCAGTTGCTCTTTTCAAAATACTTTTACAATAAATATACTTAATGGATATTATTCTATGTATGCAGAGTTTCCACAATGAGGGGAAGTTCCACAAAAGCATACGTAATTATTTCTAATTATAATTCAACACATGTCAAGACGGGCAGACAGAAAGTAGCCCCATTGCCGCTGGTGGCACCCGTTCACGAGCATGACGCATGACCCAGCCATTGCTTCGCTCAACCATATTTGAGGGAACGTTACAACCCGCATCACACGACACCTTGAGTAGGTGTTAGATAGATGATGATTGAGGGTCGAGGATGGAGGAGGAGCATCTGATGATGAAGCAAAAACTTGGTAACAGGATGTCAGGTATATCGTACATTGTCCCAACATAGATTCAAATGTCGGGGGTGTTTAAATTTTTAATTTACACTGTTTTCTCCAACGTTGGTAAGACAGCTTTTGTCTGCGATTTTACCAGGTAGTAACGATGCTGTCTACTCGTAAGATGGATGCGATCTATTCTGTAAGAGGAACTGCCATCGCAGTTCTATTAAACCCAAACCTCATCAGCCTATAGAGATAGCGTACCGGAACGGGAAATAGCTTAGTGGCCCATATTTGCCGGTAGAGTGGTAATTAGCCTCCCACCAGACAAGACGGGAAACTGGAAAGTTGCGAATCGAACCAGAAACCTCCCATTTAAAAGCCCAAAAAGATCTCCAATGTACCAGATAGGTGAGTTCACCAAATAAATACATGTCTCTATACTTACCTAAATACAAACTTATTACATCCAATATCCATATTTATGCATAAATTGTCGAATTGAGAACCACCTTGATAATTTGAAGTCGGTCACAAACTTTGCCTTTCGGGCATGTTTAGGAAAGGGGAGGAAGGAGTATTTCTGTAAATTGTTTTTGCTTAGTAGCTCTCTGCCTATACGAGTCAGGTGCGTCAGTAAGGGCCGGTTGCACGTCAAGTGGTTAAAGTAAAGTCAACTTTAATAGCGCGGGCATAGCAGCGACGCTGTTGACAATCGTAGCGTCACTAAAAACTTGTTTCGGCTGAGATCTATAGAACGTGCTTGGTTAAGATCTAACGAAACTTGGGTTGTACTGATTTTGTTTGGTAAGTTTAACTTTGACTCACAAGAGCAGTGGTAGCCAAGTATCACGTGCTTCAACGATGAAGAAACCTGCACAGCTGTGAGTTCTCCATAATGTTCTAGAAGATGTGCGAAATCCGCCAATTCGCATTGGGTTAGCGTGATGGACTATGGCCTATAACCTTCCCTGAGAGGAGACCTGCGCTCTGTAGTGATCCGTTGATGAATTACTGATGATGATGGTTAACTTTAGCCGTGTGACGTGCAACTGGCCTGTAGCAAGGTAAGTTTCAGCGTGGTATTGCCAGTGTAGCAGCCCGGTGAGTTATCGGCCAAGTTTATGAGTAATCGCGGGCGGGCTGCTTGTTTTGCTTTGAATTGAAATAATAAATCCAGTTTCGGTTTCGAATGAATGTTGGGCTAGCATTGTTTTGGCACTAAGTTTGGAAACCAGAAATTTATTGTTCGTATGAAATTTTGGTATTGCGTACCTCTTTGTTAGCTTATTGAGCAAGTTAGCCTAGACCTATTCAAAAAGCGTTACCTTGAAGTTACTAAATTTAGTAACTTTTTTTTTATTGATTGTACCTTTGCCTTTGATTAAATCTCAATATATTTGGCAGGTTTTTAACAAATACACTATGGAGTCCTGACTCACTAATTAAAACAACATTGTTTGATAGGTACAGTTCTTACTTTTGATTTAGCTCACTGTATCTTATTCCTCACTAGTTGATGCCCGCGACTTCGTCTACGTGGATTTAGTTTTTAAAATCCCTCGGGAACTCTTTGATTTTCCGGGAGAAAAAGTAGCCTATGTCACTCTCCAGGCCCTCAACTATACCCATGCAAAAAATCACGTCGATCCGTATCCCTGTTGAAGCGTGATTGAAGGACAAACCAACAAACAAACACAGTTTCGCATTTATAGTATTAGTAAAGATCACTGAAGGTCGTAATGCCTTCCCATGAATTACATAATGGTAAGGGTTTTCTCGAAATGAAAATCGATGGCAACAAAACTGATATTTCTAAAATTTAGTTTTGGAAACCCTATAAATAACATGTTTTTATAGATTCATTAACTGACATTTTTAACCGACTTCCAAAAAGGAGGAGGTTCTCAATTCGGCCGGTATCTTTTTTTTTTTTTTTTTTTTTTCTATGTATGTCCACCGATTTCTCCGGGATTACTGGACCGCGTGATTTTTTTTTAATCGACAGAGGATGTTTGCGAAATGGTCCCATAAAAATTTTAACCTTCAACTCCTCAAGCCTGATGCTGCAGGCTAAAACTATGGCGATTTAGGAAATTTCGATTACGAATTGATATTGTAGGTAACAAGTATGGACTACATCATGGAGCTCCAGGTCCTAGCTCCTCAATCATAGGATACTACACTTAAAAGCTTAAAATAAAAATTCTTTTCAAAAAACCGACTTCTAACGCCACTACAAAGTATAAAAATAATTTTAGTTTGTCCACGTTTGTTGAAGTCGGGCGGGCCTAAAATACAAACTATGAAACTGACTCGCGATGCTCGCTCGTATCATATTCTGTAGCGTCGCGCATCGGTTTCATAGTTTGTATGTAGGCCCGCCCGACTTCAACAAACGTGGACAAACTAAAATTATTTTTATACTTTGTAGTGGCGTTAGAAGTCGGTTTTTTGAAAAGAATTTTTTATTACCCGACGACATGATTGTACTGACATTATCAATTTTTAAAAGGGTCAGAAGGTGAGCGCACTATCATAACTTTTAATCTATGCGTTTATAGGGAAGGGCCCCCATGGTTTTCACATCATTGTTAATGGAATTACTGTATTAATGAGTTTTGTAGTGAACATCTAATAAAATAATATTATAAAGCGTGCAGTACATTACCTGCTTGCCGTAAGCCAGCACGTTCCATGCATCAGGTGGAGTCTGCAGAAACTTTCACGTACGCGATTACGTGTGCCTGCATGCAGCGGGAATAGGGTTGTCACCGAACTATTTAAAGTTTCTTTTCCATGCCTAATGCCAAGTTAGGGAGAGGGGTTTTTAGTCGCTTTTCGGAAACTCGATTTCGCGTCCTAAGGTAATGTGGGCACACAACAAACGCCAGTCGCAGCGATCTAATTGCATTTTTAACCGACTTCCAAAAAGGAGGAGGTTCTCAATTCGGACGGTATCTTTTTTTTTTTTTTCCTATGTATGTCCACCGATTTCTCCGGGATTACTGGACCAATTCGCGTGATTTTTTTTTAATCGACAGAGGATGTTTGCGAAATGGTCCCATAAAAATGTTACCCTTCAACTCCTCAAGCCTGATGCTGCAGGGATATTGCTCACCTAAAATAAAGAGATTTAGGAAATGTCGATTACGAATTATTATTGTAGGTTACAAGTATGGACTACATCATGGAGCTCTAGGTCCTAGCTCCTCAATCCTGATGCTGCAGGGTACTGCCTACCTAAAACTATGGGGATTTAGGAAATTTCGATTACGAATTGATATTGTAGGTAACAAGGTATGGACTACATCATGGAGCTCCAGGTCCTAGCTCCTCAATTATAGGATACTACACTTAAAAGTTTAAAATAAAAATTCTTTTCTAAAAACCGACTTCTAGCGCCACTACAAAGTATAAAAATAATTCATAAGTTTCATAGTTTGTATTTAGGCCCGCCCGACTTCAACAAACGTGGACAAACTAAAATTATTTTTATACTTTGTAGTGGCGCTAGAAGTCGGTTTTTTGAAAAGAATTTTTTAGTAATAAAAAACATTTCTATTCATTTCTATTCTATTCTATTAGCATGGGCGTTCCGCGATTTTTGCGCGCTAACCTTCGCTACTTTTAGCATCTTCGCATGGAACGCTTGTGAGTCGTAAAAACGCGATGTAGTCGCAAAACGCCGATCGCTGCCGCTAAAAGCAGCCTGTCTGCCCTCTCCCTTAGCGGTGTTAAGAAAACCAACCGACTGGTTAAGAATTCGGCCTCCTTTTCCTACGATCTCGAAATTTCGAACCTCAGAAGAACATGAGGACTTTTTTGGAGTAATTAAGTAATTAAATTAAATATCACTTGTTTTAGAACAAAAACATCGTAGGGAAACCTGCATGCCTGAGCTCACCAAATTTGTGTGAATGAGTCCACGAATCTGCACTCGATCACCGTATGGCCAAAACTTTGCTCACTCAAGAATGAAGATGTCATCTCATCCAGGAATCCTCAGTGCCTGACTAAGTCGAAGTCACCGACTATTGCGTTCACTGAATAAGTAAATTGCATAAGCAACACGCGTAATGAGCTATGGTCAGTAAGCGGGAGATGCGAAAGTAGACTAGGTATTCTTAGTTACCGACATCATCAAATCACGAGCTGAAGTGGCGATGGGCGGGGCACATACCTGAATATCAATTCAGGGTGCTTGAATGACAACCCCACAACCAGAAACGTAGCGTAGGAAACCCCCTGCTAGGTGGTAGATGACAATTCAATCAAAAAGCGATTGATATTAAATCACAAACTTCTCCATTCATGTTACACAGCTTTTTTCGCCTCCATTGCAGTTTTAATTTTCATAATTGCCTTACCTGAAAAAAACGCGTGATAATATTGTATATTGTGGTTTTAGAATACAAAAGCATAGTTTATTATTCAATTAAACTTTTACAAAGTCCTTCCGCATCGGCAAGTGAAAATTACCACTGGTTCAGAAAGCCGTTCCAACCGAGAACAACCAGCAAGAAACTCGGCGGTTGCTCTTTTTAAAATAATCATGTTGTACGTCACAGCTTAGTTAATATTGTCTCATGAATTGCTGGGGCGAGAATCAAATTTATTTGGCAGGTTTTTTAACAAATACACTATGGAGTCTTCATCCTGACTCACTATTTAAAACATTGTTTGATAGGTACAGTTCTTACTTTTGATTTAGCTCACTGTATCATATTCCTCATCATGAAGTTGTAATGCCCTCCCATATATTACATAGCTGATGCCCGCGACTTTGTCCGCGTGGATTTAGTTTTAAAGTCCCTCGGGAACTCCTTGATTTTCCGGGATAAAAAGTAGCCTAGATGTTGACCCGAGTAATAAGCTACCACGGTATAAAATTTTGTAGAAATCTGTGCGGTAGTTTTTACGTGAAAGAAGGACAAACAAACAGACAAACAGACAAATAAAAATTTAGCTTCTGTTTTGATATCTGTATCTTGAACACAATTAGAAGCAAAAACCCTTTTTTGAATCTATTTCATGTACAGAATTGGTTTCGTTCCTGTTTTATTATATGTATAGATAATGGTAAGGGTTTATAGAGATGAAAATCGATGGCAACAAAACTGATATTTCTAAAATTTAGTTTTGGACACACTGTAAATAACGCTCAGTAGTACCTAGTAGTAGTAGTAGTTGCCAGCCCTGGGATCTCGTTGTCTAGTAAATTATCTATTCTGTGTGCCGTCAGCTTATCTGGATTAAGTCTGTAGGGAGCGGGGCGCGGGCCACACGCGGCGTGCGCTGTTTGTTTACAACTATTCTGTTCTACACAACACAGCTTCGCGGATAACTTTTATGTCATTTCCCCTCTGGTGCAGTGATGATGATGATGGTGTCAACCCTCCGCAGAACGTAGAACTGCAGCAGTAGTTTTCACGCTCTCCTACCAACCACCACTCTTTTTATATCGGCCAGATAAGTTGAAACATGAATTAAATGTTTTTATTCCAAGAACCTGTGTATGTATGTTTTTTCGAAAATAAAATGTGTGAACTCAATGAATCACTAGATTAGTTTTGATAGCAATTAGTTTTTCCAAAGGAATTGATAGATTTGCCATTTTACTTTAAACAATGTGTTTATTCATAATTTTTATTAATTTGAGGTTTATAGTGAATTTATTTATAACGAAGTTGCATGGAAACGATCGGCGGCATCCAGGTGTCAACAAGATAGTGTTACTAGTGATAGTGTTGATACTGATAACTATATATTAATTTGTAGCTACACATCAATATTGTATTATTTTGTTTTAAAAAGAGCAACTGCTGAGTTTCTTACCGGCTCTTCTCAGCAGAATCTGGATTCCGAACCGGTGTTAGAATCTCTACGTGTCATAAAAGCCATAGGTTGGTCTTTATGAAATAAATAATTTTGAGTTTTTTAAAGCTCTTTGTCCGCGCTCATACCTATTTCTCAAATCAAGCTCAACAAGCTTGTCCCTGCAAGCTAATGCAAGCACCGGTTGCGAGAAGTATTAACACATAGACTTATATTTACTACTTTACGGTGCTAACAACTTACATAATATTATTATAATATATCTTCTATGTTAGCATCGTCATCATCATCATCATCAGCAACCCATCAACGGCTCACTTCTGAGCGCAGGTCTCCTCTCAGAGAAGGGTTATAGCCACGGGTTATAGGTTAGTCCACCACTCTGGCCCAATGCGAATTGGCGGACTTCACACACCTTCGAGAACATTATGAGGAACACTCAGGTGTGCAGGTTTCCTCACGATGTTTTCCTTTACCGTTGTAGATGTGATATTTAATTGCTTAAACGCAAATAACTTCGAAAAGTGCCCGGGATTGAACCTGCGACCCCCCGAATAAGAGACCACAGACCTAACCACTAGGCTATCACTGCTTACGTTACGTTAGCATCTAGACCTATTTACCTTTTATTTTGAAGAGGTATCTTGAAAATGAAATTATTTTCAAAAGAGAGTCGATATTTATACACTTCTTACTTACAAAGAGTTTTACCACAGAGCCTTTAAAAAGAGAGAGCAGCATCACGTAGGTTTTACAATAAAACAAAGCTTAATATAATTACTTCGATACCCAAATGGTCAAAGATAAAAAACTTAAGTAAGTAGGTAGGTAATATAAGATCATAAAGATAGAACGTCCCACGTACATTTTCACTAAACGAGCGCGGTGTTACAGAATCGCATTATACCGTAATGTTGTTAAAACATGCGATGTTTTCGTTAAATCCACCTACTGGCTACAGCGGTCATCGTAAAAGTAACTAAATAAACGTTGCGAGAGTTTTTAACGACCTCCCTGGCTCAGTGGTGAGCGCTGAGTGGTCTTATAACTGGGAGGTCTCGGGTTCGATTCCCGGCGGGGTCAATTTGGGAATTTATAATTTCCGAATTGTCTCTGGTCTGGTCTGGTGGGAGGCTTTGGCCGTGGCTAGTTACCACCCTACCGTCAAAGACGTGCCGCCAAGCGATTTAGCGTTCCGGCACGATGGCGTGTAGAAACCGATTAGGGGTATGGGTTGAATGTTCACTGCCATACCCCTTACAAGTTAGCCCGCTACCATCTTCGCCTGCATCGTCACTTACCATCAGGTGAGATCGCAGTCAAGGACACGTTGTGATCAACTGAATAGGGCTCTGTAGGTACAGCCATGGTACATCGTCTCTATAATAATTAATCTATGATTGGCTGTCCCTATACAAATGACAAGCAGTGATAGCCTAGTGGTTAGGACTGTGGTCTCCTATTCGGGGGGTCGCAGGTTCGACCGGACTTTCGGACTTTCTTGAGGCATAGTTAAGGTATCACGAGCCTATTAGTTTGTATTTCTCATTATATTATGTCTATCGTGTTTTCACCCTTTTCTTATGACTCAAAATGCTTTGTCTAACAAAGATAACTGAATATCGTCACATGTAAAGTCGTTTAGTGCAGTGGGTCGGAGCGGGGAGCGGGGAGCGGGGCGTTTACGACTTTATCCAAATAAAATGAGTCGTGAACATTAAAAATCGAATGGCGCTATCATAATTTGTGGCTCCGTGGGAGTCGTTTCGAAATGCACTCATGTTTTTTCCTGACCGATTCGTGTAAATATCAATAAAATTTATGTGGCGTATTGAACTAGAATTTTATTGTTTTTTTTTTAAATAAAATATCAGTCAAGTTGAAGTTTGCTAATATTCTCCTCTCCCCTCCAAAGAAGCGGAAAGCTTGTGTCAGGAGTGGGTACGACAATAGTCCAACGGGTGGGATTCGAACCTGCAACCTTTCAGTTTTCAGTCCGCACCTTTAACCGTAGGGCTATTAAGGCTTGAAAATTAAAACTTATTATCTTCTTCTTCTTAATATTATATAAATTACGTGTCACGTTGTTTGTCCGCGATGGACTCCTAAACTACTGAACCGATCTTGATCAAACTTCGTAACTATCTGTATTTTGGTCCAACTTGAAAGATAGGATAGTTTTTATCTTAATATTAATTTAATCTATTATACCTACTGGGTTACTGCAACGCGTGGCTGGGTCAGTTAGTAATAATTATGTATATCTAGAGCTAAGAATAATATTAACAACTAGGTAGATGATACTCGCCACTTCCTGCGCGTGCGTTTTGTTTTTATTTATTGGAGATAGGATAGCTTTTGACTGAGATCACATATCACATGGCACTCCTGCTGGTAAGTGAGCATGGAGTCTAAGATGGTAGCGAGTCGGCTTTAAAATGAGAACGACATGGTACGTACTGTAACGCTAAATCGCGACGACCGACTAACCATCAAATGGTATAGCAGTCAAGGGGTACTTAAAATACTGTCATGAATATAAACTAAGCAATTTTTATGTATTTTAAAACCAATATCAAACTTTCTGGGCTTTGATATCAAAATCATGCGTCTAGGGAACGACGTGATCAGGTAATTGAATGTGCGCAGATCGGAGCCAAATGTGTCATTAATAAATACAAAATGGCGAGCAAACAAATTAAAACGTCGAACGCGACAGACGCCATTATGAACCGTTTCCTATGAATTCAGAATTTATTACCGGCCATACTTTTTCGCGCGGAAATTATAGCAAAAGGCTCGGACTAAAGAAAATATAGACAGAGCTTGCGAACGCACACACCAGATGACAAGAAAAACGTTTAATAACCCGACCACGGACCATTAGATATGACATAATACCTCATACTGATTTTGTACGTACAAAATGTAGTCTATGTTACCCGGACTATAGGAACAAATCGATTGACACTTCATTTATCAAAATCGTTTCAGTTGCTTAGACGCTAGGGTGGAATATACGTAAGTAACCATATGTTTATTTACATAATATATTGGCAGTCTATGTGTGTATATATTATACATACACATATACACACATCATTAGCAACCCATCATCGGCTCACTACTGAGCGCAGGTCTCCTTTCAGAGAAGGGTTATAGGCCATAGTCCACCACGCTGGCCCAATGCGAATTGGCGGACTTCACACACGTTTGAGAACATTATGAAGAACTCTCACGTGTGCAGGTTTCCTCACGATGTTTTCCTTCACCGTTGAAGCAAGTGATATTTAATTGCTTAAACGCACTTGACTCTGAAAGTCAGAGGTACCCGGGATCGAACCTGTGACCCCCCGAATAAGAGACCAAAGTCCTAACCACTAGGCTATCACTGCATATACACACATAGAGGCTAAAATCATAACCATTTTATTTAAAACGCTTTAGTTCAACGTTTTTGCAACAATCCGCTAATCTATGGAACCTTTAAGGCAAGAGTGAATAGACATTTTCTAGAAAAGCGCACTCTAACCTAGACGTCAAATGCAAACCTGTCATGAAATAAATAAACTTCTGACTTCACTGAACCGATTTAGGCAAAATTTTCTCAATTCAAATGCTTAAAATCAGACCTTATGCGCCGATTCATCAAAATAGTCGACAAGAATCCAACTCACGAGATAATCCGAGTCTGTCTGCTTTCCTGTAAGTATACATTTTGTATCCGCCACCCGTTTCCATCTATTAATTCTCTTCACTCTGATAAAGCGGATATTAAATTTGGATGGAAATTTTAATTTCGGAAAAGTTATTCAATTTATTCATTATATTGTACTAGTCGATGGCCGCGACTTCCACCGAGTGGATTTTTTTAGACCTGCTTAAAACAAAAACCTTGTTACTTGGTAACAAAGAGCTAAGCTTTGTCTTTAAAAATAAATTCAAAGAACAATGTTAATAATAATAATAATGTCCTCCCGACCGAATCCGATCACGGCGGCCAACCTGCTCGGAGATAAGCCATATGCACGGGAGATATTATAGTGCACAAGTGTCTGCGCAGACTAAGGTGCACTCTCTATTCCCTCACTCTCATAGTCCGATGGGACGGAAAATTCGACACTACCGGAGAGAGATCAGGCGCAGGACCGACGGCTTTACGTGCTCTACGAGGCACGGGGGTGACTCATCACCAACTTCCTAACTCCGGGCTAGTAATGAGAATTTCTTGAAAGAAAAACCCAAAACATTTTTTTTGGCCCGACCCGGGAATCGAACCCGGGACCTCGTCATCCGTAGTCAAACGTGCTAAACACTATACCAACGAGGCAGTTAAGAACAATGTTAACTCCTGTTTGAAGACTGAAGACGAAACTTTGTTTTCCCAAAAGCTCCAGACAATTTCAAAGTCATTTTATGCTTAAATCTCCCGAAAACTTGCCCAGACAAGTGCCGACACGGTCCAACTTGTTCCAACCTGTCTAACTCGACAATCACTGAGGCGATTGAGGTCTAACTTAGTTACTATTCGCTTAACACTCGATAACTTTGCCTCTGACACTGACAACGTCAGATTACTTTGGCTGAAATGGCACTTTAAGAGAATACCTGATGACTGAAACTAAACTAGTTACAATCAAGTGCCGCGTTACCTTCGATGAGGATCCCTCGATCACGCCTCGTGGGTATGTTATTACATTCTCACTAGATTGTGCCCGCGACTTTGTCCGCGTAGAGACTGGAGTACTTACTTTACGGATTTTTAAAAATTCCACAGGAACCCTATATACTTTTCTGGGATAAAAAGTCCTCAACTATATACAAGCAAAAGATATCTCTCGCCAAGAATTGAAGAGAAGGTATTTGTTGAGCAGTTTTATGTTTGAGCAGTAGTACCTTATTATATTTAGCCTGGCGTTTTCAAAGGTGTGTGAAGCTTGCCAATTCGCATTGAGATTCGAGACGTTTTGGTGAATTATGGTGAAACAATTTCCTTCGTCTGTGGTGCCACACAGACAACCTTCAAGCAACCGAGGCCTGGAGCTTCTGTCTCAACTACGGGCAACAGCCATGTACCAATAATAAATAAATGATGGTTATGTGAAACAGGGTAGCTCCCGGCTCTATGGCTCTATCCGTATTACAGCTGATTGGTGAAGCCGGCAGGGGGTGTCGCTTAATATTTTAAGACAGGCAGATTTTTTTAGTAGTTCGGTGCTCTAAGCTATAATCCGTCTATGAGAGATACCTGTGTTCAGTAGTGAGCCGTTGATGGATAGCTGATATAGAATATTTGGCAATTCAATGTTCAAGTTCAGTTAATTTGCGCTTCTAGCATTATATTTGTCTTGTCTTCGTCCACGACTTCTGCAAAGTATTTTATTTTTATTCGATGACAAGATAGTCCTTGACTGCGATCGCACCTGATGGTAAGTGACGATGCAGTCTAAGATGGTAGCGGACTAACTTGGAAGGGGTATGGCAGTGAAAATTCAACCCATACCCCTATTCGGTTTCTACACGCCATCGTGCCGGAATGCTAAATCGCTTGGCGGCACGTCGTTGACGGTAGGGTGGTAACTATCCACGGCCAACGAAAAGCCTTCCACCAGGCCAGACCAGAGACAATTCAGAAATAATTATAAATTCCCAAATTGACCCCGCCGGGAATCGAACCCGAGACCTCCCAGTTATAAGACCACAGCGCTCACCACTGCGCCAGGGAGGTCGTCACAAGTAACGCCTGTTTCTGTCCAAAATTAAGTTTTGCATAATTTAGAAATTTAGATATCTGGGTCACGCGGTTGCTAGAAAAATAGCAATACCGCAGGCGTGCAGGTCGTAGCTGGATGTTATCTTAACGACAGGTTTTAGTGCGCGACGCCGCGTCCCCCGGCCGCGCGGGAGTCGTTAAGATTATACAGTTATGAGTGAGGAGTGATTTGAGCGTTGAGTGTGGAGTGAACAGTCCTTCTTCTTTTTCTTCTTTATCAACCGATAGGCATCCACTGCTGGATAAAGGTCTCCTGCATGGACTTCCACAGGCTTCGGTCTTGCACCGCTTGCTCCCAGTGGCTCCCTGCGACTCGTTTGATATCGTCGGTCCACCCTAGTGAGAGGTCTGCCAACACTGCGTTTCCCGGTGCGGGGTTGCCACTCCAGCACCTTGGGAGTCCAACGACCATCAGCTCTTCGAATTATGTGCGCCGCCCATTTCCACTTCAGTTTCGCGACTCGCTGAACTATGTCGGTGACTTTGGTTCTCCTACGGATCAAATTATCTACGGATAAAATTTAAATGGGAACCACCTGGGAAGTATACCATTTGAAACAAAAAAATAATTTTCCAAATTGGTTCAGGCGTCTTCGAGTAATCGTTGAACATACATAAAAAAAGAAAAAGATTTTGACGAATTGAGAACCTCCTCCTTTTTTGAAATCGGATAAAAATAACCTTTCTCTCAGATTATCATATTAATACTTAATATCTTATACAACGTGAGTGCCTGTTAGAGGATACGATGTAGGTAGAGACAGAGAGCATAATCATCAACATCATCATCAGCAACCCATCAACGGCTCACTACTGAGCGCAGGTCTCTTCTCGGAGAAGTGTTATAGGCCATAGTCCAACATGCTGGTCCAATGCAAATTGGCAGACTTCACACACCTTTGAATATCAAGAAGTTCTATCAGGCGTGTAGTTTCCTCATGATATTTTCCTTCGCCATTGAAGCTTTTGATATATTTTAATTTCTTCAACATAATAATAGAGATCATAATTATAACTAACGAGCTTTTGCCCACAGCTTCGCTCACGTTACGTTCGATTTTTCAAACCCTTATTTTACCCGCTTAGGGGTTGAATTTTCAAAAATCCTTTCTTAGCGGATGCCTCATCCCAATAGTTATCTGTATGTCTTTCAGCCCGATCTATCCAGTTGTTTCAGCTGTGCGTTGATAGATAGATCAGTACCAGTCAGTCACCTTTTCCTTTTATATATTTAAATTTAACATACGCTGACACTATTGAGTCAGTACAAAGACGATTCCTGCGAAGACTTTTGTTCAAATTTAATAGACAACTTGTAAATACGTCTTATGAAGATAAATTAAAATATTTTAAACTCGATTCTCTACGCTTGCGTCGTATGCTGCTTGACACGATGCTACTTCATAAAATAATTAACAATCAAACTGATACATCATTATTACCTAAAATTAATTTGAATTGTAAAATCCCTAAACGCACAGTCTGTACTTACAACATATTTAGATATAATCGCAGCCGCACTAACCTTGCTTTCCACTCATGCATCAATCGCATTTGCCGCCAATATAATACAATTAACCTAAACAATCAGCAACTGAATTTATTTGATTCCACGTCAGCCTGCTTTCGTCGTAATGTCATCGACTCCCTTCGCAAGGGAGCCAATTTGTAACAACTCAGATTTTTCTTTATGATCTTTATTTTGTAACCTTTGTAACACTACTCAAACTAAACTGTATGTATCTAAATCTTTTGTACATGCCAGTTATTGATATTTTTGCTATGTTTCTCTTAGTTGTAAGTCTAATTGTTTATATCTTCATAGTTGTGCATGAATATTGTTGGCTTGTCAAATAAAATAAAATAAAATAAAAAATAAAATAAATAAATTAAAGATAAATACTAGCTAATGCCCGCGACTTAGTCCGCGTGGTATTAGTTTCGCTGGAACACTGATTTTCCGGGATAAAAAGCCTATGTCACTCTCCAGGTCCTCAACTATGCCCATGCAAAAAGTTACGTCAATCCGTAGCTCTGTTGCAAGTTGCAACGTGACTGAAGGAAAAACCAACAAATAAACACACTTTCATATTTATAATATTAGTAAGATTATTTATCTATGCTATGAAATATTAAACTTGAACTAAAAATAGCTAAATTCTTCCCTAATTTTTATGACTTTTTACAAAACCATCGCATCCGTGTCTCTCGTCGGTAAACGGTTTTTGTAATGTTTTTCTAATGAATGCGATACAGAGGTGTCGCGACAGCGCGATAATACACTCAAGTGTCTCGAGTGTCGACAGATAGCGTCTATAGACATTAGACGATGCTTTGAGCGATGTAAAGCGATCCATGTGTTATCTGAGACTCGTATAATAGGTTTGGGTGTTAAAGTAATATCACTTATCGGGGAAGTAAAACGGTGATGGCCCAGTAGTTAGGCCTTCAGTCTCCTTTGCGGAGGTTCCGGGCTTCGATCCCAGGTACGCAACTTTTCGGAGTAATGTACTTGAGTGAATCTGTGCTTGTCCGTCCGTCCGTCCGTCTGTCAGAGCCTTATAACTTCTGAATTACTGAACGTAATTACTTCAAATTTAGATATAACATGTAAACCAATGGCCTCCAGCCGAAAATGGCTTAAAAAGTTATAATAACCTTTATTTCAGGGGGGGCTCTCATAGAAGCGAATACGAAGTAAAATATTTTTATAGCGATTCATAGGGTTTCTGTGTATCATTTTAAAGATAATTTGGAACAGAGTACAAATGTATTTTTTTTTTTTCCTAAAATTGACGTAGTGGGGGGCTCTCAAAGTGGAGATTATATTTGACCTCTGAAGTCACGATCGCTTGAAAGACCGAGCTTGAAACTTTTATAATTATTAGCGTTATATCATGTACTTAAACAACAAATACTAAAATTAGATAAATATAATAAGGAAACTAAATTATTTAATTTTTAATGAGCTGCAGTATTTTTAACAGAACTTCACAATGATGTCAATAGATGGCGCTCTCATCTCATATTGCAAACGCAGCAGAAGTACTAATATATATACCTAATAACATATTATTCAATTAAAATTATTATATAATATTTAAATATCAAACATCAATAAAACTTCACGTCGCAACGTGAAGTTTATCCATCTTAGGCTGCATCTTCATTTACCATCAGGTGAGATTGCAGTCAAGCGCTAGTCAATATTTAAAAAAATCCTAATGATAACCGTATCAAAATCCTTCGCGTAGTTTAAGCGCACAAACAGACAGACAGCTGACGCGGTTAGCGACTTGGTTTTATAGTAAATTAGAAATTAGAGATTACAGAGAGAGCAATACCGTATATTGGAGCGTTATAGCACTCGAATTGAGTTGTGCACGCATTGTTCGAAACCAAATAGTTTGATAGGCGTGTGCGTCGTAGTAACGTTGACAGAAAAAATTGGTTGTCTGTAAAGTCGGTTTACTGACGATAGTTGAACGTGACAACGTCGTAATTATCGTTGTTATAAACAATTGACACCACATTCTCTTTTCACTGCACTTGATACTCGATCAAAACATGTAAATGTACTATAGTATAGCAGCTGTCCACGCAGACGCATCGCTCACTCAAGTAGGAGAGAGACGGATGTCGAACGCTGCCGAACGCAAAGGCCGATTGTGCCTCTTCGTCGCTCGTTCCACGCTCTCGCTTGCACTTCAAGCCTTACATGGAACGCCTCAGAGCGAGGTAACGCCGCGCGCATGAGTCATGTTTTTTCGTGCGTGCAGCCGGCTCTATCGAATTATAAGACGTTGTCACGTCAAGAATATAAACATCCTAAAATACGCGATCCTAAGAACGCGTTTCTACAGTCTACGGAACACTTTTCTAAAGACGACGTTTACGAAGCAATTTGAAAACTCTCGTAAAAATATAAAGTTCCAGATTTGATTCCCTTAAAATGATGGAAAGCTCTCAGGCATACATGTTTCCCTTACTTGGAATTCCAACTCCGACAAAGTATGCGTCACTAGTTTAGCTATCTGTATGCCTTTCAGCCCGATCCGTCAAATGATTTCAGTTGTGTCAGTCAATCAATCAATGTATCAGTCAGTCAGTCAATCAGTCATTCAGTCGCCTTTCCTTTCATATATTTAGATGCATTTCAGTAACATAATACAAACATTAAGTAATTATACTTACCTACTATTCTATCTCAATTCTTATTTTTCAATCATATTTAAATCTAATATAAATTATTAAATCCTTACTAATATTATAAATGCGAAAGTGTGTTTTTTTTTTGTTGGTTTGTCCTTCAAAAGCGCCGCAACAAGCTACGGATCGACGTGATGTTTTGCATGGGTATAGTTGAGGACCTGGAGAGTGACATAGGCTACTTTTTATCTCGGAAAATCAAAGAGTTCCCGAGTGATTTTAAAAACTAAATCCATGCGGACGAAGTCGCTGGCATCAGTTAGTTATGTTATATACAAAAGGCATCCGCCTGCTATTTATCCGAAATGTTAATAAACTATTTTTAGAGTATTTTTGAATAATAATAATGATGTATGCTGTCTGTACATCAAACAGAAAGGGTGAAGCGCAATCGGAAACGTTCAAACGATTATAAAAGGCACCATTTGAATGTGAACGGCTGGTGGGGTGTCGGATTACCTTCCCCACTTCAATACGAGCGGGCCGGGGTAAGTGAATCTATCTATGGAAAGTTAAGCAGCCTCTATGAGAGGTTAAATTGAAAATTTCGATCTAAAATAAAATAGTAATTGAACTCGTGCAAACTTAGTTTAATATGATAGGTATTAGCTTTTCACCGCGACCGATTAAGTTCGTGTGGAGTTAAGTTTTAGAAATCTCGCGGGAACCCTTTGTTTTACAGAGAAAAAAGTAACCTAGGACCTCTCCAGGCTCTCAACTATAGCCGTGCAAAAATCAAGTCATCATTGCTACGAGTAGCAATAAGCCACATTTTCCTAATTTATCTCAGTAAGAATTATGTAAAATAAACACCGAAGTCCAATTTTTATAAATAAAAATTGTAAAACGAATTTATGAAAATACTTTTTTCAATACTAAAATGTTATCACGAATAAAAACCGAATCAATCAGGTTGAGGTCTAAGCGACCCTAAACGAATTAAGGATTTTCATGTGAAAACGTTCGGCTTATCGCGATTTGTGCACAGAACATCAAAAATACAAGTCGCAAAATTATCCGTCGTCTTCTCTGATTCATGTGATATATCATATAAAAATATAAATCATATTTTGTATACGTACACAGTCGTGCACGTTTTATATTAAGTACTTTAGTATACTCCAAACACGCTGTTTTTATATTATCGTGTCTATCTGTCTGTCTGCTTTTCCAGACTAGGACTAGTTTTGCAAAGGAGATTTAAGCTACTTTTTATCCCGGAAAATCATAGAGTTTTCACGGATTTCTTATAAATCCACGCGCATCACGAACCACTGTCGTTATCTAGTAGCTAACGGACATTGAACACAATAATTAGGTATATTTCGTTAAAACAGTGAGAGATCTACACAAAAAGCAGTTATCGAGCAAACACCCAGATATTTCACACACAAAATAACCCGCAGCGATTTGGAAATGAATTCGAACTATACTACCTACCTGGCATAGAGCCGACAGAGTTGAGTTTACCGTTTTGAAATAAACGTTATACTCATTCAACTAGCTGATACCCGCAACTTCGTCCGCGTGGATTTAGTTTTTAAAATCCCTCGGGAGCTCTTTGATAAAAAGTAGCCTATATCACTCTCCAGGTCCTCAACTATACCCGTGCAAAAAATTACATCGATCCGTAGCTCTGTTGCGGCGTGATTCAGGGAAAAACCAACAAACGAACAAACAAACAAACTCACTTTCGCATTTATAATTGAGGAGCTGGCGAACAAAACGGCGTAATTGCATGATTTTCTCAAACAACTTTTTTCATTAAATCGTGTTCTTATCATACATCTCCATCTATTAGGTGCAAAAAAGTCTGGCAAAACGGCCTAAAAGTGGTCTAAAAAAGGACTCAAAGTTGACGATTCCGTTCAAAACGTGGTAATTGTAAAATAAAAATCCCAACTCTCGAATATTTATTTGAATACCAATCAAAAGGGGCTAAATATCATATTATTCAAGATAACGGAACATGAATTTCAATCAAAACGAAGTAATTGGCATTATTTTATATATAAATTCTTTTATATTACTCTGGCAGCCCCGATTTAAATATGCAATGGTGGTGGTGGTGAGATGGCAACATTTTAGTTTGTAATTTTGTGTATCTTTGAAGTCAGTTCCGCGCTAAAAAAAATTGGCAGTCATAGGGACTGCCGATAGAAGTGAAAACTAAGTAAATGTGATGAATTAAAATATCAATTTCTTATTTTTATTCTATTGTTTGTAATGACTAATGAGTATGTGAACCAAACCCAAAAAAGTGTGCCTGTGCATGTGCCAGTGCCAGTGCCTGTGCCTGTGCCTGTGCAACAAAACATGACCCTGTTTTTTTATCAGCACTTGAGTCCCTCATACAAGACAAGTTTGTATACTAATAACGTACGGAGGTATATCTATGTACATATAAACACCGTATAAATATAGCTCATGGAAAGCGTGACGGTGACGGTGACGATGGTGACGGTGACGATGACGCGAAATCCATGTTTTTTGCTCACCCAAAAAAGTGCTAACACGCCTAAAGAAGTGTTCACTTCAAAAAGTTTTAAAATGTCATATGGAAGTCCTAAAAAAGAGACGTGGAAAAACTTAAAAAGCAGTTCGGTGAAACGTGGTCTGAAAACCCTGACTTAGCATGGTATCGCGAGGTTTTGGGTGACTGCAGTGGTGAAGTAGAAAACGGTGATCAAATTGACGATAGTGAGGAAATTGAAGATTGTGGTGAAAGGCGCGAATGTGTTGAAGTAGATGAAGAACAGATAGATCAGATAATTAGAACTCATATTTTTTTCATATTGGCGACCGGGACTAAACCCCAGTACCTCTCACGCTGCTCAACATTGCAAAAACGGGGGGAACATCAGAATACAGCAAAATATTTTAACATTTCTACACTAGTTACGTTATGCATTAAATACCTGTACCACCTAATTAGTTTATATTACGCACTTACGCAGAACTCTACAAAATATTAATCTTCTGTTTCATTAAAGTCGATTCAAAATATTATTGTACTAAATAATCGAAAATAAACGATTTTGTTATAATAATGATTTTACATATTAATTCAGGTAATTATAAGCTATGACCCTAAATAAAATCCTATCTCGTCAACGCTTCGCACCGAAACAATTCGCAAGGGCCCTTTATACCTTCAACCGTGTCCTTTTCCAGTAAATGGGGTAAGTGGGTTTTGATTAGAGCGCGCTTTATTTCATAGTTCTTTGATTAAGATAGAACAGGGGCCATAGAAAACGTTGGAGGCAGCATAATTAGGACGTTTTCGAGTGGTCGTTGGGACCCAGGCGCGAGAGCACGTGAACTAGTTTAGGTTTAACCCGGTTGGTTGGTTGGTTGGTTAAGTAGGAAATTATTTTTTCAAGCCGAGCCTTTTTGTGTGCGCTCTTTTTGTTTTGCTATAACTGTACCGGAAGCTTTTTCAGGCGGTGTGTTTTGAATAATACTAATTAACCGACTTCAAAAAAGGAGGAGGTTATCAATTCGTCGGAATCTTTTTTTTATGTATGTTCACCGATTATTCGAAGACGCCTGACGAAAATTTTATCGAAATCAGTCGAGCGGTTTTTAAAATATCAATGTATAGTGTGTATGTAATGTAGTAAAGTGGGAGTTTGAAGTCGTTTGTTTAAAAAGAATTTTTATATCTTAGTTTATATTAAATTATTTTATGTAACTATGCTCTATGTAGGTACTAGGTACGTTGCCAAGCAGTGTTAGCCTCCCTAGACGATCTAGACGACCTCACTGGCGCAGTGGTGAGCGCTGTGGTCTTATAACTGGGAGGTCACGGGTTCGATTCCCGACGGGGGCAATTTGAGAGGAAACCTGCGCTCAGTAGTGAGCCATTAATGGGTCGCTGATGATGATGATGACGATGATGGTACATCTTCATCTCAACTTCATCACCAGTCAACAACTGGTCACTGGGTACGGGCCCTGGTCAATTGACTTGCACTTACAGATTAGTATAGTTCACACAGCATTGCCCATTTTTTTACCAATAAATTAAATTAAAAAAATTTGTTTTCAGATATGAATGTAGTATACAACCACAGAGTAAGGATAGTATAGTTTCATCAACGGTTCTCAGGCCCTGCTTTAAGCTCTGCCCTACACCAATTATCAAGCTAATGAAGTGACCCATATCATAAGCAATGCAGTGCAGTAGCGTGGACATCACAATGACGTCGTTACTTGTTCCTTCCGTGCCAGGTGCATGTTGTATACATATAGGAATATACCTACTGTTGAACGACAGTTTGTCTAGATACACTTTAATTAATTCCTCTAATGTACTTTTCATATAAATAGCTTTAACGTGAATATCAGTTTAAGTGAAGTTTTAGTTATGTAACTTTGTAGTAAAAGATTTTGCTTATAAACCTAGTGCAAAAACTACTTGAAAATGGAGCATTATTTAAAATATTAATTTATTTACCGCCAATACATCGTACGAAAAAATTTAATCCGGAGTGTTTCCTTTTCTTTTGTTTCTGTTAGAGTTTTAATTATTTAATAAATTAGAATTTATAGAGCGTTCACGTGTGAAAGTGTGAAAAGTATTTACTTTTACGTTATTAATAAAAAACATGTTCTTAATGTAAGCACTTGAAATCACTTTCTCACTTCGAAATTGATTCAGAAATCCAGTTTCAACGCGAATACATCTGTAGCTGTTTGTAACGTACAAGTTAACTCGACATTGACATATATTTTCAATTTTAAGCGTTAGGTACGGATTACATCGCTTTGGTGTCGATTTTTATTTTTTATTAATCAGTGGTACCTAGTAGTTTTGACTAAGCAGTGATAGAAATAGTGGTTAGAGCTGTGGTCTCCTATTTGGGGGATCGCAGGTTCGATCTGGGCACGCACCTCTTACTTATCGGAGTAATGTGCGTTTAAGAAATTAAATATAACACGCTGCAACGGTGAAGGAAAACATCGTGAGGAAACCTGCACTCCTGAGAGCTCTCCATGATGTTCTTGAACTGGAAATCTGTTACGGAATTTATTGAAAACATAATAAAGGGAAAAGAGGAAGAAGAAAAAAGAAGACAGAAAAGGGCGTAAAACTGTAGTGTTGCCGTGTTTTAGGCTGCAAGGTGGGCACACGGACAACAGGGAGACAGCAGGGGTTTTAGCCGGTAAGAGTCTGGTACTACCCAAAGCGGGTGTCCATGAGGATTTCCCCTACTGTATAAAGAAAAAAAAGAAAAAAAATTGTTCTCGAAGGAGTGTGATGTCCGCCAATTCGCGTCGGACCAGCGTGGTATACGTCCTATAACCCTTCTCTGAGAGGAGACCTGCGCTCAGTAGTGAGCCGTTGATGGGATGATGATGAATAACTTTGAGATAAGTACGAAAAATATGCTAAAAGTTAAAGAAACAAAAGATCAGTGCTTTCTTTCTTTCCGAAAACCCATTTAGTGCCAACTTCACGCTGGTTGTTGAGGCTATATTAACCATGGGCTATGGAGGCTGTCAAATATGGAATTCCGGCTCTCGTGAACGATATATGGCGCTGGTGACCAGCCGGCGCCACGTGTGACGCAGGTGAAACTGTGAGATGCGCGCGCACTGGACCTGCCGCTGACGGACAACATTCCTGCCTAGATATATATCTACGACTGCGCACACTTCACAGCGTGCGACAGCGACCTCAACGAGAACATTAACACAATACGTGTCGTATGAAGAGATAGAATAGAAATATTTTCTATTCAAATAAACTTTTTAGCAAGTGCCTTTGAATCTTCTGCTTCTACCACCTGATTCGGAATGCCCTTCCTGCCGAAGACAAGTTTACAATAAATACAATAAATACTATGCTATGTATGCAGTGTTTCCACAATGAGGGAAGTTCAAAAAATATGCATACCTACTAACAATGCAATATACTTAACTTAAGATGGGTAGACATAAAGTAGCCCCATTCCAGCCGGTGGTACCCGTTCACGAGCATGACGCATGACCCAGCCTTTGCTTCGCTCAACCATATTTGAGGGAACGTAACAAAACGTATTGTGTTAATGTTGTCGTCTGACTGAAATTGAAATGGGCACATAGTTTGTAGAGCTGGTGATCGTTGGGATCCAAAGGACTGCGGCACTGCAGTGTTGGCAGACTTCCCACTAGGACGACGACATCCAACGAATCGCAAGGAGACGCTGGATGCAGGTGGCGCGGGACCGGTCCCTATGGGAGTCCATGCAATAGACCATTGTTCAGCTGTTCTATCGGTTGATAAAGAAGACACTTTCATCAACAGCAGGATTTTGAACTGTGTTATATCGAGTGTATTAGATTTAACAGTTGGGAATAGGTTAAAGTAATACATATTATTATACTAGTTTTTGCCTGTGAATTCGTCCTATATAATAAGATTTCTTAAATCTGCGGAACCTGTCGCACTTTTGTCGTGTCCACTCCTAACACAAGCTTCACGCTTAGTTTGGAGTTGAGAGGATGATGGGCAGTTTTGTATGGGCCCCGTACCAAGCCTGTAGCATTATGTGAACTTTGTCGGCTTCTGTTGCCCTGATGGAGCAGTTTAATTAACCCTTAATCAGCATGTCTGAATTCACTTGGAGAAAAAAGATAATATTTTCGTTAGAAGAATTCAGTTTGTGTAACAAATAATTCATTAATTTCTGTAAACTATTAATCTATTATCTTTTTTCTCCGAGTAAATTCAGACATGCTGTCTTGGACTTATTAAGCTACTCCATCAGGACAACAAATAGGTACCGACATAGTCCAATATTAATACAATTAACTTTGTGTATGGGTCCACTCTTACCCAACCTTCTTTGGAGAATATAATTAGTAAAACATGACAAATAGGAACCCTTTACAAAAAAAAATATTAAGTCCCTAAGAAAAAATGGAATCGATTCAACTTTGTCGATCGAATACCTAACGTAAGTTATAAAATTAATAAGTCGAAGAGAAAACTACTTTTTATCGCAGATTAATAATAAAATTTCATGTTTTCATTATCTATTTACAGTCGATATTATTTGTGCCAAGAATTCAATGACCAACACTTACTATTTTTTTGTTGTATGGTCATTTCTTTAAACCAGTTTTATATAAGCCAACTAGTAAGGTATTCATTCTATTACAGGCATTTTACGCCTATAATAGATATAATAGTTGACCTAATTTAATGGAATAAAAATGATGTAGCTGACTAAACACAGTACAGCAACAGCTGTATATTTATGCTAAAACAATAATTAAACTAGCCTAGTGGTTAGGACTGTGGTCTCCTATTCGGGAGGTCGCAGGTTTGATCCCGGGTACGCAACTCTGACTTTTCGGAGTCAAGTGCGTTTAAAAGCAAATAAATAGCACTTGCTTCAACGGTGAAGGAAAATATCGTGAGGAAACCTGCACATCTGAGAGTTCTCTATAATGTTCTCGAAGGTGTGTGAAGTCCGCCAATTCGCATTGGGCCAATGTGGTGGACCAGTTATGGCCTATACCTAACCCTTCTCTGAGAAGAGACATGCGCTCAGTAGTGAGCCGTTGACGGGTTGCTAATAATGATGATGATGATGTTGAATAATTAAACTATGTTTTGTATTAATCGTGCAATGACATTGCTGGTTTTTTTTGCATGGGTATACTAACTGGAAGCTTGAAGAGTGGCACTGGTTCCTTTTATCCCGGGAAACAAAGAGACTTAAAAACAACCCCGAGCAGATGAAGTCATGGCCAATAACTAGTTTAACAAAAATTTTTAGAGAACAAAATCAAACAAACAAATATCCTCATTCACAAAATGTCAAAACTTAATCCAGAGTAAAACCCAAATTTCCTTCACAATATTTTCTTTCGACAAATTCTAAAATAAATAAACATCGCTGGAACTAATTTTCGTCTGCGGCTGCGGCGGCGCAAAAACTGGTCACCCGCGACAGCTGTTACAACACGCGCCAATGACCCATATTCATATATTTAACCGACTTAGTTTTTGGGTAACTCTCCGAAGATAAATCTCTAACGAAGAAATCCAGAAAACAAAAAGTACGTAGCAAGCCTAAGTGGCCATGAGCAACTGGGCAGAGCATAATAATTATTGGAACGTAAGTTCCTTATCGCGCGGTACGGAAGGGGGCTAGACGGAAAAAATTAAGGAACCGACACTCGACACATTTTTGAAACCGACACTTTTTTGTTGAATGTGAATTTTGCATTGTGTTCGGTATTTTCGCGATACAACATTAGGTCTCTGTAGCCCTAATTTTTTCCTAATTTTTCCCTAATTTTTTATAACTTATAAGTTATACTTAAAAAATTAGGGAAAGGTTCCACATGTAGAAATTGTTTAAAATAAAATTGAAAATGGAAAATTCGGTCTGTCGAGCTGGGATTCGAACCATTGACTTTGAACTGATAGGTGACTGCCGGAGCCACTAGGCTACGGAGACTCAATGTTGTACCGCGAAAATAACGAACACAATGTAATCGAAAGGAACTACGTTCCATCCGGGTGTCCCTTGACATCTCTCAAGTTTTTTATTATCTGTTGCAGAGATATGCTAACTGCTAACTGCAGGCTTGTTGTTACGTTCCCTCAAATATGGTTGAGCGGAAAAATAGCGGGGTCATGCGTCATGCTCGTGAACGGGTTCCACCGGCAGGAATGGGGCTGCTTTTTGTCTGCCCGTCTTAACATGTGTTGAATTATAATTAGGTATGCTTTTGTGGAACTTCCCCTCATTGTGGAAACACTGCATACATAGCATAGTATCTATTGTATTGTAAACTTGTTTTGAAAAGAGCCAACCGTAGAGTTTCTTGCTGGTTCTTCTCGGCAGGAACGGCATTCCGAACCAGTGGTAGACTCATCGACGATTCAAAAGCACTTGTAAAAAAGTTTATTTGAATAAAAAACATTTCTATTTTATCCTATTCTATTCTATGTGGGGTTCAACTGTTAGCATATTAAGATGTGGATGACGAGGTCTCGGGTTCGATTCCTGGGTAGGCCCATTAAATGTATGTATCTATGGGGTTTTTCTGTCAAGAAATTCTTAGTAGGTACTAGCTCAGAGTTAGGGAGCTGGTGATGTGTCACCCCCGTGCCTCGGAGAGCACGTAAAGCCCTGCGCCTGATTTCTCCCCGGTCGCGTCAGATTTCCGAGTGATGGAATAGAGAGTGCACCTGTGTTTGCGCACCCATCTTGTGCACTATAATACCACCCGCGCAGATGGCTAATCTCTGTGAAGCTATGCCGCCATGGCCGGAATCGGTCGGGAGGACATTATATAGTGCAGATATGGTGCAGATGTAGTAGAGGGGACAGAGGGTCAGTGTAGAGGGCGGAGGACAGGTTGTGAACCGTGACTGACCGACGTACACCTCACAGTAAACATTAAGCCTAAAGAATCGAACATTTTTGTTTCAGCTTTTCTATTTTATATAGCAAAAAATAATGTTATAAACTAGGATGTGTAATATTAATACACATTCCATATAATGTAGGTACACATGTACCCCCAAACTGTGAATTTTCACATTCAATAAATTAATTCCATAATATCATTCTAATGCATAACGTTAATTATACTAAACGGAAAAGCTTCGAAATACGGGAACATTCGTTCCCACAGGATGCATCATTATAATACTATACCTATAAAACAGAATTTAATTAAAAATTCCGATCAGTGTAAAGCCTACTAACCGATACAAATTCCGATAGCTAACGTGGGCTTTGTTGCACCACGCATTCCCAGTTATAGTCGCCTTCACAGGAGATGGTTACTGATGGCGATTGTTACATTCATAATCGTAACTATTGAAATGTAACGAGGTAGATTTGTAGCGTACATAATTATTAATATTAGGTGGTTTTAAAATATATATAAGCTCAAAATTAAAGTTTTTTACCAATAAAATTATCAATTTGTTTAAAGAAGTTCTATAACGTTTTCCTGGCCCTCATTTGGAGGTAGGATTAGGAATACTGACTTTTGCAACCCACTTTGCTTGTTTTATGGTGGGAAAATTTAACCTTTACGATGACGTTACTTTAACCACTTACCTAATCCGTTTAATTAGCTGATCGATTGTGGAAAAGCTGAAGCAATAATTTCTACTATCTTAATTGCAGTTATTGACTGAATTTATGGTATTCTAGCTGCAACAATGCACTTTAGCCAATAGCGAGAGACCGTCATACGATAGCTATCATGTTCAGACAATCCCACTGTGACACTTACGAACATACGACAGTTTAAATTTAAGAGACAAAGGGGTTGTTTCATCTTGGGCTAAGTACTTGTACACTAGGTATGTTAAATGTCAAATTCAAATTTGGCGCCTTTTTGTTATCGTTGTAATGGCGTCTCTGTGGCTCTCTCTTGTCTTTGTAACACGTTAGCATATCAGTGTCCGAATATAATTAAATTAATATTTCTTTGAGTTTATTAAAACTAAGTGCACAGTAACTCTTTTTATTTCTTCAGGCTATGGGCCCAGAAAGCCATAGTAAATAAAATTGTCCAAACTTGTGAAAATTTTCAAGTTGTCGAAATTATAACCTCAACACGAAAACGTGCGCCGCGCTTCTTATTAATTATTACTTTATTCTTGCAAGATGACATCTAATAGTCCACTCACGCTAATAGAAAAATTAACTGGACGCGAAAATTACGCGACATGGAGATTCGCAGTGAAAACCTATCTCCAACATGAAGACTTGTGGGACTGTGTTGAAAGTTCGCGTGCCGTCGATGAAAAGCGTGACATTAAAGCTAGATCAAAGATAGTCTTGCTAGTGGATCCAGTGAACTACGTGCATATTCAGGAAGCTCGCACAGCTAAAGAAGTCTGGGACAATCTATCACGAGCCTTCGACGACTCCGGGCTAACACGCCGAGTGGGGCTACTGCGTGATCTGTGCACAACGACACTTGACCGATGCCAGAACGTGGAGGAGTACGTGAGTAAGATCATAACGACAGCTCACAAGCTCAGGAACATAGGCTTCGCAGTGGACGATGAGTGGCTAGGGACATTGCTGCTCTCCGGTCTGCCTGAGTCCTACAAGCCCATGATAATAGCAATCGAGAGCTCAGGTATGCAAATATCGGCAGACTCAGTTAAGTCTAAACTTTTACAAGATGTCAGAGAAGTTGAGAATAATCCTAAAGCTTTTGCAACTAATCAAAAATTTCCCAATAACAAAAAGAATAAAGGTCCAAGGTGTTACACGTGTAACCGTTATGGTCACATAAGACCTGAGTGTAAATATAAGCCAAAACAGAAGAATGATTCACAATCAAAGCAAAACAGTTCAAGTTCTAGTTATGCTGCTGTTTTTATTGCTACCTCAAACCATGATGATGCTTGGTATATCGATTCAGGTGCCTCAGTACATATAACAAAACACAAAACCTTGCTTCAAAATGTGAAATCTCCATTTATAAAGAACATTAAAGTTGCAAATAATAAAATCTTACCTGTTATAAGTTCAGGCGAAATATGCTTAGAGGTTAGCAGCAACCAAGGTCAGGAAAGCAAAATTTTATTCAAAGATGTCTTGTACGTGCCGGAACTTGCTACAAATTTACTATCAGTAAGTCAAATCATCAATAATGGTGGCCAAGTAATATTTAACAATAAGGGCTGTGTTATTTTGAATAGCCAGAATAAGAGAGTGGCAACAGCCAGCTTAGTCAATAACATGTACCGGCTAAATACCCCTAAGGGCTATGCATGCATGTCTGATGTTGATGAGCGAGATACTTACCTGTGGCACCAACGGCTGGGTCATTTGAACTTTAATAGTCTGGAAAAGATGTCAGAAAATACTGAAAGAGTTTGCTTATCAGATAAGAAAGTCAGTTTTGCATGTGTAACATGCAAGGAGGGAAAGCAAACCCGCTTGCCGTTTCAAAGTAAAGGCTCAAGAGCAAATCATCTACTTGAACTAGTACACTCAGATGTCTGTGGTCCTATGGAGACCAAATCATTGGGTGGTAGTAGATATTTCTTAACATTTTTAGATGATTACTCTAAGAAAATTTTTGTATATTTTCTGCATAGTAAATCACAAGTTTTAGAAAAATTTAAAGAATTTAGAAATCAAGTTGAAAATCAATTAAATTGCAGGATCAAAATATTAAGATCAGATAATGGACTTGAGTATGTAAACAATAATTTCTCTGAGTATTTAAAAAGTGCAGGAATAATTCACCAGACAACCACACCTTATACACCCGAACAGAACGGAGCAGCAGAACGCATGAACAGGACCCTCGTGGAACGAGCAAAGTGTATGCTGTTGAATGCAGAGCTATCAAAGCATTATTGGGCAGAAGCAGTCCACACAGCTGCCTATATAATAAACCGTTCTCCAACACAATCATTGTCATTCAAGACACCGGAAGAGATGTGGTCTGGTCGTAAACCAAATGTAAGTCACATGAAAACTTTTGGTTGTGAAGCCATGGTGCACTTACCTAAAGAAAAACGAAAGAAATGGGACCCGAAAGCTCAAAAGATGCTCTTCATTGGGTATTGTGATAATACCAAATGTTATAGGTTTATTGTGCCCAACTCCAAGACTGTGATTAAGAGTAGAGATGTAACTTTCTTAGAGTCAACCGTCAAAAGAAATTACATTCCTGTGGAGTTGAATACAACGGAAACTTACCAGAGAAGTGACTCCAGTGAAAATGAAGATAGTCCCACGGACAGCTCATATGACACAGTTACTGAAACAAAAACAAGTTCAGACAGTGAATACTTACCCAGTGAAAGTCAGTTGTCCTTATCCCCAGAGGTTTCAAACATCACATTGAGACCTAGAAATAAAATAAATAATAATATTTTAAGAAAACAAGAAGAAAATACTTACCTGTGCTATAGTGAAGATGCTCTGTTCTATGCATCTCCTGTAACATACAATGATGCATTAAGTTCCAGTGATGCTGATAAATGGAGAAAATCTATATTTGAAGAGCTTGAGGCTCATCAGAAGAATGAAACCTGGACATTGGTACAAAAACCATCAGATGCCAAAGTAATTGGATGCAAATGGGTCTTCAGAATCAAAGACGAGCCAACCCGTCCACGCTTCAAGTCACGACTATGTGCCAAAGGCTATGCACAAACTGAAGGTATAGATTACAAGGAAACTTTTGCCCCAACGGTCAGGTATGACTCAATCCGTTTATTATTGTCATTAGCTGTGGAATACAATTTAGAAATTATTCAGTTAGATGTTAAAACAGCTTTTTCTCTATGGAGAATTAGAAGAGAATATATACATGTATCCACCTGAAGGTTTAACCTGTGAAAGAAATATGGTATGCAAACTTAACAAGTCACTTTATGGGCTCAAACAAGCACCGAGGTGCTGGAACAACAAGTTTAACTCAGTCTTGAAGAAATTTGGGCTTCTTAACAGCAAAGCTGACCAGTGTGTTTATGTTGGCAATATAAATGGGACAAAATGCTATTTATGTTTATATGTAGATGATGGACTCTTATTTTCTACAAATAAATCTGCTTTAAAAGAGCTCATCAGAGATTTGCAAACAATTTTTGAGATAAAAATAAGTTCACTCAGTAATTTTGTTGGAATGCAAATAGAGAAATGTGACAAATATATCTTTATACATCAATCTAAATATATAGAGCAATTGTTAATCAAATTTAATATGAACAATGCCAATCCCAACAGTGTCCCAGTTGATCCTCATGTAAAGCTGCAGAAAGGAGAGTCGCCAGCTGACAAGAACATCCCCTATAGAGAGGCAGTGGGTTCGTTGATGCACCTAGCAATAGTAAGCCGACCCGACATCATGTTCGCTGTAAGCCTGGTGAGTCGTTATCTCAATTGCTATAACAACTCTCATTGGAATACAGTCAAGAAGATATTATTTAAATATTTAAAAGAGACCATGAATTATGGTTTGTGTTACCGGCCATCATCAGACTATAAAATAGAAGGGTACTGTGATGCAGACTATGCCAATGATATTGACACCAGACGCTCAATCACGGGCTATGTGTTCATCAAAAATGGAGCAGCAGTAACTTGGTCCAGCCAACGTCAGCAAACTGTAGCTCTATCTACTACAGAAGCAGAGTTTATGGCAGCCTGTGCCGCTACCAAGGAGGCTATTTGGCTGAAAAATCTATTATGTGATGTTGGTGAATACAAACAACAGACATTGTGCTTGAATTTAGACAGTCAGAGTGCTATAAGTGTTATAAAAAATGCTAATTTTCATAAAAGGTGTAAACATATTGACATTAAGTATCATTTTGTTAAAGAAAAGTACTATGATAAAATAATTGACTTAAACTTTGTTTGTAGTCATAATCAGTATGCAGATATCTTTACAAAAGCATTGTGTAGAGATAAGTATAGATTTTTAAGAGAGAAAATTGGCCTAGTAACACTTAAAATTTAAATCTTAAAATTATTTGGTCTTTTTGCTGTATAGTGTAACATATTATTATTATGTATTTTGTAAAGAAAAGGCTTAAATTTAGTGGGAGTGTTAAATGTCAAATTCAAATTTGGCGCCTTTTTGTTATCGTTGTAATGGCGTCTCTGTGGCTCTCTCTTGTCTTTGTAACACGTTAGCATATCAGTGTCCGAATATAATTAAATTAATATTTCTTTGAGTTTATTAAAACTAAGTGCACAGTAACTCTTTTTATTTCTTCAAGGTATACCAAAAAATAGTAATAAATCATATATATAGAAATTGAAATAAAATATGCTTTTTTGCAGTTTTACAGTGAATAAGAGGTACAAATATAAAATTGATAATTGGGTACATTTGTAGTCTATGATTTCTTTTTAACCGACTTCCAAAAAGGAGGAGGTTCTCAATTCGGCCGGTATCTTTTTTTTTTTCTATGTATGTCCACCGATTTCTCCGGGATTACTGGACCGATTCGCGTGATTTTTATTTTAATCGACAGAGGATGTTTGCGAAATGGTCCCATAAAAATGTTGACCTTCAACTCCTCAAGCCTGATGCTGCAGGGATATTACTCACCTAAAATAAAGAGATTTAGGAAATGTCGATTACGAATTGATATTGTAGGCAAAAAGTATGGACTACACCATGGAGCTCCAGGTCCTAGCTCCTCAATCATAGGATACTACACTAAAAAGCTTAAAATAAAAATTCTTTTCAAAAAACCGACTTCTAACGCCACTACAAAGTATAAAAATCGCGATGCTCGCTCAACTTCTACAAACGAGTCTCTCATATTGTGTAGCGTCGCACATCGGTTTCATAGTTTGAATTTAGGCCCGCCCGACTTCAACAAACGTGGACAAACTAAAATTATTTTTATACTTTGTAGTGGCGTTAGAAGTCGGTTTTTTGAAAAGAATTTTTTGTTGTCTATGTTTGTAATGACGTTACGTCATCTTTATGTCATTTCAATTGTCAAACGTCAATTGCTGGTATGTCAGATGTCAATTGCTGTCAATTGTGGTTATTTTTATGTCAAATGTCATCATAACTCGTGTAAGCATTGTCAAAAAGAAAGCCATGTAATTGTGCTTTTATTTTGCAAAATAATTTCGCATTGAACCTCGTAAAAAGAACCTTTTAATGAGAAATAAAGAAAAAATAATCACTGTTTCATGACCCCATACATTTTGAAAGACTGTACAAAGACCTGGCCCAGGCTCCATATATATTTGAAACAACCCCTTTTATGAAAAACTATTTGCTGATAGTGCTCTATTACTTACAAATTAAAAGAGGGAAGCTACTAGCTACCATAAGGGCACATAGAGATTTTAACTCAGAGTTCGTAGTGTGCTAGTCAAAATCAAGCTATACTGATTGTGAAGGCCTGTCATAATAACCGTCCAAGGCACTGACAAGAGACCGAAGGCTAGTTGCGGCAAGCTGAAATATGCCGCGATTAAATTCCATCGAAAAAGTTTTATTTAACCGTCCAATCGGGGCGACTGGGACATTTTTCCCATTACCAATACACGTCGCATTACTGGCAGGACTGAGGACAGCGGGGCTGGCAGGGCTCCAACTAATATTGATTCATTAATTTCCCGCCATCAGGGAGTTTATATCCCGGTGGGTGCCCCGATAGGAAATACATAACATCATTATGAGCGCGTGTTTTGAAAATTATGGAGTCCATTAGGCGAGTACAGATGTGAGATGCTCTATTTCCGTCGGGGATTAAAAAACTATCGCTTCACTCTTTCATCTCGAACCCTCGCCAGCACACTTTCTGGAAACAGATCTGATCAGGGTTTAAGCAATACTACGCTACTACTACGCTAGGTCAAGTGCATAATGGAAGATTTTACACACTTTTAAAAACTTTACGGAGAACTATCCGGGTGCAAGTTTCCTTACTACAATACCTTCACCGTTAATTCAAGCAAGTGATCCCTTTTAAATAGAACGAATACACCTAAACATTAACTTTTCAATAGTTTTAACAAGTTCAAAGTCATAATATTTTGTTCTATCATAAACGGCGTAGTCAACAAAGCTGAAGGCGTGACTGACATCAGCGTAGAATAAATCCATGCCTTCAAAAGTGGTGGTAAGAGATGGCAATCGAGTGCTCTTTGGAAAATGTAAGAAAAATTTCCGCTCTTTCAAAGTAAAGATTTATGTTAATACTTCGAAAAGTCGCTCAGCTAAGTCAACCTGATAGATTGGGATCGAAAGAAGACATATTTACGTCTCGGGTCACCAAATTGTTTGCCCAATACAAGCCATAAATTCCCGCATCGTCAATATTGGCACTCTGCGCGATTTACGGCGCTCGCCTTCTGTTCATTCGTGGCCTTAGGCAATACCGATAGATCCAATCTTTTGATACCAATACCGTTACAAATATGTGGATTATGAATGGACAGAAATACATTCGTCTTCTCTTGTCAAATCCCTTCATATAATTGGCACATTTTTTTGGTGAACAGAGCATTTCAGTCGCATGGCTGAAGCCGTGGCTGAAGTGTAAGGTCACCTTAGACTTGCGAGCTTGTTTAGTTAGTGAGGACTGTGGAGTGTGGTCATCTCAAGTGTTAGAGGTCCAGAGCTGGACATAGTTCTCTTTCCTCTTGGACAATCGCCAGTTTACAGTCGTCTGCCGCTTGTATTTAGAGCGGCTGCCAGTGAGATCGTCCATTAACCGCAGCGCAGGTCTTCCAACGCTGCAATTTCTGATGTGCGGTTCGTCATTTAAACAGCAGAGAGGACGTGCCTTGGGTTTATTTAGGATTCACTCTCTCACAACGTACTTTACTTGTACCTATCTTTGTCAGGTGGTTACAATGCTGTGGCTGAAACCTGCTGAGCCAAATTAAAAAATTAAACTTCCTAATCTATATAATTAATAACATTGTATGTTTCATCATAGTTAACCCTATTCTCCATCAGGTGAGCCGTGATTTTAATCAAGCGTTTAGTCGTTAACAACAGTTCCACAGTTAAGGGCTCTGGGGCCTCTGGGAGAATGTAACTTTGTCTCGTAAATCCTAGAATGCACTAATACTCACGACGCGGCAATTTATGGCCGACCATTTGGCCATTTCGATAGAGGAGGAATAAATAAATTGTTGGTTATACGTCCTGTCTTCCATTACTCCTGGACGATATTGTTATTTGGATAGGAACGGTATTTATTGGTTGTTAAAGGACAGGACAGGTAGAGTCTTCTTATCAGATAAATTGTGGACATTTGAATTAGGGGTTTCGGAGAAAATCTCTAATTAAGATTACTATCTTCATTACAATACAGTGGTGATTAGTCTAGTGGTTAGGACTTGGATCTCCTTTTCCGGTTGGCCAAGATTGGAATCCAAATCATGAACATCTAATTTTTTGGAGTTATGTGTTACACAAAAAAGTATCTTATCGGTGAAGGAAAACATTATGAAGAAACCTATACGTCTGCGAGTTCTCCATAATATTCTCCATAGTGGAAAATTAGAGTAAACCACTGTTCCGTTTAACAGACAATAAGATTCTTTTTTCTGTTCCATTAAAATAATCTCAATCTATGTGTAGGCTGTGTAGGTACAAGCAGTTACTTTTGTCAAAACCAAACCTAATATTAGCTGATTTCCTAATAATCCATTTTACGTTTTAGCTTCAAATGTAGGTATATTTTATTATTCAAATATTACGCTTAATTTTAGATAAAATTCGCTAAACCACATGCGACTGATAAAATAATTAGCTAATTGTACGCGCAGACTAAATAGATTATTTGGAACCGACCCAAAGTTATGGTTTAGGTACCTAGATACTTTTATGAATAAGGGCAGTATACTAATATATGCCCAGTATGTTTTCGCGACATAATTAGGATGCAAGATGTTCCTAGAGATAATAGATTTCATTTGGTGAAGATTGTTCAGGAATTCATATTGCAACTTTTTTTTTTCAATGTGTTTTCTTTTACTACTGAAGTTGGTTAATGGTGATAATAATAATTATTTAAGTAAGTATATCACTTGCTTTAACGGTGGAGAAAATCTTAGCTCAAGCTTAATTGGAAGGGAAAATGGAATTTTAGTCATATTCAATGTGGCAACTATTCTTTTCAAAAAAATCTGTTAGATTTTTCCCAGTTCTACATTCTACAATAGTTTATTTTTTCTCCTCATGTAGCTTTTCTACGAATTTGTCAAGCATATTAAATTCATGTATTCACCCATTCATATAATATCAACACTGAATAATGAATGGTGGAGCGTTGCACGCCGGGGGACAGCTCACTTTGATGGGAATCGATTTTACAACGATTTGAATTTACATTGAAAACGGCGTACGTCATTATGTTTGTAATATTTGGATATTTTTATATAATTTTGTAGCTGAATGTACATTTTAAGATACGTGAGTTATAAGATGTTTTTGTAACCGATTGTACTTTAATGAGATGTTTAACATTTAGAATCGTTTGGAAATTACCAATAATTATTAACGAGTGCAGAGTCCACGGATCTGTTGTTTACCATTCCCAGCAATTGTGTTTACTTTGTATTAGTTTATAATGTCCTCCACTCGAAATAATAGTTAGTTCTCAGTTCTCAGTTGTCAGCTCCAAGTCGCAGTAGTAGTTCAGAAGCTACAGTAAAGTGTTACATCGCAAGTAAGAACTTTATAATTTAACACATTTATTGTGTATAAATAAACGTCTACAACGTCACGTTGCTGCTGTTTTCTCTTCAAGACCCCTTCTGACCGCCGAACATTACAGGTTAACACGAGGTCGCAACGCGCCCGGCACACGCTTCGGGGCGGGGGCCCATCAACGACATTCATGAAAAGTCAATCTGTATTTATAAAAACAGACTTGTCAAGACTAACTGACTAATCTAGCAACGCACAGCCTAGATCGTTAGAGTTGGCTTATTTTGACAGTAGATTTCTTTTATGACGAATGTTCTTCACAAAGAAAGGATATTTTGAAATTCCATCCCCAAAGGGGTTAAAAATGGTGGAAAGTTTGTATCAAAGTCCGTCATTTTTCTAGTTATAATAACTTGAAACCATGAAACTTGGTTGGCCTTTCGATTAAAAATTATGAAGTAGGTACGTGTCTCACAGTTTTTTAAACTTTCACTCCAAAATCTAATTCCACGCGAACGAAGTCGCGGCTAGTCCTAAATAGCTAATACTTCATGTAAATCAACAATTGTGGCCCTTATGATTCTGACTAAATAGTTTACTTCAAGTAAATCAACAATTGTGGCCCTTATGATTCTGACTAAATAGTTTACTTCAAGTAAATCAACAATTGTGGCCCTTATGATTCTGACTAAATAGTTTACTTCAAGTAAATCAACAATTGTGGCCCTTATGATTCTGACTAAATAGTTTACTTCAAGTAAATCAACAATTGTGGCCCTTATGATTCTGACTAAATAGTTTACTTCAAGTAAATCAACAATTGTGGCCCTTATGATTCTGACTAAATAGTTTACTTCAAGTAAATCAACAATTGTGGCCCTTATGATTCTGACTAAATAGTTTACTTCAAGTAAATCAACAATTGTGGCCCTTATGATTCTGACTAAATAGTTTACTTCAAGTAAATCAACAATTGTGGCCCTTATGATTCTGACTAAATAGTTTACTTCAAGTAAATCAACAATTGTGGCCCTTATGATTCTGACTAAATAGTTTACTTCAAGTAAATCAACAATTGTGGCCCTTATGATTCTGACTAAATAGTTTACTTCAAGTAAATCAACAATTGTGGCCCTTATGATTCTGACTAAATAGTTTACTTCAAGTAAATCAACAATTGTGGCCCTTATGATTCTGACTAAATAGTTTACTTCAAGTAAATCAACAATTGTGGCCCTTATGATTCTGACTAAATAGTTTACTTCAAGTAAATCAACAATTGTGGCCCTTATGATTCTGACTAAATAGTTTACTTCAAGTAAATCAACAATTGTGGCCCTTATGATTCTGACTAAATAGTTTACTTCAAGTAAATCAACAATTGTGGCCCTTATGATTCTGACTAAATAGTTTACTTCAAGTAAATCAACAATTGTGGCCCTTATGATTCTGACTAAATAGTTTACTTCAAGTAAATCAACAATTGTGGCCCTTATGATTCTGACTAAATAGTTTACTTCAAGTAAATCAACAATTGTGGCCCTTATGATTCTGACTAAATAGTTTACTTCAAGTAAATCAACAATTGTGGCCCTTATGATTCTGACTAAATAGTTTACTTCAAGTAAATCAACAATTGTGGCCCTTATGATTCTGACTAAATAGTTTACTTCATGTAAAACAACTTGTGGCCCTTATGATTCTGACTAAATAGTATACTTCATGTAAAACAACTTGTGGCCCTTATGATTCTGACTAAATAGTTTACTTCAAGTAAATCAACAATTGTGGCCCTTATGATTCTGACTAAATAGTTTACTTCAAGTAAATCAACAATTGTGGCCCTTATGATTCTGACTAAATAGTTTACTTCAAGTAAATCAACAATTGTGGCCCTTATGATTCTGACTAAATAGTTTACTTCATGTAAAACAACTTGTGGCCCTTATGATTCTGACTAAATAGTATACTTCATGTAAAACAACTTGTGGCCCTTATGATTCTGACTAAATAGTATACTTCATGTAAAACAACTTGTGGCCCTTATGATTCTGACTAAATAGTTTACTTCAAGTAAATCAACAATTGTGGCCCTTATGATTCTGACTAAATAGTTTACTTCAAGTAAATCAACAATTGTGGCCCTTATGATTCTGACTAAATAGTTTACTTCAAGTAAATCAACAATTGTGGCCCTTATGATTCTGACTAAATAGTTTACTTCAAGTAAATCAACAATTGTGGCCCTTATGATTCTGACTAAATAGTTTACTTCAAGTAAATCAACAATTGTGGCCCTTATGATTCTGACTAAATAGTTTACTTCATGTAAAACAACTTGTGGCCCTTATGATTCTGACTAAATAGTATACTTCATGTAAAACAACTTGTGGCCCTTATGATTCTGACTAAATAGTTTACTTCAAGTAAATCAACAATTGTGGCCCTTATGATTCTGACTAAATAGTTTACTTCAAGTAAATCAACAATTGTGGCCCTTATGATTCTGACTAAATAGTTTACTTCAAGTAAATCAACAATTGTGGCCCTTATGATTCTGACTAAATAGTTTACTTCATGTAAAACAACTTGTGGCCCTTATGATTCTGACTAAATAGTATACTTCATGTAAAACAACTTGTGGCCCTTATGATTCTGACTAAATAGTATACTTCATGTAAAACAACTTGTGGCCCTTATGATTCTGACTAAATAGTATACTTCATGTAAACCAACTTGTGGCCCTTATGATTCTGACTAAATAGTATACTTCATGTAAAACAACTTGTGGCCCTTATGATTCTGACTAAATAGTATACTTCATGTAAAACAACTTGTGGCCCTTATGAAGACTATCACCAATTCGGAAAGCAGATATTTACTAATAGGTCTTTACCTATGAAATTGCCGTTTTGTATGCAATAAGTGAAAATACTTATTTTTTCAAACTTTTTTATTTCTGTTATTCGAAATAATCACCCATGCAATCGACGCATCTTTGCCAACGCATTGGCAGTTTATTGATGCCCTTCTTGTAAAAATCAGCTGGACGGGAGGCAACAAACTCTTCAAAGGCATTTTGTACTGCCTCTCGGGAATTGAATTTTTTACCCACTAAAAAGTTGTCTAAATTTTGGAAAAAGTAATAGTCGGTAGGTGCAAGGTCTGGTGAGTATGGCGGATGAGGGAGAGCTTCCAACCCCAGCTCTTGCAGCTTGGAGACTGTCTGTTGCGCAGTATGGGGTCGCGCGTTGTCGTGAAGGAGCAGTGGGGACGACCGATTGACCAAAGCTGGTTGCAGATGTGCAAGCTTCTCCATCATTCTCTCCAGTTCTTCACAGTACACATCTGCATTAATGCTCATGCCGCTTTGTAAAAAGCTGTGATGAATCACACCCGCACTAGACCACCAAACAGTGACCATCACCTTTTTAGGGGTCATTTTTGGTTTAGGGCATTGCTTTGGTGCTGAACCAGGGTCTAACCAACTTGCTGAGCGCTTTCGATTGTCGAACAGAATCCATTTTTCGTCGCACGTAACAATTCGTTTCAAAATTCCTTCATTTCTTTGCCTGTTGAGCAGCGCAAGGCAGGGCTCGACGCGTACGTTGCGCTGGCGATCGTTAAGGTCGTGGGGCACCCATCTATCAAGCTTTTTTACCTTGCCAATTTGTCGCAAATGGATCAATATTGTTTTGATGCTTACATCAATAGCTGCTGCTAGCTCAGCTGTAGATTGAGTTTCGTCAGCTTCCACAATCGCCTTTAATTCATTATTGTTCAAAGTCTCCGGACGACCACGAGCTTCATTTTTCAAGTCAAAATTTCCAGAACGGAACCGAGAAAACCAATAACGGGTTGTGCGATCGTTTGTACAGTTCTCTCCGTAAACGTTTTTGATGTTACGGGCCGTTTGTGTCGCGTTGGTGCCACGACGGAACTCATATTCCATAATTACACGAATTTTTAAAGTATCCATTATGACGAAAAATGTTCATATTTAATGAAAATACAACGCTAATCAAAAAACAAAAGACTGAGTTTGTAAATAGAATGTCATGGTTTTAAAACAAAATTAATTTGAATTTAGAATACAGAGCCATTACAAACTTTTTTTTATTTGAAATGACCAGTACTGAAGAAAGGCAATTTCATAGGTAAAGACCTAATATAAATAAAAGTTTAAAAACTGTAACCGGACGTATCTACGAGTATACCTAACATTATAGTAGTACATAATTAGGGTTCCGTACCCAAAGGGTACCAACGGGACCCTATTACTAAGCCTACGCTGTCCGTCCGTCCGTCCGTCCGTCCGTCTGTCAGCGGGCTGTATCTCGTAAACCGTAATAGATAGACAGATGAAATTTTCACATATTATGTATTTCTATTGCCGCTATAACAACAAATAATAAAAATTAAATTAAATTAAAAAAATTAAATAAAAATATTTCGATGGGTACATGAAAATATTTTAATTTAAATTTTTTTTAACGGAACCCTAAAAGAGCGAGGCCCGACTCGAACTTGGCCGATTTTATTATATATCGATGAACGCGACGACGGAAAATTCAATATATCATGTAACATAGGTCATAATCATTTTGTTTGTATGAAATGTGCAGCCTGTCGCAAGGAATATACTAATAATAATGAATAGATTGACACCTCATTCATAAAAATTGGATCTGTAGTTTAGTCAGTAGTAGTTTAGGCTCTACTTTCTGACAGTTTTTCAGTAATAGTCGTTTTCCTAGTTCCATGGTTTTTCAATACAAAAACTTATGGTAGTCGCAATTCCTAGTTCCATGCAAAAACTCAAAAAAACTATCAGAACATTATATTACATTATTTTTCGGTTGAACGTTATTCGGCGTTGGTAAAATTGACACTTAGATATTTTGTAGAGACGTTTTCCACGTTTTTGCTCATAACTTAAAATTAGATTTTCCGTTTTTATGTCATTGTATTGTCGATTTCTGGGCATTAAGTTTCTTCAAAAACCTCATTAAATGCCATCAAGTGTCGAGTGGTACTACTCCAATACATCCGCGATCGTTGGCTCCCTCCGCACAAACAAACATACACCATAACAGGCGATTAGGAAATTGTTAGCGGAAGTATTTGTCACTAAAATAACAACGATTTACGACTCAAACTCGTATGTGGGACAAACTCGTATGTGGGACAAACTCGTATGTGGGACAAAGTCGTATGTGGGACAAAGTCGTATGTGGGACAAAGTCGTTGCCTCTGTTTTTATAATTGGTTATTCTCTTTTATTGTTTAAGCTAACGACCGGATAGACGAGTTTCTAACGTTGGCAATATCCATAATGTACCCATAACCCATAACCCACATCACAGATTCCTGACTGATGGTTTCTAGAACAATAGTCTGAAAATCAAAACCCTTCGTTTAAGAAATAGATCCGCGGTGTAAAGTAATGTTTATGTATAATCCCCGGTTGTCTTCTCCCATTTTATTTTCTTCCCCGTTATGTTCTCCCCCGTCATGTTCTCCCCCGATATGTTCTCCCCCGATATGTTCTCCCCGGTTATGTTCTAGTTTAGCGCTGGACATAGACTTTCTGCGGAACTTCTTTTAAATCGATGACAAGTTAGCACTTGAATGCGATCTCACCTGATGGTACGTGACAATGCAGTTTAAGATAGTAGAGGGCTAACTTGGAAGGAGGCATAGTGTAAATTAAATACCTTTAATTGGTTTCTACGCGGCATCGTACCGGAACTCTGAATCGCTTGGCGATACGTCTTTGACGATAGGATGGTAACTATAACGAAAGCGAAAGCCTCCCACCAGAAACTGACTATAGAATTACTATTCAGTCTTTAATAAGTCATTAAAATAATAATTAAATACATAATTATGTCGATATTATTACGTAGCAGCCCGTCACACATGGAGTGACGTGCAAACATACGGAAACAAAACGCCACGTGCTGCGATAGTTCACCGCGCGTCGGGGGCGAGGGTGTGACATGATTATTTACCAATACCCTTTTATTATTGGGTATTTTTTGTGTGAACTTTTGTATTGATTTCGTTTCTTGTTTATTTATTTTGGCTCTACTTATAGCCCTTATAGAAAGTAGAAATTCATTTTGCTCATACTAAGTACTAAAGTTCATCAATTTTAATTGAAGCGTTCATCAGAAAAAATATATTCTCTCTCGCTATTTAAATAGAATAGAAATGTTTTTTTTATACAAATAAACTTTTTTACAAGTGCTTTTGCATCGTCGATGAGTCTACCACTGGTTCGGGATGCCCTTCCTGCCGAGATTATTGGTTACAAAAATTTAAAATTTAAAAGACCCCGACATGAGAATCTATGGCTGTCGAAGTTATCAATTAATTGTCATTTAACGCTTATACACGTGCAGCACTTAATCTAGTAATAATGCGCCAAAAAAGGCTTACATCATTTTGGAAAAGAGCTGATACTCTTACACTGCTGGACCGATATTAACCAAACATAGCTAAGAACCACCGCAAAGAAACTGGCTTTCAAATGAAATAAACCGCATCGAAATCTGTCCATTCGTTTGAGAGCTACGATGTCACAGACAGACACACACACACAGACAGACAGACAGAAAGAAAAAAAAATCGACGTCAAACTTATAACACTCCTCTTTTTGCGTCGGGACACAGCAAGAACGCCATAATTTCAGGCAATCATAGGTAATTGCGTCGTCTAATTGGCTGAAAACCTTTGATATTGACCCTTGAGAGGCGCTGATCGAGGTTGTAGCAGAGTGAGCGAAAAGGGACATCGGACTCTACAACAGAAAGAGAAATCCCGAAATTTTTCTTAGAAATTATTTACTTGCTGCACCAGTTTGCCCGTACTTTAAAGATTTGATTTAAAATGCGAAAGCGTGCTTGTTTATTGGTTTAGTCGTTTGTTGGTTTGTCTATCATTCACGCCGCAATAGAGCTAATTACGAACTCGACATGATTTTTAGGGTTCCGTACCAAAATGGTAAAAATGGAACCCTTATGGTGAGACTTTCTCCGTCCGTCCGTCCGTCTGTCACAGTCGATTATTTCAGAAAGAAAAATCGAAAATTATTTTTAGTTTTATTAAAAAAGGGGGAAAATCGGGGGTTAGAAATTTCAAAGTAAAATAACTATACCGAGTGGGGTATCATATGAAAGGCCTTTACTTGTGCATTCTAAAACAGTTTTTTATTTATTTCTATATGTAATAGTTTTTGATTAATCGGCTAAAATGTCGAAAAAAATACCGTTCCCCCCCCCCTTATCTATATATTTTACAGGAAAAATAAAACCAACGCTCTAACTAGCATAGTTTTTGTTTTATATTAACAATAAACCTCTACAAACAAAGTTAACGATAAATAATAATATTATCGTTTTACTTTTACTTTTGGAGTACGGAACCCTCGGTGCGCGAGTCCGACTCGCACTTGGCCAGTTTTTTTTTCATGTGTATAGTCAGGTATAGTTGAGGGTCTGGATTAACAGAGGCTAGGTAATTTTTCCCGGGAAACAAAGCTAGTAGAGTCCTACTAATCCTATCTTACTTATATTATAAACTAGCTGATGCCCGCGACTTCGTCCGCGTGGATTTTATTTTTAAAATCCCGTGGGAACTCTTTGATTTCCCCGGATAAAACTTAGCCTTTGTCACCCTCCAGGTTCTCAACTATACCCATGCAAAAAATCACGTCGATCCGTAGCTTTTTTGCTACTTGATATAAAAACAAACCAACATACAAACACACTTTCGCATATTTCATAATATTAAAAAGCATCCTATGTCCGTCTCCTGGTTCAAAGCTACCTCCCCACCAATTTTCAGCCAAATCGGTTCAGCCGTTCTTGAGTTATAAATAGTGAAACTAACACGACTTTCTTTTATATAATATATAGATTCGAATGTTTGTGACGTTGGATAGGATGGATAGAATGGATAGACGTTTGTTACTCTTTAACACCACAACGAATGAACCGATTTGGCTGAAAATTGTAATGGTGCTAGCTCATACCCAGGATTAGTACCTACATGTACATAGGCTACCTTTTATCCCGGAAAATTACAGAGATCTCGCGGGAATTAAAAACCTTTAATGCACGCGGACGAAGTCGCAGGTATCATCATACTTCATACTATACTAACATTATGAATGCGAAAGTTTGTGAGGATGTATGGATGTTTGGATGGATGTTTGTTACTCTATAACTCCACAACAAATGAACCGATTGATCTGAAAGTTATAATGGTGCTAGCTCATACCCAGGATTAACACATAGGCAACCTTTTATCTCGAAAAATTACAGAGTTCCCGCGGGAATTAAAAAACCTTAATCCACGCGGATGAAGTCGCGGGCATCGACTAGTATACAATAAAAACAAAAGAGCCGCGTTAATGCAATGATCTATATTTAACTGTGATCGATGGTAATACTCGCGGGCTCCTCGCGACTCCCGCGGCAGACGCAGGAGCACAATGTCTGCAGCGTCACGCCGCGCACTTCCGGTGGGTGGTGAGCGGCGACAGGGGGCGGGACACTCGCCTAACTTGATGATATGTTACGTATGCAAGCTGTGATAGCCTAGTGCTTCTGCCTCCTTTTCGGGGGTTCAGTGTTCGATCTCTGGCACGCTTCTCGGACTGCTAGAAGTAATTCCTAGACGTGTTTTAAGTAATCACACTAATATTATAGAGGCGAATGTTTGTGTGTGTGGGTGTGTGTGTGTGTGTGTGTGTGTATGTTTGTTACTCTTTCAAACATTAGGCTACATTTTATCCCAGAAAATTAAAGGGTTCCCGCGGGAATGAATGACATGTCTTAACATGAATTAAATTTTAGTACCTACCTACGCTTTTTTGGAATTTCCCCTCATTATGGAAATATTATACTCTATTCTATTTTAACAAAGTTGCACGTGGAGCGCCTGGGGGTTTTCACCTCGGATTAGAGTTATAGTGAATGAATTAATATGATCGATGTGGGATATTGTTTTTTAAACTATAAATTGCAATGTTTACCCAAAATTTTTTTGTGCTTTTGTTTTTTTTATTATTTAAACAAAACTGTAAAAAATGAATATATGAGCATATAGTTTTATTTAAAATAATTGTTTTTCTCATATCTATACGTTGAATAATACCTAAAGAGACATAAAAGAACATTTTTAGGGTTCCGTACCGAAAAGGTAAAAAGGAACCCTTACAAGATCACTCTCTTGTTCGTCTGTCTGTCCGTGTGTCACCACCGATTTTCTCAGGAACGGGTGGACCTAGCAAGTTGAAATTTATACCAGATACTGAGGTCTATAGTCCCTATTAGGTGTATAAAAATCAAGGTCCTGAGTCAACACGATAAAAAGATATGGGCAAATTTAGATTTTCGCGAAAACTTGTAAGTACCAAAATTTACCTTAATTTTCAACTTTTTTTCGGAATTTATGGAATTTTCCCTTTACTTGTGCTCTAAGCTTGCCTTGCTTTTAACCAAAATTGACAATTCTAGGTCAACCGGAAGTACCCTTTAGGTTTTGGGTCGAAAACCTATATGGTAGTTCCCGTTGACCTAGAATCACGAAATTTGGCAAAAGCAAGGTCTTACAGCACAAATAAAGGAAAAATTACAATAATAAAAAAAGTTGAAAACACTTTCATGCGAACAACCAAAAATGTGGCTCAATGTGATTCCGCACATCTTTTTTCCATACAAACTGGAGCGACGTCCAATGACGTTGTGCAAAAATCAGTAGGTTTTAACTAATATACATATTGCACTGACGTGTTATAACGTCGATGTCTCTGCTACAACACATAGATAAAAATCGGTGTGATAGCGAACAGTATCGACGTACATAGACGCCTGTGCTGCAACAAGTGTAAACTAAAAAAAATCAAAATACAAGCTTTTAGTAGCTGCATCATCAGACTCTGGGTATCATCTAAGACCAGAGTTTTTGTCAAGACGAATCAAGCGAGTCCAAACTCGATTGGGTTACATAGTTTCATTACGGAGTTCTCTTAAGCACCATTCAGTTCCATCATCAGACCATGGATATCGTCTGGGACCATAGTACTTGTCAAGACGAATTAAATGAGCCCAAACTCGATAGGGTTACGTAGTTTTATTACAGAGTTCCCTTAAGCACCTTTCAGCTTCATCATCATTCCCTGAATAACATATAGGACCAGAGTTACTTGTCAAGACGAATCTAACGAGCTCAAACTCGACAGGGTTACGTAGTTTCATTACAGGGTTCCCTAAATAACCTCTCAGCTTCATCATCATTCCCTGAATATTGTCTAGGACCAGAGTACTTGTCAAGACGAATCTAACGAGCTCAAACTCGATAGGGTTACGTAGTTTCATTACAGAGACTCCCTAAACAACATTTCAGCTCCATCATCAGATCAGCTCCATGTCACAATAATATTGCATTGTCATCCGATTTACATTGTATGTACATCCAAAATTTCAACTACGATTTCGCGTAATTTTCGAAAAGAAATTAATAAAGCGATAAAATTATTAATAAAGATTCGTTGCTACGATGGACGTGTTGGATGACGAAAATTAGCGCGCGCGTCCCCTCGCAGTGCACAGGTCGACGATGTAAGGGCAAAGCGATGTATAGTGGCGTTGTGCGCAAAAAAAGTAGGCAAAAAGTACCAGAACGGAGAGCCATCAATGATGACAAAAAAAATCGATGCTATGTAGCACTAGAATTTTGAGAGTTCGCTGTGTCGTAGCACAACAACCCTGCTCTTAGTTATTAGTATAACCAGTCGCCGCACTATAACGTTGTGCTCAATAAATCAAGTTTTCGCTGGACGTGATTATACGTTGTGCAACAGCAACTTCCCAACATGAGACGTATTTAAACGTAAGTTCGCATGAAAGTGTTAATTAAAGGGTGTCCCCATGCATACATAGTTGACTCCAATTAAGATAGTCCTCTGAGTTGTATGGGCGCTCATACAATTTAGAGGTCTAGCTTAATTGGCAATAACCTCAAGTAAGGTAAATAAATAAAATTGTGCTATTGTGTGAAAGAAAATAAAAGAAAATATTTATTTTGATATTAAGAATAAACCTCTTAAACAAAAAAATATTATAATTAAGCAAATTAATATAATATAATATTATCGTTTTACTTAAATAATTTTACTTCTAGAGTTCGGAGCCCTCGGTGCGCGAGTCCGACTCGCACTTGGCCGGTTTTTTTATTGCATTTTCCTTCATTTAATTTTTTACGATTACTATATCTATATAAATATTTATATTAACTTGGTATATGAAAATGTTCTACAGCCATATTATAGTTATTAAGTATACCATTTAAATTATCGAAATTATATATTTTTAATTGAGATCACAATTTTTTAATGGGTAAACTTTTTTGTACATAATATTATAAGCTAAACGTTCCACTTTGAATTATTAAATTTCGTTCACTATAACTGAAATCCGAGGTTTTCATGTTTTTAACGCCCCAGGCGCTCCACTATAGGTTAAATCGGCTTGGCATCCGGCTGCCCACAAGATAGTAAAAAAACTTATTACAATGTAATATCTGCATTAATGCATAATATTGTTGTTCGCGCCATGTACCTGTCCATAATTCCTTGTTCCATGGTCGGGGCGCTGGCAATCTCTTTGGCTCGCAATGAAGTTGACAGATACTTAGTTTTAAACTTGCCGCGGTTTTGGGGCGTGGTTTTTGCAAGTTCCTTTGGTTTGACAGCTAACACGTATTCACGAAAACCCGGGTCGCTCGCACCGTTTGCTGTTTTTGGGTGTCTAGATTTAGTTTATTTTACGGTTTAGTTTGCGCCGTCCAGCGGTCTATGTGTCGACCTAGCTATAAGCATAATTGTTAACTGTTGTTGTGTGTAAAAAAGGTGACCTTGACCACCCCTAGTTGGTCTAACTAGTGACAAACCAAGTGTACAGTGCTACGCCAGCCCGGCGTCCACAGCTGCAGGCCATAACTGCCTGCCTGCCTGCTGCGGCTAGCGGCCTGAGAAGTTCACCTCACACTCAACCTCACAATATACTCACTCACATACTTACCACATACCATCTCAGGCCGTACAAGGATTGACTGCTGCAAGGAAGGTCAGTGCAACCCTACCATCATTAAGTCACCACTACGTTGAGAACAAATCTGACCGCGGTAAAAGGCCCTTAGGGCAGCGACCCTGGACTCAGGTTATAGCTGATGGGCCCCTATACCTAGTGTTCCAGGCCTTGACTCGTTGGCCAAGCCGTTGGCCTCAACATTTGGTAGCAGAGCGTGGTTAAATTGATTCCGCGGACAGATTTGGCATTACTGTGACTTAACTTTACCGTTCTAGCGTTAACTCATTAATTGTAAACTTATTGATTTATAACTTATTAATACACAGGCTTATTGAGTTACTAGTACATAGCCTACCTTGTCACATGTAGGCCTGTATAATGATTGCAATTATTGAGATTTTGTTTTGTTAATTTTGTTGATGAATAATTAATAGTATCTAATTGTTGTTTGTAGCCCGTAACTGGCCAACAGTTAGATGTAGATTGTAATAAATAAACTTAATATTAATATAATTTGATAATTGTAGGTCCTCAACCAACCAATTTGTAATTTGCAGTGCCTAGTATGAGTCTAGTGGCTTAGTACGGGTAATTAAAAACTTAATTTTTCTTTTATCTTAATTTATGTTATTGATTGACTTAACATAAATTATTGATAGCTTAATTTGTATCTTTTGGAACTTTTAACCAACAAATACTTTGTTTGTTTACTACAACCCCTCGTGGTTAGGTAACAGAGTAGTTTGTTTGATGTATTTAAAATAAATAATTCTTGTTTTAAAGTAAATAATTCTAATTAATAAATAGTATTTAAGTAGTAATTTGTTTGTGTTTAAAGTGGGTAATTCTTGTTTGATTATTAATTTGTTTGGTTAAAGTTGAAACATAACTTGTAACAAATAACTTTGTTTTGATTTTGTTATCTATTTGTTGTAACTACCTTTATTTAAGTTGTTTTGTACCTACCTAAGATGTCAGCCCACAAAAAATTGAGCGTGCAAATTCAATCAGAGCTGCGTTGGGCTGCTACAGCCAACGCCTTGGTAGGCCGGGTGGACCGGGCATCCGCACTGCTCCAGCGGTGCGAACAGGTGCGGACCAGGCAGGCGGTCGTCGAAGAGGCCTTCCGAGACCTCATGGCATTGGAGCTACCTCCGGAATCGCTGGAGTCCTCAGTGCGGGACTACGAACAGTTTTTTGAGCTGACAGACGGTCTGGTGGAGGAGGCCGCGAGGCTCAAGAAGGAGGCGAGAATGAGCTCTATTCTTGAGTCTCCCACCAGACCCACTACGCAGCCTGCGTTACAGGGCAAGTTGCCAACAATAAACTTGCCCCACTTTTCTGGCAACCTGAGCGAGTGGCTAGGCTTTCTCAGCCTCTTTGATAGCCTGGTGGACGCGAGAAGGGACCTGTCTCCCTGCCAGAAACTGGCCTATCTGCTCTCTTCCCTGCAGGGAGAGGCTCTGGGTTTAGTTAGCCACCTAGACCTCTCCGAGGAGAGTTATACCACCGCGCGGGAACTACTGACTCGGCGGTATGCCAACGTGCGCCGGTTAGCAGACACACACGTGGCACAAATTCTAGCGCTGCCACGTGTCTATGGGGTGGCCCATTTAAGAGAATCGCTCTTAAATCCACTGATTGTAGCCTGCAACGCTCTTAAGCGTTTAGAGCTTCCCGTGGACCAGTGGTCCTTCCTTTTATTACACATTGTGTTGTCCCGCCTACCTCCCGAGTTAAAACTGCGTTTTCAGCAAAGGTATGGTGGGGACGGGGCCAGCTACCTGCCCCCCTTTTCGGACCTTTTAAAGTTCCTTGAGGAAGAGTGCCGGCAGGCTGATAACTCTGGTATTGCTGGTCCTTCAAGGACCCCAGAGCGGCCTGCCCAGCTGAGGAAGGAAAAGGGTCACACTGGCGTCCCTGGTAAAAGGGCCTCCGACCGGAGACCAATGCCCGTTTACACTGGACTTGCTGCCACTGAACCCCCTGTAACTATTGCAGGCGTCCAGGCCACCGGGTGCTTTCTTGCCCCCAGTTTCTCTCTAAGCGGATCAAGGATCGGAGGGGCATTGCAAGAGACCGCCACTGGTGCTATAGCTGTCTGGAAGCTCACATGCAACGGGACTGCCAACAGCGACGGCCATGCCCAATTTGTAGGGGTAACCACCTGGAGATTTTGTGCGCCAACAAGAATGGTGTTGGCCGCCGGGTGGAGAGTGAGGGCGCGCCCCGCACGGGCGGGGGCGCTCTTACCGATCGCTCCCCGGATTACTTGCGTCGGTCTCCTGATCAGGGCCATGAATCCCGACGCGTCCGGATTTCGACCCCGCCTATGGGGGCTTCACCCCCCCGTGAGGGGGGCGCCAACCCCCCTCGACGTTCTGATGGCAGATTTGTGGCGGCTCCGTCTACGGTTCAGTCTGCCCGCTATTCACCTCCGCTTCATGAGTGGCCACGCCTCGAACGCCGCCCACCTCGAGCGGGTCGACAGCCTTACTACGTCCTACCGACCTCAGCCCGTATGACTAGGCCCGTGCTGCCGCCACGAGATGACGCATGGGTTTACCCAAATGGAGGTCCGTTCCACTCACCTTTGGAGGTCCCCCCTGAGTCTCAATATGAGATTCCCCGGTTAGAGGACGGGTTTGATGAGGACGACCACCAATAGGTAGTTGCCGCTCTAGCCCCCACCACAGCAACTTCTCCTGAGACCTTGAATCTCCGGCAGTCCGTCTGTCAGACCATTCTTTTGCCGACTGTCTCAGTGAAGGTATTCAACCCGAAGGGTGAATTTTTAATCGTTCGCGCCCTTTTGGATTCGGGTTCACAGCGCTGTATTGCTTCTTTTCGTTTGGTGGGTGAGCTAGGGCTCCCTTGGAGTCCTCGAACAGGACGGGTGATAGGTATCGGGGGTATAGAGCCCTCGACTCCTAACGGGGAAGCGGAATTAATGTTTGGCCCCGTTACGGGCAATCTTAGGGTCTTGGTCAAGGTGTCAGTCCTTGACAATATCTTAGGTCCCCTACCGCAGGTCCGAATAACTGACGCTGCGGTGTCCTGTGCATCAGGCCTACACCCAGCTGACCCCCACTGGACTGAACCCGGTCCTAATGGACCTTTTGTTGGGTTCCGACGTGTTGGGCCTGGTCTTGTCAGGGGAAATTAGGGTTTTGCAGAAGGACGGCCTATGTGCCATGTCCACTATATTCGGTTCTAGCTTTTTTGGACCCGTGCTATGGTCTTCGGACCTACCGGTGCTGGACCAATTGCAAGCAGCCGGCTTGACGCTGTCGGACGTGGTCCAGCGCTTTTGGGAAGTTGAGGAGCCGCCGCATGCCGCACGAGTTGACCCTCTTGACCTTGAATGTGAGTTGTTTTATCAAAACAACACAGGCCGCCGTGTTGATGGGCGATTTGTAACTCGCTTGCCCTTTCTCGCTTCTCGCCCCCCGCTTGGTCAATCGCGGGCCTTGGCGGAAAAGAGGCTCTTGTCTATGGAACGGCGCATGCGGCGCGACTCCACCTTCCGCTCCAAGTACGTTGAATTTATGCGCGAGTACGAGGGCCTGGGGCATATGTCACCATCCAATTTTGATTGGCGCGCACACGAGCACTACTTCTTACCCCACCATGCCGTCTTGAAGACCCCTGGGGGGAAGATTCGAGTGGTTTTTGACGGCTCCGCGGCCACATCCAACGGGGTGACATTGAACCAATGCTTGCACTCCGGTCCTAAGCTGATCAAGGATATCTCCGATATCCTCACGCATTTCCGCCGGCATCAAATTGTTTTCGTAGCTGACATCAAGATGATGTTTAGACAGTCGATGGTACATCGCGATGATCGGAGATACCAAATGATTCTGTGGCGCGAAAATCCTAATGAGCCAATGCGTGTCTTTGAGTTGAACACCACGACCTATGGACTCAAGTCAAGCCCCTATATTGCTATCAGGACCTTGTTAGAACTAGCTAACCGGGAGCGACTGAATTACCCTCGCGCCTCAGCCACCTTGGAATCGTCAGTCTATATGGACGATATTTGCACGGGAGCCTCGAGCGTTGAGGAAGCTCTGACTCTTCGCGATGAATTGATTGCAATACTGAAGGTTATGAGTTGGGCAAGTGGCTGTCCAACTCCCCTCACGTCTTGAAGGATCTTCCGGGAAAGGATCAGCAGGATCCTCATATTTTTGAAAATCCTGAAAATCCCAATTTGCTGACGGTCCTTGGAATACAGTACCAGCCCGTCCAAGACGTTTTCACCTACCGGGTCAAATTAGACCCACCTCCTAAGGTCTGGACTAAGCGTTCCGTATTGTCTACGGTTGCTCGCACCTTCGATCCCAATGGATGGATCACTCCCGTAATATTTTTGGCTAAATGTTTCCTCCAGAAGCTTTGGATTGCTGAACTCGGTTGGGACGAACCACTCCCTGGGAAGTTATTGAAGGAGTGGAACTCCCTTGTGTCTTCACTTCCTGAAGTTAACCGCATTTCCATGCCTCGACGCTTCCTACCAACAGGAAGGTGTCATGCCAGTCTCCACGGGTTTTGCGACGCCTCCGAACGAGGATACGCCACCGTGGTATATTTGAGGACTGTCGATGTCGCCGGTGAGGTCGCGACGCATCTCGTCTTGGCAAAAAGCAAGGTGGCCCCTATTCGGTCACGGTTAACTATCCCAAAATTAGAATTGTCTGGCGCCGCCCTTCTGGTACGCCTCTTGAACCACGTCCGCTCCTCTTTGGCATCTGCGGTCGATCTGACCGACGTTTATGCTTGGACGGACAGTGAGATTGTCCTTTGCTGGCTACGAGCCGCGCCTCACAACTTAGAGGTCTTTGTTGCGAATCGGGTCTCCCAAATTCAGAGCTCTGCAGTACCGGTGATTTGGAGACACGTACCCGGAGAACTGAACCCGGCCGATTGCGCCTCCCGCGGCTGTGAGGCCTCTTCACTGGTCCACCATCACCTTTGGTGGGATCCAAGTTGGCTATCCCAATCCGAGACGACTTGGCCTCAAAATAGGTTTTCCGCTCCCGAAGTATTGCCGGGCTTAAGAGTCGGAGTGGTTGAGGATATACAGATCCCCGACTTGAACTTTCTTTTGAACCGTTACAGTTCCCTTGATAAACTAATTGGTGTTACCGGTTGGATTCGACGTTTTATCCATAATGGGCGGAATTCAGAATATAAAAATTTGAGTCCTGTGCTTTCCCCTCTTGAACGCCAAGACGCCCGGAATCACTGGGTGCGTGTGGTTCAGGTGGAGCATTTTTCATCCGTGATTGACACCCTAAAGAGAGGTTTAGTTTTGAAGGGCCCCCTTGCTCGCCTAAGCCCTTTTTTGGACAATAACGGAATGCTACGCGTTGGAGGACGCCTCAAGAATTCCAATCTGCCCTATGGTGCTCGCCACCCCCTTTTGCTACCTAAGGACGGCACCTTTGTCAAATTGCTAGTGACACACTACCATCTTAAAAATGCCCACGCTGGTTGTAATGCACTCTCGGCTATTTTACAGCGCGAGTTTTGGATTCTGGCAGGGAGACGCACCATCCGGAACGTCACTTTCAAATGTATTCCGTGTTACCGCTTGAAGGCTAATACTTCACAGCCGATGATGGGTGATCTGCCCTCCGACCGCGTTCTAGCCACTCGACCCTTTGCTGGGGTTGGCACTGATTTTGCTGGCCCGTTTGCCATCAAGAGCTCTAACCTCCGCAACGCCAGATCGCTCAAGGCCTACCTCTGCGTTTTTGTATGTCTCGCTACCAAGGCGGTACATTTAGAACTTGTGAGTGCCTTAAGCACTGAAGCTTTTGTAGCCACGCTAGGTAGATTTGTCTCTCGTCGAGGATTGCCTGACCTGATTCGCATGGATTGCGGCACAAATTATAAGGGCACTGATAGATATTTAAAAGAGATTGTCGAATTCCTGTCTAGCAATAAGATTAGATTAAGTACAGCATTGTCCAAGATGGGGGTAACCTAGAAGTTTGACCCCCCAGCTTGCCCTCATTGGGGTGGAATATTCGAAGCTGTGGTTAAGGTGGCCAAGACTCATCTCCGGCGCGTTATAGGCGAAACTGTTTTAAACTTTGAAGAACTCTCCACCGTGTTTTGCAAAATTGAGGCTGTACTCAATTCTCGGCCACTCTGTCCCCTCTCATCTGACCCAAATGACCTGGAGGTCTTAACTCCCGGTCATTTTCTGATTGGTCAGCCCCTTAACGCTCTACCCGAATACCCCTTCAGGGACGTGAAGGTCTCACGTTTGTCCCGGTTTGAGCTGCTGCAACAGATGACTCAGAGTTTTTGGCACCGTTGGTCACTAGAGTATTTGCATCTTTTGCAGCAGCGGGTTAAGTGGGCTGACAAATCTGATCCACCCAAAGTTGGTGACCTAGTGCTGATTAAGGAACCTAATTTGTTGCCTTTATACTGGCGCCGTGGGCGCATTCTTAAGCTGATCTACGGGTCTGATGGGGTTCCCAGGGTTGCCGAGGTAATGGTCGGAGACTCTGTCTTGCAGCGAGCCGTTTGCTCCTTATCACGTTTACCCATTTACTAGTAAGTGGACGTAAATCCTTACGACCACAGGCGGGGGGGTTGTTCGCGCCATGTACCTGTCCATAATTCCTTGTTCCATGGTCGGGGCGCTGGCAATCTCTTTGGCTCGCAATGAAGTTGACAGATACTTAGTTTTAAACTTGCCGCGGTTTTGGGGCGTGGTTTTTGCAAGTTCCTTTGGTTTGACAGCTAACACGTATTCACGAAAACCCGGGTCGCTCGCACCGTTTGCTGTTTTTGGGTGTCTAGATTTAGTTTATTTTAAGGTTTAGTTTGCGCCGTCCAGCGGTCTATGTGTCGACCTAGCTATAAGCATAATTGTTAACTGTTGTTGTGTGTAAAAAAGGTGACCTTGACCACCCCTAGTTGGTCTAACTAGTGACAAACCAAGTGTACAGTGCTACGCCAGCCCGGCGTCCACAGCTGCAGGCCATAACTGCCTGCCTGCCTGCTGCGGCTAGCGGCCTGAGAAGTTCACCTCACACTCAACCTCACAATATACTCACTCACATACTTACCACATACCATCTCAGGCCGTACAAGGATTGACTGCTGCAAGGAAGGTCAGTGCAACCCTACCATCATTAAGTCACCACTACGTTGAGAACAAATCTGACCGCGGTAAAAGGCCCTTAGGGCAGCGACCCTGGACTCAGGTTATAGCTGATGGGCCCCTATACCTAGTGTTCCAGGCCTTGACTCGTTGGCCAAGCCGTTGGCCTCAACAATTGTAAAGTGATTATTTTGAAAGGAGCAACTGCTGAGTTTCTTGCCGGCTCTTCTGAGCAGAATCCGCTTTCCGAAATTTTGAATCCAAAAACCTTAATCCACGCGGACGAAGTCGCGGGCATCATCTAGTTAAATATTTTACTTGCTTTTATGATTAAAAAAAACATGTTGAGGAGACCTGCACGCCTGAGCGTTCTTCATAATGTTCCCAAAGTGTGAAGTCTGCATTCCGCACTTGGTCCTGCGTGGCGGACTATAATATTACACTAGCGGCACGCTATGATGGCCGGTTTGACACATTACAATAGTGATGTGGAATGTCAATTTATTCTCGAACAAAAAACAATTAAGTTTTGTTTTTGTACCTTATTAAATAGGTTTAATAAAACAAAAATGTATATGTTTATTTAATTTATTTGAACGAACTGAATATTTGAATGAAAATGAATATACATACTTTATATGCACACAAGAAACATATGAATACAAAAGATACCAAAAAAGGTGCCACAAAAGGCCATAATTAATCAGATTCGTCCATACTACTATTTTCACTGTCGTCACTGCTATCATCACCTACATTAATAATTATATGTTCGTTTTCTATAATATTATCTATTTTCACATCTCTTTCATAATCTTCCCTTATTAATTTAACAGTTCTATTCACAACCTTTTCCCAGTCTCCTTTAGTCACATGTTCACAAGCTTCTTCTAATAATTTTAGCATTTTTTTTGTGGTAAATGGGGGTTCTGTATTGTGTCTTGCAGCATATCCCTTAATTTGAGCCCACACCAACTCAATCGCATTATACTCACAATGGTAAGGCGGTAACCGTATAACTCTGTGCCCATGTTCTAATGCTATTTCGTCAATGACGTATTGGATCTTGGTTGGTTTCTTTTAAAAGACGTACTAATTCCGCTTTTAACATATTCATGTTTGCATCTACGCCATTTTTACGAAGCCATGCGACGATATCAGCTTTCTTTTGGGATTGGGCAGGTGGCTTGTCAATTTGCATCGAGTGGTATGGGGCGTTGTCCATAATTATAATAGATGGTTCAGGGAGGCTACACAACATTGAGGTAAACCATTCAGTAAACTTTTCTCCATTCATGTCTTCATGATAGTCTCCAGTGGTTTTTGACGCAAAAGCCATGAGAGAACCTTCGACAAACCCGTTGATGGTTCCGGCGTGACAAATTATAAGTCGCGATCCTTTTCCTACAGGAACTTTGGAAGTAGATGCTGCTGTGTCATCGTTCCAAGAACGGCCTACAGTATGGTTAGCATTAAGCCATGTTTCATCCAAGAACACAACATTTTGCCAATTTTTGATTTCTTTCACTTGCCGTAAAAAAGTATACCTTGCCATCGCTATATCAAATCTTTCCATCAATATTTTGCGTTTGTTACATTTTTTGTATCGAAATCCAATGGTCTTCAAAATCTTCGTTAAAGAACTTTCCCCACCGAAGAATAATCCAGCTTCCTTCAGTGAATGCACCAACTTTTTTCTTGTTGGATACTCCTTCTGTAAATAGTAGCCGTAAACATGTCTTCGGATAGCATCGGCATCAAAGCTATCGATGCCTACGACTGGTTTTGCTCGTTTTCTCTTTTTTGGTGTGTGAAGTTTATTTTCTTCTGTGCCAGTCTCGCCATATTTTTTTTTAGTTATCCGTCTAACAGTTCGTTGTCCAATATTAAGCGCATCAGCTACGCGTTCAACCACTGACGTTATAGGTAAAATTGGCCCTCCATTTTGAGCTTCACGATCGAAATAGTTACGAAGGCGTATTACGAACTCACGTGTCTGACTATTTAGAACAGTTCTCTGCGTACGTTCGGTCATATCGACGAAATCCACAACAAAGGGCTTGAACAGAGTCCAAATTAACGAGCAAGGGTCAACAGTAATGCAGTATCAATATTTGAAATCCAAAGCCAGGTCAAAACTATATCACAATCGCATTGCACTGACAGTTTATACTTTTCGAAGCAACGTCAATTCGAAACTGCTTTGTTTTGCATTGAGCATTGACGCGAGTTTGCCGGAGGTAGTAGTTGTGCTAGCCAGCGATCCTATGTGACGATCGTATTAGATTCCATTTTTAAAAATTTTCAATTTAGAAAACCAAATGCCGAGTTGTGGTATATATCATATAAAAATAAAAATTTTACCTTTTGTATGAAACAGCTGATATTTTTTTGCGATTTCAGAGGTTTGTCCACATAGTGAAAATTGTTCATATTCACAAGTACATTCACCCCTTAAATGGTGCAAACTGATTTTTCTACACTTGTATACATTTTAGAAATCAATTTAATAAATAAATTTTGAGTCCTAAACCTAAAACTACATTCGATAAAATTTATGAATCTCTGCACATCACTATCGTCAATAAAGTAATACAATTATTTCCTTCAAAGTCGTTATCAATTAATACGGAACTTCATGAGCGGACAAACGTCAAACCGGCCATCATAGCGTGCCGCTAGTGTAGGTATGTCTAAAGTTCTAAACGTTTGGCTCATTCGGGAAAGGAGCTGTGCCCAGTACTGGCCGGTCATTAGTTGATAATTTGAATGAATTAATGTACCGTGCTTTTTCGTACACGTCAACTATGATTATTATTTATTGACGTGATAACATCTTATAAATCGATGAAAACCGGTTGCACGCACGAAAAAGTGTCACGTTCCGCCTAAGCCTGCGCGTGCAAGCGAGAGCGCGGAACAAGCGAAAGAGTAGACTAGAGAAAAACGTAATTCTCCTCCTTCTTTGTATTAAGTATACAAAATACAAAAAAAAACAGTGATAATAATTCAGTTCAATTCATAAAAGTATGCAATTTTTCGTCAATGTTTCTTACGTTATTACGTAAAACTATGGTCCGTAAACCGACTTTCCAGACAAACAATTTTTTTTTATTGTACCGTATAAATAATTCCGCGTTTTTTAATTAAAAATAGGGTAAAATTTGCTAGACTAAGGTTTTAATATTTAAAATTCACTAAAGACATGAACATCTGTTTCGACCACTTCCCATCACAAGGTTAGGCAATTCTGCATCAAGGCCCAGTTGCACATCAGGCGGTCAAATTAAGTCACATTAGGTCACGGTTAACGTTAAACTAATAAAAAGGAAAAATGGTAGCAGTCAGTAGTCCTAATCCTATAGTCCTCCAAAGCTATACCTAGATAACATCAGCCATGGAGGTACGAATCATAAGGTAAAATGGATAAAGCTTAAATAACAGTTGTTTCAAACCAAAATAGCTTTTAACCTTAACATAAACCTTAACCTGACCGTACTGGCATCTGACCCCGTCATTTTGTCTATTAATTTTTCGAAAAATTTAAAAGCTGTGGGTGGAACATGCATATCAAATTTCACGGTCATCATAACACGATCCGATCATTAAGTTAATCATTAATCTGATTACAGCACAATTTATATAAGGCCCAGGTGTTCCGCGCGCCAACAATATTGTTTAGTACAATGCGGTACCCTAATTAAAGCCCACCCCAATATTTGATATTTTGTTTGCACGCGTGTCTGGTAACATATGGTTGGTTGTTGTAGTAAGGGTTATAAAAAGTTCTATATAGTTCAATGGTGTTGGGGCGGACTGAAATATGAGTTGTCGTAGATTCGAGGCCCATCCGTTAAGCTCTAAGTAAAAAGAGGAACGTTATTTTGATCGTTTTATCTGCTCTGTGTTGTTTTAGCGCTCATAAGAATGTACCGATTTCAATGCGAATATTTTAGATTTAATTTTTTGATAAAAAACTTTTTAGCCGTTTCAAGACTAATAGCAAGAAAACCTAATGTATATAAAGTAATTTTATTCCAAGAATCTGTGTAATTTTAAAAAAAATATGAAAACAGACAAAACCATAAAACACCACATTATTCAACTAGCGTAGAGCTGCACTCCGCAAAAGTGTAAACGTAGAACAAAAACTTTTTTGAAAAAAACACTATAAAGGTACTTCTATGGATTGAAACATAGTGAAAGAGATAATAAAACTGCCTATAAGCGAGCCGTCAACTTATGTACATCTATCATATTAAAGGTGTCTACAGATAGGGCCGTCTTTGGGTAGTCTCAAGTTCGCCTCTAAACACTAACGAAGCATCTTGTCCAGCGCCCGAGTTGTAACTTCAAAGCACAAAGCTGCTAAACTAAGTTGAGCTAAGTTGAGTCAGTCAACATCACTAATTTAGCGGATCTTAAAAGAACAATGACCACTGCCTCAGCGGGCGGGCACCGGCGCCGCGACAAAGGCTCCTCTCTAGAGGCGCGCGGGCGCGACCACGGTGACACGCGAAGCGGAAGCGATCAGCTGGGGCGGGTCAGACACTTAGAACTTTCAAAAGATATCTGCAGTTATTAGTTAAATCTATATCTTACGTTAATCATAAAATTAATAAATATCATGACAATTGTTTATTTGTAAAACACACTAGGTACAGTACAATCGATTGAAATTCTAAATTATGATTGAAATTAGGAAAAGCCCTTGTCTTAGGATCTAGTGCCTCAGCATTGATCAACGCAAAATCCTTACTAATATTATAAATGCGAAAGTGTGTTTGTTTGTTGGTTAGTTGGTTTGTCCTTCAATCACGCCGCAACAGGGCTACGGATCGACGTGATTTTTTGCATGGGTATAGTTGAGGACCTGGAAAGTGACATAGGCTACTTTTTATCCCGGAAAATCAAAGAGGGACGAGGGATTTTAAAAACTAAATCCACGCAGACGAAGTCGCGGGCAACAGCTAGTTGAACATAACATCCGTCATATTGATTTTGTGCGTATAAAATGTAGGATAAGGCGCCCGGACCACACCAACAATTTGTGCGTATACAATGTAGGATAAGGCACCCGGACCACACCAACAATTTGTGCGTATACAATGTAGGATAAGGCACCCGGACCACACCAACAATTTGTGCGTATACAATGTAGGATAAGGCGCCCGGACCACACCAACAATTTGTGCGTATACAATGTAGGATAAGGCACCCGGACCACACCAACAATTTGTGCGTATACAATGTAGGATAAGGCACCCGGACCACACCAACAATTTGTGCGTATACAATGTAGGATAAGGCGCCCGGACCACACCAACAATTTGCTTGACACCTCATTCATCATAAAATCATCTCAGTCGTTTATGCATTACGGTTTAATGAACGTAATTGGACACATACATCATAAGTATTGCTAAAATCAATACACTTTCCTTTGATTAAGTCGGATAAAGTCATAAGACTTAATATAAAGGAGATTGGCGAACTCCATAGAGTTTCTGACCCAGACGAACTGAACTGAATACTGAACGCCCATTTTCACAAATCACACTTCTTATACTTGTTCTAGTAAACCAGACTAATAAAAAAATAATCACAGTCTATCAAATAAAGTTCGGAGAAAAAAGATATTCACTTGTATTGCCAAGTAACTGTGAATGAGTATATTTTTGATCCCCATCTTCTAAAAATATGGGGTTTACACAGAAAAATACTCTAAAAAATATTAATTTTAATTAAATGTTTTCTGAATCTGAACGGTTTTTAAAAATGCTGGGTCAAAATTCGCCAACCTCCTTTACTACAGTAAGTACACCTCCAGACAGCAGCTAAACGCGTAAGCGATTTAGATTTATCAATAAGTGCAACTTCTAGTGACTTCTTCTTATTAAAGTGACAAATTGTGACGAATTGCCTTTTGAAATCTATTCATAACGATATCAGATTCGTTTCTATCTTTAGATATTGGTTTAGGATTAGGCACCTTTGTTTCGCTCCTCACTCCTTTGTGTCTTCTTACGGTAGTAAATATATTTTTCATCTCGCCATCTCGGAAAGAGTATTTTTGCTCTTAGATATCTGATGTAAAAGCCGTTTTTCTCCGCTAGAGGATAAAGTAAATTGAATTTAGAACATCGTGTGCACTAAAGTTGTGAATTGAAAACATCATTAAACCTTTAATTTACTTCTACCTCCATGGTGCCGGATTTATCATACAACCTTTTTTAATTTGTTAAAAACTCAGACTCGGAACCTTCTTGGTGTACTTTTTTAATTTGCTTTGCGCACCTCTTATATACCAAGTCTGTGTTGCGCACGTTAATTTCATATCACGTAAAACCTCTTTCCGAAATGGGGAGATAAAAAGTAACGTGCTGCACTCGAGTGCAAAGATTTTTCACCTCGTGCTCTTTTGATTCCCTCGCTAACGCTCAGGATTCTAATTTTAGAATCCTTCGCTAGCTCGGTCATCAAAATTGAGCACGCGGTTGAAAAGCAACTTTGCACCCTTGTATGACAAATAACTATTAAGTCTATGGATAGACCCGTAATATTATTTTCTCGCTTATTCTCGCGTAACGTAACCTCGCCCCGTAATGTGCCGGCGAGGGAGTGCAAGGCTTTTTGCTTGCGCTTTTGAGCGTTACTTGAGTGGCGAGTTGCTACAGTCAGCCACTCAGCTCTGCACTGTGCCGGCCGCGGCACTTGCAGCCTCCACGGATCCTGAGCGATCGATAGCGAATAGCTGGGTGAGGTGGTGAGGATGTTTTGTTTCGCGCTACTGTAAATCGGGAACGGGGAAAACGGGAAATGTTTTAAGTGCCCACTCTACAGATGTTACGACTGTGTGGTATTCACTGAAGGTAGTTGTGTAGCGTTATTTCTTCCTTGTTTTAAAATACGATGTGGCTGCCAGGCTTAAAATTAGCACGCGTTGCTTTTATCTACACAAGTTTATTGCTACGATTATCCTATTTCTTAGAATAGAATAGAATAGAAATATTTTTTATTCAAATAAACTTTTTACACAAGTGCTTTTGAATCGTCAGACTCTACCACTGGTTCGGAATGCCCTTCCTGCCGAGAAGAACCAGCAAGAAACTCGGCGGTTGCTCTTTTCAAAACAAGTTTACAAAACAATAAACACTATTATGCTATGTATGCAGTGTTTCCACAATGAAGGAATTTCCAAAAATGAATACCTACTAACAATGCAATATATCTTAATATGGGCAGACATAAAGCAGCCCCATTCCCGGCAGTGGCACCCGTTCACGAGCATGACGTATATATACCTCCTATACTTACTAGTTGATGACCGCAACATTGCTTAAGTATATTTAATAGTTTCTTTCGAACTTTTTGATTTTCTGGGATATAGGTATAAAAATATACAGGTTTCATCACGATGTTTTTCTGCAGGTGCATAAAACACAACACAAACGCATGTATCCGATAACTTCAGACAAAAAGTCCGTTTCCTTGCATCCATAATATAGGCCAATTACACAATCGCCGATTTAACTTTAATGAAAAAAATTTTCGTATTAAAAATCCGTCAGAACATCCAATTTATACTGCGGTTAAACGATACTCAGCGATGTTGAAATCTGTTCTAATACATTTATAATTACGCACAGTTAACTTTTGCTGAACTGGTTTGAGCTCGCGAAGAACAAACAGGAGCATACCAAAGCTGACTGCCAACCTTTGCTAGTCAAAGAGGCACTCAAGAAGAAGAACGTTAACACTATGCACACCTCTGTTCAGTTGAGTTACTGAACTTTACGAAGTTGTAGAAATCTAGAACACCATGTTTTCAAAAATAAATAAAAAAGCCGGCCAAGTGCGTGTCGGGCCATGCGCAGTGTAGGGTTCTGTAGTTGCAAGTCACAAATATTATTGCTCACCTAGGATAGTGCTTTTATTTTATTTATGAATGTTGAATATATTTTGAGTTCCATGGTTTTAATACTATAATATACTACAAAATATGCAACTTACACTACGTGTAATACCTCCCTAACGTAGGAAAAACAGATATAACTCCTTAACTTATGAACCCTACTTAGCCGTGATAGTTTTCCTATAAAATTATTTATATATATCTACTACTGCTGTGAATTATTTCACTCATCCTATAAAGATGCTGGCAGCTGGTAGAGGGAGGGGGACATTTGACTCTAATAAAATTTAACACTTTAAAATAACTATATAAATATTTCACAAACGGATCCCTGAATCGAAAAATGGTGTACCCACACCCACAATATTTTTGAAAGACCTATTCAACGACACCCCACACTTTGGGATAGACGAGAAAAAAAATTCATCCCCACTTTACATGTGGTGGAGGTAGGTATCTACCCTAAAACAAATTATTTTTGACCATTTTATTTCACCACTTTGTTGGCGTGATTAATATTTATACCCATGTCAAATTACAGATTTCTAGTACCAATAGTCTCTGAGCTAAACCGCGGACGGACGGACAGACCGACGGACATGGCGAAACTATAAGGGTTCCATGTTTACTACGGAACCCTAAAAAGCAATTCGAACGATTTAAAGATGTAAAAATTACAGCATTAACTTCAGGTAACAGTGCCATAGAACGTATCGTTTTAGAAAGCTACATAATGAGGTTTGAATTACAAAAGCCTTCACAAAATCCAATGCAACTTTCGCCATACAACAGGGCGCGTGGTTTAGAGCCGCTTTCTAGATTACGTTGAAATATATGCTCATTGTGCTCACTTACAGATAATAAACATTTGTTTTAAATGCGTATCTATTTTATCCATCTCTTTGTATATAAAATATACAAAGCCAAAGTCATCACCTTTAAATAGGACTAACCTAAAGGAAAAAAAAAATATTGAAATCGGTTCAGATTTGACGGATTTGAGTTATGAGCGTTGTCAAAAAAAATACGCGTCGAATTGAGAATTTATTTTTATATTTTGAGCTAGATTGATTTTGAAAAATAAAACCGCCAAATTGGATTGAACACCAATCAGAGCGATTCGTCGCATCTATGTTCAAATTTTGACAAACCATATAATAGTTACTATGAAAAATTTTATAGATGAATAATAAATGCTTACTTTATAGAACCTACGATTTTAGTCAATTTTCTAACCCAGTCCTAGATAGCAGGCCTTTTTACAGACGATTTAAACAATTCTTCTACCAAAATATCGTACGAGACACGAGTAAAGGCACCTACTGAGGAAAGCTTTTTTTGTTTCTTTATTTCTCTTTGAATGCAAAGATATAAAAGAAAAGATAAGAAGTAACATCTCGAAAGGAATCCAAAGAATAAAAACTGTCATTAAACTTTTCCCAAGTTTGCGGAACGACCTCTCACACAATATCCTGAGTTTTGCCCCATAACCTTAGCGGTAGGGCCACCATACGTTATGAATACTAGCAGTAGTCTTAACATGTCATTAGAGCCACACGGTGGCTTACATAGAATAAGCATAGAAAAGATGATTAGAATTTTAAAAATGAAATGAAATGAAATTTTATTTGCTGAATATGAGTACAATATAGTTAGATGTATGGGTGAAGACGTGTTTGTTTGTAGTTAGATGTTATTAACAATGTGATAAAAATTCCTCCATATTCTGCTAAATAGCATGCAAATGTTTAAATTAGGTACTCATCATAATTTTGAAAATTTCGATTAGCTCAATTAATTAAAATGAATCTAAAGTGTCAACTGTCAATTACGTTAGTTAAATAGTACATTATTGCAAAGGCCGGGAAATAGGCAATTGCAGGTTGAGTATGAGTTTGCGTAGGCGAGTTTGAGTAGGCGAGGACTTCACTAAATACGAGACAGGCAATTGCCATTTCTGGCCGAGGCATATATAGTGCTTTTCTCTAAAGAATGCAGGGAAATAAAACACACTTTTTATATTATACATTAAATTCAGTTAATATTAAAAGTTACATTAGACATATTGGGGCTGGAACATTACAACGCTCCTGCAATGTTGTATGAAACGGCGTGCTACAACATTGCAGGAGCGTTGTAATGTTCCAAATTCAAAAAACACTCCATTTGATTTTCTTTGTCCGAAAATTCGATACTTCGCGTGTTCTTTTTTCGAAAATAATGACAATATTTCCATGCATGTTTGAGAAAATGTAAATTTTGATTGATGAACGTTTATACCCTGTACTGTCCTGTACAATATTACATTGTCTCTCACTTTTACTGTGTGAGAGTGAGTGAGACAGAGCTCTCAAAAAGGAAATAACCGGTTGGACAGGGTATAATGATCAATGGATCATCCAATCGTACACCGAAAAAAAATATTTTTAAAAAGGGGCTAACCTAATGCAATGTAAGGCGTGATAATGAATTTATCAATGATCATCAATCATGAATTTATAAGTGATCATGAATTCAATGACGTTTGCTTAAGTTCTATATATAACTTATTGTTTCTGTCAGTGTACTTTATTGCGCATGTCGGGGACAGCTCAAAATATGGCAAAAAGTGACACTCTGTAAGAGTCGTATGAGCAATGATCGGGGTATCCACTGCATTACTTATTATCCCATGGCACCTACCATTGTGACTGAATACTCTGCAAAGATTGTAGAAAACGCTGTATTGCTGCCAATATGTTAATGAAACCAATTCTAATGCTTAGGTACATTCACTTTTGTTAACATGGAATCACATTGGAGTTACTGGAACCGTATCCAAATTCCAATGGAATCACGTTCTTCCTCGTCATCACGTATACAATCTACTGACTCTGAAGTCCATCGTCACCCTACTGTACCGCTGTAAAGTATACGAATTGCCTACTTTTCGATTATGCTGCGCTCTTCCCACCTTACTGCGTGTAGATTTGCTGCCTTGAGGAAATATGCAAAATGGCAGACAATTGACGGCCATTTTCTCTCGGACAGGTGTGAATCTCTGAAATGTTACTCCTAAATTTTGTGAGTAGCTTCTTGACCGAGCGAGGCAAGATCTCTTGTCTGACTACTTGGATGAATTTGTACTTAACTATCCGTCTATTTGAGAGTCTATCAGGTTGATTAGATGCTCTAGTAAAATCTATAGATGGAACTCTCGCTCAGCTCAGACTCAAGACTGAGTTATGTCAGGACATATTTGTGTCTCATTTTAACTCTATCTTGAGTCTTGAGCAGAGCCAGAGTACGATCTATAGATCTCAGCTTAAGGTCACGGCCTAATACTTACCTCCTGAGGTTATGGACGTAACTTCAAAATCAAAAATAACATGTGTAAGTCCATGACCCAAAGCCGAAAATTGGCTAATATCAAAAATCATCAAAAAACTTGATTCGAAGGGGGCGCTCATAGAATCAGTACGAAGTTATATGAAGTTCTTACAAGTACCTACCTATATACAGCTGTGGAAAGCTTTAGATGACATTTACTTGTTTCACGACTTGCTGATAAAGTGCCTGATAGCCTATCTACAACTAATCTGACAGATATATCTACCGTTTAAATTTCTGTTTCACAAGTGTCCGTTAAGAAAATCTAGCAGAGAGTTTCTCTGATAATGAGACAGATTTATCTGACAGATATTTTACCTATTTGCTATATATCTGACACTATAACGGATAGTGGTGAAACAGGCATTTAAAATGATATTTAAATCAGAGGTGTTCGTTAAGGTTCAATAAAAACTGCATTTCACGTGCGTAGACAATGATATTGGAAGGAAAAAGAGGAAGAAGGAAGGAAGGAAGAAAAAGAACTCTTTTTCCTTCCAATATCATTGTGCGTAGATGTACTTAGTGTGCGTTGCGTAGTGCTGAGTTGGATAAATTCAGTTGAGTGGCCCGAAGGCACAAAATAAGGAGAAATAGAAAAATCTGGGAGGTCTTGGCCCAGCCTTGGGACAGCTCAGGCTAACTTATCTAGAGTAGATTAGTAAGTAAGTAGTCAAGAATTTCAAGATATCAGAGTACTGGTTTTGTTTTTATGGATGCTGTGTTCAATAATAATGAAGGGCCTTTATTACCTACGCTTTAAACAAAGCGCTTACCAAAGCGGAAAGAATAAGAAGGGCCCGGCTGGAGACTGGAGTAATCTACTCGCGGAATCCCAAAAAATGTTATCCCTTTTGCATAATTTGCGAAACAATTGCCAATTTAGCGGAGCTTATTGCACGTTTTAGTGAAAAGAGGGAACGGCTCGCGCGCTGATTATACACAAAAAACGGGGTCAAAGCGATAACAAGGCTCTGCATAAATTTTCTGTATCTTAAATTGTTACTTTGGGTGACATTTTTTTCTTTTATAAAAGAGGTAAGGAATTTGCCTAATTTATGGAGTCTTTGGTACAGTTTTTTCGATAAAGTTCTTGAGATACATACATAAAAATACCTACTTTTCAGATTATGTAAGCGCTGATTGCGATGCGTCACCGGCACCGCTGCAGCTTTCCAAAGTAGGTCTGGTAGGTATCTAAGGTGGGTAGGGGAAGGTCGAACTGCCCGGGACACGAATACGAATCCTAACCAAAACCTACTTTATACTTACCTACTACATTTATATCGGTATTTATATGCGAAAGTCTGTTTGATTATTGGAACGAAGTTCCTTATCGCGCGATCCGAAAGGGGGCTAGACGGAAAAAATTAAGACTAAATTGAACCAACACTTTTTTGAATGTGAATTTGGCATTGTGTTCAATATTTTCACACTACAACATTAGATCTCCGTAGCCTTGTGGTTTCTACAGTTGCATAAAGGTCGATGGTTCGAATTCCAGCTCGACAGACTGAATTTTCTATTTTCAGTTTTATTTTAAATAATTTCTACATGTGGACTTTTTCCCTAATTTTTTTATTTTTATTATTAATTTATTATTAAAAGCAACTTCGTTCCAACCGAGTGTTCCACGACACTCACGCATTTTTGATTTGTCCTACAATTGAGAATCTGGATAGTGACGTATGGACTTTTATCGTGGAAAATAAGATTTCCCACGGGATTTTTGAAAACTACATTCACACGGACGAAGTCGCGGGCATCAGCTAGTTGCAAATAAAAATCCCGTGGATAGATAGGTACCCAACTAACAAAATGGTCATAACATTTTAACCTTTTATGACTAATTCGTCCTATAAGTATCGTATATTAGCAAGTTTTAAAACTTGACGTTGTACAGGCGTCATGTATATTGCATTTATGTTTTAATGCTATTTGGTAATAAAATGTCCTCGTACAAACGTTTGTATGACATAGCTATAAAGCAATTTAATCGCAGAAAATAAACAGTCATACAAACGTTTTAGCCAGGACATTTTGGCTGGTATTACAACTTATATATGACACCTTATAGCAATTTGGTTATATTAAAGCTTTTATATCCGCAACTGTAAGACTAGTCATAATTTCGGTTTCTTATGAATGTTACATGTCAATAAAGTCATATAAATGTCATATCCGAAACCACTGTATGACTAAAAGCTAGTGCTTATGATTTGTTTGGTTCAAAACGTCAGAATTCTGCCATTTTAAATAAACGCGACAGAGAGTGATGGTTCCGTACATAAACCGTAAAATTATGAAAGAAGAAAAAGAAAAAAATTATGAAATTGATTAAAATTGATTAAAATTATGAAGAAGAAAAAATTTCTTTAAAGTTAATCACATCATACTAATATAATATTATAAATGTGAAAGTTTGTGATGACTGATGATGTAGGTATGTATGGATGGATGGATGTTTGTTACTCTTTAACGCGACAAAGAATGAACCGATTTGGCTGAAATTTGGAATAGAGATAGCTCATACCCAGGAAAGCACATAGGTTACATTTTAACCCGAAAAAAGAGTTCCCACGGGAATTAAAAACCCTTAATCCACGAGGACGAAGTCGCGGGCATCCTCTAGTTACTAGTATAATAAAACAAACCTACCATGGTAGTACAAAATAAACTTTAATTTGCTTCTTGATTATCTACTCGTTACAGATACATTCATCGCATGGATAATGATCATAAATAACGAAATCTTTGCACTGCTGGCACCAAAAAAAATTATAGTGAAGCAACATTATTATATTTTTGTTATTTGGCATAACAAAATGTTTAAGCATTGTGGATAAAGTTGGAAACCGACAATTATGACATTTTTCGACTTTGACAAAATGTGTTTTTTGCCACGGCCATTTTAATTCTCTCAATATTTCAAAATCGCTTTTCTTAAGAAAATCGTCCTCATCCAGAAAGGCCACGTCTATATTTGAAATCTAAAAAAAATAGTAGGTAGGTACTAGTTATAGGTACTTGATGCACAAAAATTTACATTTAGGTAAGTATACCAACTGTACTATACTATACCATAGAAATTGTTTGCAATTATTATTACTTTCTTAAAATACAATTGCGACTAAAACGTTAGGCGAGGTCTATAATATACCTATCTATGCAATAGTTATATTCCCAAAAAAGTTATGTTCTCTAAAATGTTCTAATAATGTAAAAGAACTATGTTTTGGAATGACAAAAGATGGATTACTAAAATGTTTTAAGGAACTCTGATAGGTTTGTAATGATGGCGTTCTTTAAGTTTTAACTCTTAAAACCGCAGTATTTATCGTATATAAGTATTTTGTAACTCATAATGGCATTATGAAGGAGTTTTTACTCTTTAACACAGCATTATTTATCGTATATAAGTATTTTGTAAATCATAATGGCATTATGACAAATAATAATTTATTATTATTAAAGAAAAATATAATTAAATTCAAAAGAAATCAAGGGGGCATTTAAAATTTATTAATAAACCTAAAAAGTTGGTCGCAAAAGTGACATTCGCATTTAGTTTTCCTAACTTAAAAATAAACACATCCCATTTCAAACTTGTGAATATTGATTACAATGAAGTATAAAATATTAAATACATATTACTCTTTGTTTTTTAATTTTTTGAAGACGCCGAGCTGCTCAGACAATAGAATTTATTAATATTACGTCTTATGATTGAAAGCGCTTCAATACTGCATCAAAACGAGTCATTGGTCAGATAAACGTCTGCGTTATGATAACTATACGACTAAATACTCATACAAATAATAATTTATTACACTACTATGACGAAATATACTTAAAATATTAATTTTATAACACCTAATTGACTAAACGGTTTTGCTTATGACTTTTGAATGACAGCTGTACGACTTAATAGCCATAGTAACTGCGCCAAAATCGCGTTGTATAAACGTTTGTATGACCATTGTATGACTCAATTGCACACCATTCAGTTATATCCAAAACGTTTGCAAAACTCTTATATGACTTATTTTTGCTAGTTGGGTAGGTACCTATGTTATTTTAATCTAACATTGGAGGAACCCCATGATGATTTTATGACGACCTCCCTGGTGCAGTGGTGAGCGCTGTGGTCTTATTACTGGGAGGTCTCGGGTTCGATTCCCGGTGGGGTCAATTTGGGAATTTATAATTTCTGAATTGTCTCTGGTATGGTCTGGTGGGAGGCTTTCGTTGGCCGTGGCTAGTTACCACCCTACCGTCAAAGACGTGCCGCCAAGCGATTTAGCGTTCCGGCACGGTAGAAACCGATTATGGGTATGGGTTGAATTTTCACTGCCATACCCCTTCCAAGTTAGTCCGCTACCATCTTAGACGGCATCGTCACTTACCATCAGGTGAGATCGCAGTCAAGGACTATATTGTTATCGAAAAAAAAAACTCAAAATTAATTTAAATAGAAAATGTGTGTGAAAGTTTGATTGGGAGATACCTTAGACCTACGTCATCCACGTTGGTACGTTGGTTCGTTCATACCTACAGAATCCACTTGCAAGTTGCACTCTTCTAGTAACACGTACAATGGTACATTCGTAGTACGTTGCTATAAAACAATAAAATATTTAAGCACTGTTTGAAAGCAGTCCTTCAATAACGACAAAAAATAGTAAAAGGTGCTTATTTATAAAACAATAAAAAGCACTCAAAGCCGCTGCTGTGTGTAGTTCTGTAGCTATTTTAAAACATTCAAACACACGTGGCTCTTAATAAAAACGCGCCAAACAATTTTATGCAATGATTGGTACAAAGCAAAATGCGTGCCATGTGGTCAATTCTCGGTAAACTAACTTCATACATATCTGAGTCTCTTTCACACTCATGACTTTTCCTTTATATTCAATGGAGTTTGGCCTTTCTCTTTCCCGCGCGCGTCAGTTCACGATACGACGTCGTGTGGGGTGGATGTGTCGGTTCGCTCGTCAAAATTCACGTGATAACTTTCGTGAAAAATTGTTCAAACATTTTTGAAAGTACTAATTCCAATTTCTAAAGGTTGAGTGTGACTGTGTTGTGTGCAAAGAATATTTGTAACAGTTTTTAAGGGTGATAATATAATATTACAGCTCAAGTGCTTAATTGTAATTTTGCGAAGTGAAAAAAAAAAAAACAACGATTTGGTGGGATTTTTCACGGTAGGTGGTTTTGTTATCGCTTGCATTGTTAGCTTGTGGAGTTGATGAGGCGATGATAAGGATAAGTCTGTATGATTAGACTAATTAGGTATCAAAATGACTATGCTGGTTTGTAAACATTTATTATAATGAACCTATGAACTAATACTTACACCGATGTACTTCACAAGAAGGATATTAGTTAATGTTTATAATATAAAACACCCGTATAGTTAAATGGTACTTTTCCAAGGTCGTTGACGTCTAATGAAATCACCTGTATAAACGACTAAGTTATCTTTTGATGTTTTATTTTATTGTTTTTTCGATACTGTAATCACCAATCTAGGCGCCGCGCGGAGGCTTTGTTAGTACCAACCTCGTGAAGTAATGAAACTTTTTAGCTAAAATCATTTTTTATTTTACTCTCAAGGTTAGAATGACGTTGTTGCTATTAGGTTACTAAACAAAGTCATTAGATATATGCCGAAATTGATTGTAATAAAAAATATTACGTACATTATGCCTACATTCATGTAGATAGATACTTAACCAGGTAGGTACCTACCTGCCTGATGATGATTTATTTATCACACTAGGTAGGTAGGTATACGTACGATAGGATACCTGATTTTTACGAGCTTCCTGGCGCAGTGGTAAGCTTTGTGGACTTAATGTGGAAGGCGGCGCAGCGCAAGACCGAGACCTGTGGAAGTCCATGCAAGAGGCTATCGGTTGATAAATAAGAATGTCACGGTCACGGATTTGTTTCCCAGAATGTTGCATCGCTGAGATCGAAGGTAACTCTAACCTCTAACTGCTATTTTGACACGGAATAGGTAGGTATATCACCTTTGCCTAATATTGTTACCCGTTTCACCCACCCACTGCTTTCTATTCAACATCACGTTAAAAATATAAAGTAGGATACAAGAATGCGTCTCTGGAGCAGTGGGCCAAGTTTACGTCCGTTTTTACATTATTTCGTGCGATTTTACCAGTGATGAATGTGTCTATTTTTTCGCATCGGAGACGCAAAAATATAAAGTTGTGACCACACAAAGCGTGCGGCAGTTTTTGTTCAACGTGACTCTGAACAGTTGTGATTATATTATTGTTAATACGAGTACATTGTACAAGCAATACTGTCTCGTTAGTCTAGTGGTGTTATTCGGATGTTGAGATCCCAGGTCTGGATTAAAAAGTTTCAAAAATTCAAAATTATTTATTTCACGTAGGCCAACCTGTGGCTCTTATGACAAGTTATGACTCTACCACCGGTGGAAAGCGGATTCTGCTGAGAAGAGCCGGCAAGAAACTCAGAAGTTGCTCTTTTCAAAATAATCATTTTACAATAATATTATTATGAAGCTATTACATTGTAATAAGTTTTTTATTACAATGTAATAGCTATCTTGTGGGCAGCTAGATGCCAAGCCGATTTAACCTATGCAAAAATTTTGTTGAGATATTCTCAGTAGTAGTAGTTTTTAAAAACTGTGAAACACGTATTTTAGTGGGTCCCTAGCGTCATTAAAGGAACCTAGTCTCATTTTAAGTTTCTAACTCCTTAGGTTTAGGCTGTGCGTTGATAGATCAGTCAATCAGGGCAAGTTTTTTTACAAGTATAGATATTAATATCATCTCGAAAGTCGTTCAGGAAAACTTTACTATTTTTGCAAGTAAGTCGCCGGATTCTGCAGGCGAAGTGCAAAGTGTACGCGCGCAGCGGTGTGTCAGTGTCCGGCGAGGGCTCGGTGTGTCCAAGCGTTAACAAGTGCTATTATTGCGAGCCCCTCTAGTCTAGAGTCTAGACGGATGAGTTATTCCACGACCAAGGAATTCAATGTCAACGGTCGTTTTTAACTTCGCTTAAATCGCACGTTGTACCTACCTACCTATAATACCCACCCGCATACCAACCACAGCTACCTACAGGTACCAATCGATACTCATTAATAGATTGATACAATGAATTACCCGGGATTTTTCAAAAATATAGATTTATGCCAACAAACTATACAGTAGGTAATTACTAATTAGGTATGCGGGTTGTTACGTTCCCTCAAATATGGTTGAGTGAAGCAATGGCTGGGTCATGCGTCATGCTCGTGAACGGGTACCACCGGCGGGAATGGGCTACTTTCTGTCTGCCCGTCTTAACATGTGTCGAATTATAATTAGGTATGCTTTTGTGGAACTTCCCTTCATTGTGGAAACACTGCATACATAGCATGATATATCTATTATATTGTAAACTTGTTTTGAAAAGAGCAACTGCCGAGTTTCTTGCTGGTTCTTCTCAGCAGGAAGGGCATTCCGAACCAGTAGTAGACGCATCGACGATTCAAAAGCACTTCTAAAATAGTTTATTTGAATAAAAAAAAATTCTATTTTTATTTAGTAAGCTAGGTATAAGTTACCATATTTACTCGTGTGGTATAAGGCAGCATTATAACCACAAATAATTCTTTATTTTATGGGCTGTAAGTAGGTACATATTGAAGGTACTCGTAGGTATGTATGGTGAGTCAATTAAATGAGTGAATAAATCCAGTAAAACTCAAGTTTATATTAATGTTTATAATTATTACTTACAATGAGTAAAACCTTTATAAGGGGCTGACAGTAAAGCTGAATCTTTGCTCTTATTAGTTCTCAGTTCACTGGCTCCTCCACCTGGCCTGTACTCCGGTCTCCACGACGCTTTTATTTTTCATCCTCAGATGTTATACGGTTGCTATTTGAAGTAGATATTATAGATCATAAAATATAACGACCTTTAATGCTTACTCTTGCCATATAACTCGTATATTAGGTATGTGATCAAACCACGATCAAACGAATTCCATCGATATATTAACCTATCTTTATACCTATTAATACTCTGATAATTTTATATTTTACATTTAGCATTTCAAGTAGCTTAGAAATCTATGTAATGTATAGTCTACTCTCCGCCGCCTATATGTGAAAGATCCGTGAAAATCTGCACAACAATTACGATAATTAATCCGGAAAGATAGATCATAGATATAGATAGATAGAATAAATATTCTTAATTGCTTTATTTAAAATTTTAGGACACTCAAACAGACAAACATTTTAATGTGAATTACGTCACCGATATAAAACATGATGTCTCTCAACTCGCATGTACTTAAATGCAGACTTTACGCATTTAGAAGTCGCAGACAGACAATTAATTTCATTTATTTGCATATATTTGCACTTAATAATATTATCTAAAGGTATTAAATTGAATAGACTTCCGCAAGCGACGCCGGCTATTATCCTTTCACGGTTCTTAGATTAAGTGAAGTTAGAAATAATACACACCATCACAGTTCTTAGAAGTGAAGTTAGAAATAATACAGACCATCACAGTTCTTAGAAGTGAAGTTAGAAATAATACACACCATCACGGTTCTTAGAAGTGAAGTTAGAAATAATACACACCATCACAGTTCTTAGAAGTGAAGTTAGAAATAATACACACCATCACGGTTCTTAGAAGTGAAGTTAGAAATAATACACACCATCACAGTTCTTAGAAGTGAAGTTAGAAATAATACACACCATCACAGTTCTTAGAAGTGAAGTTAGAAATAGTACACATCATCACGGTTCTTAGAAGTGAAGTTAGAAATAATGCACACCATCACAGTTCTTAGAAGTGAAGTTAGAAATAATACACACCATCACGGTTCTTAGAAGTGAAGTTAGAAATAATACACACCATCACAGTTCTTAGAAGTGAAGTTAGAAATAATACACACCATCACGGTTCTTAGAAGTGAAATTAGAAATAATACACACCATCACAGTTCTTAGAAGTGAAGTTAGAAATAATACACACCATAATAGTTCTTAGAAGTGAAGTTAGAAATAATACACAATAGTCCACTAGATCATAAATGGTAGTCTAGTTATATGAAACTTGAATTTATCATAGACTAGCTGATTCCCGCGACTTCGTCCGCGTGGATTTAGTTCTTAAAATCCCTCGGGAACTTTGATTTTCCGGGATAAAAAGTAGCCTATGTCACTCTCCTATACCTCATGTCCTCATGCAACTATACCCATGCAAAAAATCACGTCGATCCGTAGCCCTGTTTTGGCGTGATTGAAGGACAAACCAACAAACAAACACACTTTCGCATTTATAATATTAGTAAGGATTCAGGATTGGTAGGTTAGTTGCTACTAGATACAGGCTACAGCCCTCCCTACAAATAATAGCTCCTTCAATGCGGTAACGTAATAAGTATCATAGTTTGTTTGAAAACGTCAAACGTAGGTTGCTAGTTGCTTAATGTGGGTCTTAGGGTACGCCAGTCCAGGCGTACTATGTATGAATGGCCGCAATATACTATACGCCGACGCTATCTAGTACTTAGTTGCAAAGCGAGTACTAAATAAGTAAATACCAATCCTAAATCTGTGGAATTTATATCGGACTATCCCTAAAGTACTCGAACGCATAGTCACCAAAGTTGTATCAATAAGTTCACATGACATCTCGCAATATCTTGTACGGTTGATATTAATACTTTATATTGATAATAGCCCATGTCTACGTCACTAGTTACATACCTACCTAAGTACTGGTTACACGCTTCTAGTTTTATTATGTATTGTGTACGGAATGTCAAGGCGCGTAGAATACGCGAGATGTAACGTGATAGGTATCTATAATTGTGACAGGTTTACGCTTGATTACGTTCTCACATAATTAATACTTATTCTGTCGAAGATAGAAGGCTTTGGAATGATAATACAACCACATATCGCATAGTTATTTGAAATAACGTCATAAATAACAAAATATGACGTTTTTTTCAGGAGATCGATTTCAAAAAGAGTTGACTTCACGTACTTACGTGCGTTGCGAATAAATATCACTTGCTCTACGGTGAAGGAAAACATCGTGAGGAAACCTGCATGTCTGAGAGTTCTCCATAACGTTGTCAAAGGTTTCACCGGTACCAAGTACGGATCTGCACTCGACCAACGTGATGTACCATAGCTAAATCCTTCTCATTTGCTAAGATCTCAGGCTGCCGGCAGGGCTATTACGTCATCCAACAAACAAAACATGTGGGTTGTGGTGTCGTTCAAACACGACAGCTATTTCGAGCAACTTATATATTTGAATAGTTTGTGAGGCATGAGAATAGTGAATACAACATTAAATCCATTTGAAAATCAAATTGCTTAATTCGGCATTTGGGAACTGGTTTCAAGTAAAGGTGGTCCGTGGTACCCAGACGGAGCCGGTGTAAAGGCCAAAGTGCCAACTCGATAGAAAATAGGCGCTCGTTTGGCATTGAAACTGCAACCTTCGAGCACCTGCTGTGTAAATGGTGTTTAACTTTCATTAGCATACAGTGACACGGCGGGCACCGGCCGCGGCCTGCGAATGTGCTACAAAACACTATACCTATTACAATGTAGTTTTAGCTGTGCACACGAAGTAGACTTAGTCTGTTCAATAAGTCATGAGTCCTAAGAGTCAAAAGTTTTTCCATTATTATTATATTATTGTCTCTCTGTCTGTCTGTTTGTTTGGTCCGGCTAATCTTGGGAACGACTGGACCGATTTTGACGGAACTTTCACTAACAGGTAGCTGATGTTATACGGAGTAAGTTAAGCTACTTTTTTACCGACTTTCAAAAACCGAGTTCTTTTTTCGTTGCATGAATCTTTTTTAATCGATACAAAAACTGATGATGGATGGATGAAACCATAAAAACTAACTCCTCATTCTTGATGCTGCTGGCTGCTAGGGTACTGCCCACCTAAACTGTGGTGATTTGCTAAGTGTCGATTATGAATAGTTTTTGTAGGTAGCAGTTCAATTCCAGGAAGCAACTCCTCAATCCTGATGTTGCAGGGGATCTGCCCACGCGGGCGAGGTCGCGGGCATCAGCTAGCTAGGAACACTATAAACCCGTATTGGGGTAACATGGGTAGCCAAGTATGTCACGCACTCTTTAAACATTTCTGTTGTGGTGTCGTGTGATGCGGGTTGTTACGTTTCTTCAAATATGGTCTAGCGAAGCAACGGCTGGGTCATGCTCGTGAACGGGTGCCGCCCTCGGCAATAAATGAATGGGATGGAATGAGGCTACTCTCTGTCTGCCCATCTTAATATGTATTGAATAATTGTAAGTTGCATGCATTTTTGAAACTTCCCCTCATTGTGGAAACACTGCATACATAGCATAGTAACTATTGTATTGTAAACTTGTTTTAAAAAGAGCAACCGCCGAGTTTCTTGCTGGTTCTCCTCGGCAGGAAGGGCATTCCGAACCAGTGGTAGACTCATCGATGTTTCAAAAGCACTTGTAAAAAAGTTTATTTGAATAAAAAATACTTCTATTCTATTGTATTGCAAATTGCAATAATAATCAGTAGCGCTGGCGGCTGCACGTATCGCGAGGTATCGCCTTCGCGGCCACAAACTAGGGTCTGTGGTCGATTGGCGAGGCGGCGCGCGGCGGTCGGCGGTGTCAGTTCACTGTTGTTGCTGATACACACAGCTGATACACCTACCTCTGTGGTACCTACTCGCCTTTCCGTGAACTCGCGCGGGCGGACCTACAAATACGTACCGTAGTCCGTAGCTGCCGACAAAGTTAGGGTTGTCAGTGCAATAGGAATACTAGGCATTTGTATTTCAAGTTTTTTTTTATTAGAATGTTACATAAAACTAATCAAATTACTATACAAATCATGCCTGCGTGGAATGGTGCCGAAAATACTGGCTGCATTTCTGCGCTGGACAGCCAGGCCGATTCTTTGCGCAAAAAATGAGCCAGCCCTTCTGTCACCAAATGAGGCATTTAACCGCGGTGAAATATCTTGTTAAAATTTGTTTGCACTTTGACTCCATGGCCCTAGGTTCTCCACAGCAAACGGAACAAATATGTAACTCTCGTCTCTCGATCAGTTATACTTGCGCCGCTTACAGGATTCAGCCATTTTAGCTGCGGCTCCCGGTCTTGATTAGTATTTATTTACTAGATGATGCCCGCGACTACTTCCGCGTGGATTAAGGTTTCTTAAGTCCCGCAGGAACTCTGTAATGTTCCGGGATAAAAATGTGTTAATCCTGGGTTTGAGCTATCTCCTTTCCAAACAGCCAAATCGGTTCATTCGTTGTGGCTTTCTTTGCGTTGTGGCGTGAAAGAGTAACGAACATCCATCCATCCATACATCCGTCCTCACAAACTTTCACATTTATAATATTAGTAGGATTGGAAGTAGGAAGTAGGATTTCAAAAACTTATTGCAATATTAAAACATCTTGTATGGCTATTAATAAAACAATACCAATTTGTTTAGTGCAAATGTGTTGGTTATATACTCAAAGGTGCAAATAAAGGTGCAAATAGATTCTAAGTTAAAACAACACTTATCATTGACCTGGGATTATACATCACACATCGAACTCACGGATCGAGCTTTAGAAAGAAGATATACCTAGTCAGGCTTCGGTTTCTTAGAGTGTCGTCTCTGTCACACGAAACGACAAACATATATCACTGGATTTTGTGACAGAGACGACGCTACGAAGCCGAGACTCGCTGATTGTCTCTGGGGCTTGGAGGTGTAATATTTATCACTGGGTAATTTAATTATTAGTTTGTATTAAAAGAGAAAATAGTTCTTTTTTTAACCGATTTCCAAAAAAGGAGGAGGACGTTCTCAATTCGGCTTGTATAATATTTTTTTTTTATTGTAAGTTTGGAATAAATGCTTTCGACTTCCGATTCCGACGCATTCATATAAGCGCATTTGTGTTGATAGGTACTTAATATTAGAAACCTTCTCCTAAATTAAACTAACCCGTAATCGAACTCAGGTCATCTTGCTTAAATTCAAAATTATTTATTTCACGTAGGCCAACCTGTGGCTCTTATGACACGTCAAGATTCTACCACCGGATCGGAAAGCGGATTCTGCTGAGAAGATTTGGCAAGAAACTCAGCAGTTGCTCTTTTCAAAATAATCATTTCACAATATTATTATGTAGCTATTACATTGTAATAAGTTTTTTATACTATATTGTGGGCAGGGGTATAAATGCCAAGCCGATTTAACCCATGCAACTTTGTTGGAATATAATATTTCCACAATGAGGGGAAGTTCCAAAAAAAAGCGTACTACAATAAATTCAATTCATGTTAAGACGGCAAGTCATCAAGAATATATCGGTGAGAGAGCTGATATTTTAAACTAGTAGTTTTCTAGTAGTTATCTTGGAAATTACCGCTTAGAAGAACACTTTGAATACCCAAGCTGGTCATAGTATCTACCTTCCTATTACAATAACATAATATTCAATCACAACCCTAAACATAGTAGAAAGCTAATTTCAATAGCTCTTGCTGCCTTGAGAATAAAGGCGAATTTAAAGTACGCATTTACTACATTGCAGCATTCGCATTCTAGGAACGCATTCATTAGGCCCGCGTTCCGCGTATCGTTTGTTTTTGTACCTTTTTTCATTAATAATTAGAAGCTTTATTTATGAACTAGCTGATGCCCGCGACTTCGTCCGCATGGATTTAGTTTTTAAAAATCCCGCGGGAACTCTTTCATTATCCGAGATAAAAAGTTGCTCTCCCGGTCTGAGGAACCGCTACTACATCCATTACTATAGCCATCCGCTGTTCTGTTGCGACGTGATTGAAGGACAAACCAACAAACAAACACACTTTCGCATTTATAATATCAGTAATGCTTTATTATAACACTTTTTATAATTGTCAAATTTTTTACCATACCTAACCAAAGACAAAATTACGTTTAGCTGTCATTTGCGTTTTGTTATTCCACTGTCATTTGCGTTTTGTTATTCCATGTTAGATGCATTTTTGTTATACTTACCACGTTTTATAGTGACTTGACGGAAACGCGGTCGAACGGGATAAAAAGTATCCTATGTCCGTCTCCTGGTTCTAAGCTACCTCTCCACCAATTTTCAGCCAAATCGGTTCATCCGTTCTTGAGTTATAAATAGTGTTTATACGATATAGTGTTTTTGACGACCTCCCTGGCTCAGTGGTGAGCGCTGTTGTCTTATAACTGGGAGGTCCCGGGTTCGATTCCCGGCAGGGTCAATTTGGGAATTTTTAATTTCTGAATTTTCTCTGGTCTGGTCTGGTGGGAGGCTTTGGCCGTGGCTAGTTACCACCCTACCGTCAAAGACGTGCCGCCAAGCGATTTAGCGTTCCGGCACGATGACGTGTAGAAACCAATAAGGAGTATGGGTTGAATGTTCACTGCCATACCCCTTCCAAGTTAGTCCGCTACCATCTTAGACTGCATCGTCACTTACCATCAGGTGAGATCGCAGTCAAGGACTAGCTTGTCATCGAATAAAAAAAAAAAAAAAAAAAAGTGTAACTAACACCACTTTCTTTTATATATAGGTATAGATTTGTATTGGATATTTGATTGATTATTTATTTATTTAATTTAATAAAATGTTATCGCTAGTTAAGAGTGGGTGTCGTTAACAGTAAACAGATTTGATTTTTACAGTAGTAGATCAAGTTTCAATCATCCGAAAAAAAACACGCAAGAATTACATCATACTGCCAAGGGACGTGTTTGGGCAAAAACATAAAATGATGAAATTTGTTCGATAATAAAAAATCGCGAAGTTAGGTCTAATTTTTAACCAATATTCATTTATTTTCAATGTGTTGCATATTACAGAGCCAAAATTTTTACATTAAATTCCGATTGATATTATCAAGAGAGTAGCCTAGTGAATTGAAAAGAAAATGAATATTTTACGAGTTACAAAGTATTTGGCGCTTACTAGACTACTATTCCGCGCAAAACGCTTTCTTTTGTCGCGCCTCACATGAAGTTGTGGCTATGTTTTATCTCATCGCGAAATCTGATTTTTTTTTGGGGTTACACGCGCTCTTAAGAGGATTGTCTAGTTGAAAATTTTCATACAAATAGCGATAACGTTTTGCTACCCGTAAATGTTGTCCAATGTTCATAATTTTTTGAAATGTTGCAGATACAATGAAAAACTATGCCCGTACGTTTTAATTTTAAAGAAATATTGCTTATGTTAAAAGTTATTAGTGACTAAATATCCATATTTTTAACTAAAAAACTTCCTCGACTAATTTTATTTTTTTAAATTTAACTAAACTGAAATACTAAAAAAATGAAACGTACGAGCCTAGATTAAGGTGTACTGAATTTAATGAGACCAAAATTGTCTAATTTTGTAAACGTTTAGGGGGGTAAAAACGTTATGACCCGAAACAATATTTCAAGAATAAAATTTAGGCAAATAACTCCTGGACTTGCAACTCTCTCTATCGCACGATGCGGGTCGGGCAGCGAAGCGTTGTGAAACAGATAGCATTTTGGAAAATACCTACTCGCGTCCGGTTCGTCACTAGACTCTTAAATGAATTAATTCATTTCAGAGTTTCTTGCTGGTTCTCGGTTGGATCGGCGGCATTCCGAAAGCAGTGGTATATTCACTTGACGATTCAAAAGCACTTTACACAGTTTACACTTCACAGTTAGACAAGTTTACTTGTATGTAAAAAAATTGGTTGTCTGTAAAGTCGGTTTACGGACGATATTTTTACGTGATAACGTCATATTGATGAAAAATTGCATACTTACTTTAATGAATTGAATAGAATTATTATCACTCAATTATCATTATTTTGTATAATACAAAGAATTACAATTTTCTCTAGTCACAAGCCAACGCTTGGGCCCATCGTGCCTCTCTATCGCTTGTTCCGCGCTCTCGCTTGCACCCGCAGGCTCAGGCGGAACGTGACACTTTTTCGTGCGTGCAGCCGGTGTTCATCTATATACATATAATAAAACTGTAACTGGAAGATTTCTGTACATTTAATATATTTTGAAAATTTTAATTGGGGGATGCTTTACTATCGATACTGAGCCCAAAACAGATTTTTATTTAATTTTTGTCTGTTTGTCTGTCTGTTTGTTTGTCCTTCTTTCACGTAAAAAACTACCGTAGAATGGTCCTACTTTGCTCCTATATGGTTAATTATGCTCCAATTCTCTGAAATGTTTTATCGCTTAATATTTCCAAATCGGTGCAACATTTCATTTTTTTGTAAACGCATCCGAATAATTTTACTAATAAGTGGCAACACTGAACTGGCAAATTTCTCGTCAGCCATTTTTTTCTTATGTCAGGTGCAGCTGTAGTTCAAGACGTTATAAGTTTTTTTTTTTAGTATCCGAAAAAGCCACTTCCATCTTGAAATCTGCATAGCGCATTAAGGTAATTATGTTCTAATGTTATTATGTATATAATCAGGTAAACGAATACGTAAATATTTCATTGAATTGCTGAGTTGGTTATAATCTAACCTCACTTTTTTGGCGTGCTCATATTTTCTTTGGTACGATGGGGTAACTTTGCGCCTGGAGCAAAGTAAACCCAAACATAATCCATTCAAAAGTAAACATAGTTTATTCATTGTAAGTGGTTATTAATACACTTTTTATCAAGGAAATTGATTTTTATTTTCAGAAAAGATGCCAAGAAATTATAAAAAACGTATAGGGTCGAGAAATTATAAAAATTACAGCTCCAAAACTCTAAGACAATGTTTGGCTTCCATCAGTGCCGTCTTTAGGATCAACGAGGCTATGGGCCAAGGTACTGGCTGGGGCCTATGTAAGGGATGGAAAATCCTTAAATTTTAACTTTATCATTTTTCAGTTTACAATAACGCAATAGGCTAAATCGTAAAATCGCCAGAAAATATGATCAAGACATTTCTGCAGAAAATTTAATATCAGAATGTTTACATTATAAACATTATCTTCGTGATACACGAAAGAACGAAGAATTATTTATTCCTGATCTATACTTGCAACTGAAGAAAGAATTTCTGACGTCTACATTCCCAAATATTGAAATAAGTCTCCGAATATTCCTTACCCTAATGATCACCAATTGTGCTGGTGAACGATCATTTTCTAGATTAAAGTTGATAAAATCCGATCATCGAAGCACAATGTCACAGTCACGATTGAATCATCTAAGTTTAATGAGTATAGAATCGGACTTATTAAAATCGATTGATTTTGATGAACTCATATCTAATTTTGCTGCGAAGAAATCGAGAAAAAAAGTTTTTTAAGCTGTATATAATTACTGTTATTTTAGTGCAAAAATAAATTTTTAAACAAATTTTCTAAATCTTGTTTCTATTTTACCAAGTGTGTGATTTGATATTTTTCTTATTATGTTATAAAATTTGTTGTTGTATATCGAAAATTTTCAGAATTGTGGGGCCCCTGCCTACCTCGGGGCCTCGGGCCAGGGCCCTGCGGGCCCTGCCTTAAAGACGGCACTGGCTTCCATAGAAAATAAAGAAATGACGCAGAGAAAAGCCAGTGAAAAGTATGGCATCCCACGCAGAACGATTATTAATCAGCTAAGACTCCTACGATCTAAACTGCCATCTCGACCTCCAGGCGCACCAACAACATTTTCAACTGAAGAAGAAGCCTTATTTGTTGACTGCATTTTAAGGCTGAGCGAGTATGGCTTTCCTCTCGCAATTTTCGATCTTCGCATCGTTATTAGAACATATTTGGAGAAAATTGGTCGGAGAGTTTCAAAATTTAAAGATAATTGTCCAGGAACTGAGTGGGTGTCAAGTTTCCTAAAAAGACATTCATGTTTATCACAAAGATTTGCGACCAACATTAAACGCAGCAGAGCAGCCATTGACAAGGAAACCATCACTGCCTATATAGAAAACTTGAAAGAGGTGGTTAGAGACATACCACCCGAAAATTTATGGAATTTTGATGAGACTAATTTATCCGATGACCCTGGTCAAAAAAAAGTAATAGCGAAGCGTGGCGCAAAATACCCCGAACTTATAAGTAATACCTCCAAAAGCTCAACTTCTATCATGTTTTGTGGTAATGCTAAGGGAGAATTATTACCGCCGTATATTGTCTATAAATCTAAGCAATTATGGAGTACATGGACGGAACAAGGGCCAAAAGATGCCAGATATAATAATAGCCCATCAGGTTGGTTTGATATGAAGATATTTAACGATTGGTTTTGTACACAAATTTTGCCAATATTAAAGAAACAAGAGGGTCCGAAAGTTATAATAGGAGACAATTTGTCATCTCACATTTCTGTAGACGTCCTAAATGCCTGTGACAAAAATAACATAAGATTTGTTTGTTTGCCACCTAATAGCACTCACCTAACTCAGCCGTTAGATGTTGCCTTTTTCCACCCAATGAAGGTAGCATGGAGAAAAATCCTGACCAAGTGGAAGGCGAGTGTTCAAGGTAGGCGAGAGCAAGTACTCCAAAAAAACGGCCGAAACTTGCAATTTCAAACCAATTGTGAAGGCGGTTGGGCAATATGTAGTTTTCACGTACGAGGGGGAAATGTTTCCTGGTAAAATTACAAAAATAACTAAAGAAGGGCCGTATATCTCTTCAATGAAGAGGTCTCTAAAATCCTGGACGTGGCCTAAACCCGTCGATGAAATTCAATACAATTGGCAGGATGTAATGGGATGTATTGAAGTCCCTAAAAAAATTAGTACCCACCGTGAAATATATTCCGTTCCTGAACTAGACCAAACTTGGGGTTTTTAAATATGTCCAGTTTAAAAATGTTACATTTTCATAAATATTTTTTAGTTGTAAGTTTCATTTTTGAGAAGTTTATCTCGTTTGTTTATTTTAGACAGGTTTTTGTCTAAACCACCAAACTTGGGGTTTTAAATAATTATGTCAAGTTTAAAAATGTTACATTTTCATAAGTATTTTTAAGTTTATCTCTTTAGTTTATTTTTGACTGATTTTTGTCCTAAGACTAAACATTTCTAACCAAAGTTACTAGTTAAGATAGCAGTGCCTATTATAATTTAGGAATATAAAAAAACCAATGAAACAATGTGATTTTGTAACTAAATTTAAGAATATAACATTATTACTTTAAAAAACACGGTTTATTTTAATTTTTACCCATTTTTCGACCATTGATACTAACAAAAAACGTAAAGCGTAATATCACGGGAGCATAGTTTGAATAAGGAAAGTATAACTCTGCTCAAAAAGCTTCCACAATGGAGATTTCTTGAGAAATATACCCAGGCGCAAAGTTACCCATGACCATGGGTAACTTTGCTCCTTATTTACAGTTTTATATATATTATGAAATACTTAATTACGTTGATTTAAATTTAAAAATATGTTAGATAACATGTTATGCTTTAAATTAATACATCTGAGTATATTTCATAATGAATAGTTTAAACAATATTAATAATTCCCTTTTTTTGGAGCAAATATTGGAGCAAAGTAGGACCATTCTACGGTACCGCACAGATTTCTACCAAATTTTATACCGTGGTAGCTTATTACTCGGGTCAACATCTAGGCTACTTTTTATCCCGAAAAATCAAGGAGTTCCCGAGGGAATTTAAAAACTAAATCCACGCGGACAAAGTCGCGGGCATCAGCTAGTCGATTTATAAGACGTTATCTTATCACGTTAAAAATATCATGAGACGTGTAGCTCATATCCTGGGGAAGTTATAAGGACTTCAAAAGCCATAAATGTTTAGGTGGCATCCCTTAAAACAACTGATTCAATAGCAGCGAACTGCGAACATAAAATATAAATATAAAACTTATAAAGTAGGTACTTCTATCCAAAGGTCTGCTGGTATCCTAGTAGGATTTCATACCACTAGTTCCTATGCTATAACGTTGCGATAAAATATTCCAGAGCCAATACTTCGTATAGCAATAATTTTTAGACGATCTCATGACTGTACTCTGAGCTCTCAGAAAAGTACCAAAACCTAAAGAGAATTAAACATCTTTATAGAAGCCTCCAGCACCTTGGGACCCCAACGACCATTAGCTCTTCGAACTATGTGTCCGCCCATTAACACTTCAGTATCGCGACTCGCTTAGCTATGTCGGTGACTTTGTTTCTCCTACGGATCTCCTCATTCCTGATTCGATCCCGGAGGGACACTCCGACCATAGCTCTCTCCATCGCCCGCTGAGCGGTCCTGAGCCTACTTATGAGGCCTTATGGAGTGACGACCCTGCACCGAGAGGCGCAGTGTTGGCAGACCCCCCACCAGGTGGACCGACGACATCAAGAGAGTCGCAGGCAGCCGCTGGATTCAGGCGGCGCAAGACCGAGGCCTGTGGAAGTCCATGCAAGAGACCTTTGTCCAGCAGTGGACGTCTATCGGTTGATAAAGAAGAAAAGAATAGAAACCTACCTAAAGAAAAGGAAATGTTAAGTCTACCTTGTCTCTAGCTAGTCTAAGGGCCTGCGCTCACTGACGGACGTCACGGCACGGCAAGGGATTTTCGTGCGACGACCAGAAATATGCCTTAATAGTATAAGCATAACATTGAAATTTCAATGATGGTCATCGTAGGTACAAAAATACGATTCCTACGAAACCATGGGTACAGGCCCTTAATAGGTTATTGAACAATATTTATTCAGTTTGCGCAAACGCTATAAATTATAGTACTTACCTACCTACACTAGCGGCACGCTATGATGGCCGGTTTGACACATTACAATAGTGATGTGGAATGTCAATTTATTCTCGAACAAAAAACAATTAAGTTTCGTTTTTGTACCTGATTAAATAGGTTTAATAAAACAAAAATGTATATGTTTATTTAATTTATTTGAACGAACTGAATATTTGAATGAAAATGAATATACATACTTTATATGCACACAAGAAACATATGAATACAAAAGATACCAAAAAAGGTTTTTAAAAATTTTCAATTTAGAAAACCAAATGCCGAGTTGTGGTATATATCATATAAAAATAAAAATTTTACCTTTTGTATGAAACAGCTGATATTTTTTTGCGATTTCAGAGGTTTGTCCACATAGTGAAAATTGTTCATATTCACAAGTACATTCACCCCTTAAATGGTGCAAACTGATTTTTCTACACTTGTATACATTTTAGAAATCAATTTAATAAATAAATTTTGAGTCCTAAACCTAAAACTACATTCGATAAAATTTATGAATCTCTGCACATCACTATCGTCAATAAAGTAATACAATTATTTCCTTCAAAGTCGTTATCAATTAATACGGAACTTCATGAGCGGACAAACGTCAAACCGGCCATCATAGCGTGCCGCTAGTGTAGGTACCTGCCTGGAAATACCCATCATCGCAGTTCCTAAGAAAACGATCGTGACCTTCAGATTCTTTTCCTTCCCATTTTTACCTGAGTTGCTTTGAATAATCATTATGTTGTGGAAGTGGTAATAATTTGACTGGTAAACAAGATAACTGAGAAGTTGACATTGGGATTTGGGACTAATTCTGTTGAGCACAATCTAAACTTAACTAAACTGACAGGTTTAAATCTAGTGCTACCCTTTTCCATTCCAAAGATTTGGATCTCTCAATGTAGAAATTGTGTACAACAGAATTAGACACATTGTGTGGTTTAAATAATTTCTCAAAATATCAACAAACTTCGGGACGTGTTTGTACAACTTTAACTGAAATATCACGTCCATGCGAGATAACAGATCAATGCAATTACGTAATATACCTACTTATATTGTGTTGTGACCGTTATGCCTATGGTTCTAGGGCTGAAGTATATAAGATCGCACTCTCAACGGCTCAAGACATAAAACAAGACAAAATGTTCAGGACATATAATATTTGCTAAGTCAATTAAAAAAAAAACTCAGCTGCAGACTTTTTACTATATTCCTCTAACTCTCGAACTCATTATGCCTGGTACAAATTATACAATACATTTTATAATATCACAAAATCTAAAAATTTAAAATCTAGAAACGTGTCAAAAAATCAATCCACTGTTTTTCCAATTATTATTGGTAAATTCTTTACGTACACTATGATGTAATATTTATTATTGTTATTTTTTTAATAAAATGTTACAGTAAAAGTTACTTAAATCTAATATTAACTTTTTTTATTTTTACTAGGTATAATGTTACAGTAAAACTTATAGCTAAACTAATCTAATTACTATACTTTATTTTTATACCTATCTGGATCAGATTTTCGACCTACAATTTGTAGATTTGGTTGCGGCTAACGAAATCGTCCCAGTCGAGCCCAGACTTCAGAGCCATAATATTTCAACAATAAATTAAAAGTTCATAAACCTGAGCGTTTTTCCGCTGATGTAATCTGAAACTTCTTGACAAACTATACGTTTACCTACTCGTAGTCGTAAATATATTATATAAGTGCCTCATTCATGAATACCTACCGACCATATGAGGCGGCCGCGGCAAAAACTAAGTAGGTAACTATACCTATTGGTAGAAAGATTAAAAAACTCATTACGGCTTCTAGGGTTACCAGACGTGATGACTATGTTACTTGACAATTAAGCTATAGTTATTTTATATATTAATATGACATATAAGTACCTATTGTAATTTTAGCTAAAAAACCACAAACCATACGAAATAAACATATTGTGGCTGTCTGTTGCACACAATCCCTAAAGTCTAACCTAAATTGATAGATCGAAATCTAGTGCTATCCTTTTCCCCTGGGACCATTATAAAAGCGATCTCCTTAATTAACTGGGACACCTTTAACTTTTATCATATGAGGGAATCTTTGAGTATTAAACCAGCACGAGGGAATATTTAAATCGATTATCGCAGTAACAGACGTCGTAGTTTCTTATTCAACGATAGACTTCCACTGCTAGACAAAGAGATCTTGAATTGACGTCCACAGACTTTGATCTTGCGCCGCATGTGTCTAGCGGCTCCCTGCGACTCGTCTGATGTCGTCGGTACTGGGGGGTCTGCCAACACTGCGCTTTTAGGTGTGGGGTCGCCACTCCAGCACCTTGGCATCACAACGACCTTCAGCTATTGATGTGGTCGTCGTAATGCATTCAAGAATTTCTCAACAAAAAATACCAGCTCATGTGGTCGCCCTATCTCAGAGAGATCGGCCTGAGCTCTAGAGAACTGCCGTTTTATTGCCGACAACCGGTTTGAGATGCAAAAACCTAAGGCACCCCGCACACAGTCAATATTATTGTCAATATTTACGAATATTGACAATATTATTGACTGTGTGCGGGGTTTGATCAATATTATTGTCGAAGTCCGGAAATTTCGTCAATATCGGGGGGAGGCAGGGATATTGACAATAATATTGACAGTGTGCGGGCGCGCGTCAATATTTTAGTTGAAAAAAGATTTCAAGGCAGGAGGACGTGCGCTCGCAACCAAAAATGGAGAACATCCCCAGTGCAACAAGCAATGAAAAAGAATATTTAATAGAATTTATTAGAATGTGGGAGACGTAACGATTTTCGCATCAGTATATCTTGTTTTTTTAAGTAAGGGGTTACCAAAGATAGTATTTTTTGAAAGCTACTACCTTTTATTCTCATGTAATTTTTAAAATCATCTTTTTCTGTATTTCGAAGTTCTTTTATTAGATTTAAATGATTTAATTCCACTTTTCCACTTTGTCATCCAGTATTTAAGCCATCATTAATGGTAAAAATGGAACCCTTATGGTGAGACTTTCTCCGTCCGTCCGTCCGTCTGTCACAGTCGATTATTTCAGTAACTATTAAAGCTATCGACATGAAATTGGGCATTGTATATAATAATATATAATATATAATAATGTATAATAGTGGCCCAACATCATTGGAATAAAGAAAAAAATCGGCCAAGTGCATGTCGGGCCTCGCTCTTTTAGGGTTCCGTTAAAAAAAATTAAATTAAAAGATTTCCATCTACCCACCTACCCATTTTAATTTAATTTTTTTAATTTAATTTAATTTTTATTATTTGTTGTTATAGCGGCAATAGAAATACATAATATGTGAAAATTTCATCTGTCTATCTATTACGGTTTACGAGATACAGCCCGCTGACAGACGGACGGACGGACGGACGGACGGACGGACGGACGGACAGCGTAGGCTTAGTAATAGGGTCCCGTTGGTACCCTTTGGGTACGGAACCCTAAAAATCGAAAATTATTTTTAGGGTTCCGTACCCAAAGGGTACCAACGGAACCCTATTACTAAGCCTACGCTGTCCGTCCGTCCGTCCGTCCGTCCGTCCGTCTGTCAGCGGGCTGCATCTCGTAAACCGTAATAGATAGACAGATGAAATTTTCACATATTATGTATTTCTATTGCCGCTATAACAACAAATAATAAAAATTAAATTAAATTAAAAAAATTAAATTAAAATATTTCTATGGGTACATGGAAATATAATAATTTAATTTTTTTTAACGGAACCCTAAAAGAGCCTTTCTGAAATCACTTTTTGTTAGAAATATTGACAATATTACTGCGTAGTGTGCGGGGTCTAAATATTGACGAAAATATTGTCAATATTTTCGTCAATATTTTCGACAATATTATTGACTGTGTGCGGGCTGCTTAAGGCATACGGTGCGGTCGGTGCGGTCATTATGAAGTTATTCACAAAGAGATGATTCCATTTCAAGATTACGTACTTACAGTCTGCAATACTCTTCGCTGAACTTGCATCAATCCTTTCGATAGATTTTCTATCGGCCAGTTGCTATATTCAATCTATCTGTAATAAAAAAAAAAAGTCAAAAATTGGATAGACTTGTGATGTGAAAGATATTATTTCACTAACTAACACAACAAAATACTAACAATCCGGAAGAACAGAGCCTGTTTTTTTTTTCTGACCTGAATGACCGTTGTTAAGTCATTATATTTATTTTAAACTTAGGCTTCAGCCTTTATTAATTATTTACTTATTTTTCTTTAGAATTTATTTTTCATAATTTAGCCATATTCCTCAATATATTTACCAGCCCTTTCGGAAAACCTAATCTATCACTATTTTGTCATACGCAACTTATATCTTCAGATTACAGATACCTACTTAGATTGAATATAGGAGCTATCTCTCCTTTTCTGGTCAATCTTGAGTCACAGAATATATAATAAATAGTACGTACTTGAGTCCTGCTGAGAGATATTGCGTTATTGCGTGACGATCTGACCACTAATTAGCTGAAAGTGAAGCTTTCTCGCTATTGGCCCAAATCCACTGTTGCAGTGATAAATAATTAAGTTCATCCAATAACCACGATGGAAATTGGATATTAAAATAATGGTACAGTAATATGTACATAGCAAGACATAATTATCAACTTAAAAAAACGTTCAAAAACTCTTTAGTGGGTAGGTATTTGAGAAATCATAATAAATCAAGTTCGGAAACGAAATAAGACAACACCAATTTAACGAACTCACACGCGTCTTATATTTCGTGTGTTTGAGCGTCGCGTCGCGTCGTCGTGTTTATTGTTTTAAGCTTTTTCTGAACGCAGGCCTAATGCATACCTTAGCCAATTGGACATCAGTCGTTTGCATTTTGATTTTGGGACTAGATACATATAATTAGAATAGAATAGAAATATTTTTTATTCAAATAAACTTTTACAAGTGCTTTTGAATAGTCGATGAATCTACCACTGGTTCGGAATGCCCTTCCTGCCGAGAAGAACCAGCAAGAAACTCGGCGGTTGCTCTTTTCAAAACAAATTTACGATACATTAAATACTATGCTATATACATATATGTATTTCCACAATGAGGGAAGTTTCAAAAATGCATACCGACTAACTTCTATCTTAAGATGGGCAGACATAAAGTAGCCCCATTCCCGCCGGTGGCACCCGTTCACGAGCATGACCCAGCCATTACTTCGCTCAACCATATTTGGGGGAACGTAACCACCCGCATCACACGACATCACCACAGAAATGTTTAAAGGGTGCGTGACTGAACGTGAATTATAATAGCTAATCATATTTTTTCTGTGTAGTTTTAATTTGACCCTTTCTAAATTAGGAAATTATAAAAATCACAACACACAGCCATCGATATCTTGCAGCATACAAACATTTGTATTTTTTTGCTGGGATCTAAATTAGACCAAAAAATGAAAATTGATCTAATCTGAGGGCTAAAGCTCAATTATCCTTTTTATGGAAATTAATGATGTAGGCACTTAATGTCTCTGAAGTGATAGATCGTCGCGGGCGCTGACGCAATCTATCATTAATGACGAATTGAGCGCAGAAAAACACCAATTTGTGGTCACGATTTCATTCGGGTACTCCGAAGTTTTCATAGTAGGAATACCTACCTAAAATGACTGTGCAAAAAATATTAGGGATGACACGAAACGAGTCGGGGTCCCAAGGCCCGCTGAACTGGCGGACGAGCGATGCCTGTCGACTGCCTATCAATATTGATAGCCACTGACATATAATTTTCATCATACCTATTCGAAAAACGAATATTGGCTTCAGAGGATAGCGGGAGCAAAATTAAATTTTATCCCCATGGAACTTTTCATTTCTCTCTTCTGATTGGTCCGCGTTCGTGCTTTAGTATGTGTTTGTTACTACCACCTGCGTTCGTTGCAGAATACCTGTCGATCGCTCATTCCGTTTGAAATTCAAAAATGTTTGAGAAGCTGTTGTCTTCGATAAGTCACGTGATCAATTTGTCGATCGAATATATTACGCCCATACTGTATCCAACATAAATATTAATGTTTAATTATTTAATAATAATTTATTTGTGTTTTATTTAAACTTTCAATATACGATGACTATACATAGTAGGTTGATACTCCTAGCTTTTTCTCATAGGTAATGTCAATAGGTGTGTCATTTGGGGCCAAAATATTTTGTTCTCGGGCGGCGTATATTGAATTCCTCGCTACGCTCAGGATTCAAAATAACGCCCTTGGGGAATAAAAATTTTCTTTGGTCCCATATAACACAAATAACTATTTTATCCATTGAAGGTTTGCTATGAAATAAAAATGACATTTTCCTAGCAAACCTTCAACGGAAAAAAAATATGTCAGAGGCTATCATTTTTAATGGCCACTGAATTAGAGAATAGGGGCAGTTGTTCAGAGTAATAAAGGAGGTACTAACTTAAAGAAAAAATGCCCATTTATTTTATTGAAACTTAATTTACATAATGTGTAACAAAAGTAATTGAGGATATGATAAAGTCTTCGGTGTTAGTAAGTAAATCGAATGTAATCCGCATTGAAACTATAAAATTAAAAGAATAAAAAAATCTATTCACTGCCAGCGACCTTGGCAAATGACTTAATACCGGTAAAACGTCTAACTGACGTTATTTCTTTCTTCATAAATTTTTTATTCTCTATAGGCTGGCCGCACATTTGTTTGTTATTCAAATTAATTGAATTTAATATATTTTATGTGTGCCAACTTTCCCAATCTTACGTTCCACCGTTCCACCGGCTCGGAAATCAGATTCTGCTGAGAAGAACCGGCAAAAAACTCAGCAGTTGCTCTTTTCAAAACACTTTTAAAAGTGTTACAATAAGTATCTTTTATTACTGAAGAGAAACCCCTGCATTCAAAAGCCGAACAAAATATTTTTATTCAAAGAATCTGTTTATAATGTTTTGCTTTAAAAATAAAACATGACGATTAAATATGAGCTAGTTTGGTATAGTGGGTTAACGGGTTATTATGTTATGTTGTACAAAATCTTAAAAATGATTGCTATCTTTTTCGGCATGGAAGAATGTGAGAAGGATAGCACTATATTTGACCCGCCAGTTTAATTATGAGACTGTATATTTACAACACGGTCAATGTGCGGCCAGGCTTACATTAATTATATTCTCTACTTGTTGCTTGTCACGTGAGGTCCTTGAATTTGATTTATTTTATCTATTTTTATACGATAACAAAGAACAAGATTTAATTCTCCAGTGTTGATGTAGTTAATTCAAATAAAAAGTTTCAAAAAACTAAAAAACTCGCTTTTATGAAAAACACGCAAAAAAAACGGAAAAACACCGCAGCCATACTTACCTCTTAACACGAATTGTAAAGTGCTTAAAGTTACGTACAGCAGGAAAACATAATATTTATTATAATAAAGAAGTATTTTTGTGCTTATTAGCAACTTTGTAAAAACAATAAAACAAAGAAAACAGGGAAAAAATAATGGTAGGTAAGTACTGAGAACTAACCTACAATACAAGTCAATCTTGCGGTTTCGCATGCAAAGACGATAGAAGTCAGTTATAATAGGTAGGTATTTATATAAAATAATATTTACGACATATGGACTATAGACTATAGTTACATGTGGCTTCAGTATACCATTACTCGAGGCCCCAAACCGCAACAGTACAACCGAGATTGTGTGATCACCCGCAGGCCGCAATGTTGCGAAAATTGGCTATTTTTGTATTGTTTTCTACCCTATACAGTGATAGCCTAGTGGTCTTAGGACTGGTCTCTTAGTCGGGGGGTTGCAGGTTCGATTCCGGGCATGCACCTCTGACTTTTCGGAGCTATGTGCGATCAAGCAATTAAACATCACAATTCACATGCTTCAACGGTGAAGGAAACTTCGTGAGGAAACCTGCACACCTGAGAGTTTGAGTTCTCAAAGATGTGTGAAGTCTGCCGATTCGCATTGGGCCAGCGTGGTGGACTATGGCCTATAACCCTTCTCTGTAAGGAGAGCTGTGCTCAGTAGTGTGTAGTAGTTGATTGGTTGCTGACGTCTTAACGTGTTGAATTATAATTAGGTATGCTTTTGTGGAACTCATTGTGGAAACACTGCGAATGAGAGTGTGCGAGAGAGAGAAAACAATTCATGAGAATGGTTTTAATAGATTTCTTAAACTTGTTTAAACCAAGCCAAGTCTAAGATCAACTGTGGAGTTTTGTTTTAAAACGTCACGCCAATACTTTCGTACTACGGTCGTCAGTCAGTGCTTCCTGCCAGGTAATGACCTACAAGCTAAATAAAATCGACAACAAAACCCGGGCACTGAAGCTAGTCCACAAAAGAGAGCGCTTATTCAATCTACTAAAAATTCTAACTAATTTTCAGCTTTTAATCCCCATAAATCCACAATGGCGTGAGTTAACTCCAAAACATTCGCTCCAGCAATCATCATTAATCGCAGCTACAATTACATCGAGACTCATTATTATTAATTAATTATTGTCAATAAAAGCGGCCGGCGCGTGTGACTGTGTGACGTACCTACGTATTTTTTGCTAATTACCGTGATCATAACGAGTTACATTTTGAAGAGCAGACACCGCTCGTGTCCGATAAAGAGATCGTGCGCTACAGTAAATTCGAAACAAGATCACCCTCGTTACGAGCGATAGAAGTCTTGTAGGATTACCACAGAACACAATTTAAATAACAGACTTACTTAAGTTTGCTCTGTATTCTGAGCTTAAAATTAATCCTTCTCTTTTGTTACTAACACATCAGTCATCAAACATGCACTAGATCAAGTAAAACTTTTGTGTCAAAAGTATAAAACTGTAGAGTTATCAAACTCAGGAAATTATAAACTTAATTTTTACTTAATACTTATTTTTTTTTTATTCAAATATTAAGCAAGTTATTAACCATATTGCAAGCTGCATTATTAATAACTTGAATTTTTCATCTGAAAAATATTATAATAAGTTAGTAAGATTGTTATCTTCAATATAATAACCTATCGTGAATAAATTGGTATATCTTCAGGTTTTTGATCCACTGATCCTGTCCTATGACAGAAAGGAGCGACGCATATATCTTCTTCCCCTTGAGTGGGGTGGGTGGAGTTGCTGGTGGGATCATATTAATACCGATCATTATTGTAATCAGAGACATTCGGTCTTATTGCAGTTTAATTGTTGCTCGTTGTTGGGTAATTTCGTTTCGACTTTCACATTGAGTCACGTGATCGAAAGAGCATGAGTATTTCACCAGACGATTGTTAGTTGTTTTTCTCTTTTTAATTTAGAATTTGGTTTGATTTATCTCTCGCTCTTTATAATTGTGCATAGTATCTAATCTAAATAATCGTATAGTTAAGATAAAAATCAACTAACTAAGCAATTAATTATTTAGGTTTGCGTTAGTTTTATTGAAGACATTATTTTTGACATGTTGTGCGAAACCTGACCATAGTACGATGATTCGAGGGAGAAAGACAATTTAGCAGACTATGAGACTGAGAGGACAGCTAAGATGGGGTAATTCGTACTATCCTTATCTGCTAATACTATAGATGTGAAAGTAGCAATATTGTTTGTTGGGTTGTCCTTCAATCACGCTGCAACTGAGGATCGACGTAATTTTTCGGTATGGGTTTAGTTGAAGACTTTGAGTGTCTCGCGATTTTATCCGCAAGGAGCTAACTCCATAAAAAGGAAGGTTTTCAAAAAAAAATTGGTTGCCTGTAAAGTCGGTATACGGGCGAAAGTTTTAGGTGACAACCGAAATAGAAGCGCAAGACATGAACCGGTGTGTATGCCTATCTCTCTCACTCTCTCTCTCTCGCTCTGTCTCTCTCGCTCTTAGGCGGGCTAACTGTGCTCGAGTGGAAGGGACGCGTGCCTTTCACTTTTTATGTCTGTCTCTCTCGCTCTTAGGCGGGCTAACCATGCCTCTCACTCGCTCTCATTGTGAGCGCATAACGTGAGCGGAGCGTAACGCAGTTTCTTGAAGTGTCACCCGGCAAACCAATTTATAAGACGTTGTCACGTCAAAAGTTCCGCGAGCATCCTTTGTTTTTCCGGTACAAAAAGTGATCCAAGTCCACAACTAAGCATTCATAAACCTACACATGCAAAAAATGACGTCGATCCGTTGCTCTATCGCTAAGTGATTGGAGGACTAACCTAACAAACAAACACATTTTCGCCGTTAATAAATTTAGTAGGCAGGTACGGATGGATAAAATTGTATAGGTTAGTTTAGCAGAAGAACAGTCAAAAGCTATTGAGGCTTTTCAGAACCGCGTTCAAATGAACTTACCTAGTCCAAGTGCAGTAGGTACGTGCACACGAAGGGAGTATAAAAATAACTTGAAATACGAAACTAAAATAACATCCTCGCGTCCTAATGGACCACCACAAAAAACGAACGACGCGAACTGTGCATATTATTGTCTTTACACTGAGTGACACCAGCACCAGTGGAGAACATTTTATTTTTTCATAAAAAATGTCCTCCGGTGTAATTTATCGGTCTCAAAGGTGCTTATTCGTTACGCTATACGTCTATATGAACGTAATTCTTGTCAATATAAAAGTATTCTATGTCCCTTCTTTCTTTCTTTCTTCTAAGTTTCATTATCTCAGCTTCAGCGAATCTGCCGTGAAAAGGTAACAGAGTACCTGTAGTCTCATATTGTGGTACCTAAGCTGACATACTTATTGCTTGTCTATTTGAACGATAGCATAACCGTATTTTAAAGTCTGTCTAACATAGGCTTAGAACGTAGGGGATAATTTTCGGAACAGCTGAATCGACTTTGACGGTACCTATGCCCGTTTTCACCAATGTTTCCTAAATTTTATGGGCTACCTAAGCTAAGTTAGATGACACTTTCCGTCAACTTCGTTTTCATGAACCTTTAGGGAACACTTAAACGTGGAAATGGCATTGGCATTGTCTTTAGGGGCTACCTACGTATGAATACGGTCCAAACACTGGTAAGTATATAACGATCTTGGCGAAATAAGGCACACAGCTTAGGCGTAGAGATTCGAGACGACCATGAAACTTTTCATTCCGAAAAGGAGTTCCCTTGAGAACGTAGTCGCGGGCATCAGCTAGTATCCACTTAATAAAAGTGTAATTTTGACGTGAAATCATTATCGCTAATGGTGGCGCGTGCCCGCTGCTAATGTAGCTAATTACCGGCTAGCTCATCAAATTCACAGTAATTGCTCTAACATCCGTATGTTTAACTGTTGTGTATTTAAACTCGGGTTCAACTCACTGTCGGAACTAATAAGGGTCAAAACTCAAAACGCTTTGTTGTTTCATTGCCTAAATAAATTATTTTATTTTATTGACTAGCTGATGTCCATACGACCTCGACTGCGAACACTTTTTAGTATTTGCGCGATGAAATGTAGTGTTAGTTACTTTTAAAATCCCGTCGAAATCGGTTCAGACATTCTGAAGACCTTATAAACAGACAAACAAAAAAATATTAATTTCTAATTCTATTCCCAAAGGGGGTTGAACATTTGTATGAATGTCCGTCGCTTGGAGTTGTGTTTTCTGTATTTTAGGATGTTATGGTAGGACTTTTGTCAATAGGTTTTTAGGGTTCCGTATTTCAAAACAACGGGAAAATTGCATAATCATAGGAAATCAAAAATTGTACGCGGACAAAGTCGCTGGCAACTGCTAGTCTATTATAAAGTCTGCGTAAGCCCCAGTGATTTACTTCTGCTTATTATAATCTTGTGTAACATTATACGAAACATTTCCATTATCAAACATTTAATTATTATCTAAAATAAGCTCTACTGCACGTGAAATAAGAACTTTAATGTCTTTTTAACTTTATATCGGAGCTGGTATCGCCCGGTGGCGGTGCGCGGTGTAGCGGTCAACTAAATCTAGTTATTCTAGTTTTTGCGAAAATTCTCATACATTTTAATACCATACGTGCTCGGGCCCTGTCCATCAAATGTGGTTATAGTTGAAAATTCCACATATTTTTGTTATTTAAGTCGAGGCCATTATATTGTTATGCGCATGTAAAAGTAAGGTACTGTAGGAATATCCACAGGCAATTTTATGTTTATTAAGCTATTGCATAGCTTTTATCGCGGGCTTTGAACTAGGACAAACAGTTTGAGCGCGGCGACCGAATCAAGAAATTCCGTAACGAAAATAAACCTAACACCGTCGTTCAGTAAGCGTTCAACATTTTAGAGGTTCTCTCTCCTCTCAGGTAGCTCTATTTGGCGCAGTGGGCGAGCGGCCGCTTTCTTTACCGTATGGTGTATAATGTCGCAGGTTCGAATCTCACTCGCGAAGTAGTGACAGTTCGCTTTTCTTGTTTGTTTGTTTTTTTAATTTTTTTTTTGCATAATTTTTATCATGCAAAAAAAATATTGCATAAATATTATAATTGCATAAGTTGATAAAAAATGCTATGCAATAGCTTTACCGCGGCAGTCCCCGAGTGCCACTTTTATTTTTGTACAAAAGAAAGTATTAAAAGAAGTGGACAAACGTGGAGATTATTATCTCTACGATAGCGAATGTCAGTAGATTGCGCTGATGAAGCGGTGTTGATCCAAGTTGGTAGTTGGATGGGAGACTGACGCAGAAATCAGTCTCTGTCCCCGCGCTCTCTCGACCCAGTGGTAGATTCACTTGACGATTCGAAAGCACTTTGATAAAAAATTATTCCATTCTATTCATCGTTGTCGTTATATTGTTACCACTAACATCTTACAAAACTGAACGTACCTATAACTGCTGTCAACAACCACTACTGCAGTCAATGCGGATGGATTTGGAAGGCGCATTATTATATTAACCTAAAAAAACTTGTTATTTTAGGGATTTTTGTGTTAGGATCAGGACTTTCGGTAATGAATAATACGACGCAGAGAGAGCTATTTTTCGAAAAATGTTTCTTTATGATAACTTAGTTTGGTTGAATTCTTTAGTTCCAATTTTGATCTCGGAGTTTGGGTAACAGAGCATTCTGCTAACTACTACTACTTAGGTTGTAATCACTAATTATTTATTTACTTACCTTATCATCTGTCACTATTATTACTTATCACTAATACTTTTTTAAACGCGAACAAATTTTTTGAATTAGGTACTACAGCTAGATAATAGTTTTTGGCTTCAGCTGCTGTGGCGAATGTACAGTCACACTCGACCGTTGCCAAATCACTCCAGTAACTGCGCACTCCTCTATTGCTACTCCAGCTACGATCATAATAATCCTCTGGCTGTATCATGTATGTGGGGAAACTAAAACTTGTGTCTTGCTGTCGTTTATTTTCTAGGTATGACTATTACTGACACGCGGTTTAAAATATTATATTAAAAATGCTGTGGAAACTCTTTGATATTTCGGGACAAAAAGTTTCCTATATCACTCCTCAGGGTCGTTGAATGCGAGTGTTAGGTTGCCCAGTTCTACTGAAATCGGTTCAGCGGTTTTGACGTGACACACAGGGGCTAAGGTTGCATTTGACGACATCAAATCTGTTATTAGACTCTGATACAAAGGCGGGATTGCGTCGGTGCTGTAGACTGAGCATTTTCACCCGCGTTAGTGATTGATCATCCTTGCTTCCTTACTAATATTAAAGATGCGAAAGTGTGATTGTTTGTTGGTTTGTCCTTCAATCACGCCGCAACAGAGCAACGGATGGACTTGATGTTTTGCGTGAGTATAATTGAGGACCGGGAGAGTGACTTAGGCTACTTTTTATTCCGGAAAATCAAAGATTTTCCGAGGGATTTTAAAAACTAAATCCACGCGGACGAAATCGCGGGCATCAGCTAGTCACCTATAATTTTTTTTTTTGCCTTTAATAAAAATTATTATTATTATAATAATCGGTGAACGCTGCGAGCTACCGAGTCTAATGGGCAGAGCCACCCCAGAGGTGGCAGCAGTACTCCATGGCTGAACGTACCTGAGCCTGATAGAGCTTCAGGCGCTGTTAAGGCGTGAAGGCTTAGTACCTTGGGACCAAGCTGTTGGTAGCTGTTTTGGCCTTCGACTCGAATCTCGATGCATTTCTCAAAATTGAGAGATTTTGGATATGTAGGGTAATAATTCATAAAAAGCCTAAAAATAAATTCTAGATTCTGTGTTCGTGAAAGAATGTTCGGTCCGCGCAAGTATAGGTAGGTATGTGCGTAACAAAAGCTCGTGAACCAAATCATAAAGCTCAAACCCACTGCCCCCCCCCCCCCCCCTTCCTTAAGATGAGAAACTGCCCAGCTACAACATAAAACATGAAGAAAAGAAACGTTTCCCAAATGCCCCTACACGGGGTCATTGCGCGTAGTGTAATCTGCGGCCAAAGTGCACCCTACAGGGTGATCGTGTAACTCTCGTGAAGGCGAGTTGGCCGCGCTGCCAAGTGCAGCTCGGTGGAGCCGCATTCAGGAACATCTTAATGGTTATTGAGATAAAATAATCGCCTTTAAACTGGAAAAAGGAGAGCTCTTCATGATACGCCCGAATTTCTTCTAAATTTTATCTGTAGGCACTTGAAACTAGGATAGTGACAATTAAAAAGCTCACACCCTGCTTAGTAGGTACAAAACTAGAAACTATTTCATAATCTGTGAAATAGTTTGGAGCCTATTTGTCAATCGCCAAATGAGCTTTAACGTTTTTGACCGATTCTTAATTATATATTTATGTTGAACTTTTATTTAGTTCATTGCGCAGTGTTAATAACCGCGACCTTAGGTTAATGAAGATGGCAGTACACTTCATAGAGCCAATAAGGCAACAATACACAGCCTACCTACCTTGTTATTTGATATTGCAATCTTTCATGGATTCTGTGGTCTACAGTGGACGTACAAAAACTGGCCAAGTGCGAGTCAGAGTTCAGACCCGCACACGAACGCTTCCGTACCATCGACACAAGACTTAACACCAGCTCTATGATTAAGATCGAATAAAAACAAAAGTTATTGTCTTGAGAGTAGACCCTCCTTAATTTTAACTTCTTTTTATTATTTCTTGTTGTAGCATTGACTTTAATAGTCAATGTGTTGTAGGGTAGTAACTAAAATCCCTTCACCCTGTGTACGAAGCTACCTGCACCTGTGCCTGCGCGACCCGCACCGCTCTGCGCACTTGACACACTGTCAAGTTACGTGATGGATACTGGTTTTGCTCAATAATTAATTTTCCGCTTTCCATTTACAACGAGTATGCGGAACATTCTGCGGCCAATCGGGCGTTTAATATGCTTTTTGCCTTTTAAAAACTTGTTTATGTAACATTGTGAAAAACATAATAATTATGGATACCTTAAGAAACATAATCTCTTAGCGCAATCTGCATTCCGTTGGTACGTGTGTAGAGTTTTAACATGACGTGTCACGTGACATATTATGACGTGAGTATGTTTTAACATAACATGAGCATGACTTATGCCCTTTTTCACCACTCCTATTTAAAATTATTCTTTAAGTAGGAGTCTATACGTAGGTACTACAATTCCCAACGTCATTTCTTTCTTCAAGTGTTCCCTAAAGATTCGTGAAAATAAAATTGACAGATAACGTCACTTAATTTAGGTCGCCCGTGAAAGTTAAGGAACGAACGTCAAGAATTCACCGAAATTTTTGCATGGGTTTTGAAGACCTGAGAGTGAAAATAATAATAAATACTTAATTAAATAAATGATAAAAAAAACCGGCCAAGTGCGTGTCGAGCCACGCGCAGTGTAGGGTTCCGTAGTTGAAAGTCTCAAATATTATTGCTGACTAGGATAGTGCTTTTGTTTTATTAATGAATATTGAATAAATTTTGAGTTCCATGGTTTAAATACTTTAATATTCTACAAAATATGCAACTTACACTACGTGTAATACCTAACTTAGAAAAAACAGATATCTCCTTAACTAATGAACCCTACTTAGCCGTGATAGTTTTCCTTTAAAATTCATTATATATACTACTGCTGTGAATTTTTTCTTGTATCCTATATACAACCATTTAGCTGGCAGAGGGGGGGGGGACACTTGACTCTAATAAAATTTAGCACTTAAAAATATCATACTTCACAAACGGATCCCTGAATTGAAAAATGATGTTCCCACACCCACAATATTTTTGAAAGACCTATTCAACGACACCCCACACTATGGGATAGACGAGAAAAAAAAATTCATCCCCACTTTACATGTAGGGGAGGTACCCTAAAAAAAATTATTTTACAAAATTTTATTTCACGACTTTGTCGGCGTAATTGATATTTATACCCTTGTCAAATTACAGATTTCTAGTACCAATAGTCTCTGAGCTAAACCGCGGACAGACAGACAGACAGACAGACAGACAGACGGGCGGACATGGCGAAACTATAAGGGTTCCTTGTTTACTACGGAACCCTAAAAAAGCTATACGTTAGACTATCCCGGAACAGCAAAACGGGTGGGCAAAAGCTCCTAACTATTAATGAATATTAACGCAATAACCGAAGCATCCATAGAATTTCTCGCCGATTAACGTTGAACCAAACAAATTAATTTGTTGCTGAATAAAAATGCGTTTCAAGTTATTAACAATAGGGTGGCAAGTTGTTTGGGCTTTATTCGTGGGACCATTTGGCCAATATTTGATCCGCATTAAGCACCATATGGCGGATGTTATGGCTTTTGTATGGCCGCTGAGATTTGGAAATTAATCTTCGACAAACGCAGTTAGGTATAATGTATTACAAATTACAATATTGGTTGGTAACTGGCAGTTTAAATTGAATGTCTTGTACCGTACCTACATCGGTTTATTTTTATCGCTAGTAGGCGATTAAAATTTATTCTGTTTTAAATTGATTTACTTATTGTATTTCTCGTAGTGCTGGTCAATAAAATAAATAAAGTTGCGCGAAAGATATCTACTGTTTTACCAATGGTTTAAAAGCACTTATTTTATTTTTCTAACTTAATTTAATAGTCGTATCTACTTATTTATTTAATATTTTTTGTCTTATGTACAAAAAAATATCATTAAACAAAGTGGACAAAAGTCTTTATGCCTACCTACTAAAAGTTTTCTTCAGTCTGTCCTAGTCAAGATCGGAGTTGTCGTGAAATATGCGCAATCACATCCTATCCTACTAATATTATAAATGCGAAAGTTTGTGAGGATGTATGGATGTTTGGATGGATGGATGGATGTTTGTTACTCTTTAACGCGACAACGAATGAACCGATTTTGCTGAAATTTGGCACAGACATAGATTATAGTCTGGAATAGCACATAGGCTACTTTTTATCCCCGAAAAGCAAACAGTTCCTGCGGGATAGCATCGCTAATTTTTACGCATTTGTCCTTCAAAATACGCGCAATGGAGTTTTAGATTTACGTGATTTTTTGCACAGGTGAAGTTAAGGGCATGAAAAATGACAAAGGCTACTTTTTATCCCGGAAAAACAAACGGTTCCTGTAGGATATTAGTATGCTACTTTTCACATATTTATCTTTTAATTACGCGGCATTTATGTATGTATGTATGTATGTATGTATGTATGTATGTATGTATGTATGTATGTATGTATGTATGTATGTATGTATGTATGTATGTATGTATGTAAGTATGTATGTATGTAAGTATGTATGAATGTATGTATGTATGTATGTATGTATGTATATTCCTACTACCTATCCAACTACCCTACTTCCTCCTAGTTATATATTATAAATGCGAAAGTTTGTGAGGATGTATGGATGTTTGGATGGATGGATGGATGTTTGTTACTCTTTAACGCGACAACGAATGAACCGATTTTGCTGAAATTTGGCACAGACATAGATTATAGTCTGGAATAGCACATAGGCTACTTTTTATCCCCGAAAAGCAAACAGTTCCTGCGGGATAGCATCGCTAATTTTTACGCATTTGTCCTTCAAAATACGCGCAATGGAGTTTTAGATTTACGTGATTTTTTGCACAGGTGAAGTTAAGGGCATGAAAAATGACAAAGGCTACTTTTTATCCCGGAAAAACAAACGGTTCCTGTAGGATATTAGTATGCTACTTTTCACATATTTATCTTTTAATTACGCGGCATTTATGTATGTATGTATGTATGTATGTATGTATGTATGTATGTATGTATGTATGTATGTATGTATGTATGTATGTATGTATGTATGTAAGTATGTATGTATGTAAGTATGTATGAATGTATGTATGTATGTATGTATGTATGTATATTCCTACTACCTATCCAACTACCCTACTTCCTCCTACTTATATATTATAAATGCGAAAGTTTGTGAGAATGGATATATGGATGGATGGATGGATGTTTGTTACTCTTTAACGCGACAACGAATGAAACGATTTTGCTGAAATTTGGCAGACATAGATTATAGTCTGGAATAGCACATAGGCTACTTTTTATCCCGGTATGTATGTATGTATGTATATTCCTACTACCTATCCGACTACCCTACTTCCTCCTACTTATATATTATAAATGCGAAAGTTTGTGAGAATGGATATATGGATGGATGGATGGATGTTTGTTACTCTTTAACGCGACAACGAATGAACCGATTTTGCTGAAATTTGGCACAGACATAGATTATAGTCTGGAATAGCACATAGGCTACTTTTTATCCCGGAAAAGCAAACAGTTTCTGCGGGATAGCATCGCTATTTTTTACGCATTTGTCCTTCAAAATACGCGCAATGGAGTTTTAGATTGACGTGATTTTTTTGCACAGGTAAAATTAAGGGCCTAAAAAATGACACAGGTTACTTTTTATCCCGGGAAAACAAACGGTTCCTACAGGATATTAGTATACTACTTTTCACACATTTATCTTTCAATTATGCGCCAACGGAGTTACAGATTGACGTGGTTTTTTGGAGAGGCATAGTTGGTGACTTGAAAAGTGACAAAGGCTACTTTTTATCCTGGGAAAGCAAACAATTCCCGCGGGATATTCGTATGCTACTTTTCACATATTTATCCTTAAATCATGCGCCAATATGCATGCATGCATACATGTATGTATGTATGTATGCATGTACGCATGTATGTATGCATGTATGCATGTATGCATGTATGTATGTATGTATGTATGTATGTATGTATGTATGTATGTATGTATGTATGTATGTATGTATTTATGTATGTATTTATGTATGTATGTATGTATGTATGTATGTATGTATGTAACATATGTATGTATGTATGTATGTATGTTTGTTTGTATGTATGTATGTATGTATGTATGTATGTATGTATGTATGTATGTATGTATGTATGGATGGATGGATGTATGTATGTATGTATGTATGTATGTATGTATGTATGTGTGTATACATGCATGTATTAATGTATGTTGATTATTAATGTGAACTAATAATATAATTAATTATACAATAATATTATTAATGTGAAAGTTTGTGAGGATGGATGTATACGGATGTATGTTTGTATAGATGTAGTATACGGATGGATGGATGTATGTTCTCTGAGATAGGGGTTGAACTATTTTGACTGTTTTACTCCTTATCTTCGTTACATTTAAACTAATTTTTATTATTATTTTAACCGACTTCAAAAAAGGAGGAGGATCTCAATTCAACGGAATCTTTTTCTATTCATGTTCACCGATTACTCGAAGACGCCTAAACCGATCTGTTTTTTAAAAAAATCTACAATAAATTATATACTTCGTAGTGGCGCGGGCGTTTAAATGTATGCTCCCGGGACAAAAAGTAGCCTGTGTTATTTTCCAGCTCTAAAACTTTACCTGTATAAAAAACCACGTCGACTATATGCACTTGCACTTTATATGGTGAAATATTATAACTGCGAAAGTGCGTTGCTTTGTCCTTCAATCACGCCCCAACAGAGCTACGGATCGACGTGATTTTTTGCAGGGGTACCTATAGTTGAGGACTTGGAGAGTGACAGGCTACATTTTATCCCGCAAAGTCAAAGAGTTCCCGAGGCATTTTAAAGGCTAAGTTCACGCAGACGAAGTCGCGGGCATCAGCTAGTAATATTATAATTTATAACGTTACTACCCGATTTGCTTCTATAAACAAGTAAATTAATTTAACATTAACCAATTCGTTTAACCCGCTTTTTGCGTCGGGAGTTAAAGAATAACATTTTTTTCAAACAAGACGTCATTGACGTAGGTACAAAAGACTTAAACAAAAAATCTTAATTTTTTTAAACATAAGTACTTCTATATTTTTCTACCTACAAAAATCGGCCAAGTGCGAGTCGGGCCTCGCTCTTTTAGGGTTCCGTTAAAAAAAATTAAATAAAAATATTTCCATGTACCCATGGAAATATTTTAATTTAATTTTTTTAATTTAATTTAATTTTTATTATTTGTTGTTATAGCGGCAATAGAAATACATAATATGTGAAAATTTCATCTGTCTATCTATTACGGTTTACGAGATACAGCCCGCTGACAGACGGACGGACGGACGGACGGACGGACGGACGGACGGACGGACAGCGTAGGCTTAGTAATAGGGTCCCGTTGGTACCCTTTGGGTACGGAACCCTAATAAAAAGGATAATTCAAGACAAAACATTCAAATTTTTCCGTGTAAGTGACTATAGTAACCTTTAGATTTTTAAATATTGGATAGAAGCAGGCGTTACTTTGCGGAAGTTCATGATTAGCAAGAAAAGGTTAGAATTATTTTGCTATAATCCGCCAACAGAAAAAATCTGTATGGTCAAACATGCAATTAAAAGCTAAGCACCACTCACCTACCCAGCCAAGCAAGAAAGCCAAGTTCCCAAGCAAGCAATGCCACCACCACTCACATGCACCACCACACAAGACTTTTACACTACTCTCGACGCACGTTTCGCCCCGACACCGGAGCATCCTCAGGAGATGTCGACTTTACAATGCTGTATTGTCTAGTCATTGTAAAGTCGACATCTCCTGAGGATGCTCCGGTGTCGGGGCGAAACGTGCGTCGAGAGTAGTGTAAAAGTCTTGTGTGGTGGTGCATGTGAGTGGTGGTGGCATTGCTTGCTTGGGAACTTGGCTTTCTTGCCTGGCTGGGTAGGTGAGTGGTGCTTAGCTTTTAATTGCATGTTTGACCATACAGATTTTTTCTGTTGGCGGATTATAGCAAAATAATTCTAACCTTTTCTTGCTTTAGATTTTTATTTTTTTCCTCGTCTGGAAAGCAAAGGCCAAAGATGAGCACAACAAAACCTTCTGTGAAAGACAATGACAAAAATGTGTTAAGTGTCAGGCTTTGGTAAGTGAGATGGCCACTTGGATGCATTTAAAATGTCATAAGAGTAAAGAGGACAGGTACATATCGGACAGGATGAGCAGGTGGTGCATGCAGTATGCGTGGTCACTGCCCACTGGGATGTAGCTACAACGCGGTAGGGCTGCCTACCGTTCCGTTTTTGTAATCATTTTTTTAACATGCAAACTCGAGTCGATGACAGAAATACCTGATAAAGGTTTATTATTTGTTGTTTCAAAAAAAAAAATATTTTTCTTGAAGAAATATATTTTATGTACTTAATTAAAAGTTCTCATTTTGGTAATGCATATAAAATGACTTTCTTTTTCACTGCTGACTTTAATTGCAGTACATTTTTGATACTTTTCCTAATCTCAAATCCCAAATTAAGAAATAACGTTTTTATTATATAAATGTTTAGGTAGGTAAGTGCAGCGTGACCAAACAGTTTTTATAATAATAAAAAAGTGCCATCAATTTAAAAGAGATTCGAAAATACATAAATATACCTATATATTGAAAGTTCTTGAGATATCACTGAAAATAAAACCGGCCAAGTGCGTGTCGGGCCACGCGCAGTGTAGGGTTCCGTAGTTGAAAGTCTCAACATATATTTTGAGTTCCATGGTTTAAATACTATAATATACTACAAAATATGCAACTTACACTACGTGTAATATCTAACTTAGAAAAACCGATGTAACTCCTTCATTAATGAACCCTACTTAGCCGTGATAGTTTTCCTTTAAAATTCATTATATATACTACTGCTGTGAATTTTTTCTTGTATCCCATATACAACCATTTAGCTAGCAGAGGGGGGGGGGGACACTTGACTCTAATAAAATTTAGCACTTTAAAATATCATATTTCACAAACGGATCCCTGAATTGAAAAATGGTGTTCCGACACCCACAACGTTTTTGAAAGACCTATTCAACGACACCCCACACTATGGGATAGATGAGAAAAAAAAATTCATCCTCACTTTACATGTAGGGGAGGTACCCTAAAAAAAATATTTTTCACAATTTTATTTCACCACTTTGTCGGCGTGATTGATATTTATACCCTTGTCAAATTACAGATTTCTAGTACCAATAGTCTCTGAGCTAAACCGCGGACAGACAGACAGTCAGACAGACAGACGGACGGACATGGCGAAACTATAAGGGTTCCTTGTTTACTACGGAACCCTAAAAAATATGCGTACATTCATTTAAGCACTTAAGTAATTTTACAACGCCAAAATGAAAGTATTTTTTATGCATCGCTCCAAATCTTACCATAAACTCACATAAATACCGAAGGTTGATGGAATTGAGCCATCATCAGCTAAGTTACGGTGATGAAACGCCGGCCATTACCCTGTAAGGTATAAAATAAGCCATTTCACAAGCAATAAAAGCTATTGCAGCCATAATTTTTAAAACCAGTTCCCAGCCAACACTTAATTATGTATATCAACACTTGGCTGTATAGCGCGCAAAAACTCCTAACGCTGCTATCCCGCGGCCTCGGAGCTGTTCTACATGTTACGATACGAGTATAAATCATAATCCGGTCCATTCGATCCGATATAAGTTATTAATGATTAAAAGAACTTACCTGTAAGTGAAGTTCTATCATAATTATACGAAGGCTCATAATCATATCTCAATGGCTCAATATCATAATCGTACGAAGAGATTATAAAACATATAATCTTGAGTACGAAGCCATGAAGTATAATATTATATTATTTGTATTATTACTACTCATAACATGTTTTTTGTACAAATCATACTAATATTATAAATGCGAAAGTGTGTTTGTTTGATGATTTGTTGAGCTACGGATCGATGTGATATTTTGCATCGGTACAGTTGAGGACCTGGAGAGTGGCATAGGCATCCTGGAAAATCCCCGGGAGTTCCCGAGGGATCTTAAAAACCGATTCCATGCGGGTGAAGTCGCGGGCATCAGCTAGTAAGTTTGATGTTACTTAGCTAAATATCGCGCGAAATCGTGCGAATCGCACGAAACGCGATGCGCATAGCCAGTCTGACCTCTTCCTGATAACCAACATATTAATATAGAATATTTTAATTTTTTAGTTCATGTAAATTGTAAAAAAATGGCGTATACGACAGGTTGTTCCGACCCCACATAACGTGGGACAAGGACAAGGAGATGATGATGATGATGTAAATTGTAAAAAAATTGAAATTACATCATCAAAAAAGCCCTTTTCAAAAAAGCCCTTTTATAAAAATAAATAAAATTAATGTGGTTGAATATCGGATCGATAATATCAGACACAAATAATATCTTATCGTAAATGTTAAAACTTTCCATGTGTTTAGGTTTATGCACAAAATAAGAGCAAAAAGGTCTCAACAAAAAATGTTTTATGACTTTATGGTTATTTGCCTTCGCCGAAACATGGTCGAAAACTCAAGGACGCATGACATCATGAGTTTTGAGAAAGAGACGGGTGTATGGGGCATTGACCATGAAATAAGCGAGATAAAAACGGCAAACAAACAGCTACAGGTGTTTTGATCCGTCTAACCCAAACAGCGTTACCTTTTGGTTTTCTCAGACGTTTCGATCTGTAAGTATAAGTATGTAATAAGTACTGTATAGGCACGTTGAAGGAAGACTAAAGACTTCATACTGCCATCGCATAGTCCATGGTCCTTACGCAGGTTACATACCGATTACTGAATAAGGCGAATAATGTTCAAAAATTCCCTCGTTCAGTTGACCTAGAAACATACTAACTTTTTGATACATGGATACGTCCAAAGCCGTTAAGTTAAATAATAATGTTAATCAAATCAAATCATAATGAATGCTTGTGAACAACAATAAAATATAAAACGTATAATAACTAGTGGTTCGCCCCGAACTGAGACCTCGCGGTAACGGTATCCCATGATTATTCATTCAATCGATACATGACGACCAAACCTGACATTATTATTATTATGCCCGTTTTCACCAAACATACCTATATCATCCACAAAGTAGGAGTCTCTTTACGTAGGTAGCTCCTATATACAATCCTAAGTCCTAACATCCGTCCCAATGTCCTTTTAGGTGTCCCGTACAGGATCGTGATAAAGAAGTTGACAGAAATCATCACCTAACTTATCATAGCCCGTAAGGTTAGGCAACGATAATGAAAACATTGGATTGGACCCGTTTTCACTCGTTAGTACTTATTGTACTAACGAGTGAAAACGGGTTAGGGGCATCTGTACAAATCGTTATCTATCGACGCGAATAGAAAATATACAAAATGCAGTAATTAATAGTTTATTGAAGTTTGATATTTAACTAAACAATAATTTTAATTGAATAATAAGTTATTATTTTATGTAACTAAATAATAATGTTCGACGCAAAACTGTTTTTGGGATAGTCGTAACTCCCTAGTTCCATGGAATAGTTAATGACTGCGCCATCTATTAGCATTATTGTGAAGCTATGTTGATGCTATATGAATTACTGATGTCCATTAAAAATTAAATAATCTCATTTCTTTATAATATTCATATAATTTTAGTATTTGTTGTTCAAGTACAGGATACAAGTGACACAAAAAACTAAAATCAGCTTGAAAATACATAGTCAATTCTCCTAGAGAGCGTCTTCAAGAGAGCGTATTAAATCTCCACTTTCTCCATTTCGTCAATTTTAAGGGAAAAATTAAAAAAAATATATTTTTGTACTCGGTTCGAAATTATCTTTAACATGATATGTTACAATTTTATATAACGCGATAAATTTTTTTTTACTTCGCATTCACTTCTATGAGAGCCCCCCTGAAATAAAGGTTTTTATAATTTTTTATGCAATATTCGGCTGAAGGCCATCAGTTTACATATTATATCTAATTACGTTCAGTAATTCAAAAGTTATAAGGCTCTGACAGACGGACGGACGGACGGACGGACAAGAGCAAAACCACCTAGTAGACTCAGAGACCTCGCTTCGCTCGGTCAATAATTATACGGGTCTGCCCCCGAAATTCAAATTTAATTTGATGCGCAAAACCAAATTAAAGAATTTCGCGGGCAGACCCGTATAATCAACCTTAATACATTTTGATCGGTGTGTCACGTGATACTTACATCCGTGGGCGTGGCTTAAATACAAAATTAAGTGCATAATAAAATACAAAGTACAAACCATTTCTACGTAAATTATAAGTAATTATCATAAGTACGTACAAATAAAGTCAATTTTCATGTAGCCCAAGTTTTTGCTCTTATGGCAAGTAAAGATTACCACCGCGCCAAGTTCTAATTGCAGATCTACAAAGTTAAAATCGATATGAGTCGTATTTTTTCCTTGAAGTGCCACCCCTATTCCTTTATCCCTATTTATTGTCTACGGCAGATGTTCGAGAGATAATAAAAGACTATCTACCTATACCTTTTGCGTTTGTTATCTATAAGTGGGTGCAAATTTAACAATCCCGCACTGTTCTGGAGCTGTGAAGCGATTTCTAATCGATTTCTTGGACAGATGGCACGCAGCTGCCGCGCTCAACAGTCAACACATCTTGAAGGGTTTCTGTGTTGTCTTTTGTTGTCCTTTTTGCAGGCCAATTTGACTTATTATTCAGGCATTGACTTATTAATACTATTAATAAGTCAATGTATTCAGGTCATTATTAAGTTTATAAAAGATGATAATATAATGTATAAGGCAATGATTAATGTTCCATTTTCCCCAAATGAACGTAAATATTTGGGAGGTATCACAACAGTACCTACCTACTGTAACATGTACTGTATAACTATTCTATTGAATTGCAAACTTATTTTGAAAAGAGCAACTGCCGAGTTTCTTGCTGGTTCTTCTCGGCAGGAACGGCATTCCGAACCAGTGGTAGACTCATCGACGATTCAAAAGCACTTGTAAAAAAGTTTATTTGAATAAAAAACATTTCTATTCTATTCTATTCTATTCTATACGTACCCACTGTAGGTGGTTACTATAAATAAAAACTAATTAATTTATTGACTGATCCCAGTATTCCTCTTTTTCGGCCTTATTTATTGTATTGATATTGTAAGCACGATTAATTAATAAATAAAATGATATTAGTTATTCCTACCGGCGCTTTTCCTCTACAGATATCTGTCAAACATTCACAAAAGAACCAACATCAGTGTCATATACTTATAGAAAAATAAATTAATAATCCACCCCCTAATATTTTCATATCACTTAGTAAATTAATTTAACACCCCCCTCTATAATGCAATATGTGCGACCCCTAGCTAATCGAAAATGGGGGCTCTATTAATTATTTTAACGCAATATCGTTTTCGCAAACCTGGGCTGTGCCCTTGCGCTATATTTTGTAAATAATAAAAATATTATGCACAGGATGATGTAAAATTCAAGCAATTTATATTAATTTACGAAGTATCTTGAGTTTTGGGTGTAAAAGAGCAGATAACACACAAATGCTGACTATATTAACTTAAAAATATAGATAATTTTGATAGTATTCCATAAATAAAATTAAGTGGCACTCGGGGACTGCCGCGGTAAAGCTTATGCAATTATAATATTTATGCATATGCATAATATAAATTATGCAAAAAAAAAAATTAAACAACAAACAAACAAGAAAAGCGCACTGTCACTACTTCGCGAGTGAGATTCGAACCTGCGACATCTATCTATAATATAATAAAACTGTAACAGGTCCAATTCTGTACATTGAAGATATTTTGAAAATTTTTGTTTGAGGGCACTCTATAATCGATACTGAAGCTAAAACAATTTTTTTTTAATTTTTTGTCTGTCTGTCTGTCTGTCTGTCTGTCTGTCTGTCTGTCTGTCTGTATCTTGGCCGCGCATCACGCCGAAACTACTGGACGGATTTAAATGAAACTTGGCACGATTTAAGCTAATACTACGAGGTATAATATAGGATACTTTTTATCCCGAAATTCAGCACGGTTCCCTTGGGAGAGGGGATGAAAGTCAAAATGTGTATTTCGCTGTAATTCATTAAGGCGTATTCCGATTTAATCCATTCTTTTTTTGTTAGAAAGCAGGTTCTTTAGAGATTGTCCTGTAATTATTCCAAGGTCGTCAATTTCGTAGTTCAGAAATTATAGACATCACGATCTTCAGTATAAGGTCCAAATAACTTGAACCCCGGAATCTACAAGATACTTTGAATGAACAGCTCATCTTAAGCTGGCAAAGTACTTTATCGTATATAGCCATCATGGATAGCCCTATTTTGTCAAAATCAAACTACTCCAAAGGCGTCAGATTTTGCCAAACGATCATTATACTTACATACTACATATTAGGTATGGATGTAATACATCGTATGGACTTAATGCTACAGTGTTTTCCTATGCAATTTAATATTCTTATCATACTAATATTATAAATGTGAAAGTGTGTTTGTTTGTTGGTTTGTCATTCAATCACGCCACAACAGAGCCACGGATCGACGTGATTTTTTGCATGGGTACTATAGTTGAGGACATAGGCTACTTTTTATCCCGGAAAATCAAAGTGTTCACGAGGGATTTTAAAAACTAAATCCACGCGGACGAAGTCGCGGGCATCAGCTAGTCATACATAAAGCGGCCGCTCGCCCACTGCGCCAAACAGAGCTACTTGTAGTTGTGACCATAGAGAAGGATATATATATCTAAGCTGTTGTGACCCTCTAAAATGTTGAACGTTTACTGAACGACGGTGTTAGGTTTATTTTCGTTACGGAATTTCTTGATTCCGTCGCCGCGCTCAAACTGTTGTCTGAACTGAACTGAACTTGTCCTAGTTCAAAGCCCGCGATAAAAGCTATGCAATAGCTTAATAGATTTATGTAAAAATTTGCTGACGCACAAAAGCTGACGGAAAGAACATCTCATAGCACGCTCTTGTACACTTATTGATGTGTGTAGAGTACAGTCTACATGTTGAGTAAACATAGTACACTGGTAAAAAGGACTACAGTTTTCAAAATAACCTGCAAGGGCGTTTTTCATATTCTGAAACGCACATGTTGTCACAAAGTAGGTATCACCAACTGTAGCCGCGCGAGTTGGACTGTTTATGCTAAAAGTTACACTCGCCGCTCTGAATAGGTAATTTGGTATCGCCGTAATTCCTGCCGCGTACGCCGTACAGGTTACCGACTGGATGTTATATTTCCTTGCTTATTAATTTCATACTCGCTGTACGCATGTCTCACGCACGCGCGACAGAGATATCATTTTCCGTTGATTGGCCACTAAACATGCAAATCAGACAAGCAGAGACGAGTTGTTAAGAATAATTAGGAAATTACTGGAGATTGCAGTAAACTTTATTGGGACGGAAGATCTATATATAGTGTATTTGCGTGAATAATTAAGATCAAGAAGTTAAAACATTATTAAGATCAAGAAGCTAAAACAAAATTGAGTTTATCGAGAAGAATTTAGTTTTGTAGTTGGAGAATTTTAGATTCAAATTGAAATAGCAATTTGGGAAAAATTTTCAATTTTGTCAAAACTCCAGACTGGAGTCAACCAATTTTGTCAAAACTCCAGACCGGGGTTAACCAATTTTGTCAAAACTCCAGCCTGGAGTCGACTATTAAGGGTACAAAAAAAGGGTAAAAAAAAGGGTAAAAAAGGGTGAATTACGAGATAGGCAGGTTAGAGATCCAAATAGGCTCGTGATTCCTCGACTGCGCCTCAAGAGGGTCCGAAAGACATTTGTGGGAATGGGCGTGACGTTCTATAATAAAATTCCACAGTCGATCTTGGACTTGCCTTTACACAAGTTTAAGAAATCGATTAAAACTACGCTCATGAAAAAAGCATATTATGCGATTGAAGACTATATAAATGACAGAAAAGCGTGGATGTAATTCGTTCCAGCGATTCATGAGACAGTAGGTAATGGTTAACCTGTGTAATTGTATATCAAAATAATTCTATTCTATTCAGAGTTTCCACTTTATTTGTGTACAAGTCATATTTTAAAATGAGTATTTGATTTGAATGTTAGTTTCAATTCGATGCCTTAAGATGGGTAGCCTAAGTATGTCACACTCTCTTTAACATTTCTGCGGTGGTGTCGTGTGATGCGGGTTGTTGCGTTCCCTAAAATATGGTTGAGCGAAGCAATGGCTGGGTCATGCGTCATGCTCGTGAACGGGTGCCACCAGCGGCAATGGGGCTACTTTCTGTCTGCCCGTCTTGACATGTGTTGAATTATAATTAGAAATAATTACGTATGCTTTTGTGGACCTTTCCCTCATTGTGGAAACTCTGCATACATAGAATATCTGTTAAGTATATTGTAAAAGTATTTTGAAAAGAGCAACTGCCGAGTTTCTTGCTGGTTCTTCTCGGCAGGAACGGCATTCCGAACCAGTGGTAGACTCATTGACGATTCAAAAGTACTTGTAAAAGTTTATTTGAATAAAAAACATTTCTATTCTATTCTATTCTATTGGAAACGACGGTTAACTGGAGTCTCCAGTTTGTCGTAGTTTCAATGGATCCACTGATCACCAGGGAGACAGTCTTCCATCGAAGCGTTTCCCATTGGAACATCTTGGGACCTCAACGTCTACCGGTTCATTGGACTATGTACCCAGCACCACCAGTACAGCAAAACACCCTGTACTGCAAAAACCTTAAATCGCCGTCGATATGAGCATTAGCAAATCCATGGATTGGATCGGTCGGATATTGCGCCCGCGGGGGCCATTCGCGTCCTTTATATTCAATATCCGTACCGTGTGGACCACATGGGGCTATCGGGCATGGGGTGATTAGACATTATGTTTTATGAGTGTGACGCTTATGTGTTGTGACGCTTAGTTTTCCTCAGACGTAAAAAAATTGACCAAAAAAATTAACGATAGAAAAGATTATGGAACTATCGTCATTCTATTGGAGGAGTATTCGAATGAAAATTAGTAGCGTTGCTTTTAAGTTATGGCATAAAATCATCTTTGCATTTTGTGGACTATAGTACTTAAGCTGTAGAGCAACTCAAATCAGTTTAAACCGTGTGCTATAGAATAGAATAGAAATGTTTTTTATTCAAATAAACTCTTTTACAAGTGCTTTTGAATCGTCGATATGTCTACCACTGGTTCGGAATGCCGTTCCTGCCGAGAAGAACCAGCAAGAAACTCGGCAGTTGCTCTTTTTAAAACAAGTTTACATTATAGTAGATATTATGCTATGTAGTGTTTCCACAATGAGGAAAAAGAGAATTTACAGGTTAATCATTACCTACTGTCTCATACTTACTATCTGTCGATCGATCTGCCTTCTGACCCGGTGCAGTTGTAGTTTTGTCTTGAGTTAAGATGATGAAGGGAATTAAAGTATCTAATTAAAAGAAAATTAGTAAAGAATTAAAGTATATTATTAGGGAATCATACTAATATTATAAATGCGAAAGTGTGTTTGTTGGTTTGTCCTTCAATCACGCCGCAACAGAGCTACGGATCGACGTGATTTTTTGCATGGTTGAGGACCTGGAGAGTGACATAGGCTACTTTTTATCCCGGAAAATCAAAGAGTTCCCGAGGGACTTTAAAAACTAAATCCACGCGGACGAAGTCGCGGACATCAGCTAGTTAAGTCATAAATTATAATAACAAATTCATATTATTGTTATTTATTATTATTTCATGTGTATATTATCGGAACTCGGATCGTTGGTGGCAACTGGCACTGGCACGTAATGTATAGGTAGGTTACTTTACTTGTAAAGGCGATGCAAAATAACGTCGTCAGTGTAATAGGCAATTCCGCTGTTTACGAGGTTAAAGCCGTCTCGGATAATAGCACGGTTTGTTGCCGACTCGGCGTGTACACGGCACCTTCCTGTGGATATAGCCTAGCGCTGCGTAAGTGACCCAGTGATTAAACCATACTATAGATCATACAGATATAATAAATAGGTTCAAATATCAGGCATAACTAAAATAACATTCACCATAACTAAGAACATATTTTTGAGCAGAATTTATAATAGGTATTAGTTTAGTTTAATAAGGGCCGAATCGTAAAACGTTTCTGCTTATCAACTTATAATGATTATTTATTAAGAACTACCTAAGCCAGCTTATGTCAAGCCATTTTGACCATACAATAATTTAAGTAATGAAAAAGTAGAGGACTTTTTCATGACTTAAAATGCGTTAGGAAAATTGATGTTCTCAGATGATGATTGATTAATTACAACTTTCAAAATGTTTCTATAAATCTAAAGAAGTGCGTGTTGCCAGTGATGACTTACGGATCCGAGACATAATCCTTAACTATCTATGGGTCTCATAAGAAGGCTCAGGGTCACTCAGCGGGCGATGGAGAGAGCTATGCTCGGAGTATCTCTGCGAGATCAAATTAGAATTAAAGAGATCCGTAGGAGAACCAAAGTCACCGACATAGTTCAGCGAGTCGCGAAACTGAAGTGGAAATGGGCGGCGCACTTTCTGATGATCGTTGGGCTCCCAAGGTTCGAGCCCCTACATAATGTCAATAAAAATATACAATAATCTACCTAACAACATCAGAAACATTGAAAAGGAAATAAAGTTTATAAAAACATTAAAAACGTACCTAATTGAAAAGTGTTACTACGCAGTTAATGATTTTTTTAATGATACGGATAAGCATATGTAAAATCGGTCTCCCTACCACAATAAATTACACTATTGTTGCTACACCCAAACTGGGTATTCAAAGCTTGAAAATAAATAAATAAATAAATAAAAGGTGTTGGAGTGGCGACCCCGCCGCCCGTGAACGTGAACATACACACACAGCTTAACTGAAATAGACACTCCTTTTCGTGCAGTCGAGCAAAAAGGCTGTTCTACTGGCATTTAGAACACAAAGTGCTTGTGAATAGCAAATGAGTTTCACAAACGCTTTCATAAAAGTCTAGTTCGGGATACAATCCACATTTTCAGCCAAATTATGAATTCTGGACCTCCCCTGCGTTTACTTGCGGGTTTGTGTTTGTGGATTAAATATGTATGGGGCTGACCCCGCTTAACGAATGATACAATGTTATGTACTACATGTAAATTGTACATTGCTAACCGTGCTCTTTACATGATAAATCGATGATGATGATAGATAATAATTATTACCTACTATACAGTGAGTTGAGTGACTGATGTCGCAGGCTTAAATAGATTGCTTAAGTCCTATCTATCAATTTTATCGGCAAATCATCCCTTTTATGTCATTACTAGCTGATGCCCGCGACTTCGTCCGCGTGGATTTAGTTTTTAAAATCCCTCCGGAACTCTTTGATTTTCCGGGATAAAAAGTACCCTTTGTCACTCTCCAGGTCCTCAACTATACCAATGCAAAAAATCACGTCGATCCGTTGCCTTGTTGCGGCGTGATTGAAGAACAAACCAACAAACAAACACACTTTCGCTTTTATAATATTAGTAAGGATTGTAAACCGTAATGAAAAGGTCCAATCTTCTCAATATCTACTCTTAAATAAATATTTTAAATTATATTTTCTTCTTCTTTATCAACTAATAGACGTTCACTGTTGAACGAAGGTCTCTTGCGGTCTTCCACAGGCCTCGGTCTTGCGCCGCCCGCATCCAGCGTCTCCCTGCGATTCCTCTGATGTCGTCTACGATGCACTTCAACCGAAATGAAAAAGTATTCGATAAAGATTAAGATAATTAGTAGTATGCTATAATTGATAGGAATTATACATATACTAGCTGACCGGCGAACTTCGTACCGCCAACTTATCTATATAAATAAAACAAATAAACTGTCCTAATGCAAAAAAAACTATCCTATCTTTAAAGTTGGACCAAATTACAGATAGTTACGAAGTTTGATCTAAATCGGTTCAGTAGTTTAGGATCGCGGACAAACAACGTGACACGTAATTTATATATTATATTAAGATATTATAAATGCGAAAGTGTGTTTGTTTGTTGGTCTTTTAGTTTGTTGGTTTGTCCTTTAATCACCCCGCAACAGAGCTAGGTACGGATCGACGTAATTTTTTGCATGGGTGTAGTTGAAGAGTGTTGAGGACCTGGAGAGTGACATAGGCTACTTTTCATCCCGGAAAATCAAAGAGTTCCCGAGGGATATTAAAAACTAAATACACGCGGACGACGTCGCGGGCATCAGCTAGTAATAATTAAAAATGTCTTTGACGTTCACCCTATGCCTAAGTTTTTCAATAAGTCACTTAGAAACTTATTCAATTTAATCTCGCTTTAAGTTATTCATTTCTTGTTTCTTCTCTTCGGTGTTTGAATTTTAAATGTTGATTTAGAGCTTCTTCTGGGGGCTAGCTCAGCCGCGAGCGTGAGTTCAAAGCCTCAATAGTCGAGTGGTTAAATGTGGACTTGAAACTGAAAGGTCGTCGGTTCGATCCCCACGCGTTGCACTATTGTCGCACCAATCCACTCCTTAACACAAGCTTAGCGTTTATTTGGAGAGGAGAGGGGAATATGATTCAAGTTCAGTTTGGCTATTTTTTTGACGTGATAACGTCTTATAAATCGATGAACACCGGCTGCACGCACGAAAAAGTGTCACATTCCGCCTGAGCCTTGGGTGCAAGCGAGAGCGCAGAACAAGCGATAGAGAGGCACGATCGGCCTAAGATTAGATGGAACTAAGAATTACGACTAAGGCCCAAGCGATGGCTTTGCCGCCCGCCCGCCAGTCATCGTCAATGTTTCTTTATGTCGTTATCACGTAAAACTATCGTCCGTAAACCGACTTTACAGACAACCAAATTATTTTAAAGAATAAAAAAGAAAGGTCCCCGGTTCAAGCCTCGACTAACTTAAATGAACTAAAGCGAATCTTTTCTTTGTTTCAGGTTAAACAAGTGTTTGAAAGTGCAAGTTAAGTTGGAAGTGAATTAGTGGGCAAGTGAAGTGCAGTGCTGCATGGCCTAGGCCCTAGTCCACGATGGTGTCGCGGCGCGTGGGTGGCGGCGCGTGACGTCACCGGCGCCATGGCGGCCGTGGCGGACGCGGGCGCGGCCACCTCCATCATCGAAGGGACCGTCAAGTTCCGCGACGGGAAGAAGGTCATTTAATTTTCTTTTTATTTTTAACCGACATCAAAAAAGGGGTTCAATGCGTCGGAATCTTTTGGAGTTTACTCCTTAAGAATCGATTTTCATATAGGTATAAGGCGCCCGGTATGAGAAAAATTCGAGGAGTAAAATCTGCTTATGAATGACCTCGTTACGTTTTTCACAACGATGCAAATTTCTACCCTAACGTTGAGTAAATAAGGTTGGTTTTCGTGCGAAAGAGCTTTCCGAGGGAAGCCGAGCGCGTATTAAATACCGATCGGGTCCGAGCGGCGCCGAGACGCAGCGAGCGCCGCAAATGCATTACGACCGATGTTTAGACAATCATACTTAAGGAGTAAACTCCAGTCGTGCGTCGGAGCTGACACACACACTTTTTTTTTTAATTTTTTTTTATGTAAGTTCACTGATTACTCGAAGCCGCCTGAACCGATTTGGAAAATTCTTTTTTGTTTCAAAGGGTATACTTCCCAAGTACCTGATGACCTGATGACCATTAAAATTTTATCGCAATCGGTCGAACGGTTTTTAAAATATCAACAATAAAATAAACACTTTGTAGTGGCACGGGCGTTTGAAGACGGTTTTTTAAAAAGAATTTTTTATATTAAATTATATTCGATATACAATTTTGACGACCACCCTGGTGCTGTGGTGAGCAATGTGGTTTTATAACCAGGAGGTTTCAATTCGATTCCCGGCGGTGGCAATTTGGGAATTTATAATTTCTGAATTGTCTCTAGTCTGGTCTGGTGGGAGGCTTTTGCCGTGGCTAGTTACCACCCCACCGTCAAAGACGTGCCACCGAGCGATTTAGCGTTCCGGCACGATGGCGTGTAGAACGTAGAAACCGATTAGGATTATAGGTTGAATGTTCACTGCCCTTCCAAGTTAGCCCGCTACCATCTTAAGCTGCATCTTCAGTTACCATATAATGTAAGTGTCATTGCACGAGAAAACCTGCACGCCTGTGAGTTCTCCATAATTTTCTCAGAAGTGTGTGAAGTTTGCCGATTTGAATTGGACCAGCGTGGTGGACTATGACCTATAACCCTTCTCCGAGAGGAGACCTGCGCTGGTTATCATAATGTGAGAAGCCTCAGTTATCTGTGAGAAACAACCATTTTAAAGTACTTAACATACCTAGTTATTTCGGTGTTACAATTACTTGACTTCAGTTGTATTTAAAGATGTTATGTGGAAGTGGATTTATCGACCCTTTACTCTACACCTGTATTTATGTTCAAGTACATGAAACCGTTCCCATAATATAAATCAACTTTATGAAGGAAGAGATTATATCAAATGAAATTGAACTGTATCTGACTGATGATAACGTTCATCATTGATTGCTTAGTACTGTATAGATAGCTCATGATGTCTTGATATTTGCCTATCACGTTTGATACGCTATCGATGTACAGAAATATGTCACTTGATAAGATACCATGTGACGTGCACGTAGCGCGTGACGGACGTGGAACACATTTTTTATATTATTAGGTATTATTTTCTCATAAATACCTATATATCACTTCACCCCATAATGTTCTCAAAGGTATGAAGTCTGAAAATCCACAATTGGCCAGCGTATTGGAGTATGGCCTAATTATAAGCCTTCTCGATAGAGAGGAGACTTTCTCACTCATGGTATGTACTATATGTAACTTGCGTACCCACATAGTCTCGTAGCAACCAATGTTTGACGTTTTCAAATAAGCTATGATATTACATTGGCGTATTTAGGAGCTCCTCGTAAGTAGGCTCAGGACCGCTCAGCGGGCGATGGAGAGAGCTATGCTCGGAGTGTCCCTCTGGGATCGAATCAGAAACGAGAGATTCGTAGGAGAGCTCAGCGAGTCGCGAACCTGAAGTGGAAATGGGCGGACACATAGTTCGAAGAGCTGATGGTCGTTGGGGTCCCAAGGTGCTGGAGTAGCGACCCCGCACCGGGAAGCGCAGTGTTGGCAGACCCCCCACCAGGTCGACCGATGACATCAAACGAGTCGCAGGGAGCCGCTGGATCCAGGCGGCGCAAGACCGAGACCTGTGGAAGTCCATGCAAGGAGTCCTGTGGAAGACCTTTGTCCAGCAGTGGACGTCTATCGGTTGATAAATAAGAAGTCAAAGTCAATGTCATTTATTGCATAATATCATCATAATACATTGCCTTTTCGGCGTGCAATAGAGATACAAAAGAATGGTTTCTTTAAAACAATTAATTTAGGCTCAAGTACACATTATTCTCACATAAGTACATAGGTAACAATAAAAGGAAGTTACATTTAAAATTTAAAAATACCTTAATTGATAAAATTCATCGATATTGTAAAATGTATTGTCTAATAAAAAGTCGCGTAGTTTATTTTTAAATTGATTTATATTATTACATTTCCTTATCTGCTCAGGTATTTTATTGTATACCTTAATCGCCATCACACAAATACGAAGAAGTTTTAGGAGCTATTGTTTGTAGGGAGAGCTGTATCTAGTAGCGACTAAGCTACCAATCCCAAATCTATGTATCTAAATCGTATAATCGTTTGACATACGAACCTAACTACTAAATACAAATATGGGATACTATGCTTACTTGCTTACTACATGAGTAGAGTATGTTGCATAGTATGTTTTACTTTCTTTTCACTCCAGTAAACTATGAGCTCGTTTCGCTCGCCCGATATCGCGGTACACCGACGAGCATTGAGCCCTAAACGCTGCTTTAAAAGCAATCAATCAAACAAACCACATGTTTCGATGTACGGCAGTACTCAACATGTGTGTCACGGATACACTGCGTGTTCGGATACCTAATTCCGGCGCCTAGTTAGTCATAGACCGCGGGCAGTACACAGTACTTTGATCGATATCTATGCTCACATGATTCATTGTACTTCCTTTGGATTGTATCGGACTATGTACCTACGGTGGGCCACACGGGGCGGTCGCTAATTACACTAGAACTGTTTGAACGACAACTTTCGAGCGTGCTCCAAAGGTGTCAGTAATGAGACAAGTACGATTTAACACTTGAACGGCTTCCTCTGAATCGAGAAAGGAAATACCTAATGTATAATCCTCGGTTCCTTGGAAAACTGGTTCATATAACATCCTTAGATGATATTGATTGAACCGGCAACATAGAGAATAGTTTTCATTGCTGTACAAATAGCTAAGAGTGCTAACTTTTGAAATGAAAACATTTTTTTTATTCGATAACAAGATAGCGCTCAACTGCGATCTCACCTAATGGTAAGTGATTATGCAGGTTAAATTGGAAGGGGTATGGTAGTGTAAATTAAACCCATACCCCTAATCGGTTTCTAGTCTTTGACGGTAGGGTGGTTTGGACGACCTCCCTGGCTCAATGGCGAGCGCTGTTGCCTGATAACTGGGAGGTCTCGGGTTCGATTCCCAGCGGGGTCAATTTGGGAATTTATAATTTTTGAATTGTCTTTGGTCTGGTCAGGTGGGAAGCTTTGGCTGCGGCTAGTTACCTCCCTACCGTCATAGACGTGCCGCCAAGCGATTTAGCGTTCCAGCACGGTGGCGTGTAGAAACCAATTAGGGGTATGGGTTGAATATTCACTGCCATACTCCTTCCAAGTTAGCCCGCTACCATCTTAGACTGCATCGTCACTTACCATCAGGTGAGATCGCAGTCAAGGACTAGCTTGTCATCGTAAAAAAAAAATTAGTCACACCCAAAGCCTCCCATCAGACCTGTCAAAAGTCACATGTCAATGTCCTCTATGTGGCGCCAAATTATATCTATATCACGTATTACTCAATACTGAACGAATTCGAAGCGCGTACGTGCTGTTCGTTCACAATGTGGCCACACGCCGATACGAGACCAATTCAGGGAACTATGGCCCACCTCACTTCTTTGAACCTAGTACCTATCTGCTACCTACGCTAGTGCCTACTCGTATTGCGGGCACGTAAGCGTAACGTGAATGTACACGCGATCCGCTTTTGAAATCACTAATGAATTTATGAATCCGATTTGTGATATTGTAGACTGTAGAGCAATCGGATTTACTGAAGGATGGTTTGAAATTTTCAAGTAAATGACTGAATACTTTTGTACGGAATTTCGAATTCTACTACATAAAAAATATATAATATCGATTCTCTACAAAAGACAAGCATGCAAAGTTCTAATTAATTGAATTTGGTCAAGTATTTTAATCTATTTTTAACTGACTTCCAAGAAAGAGGTGGCTCTCAATTGGACCTTTATCTTTTTAAGTATCTAAAATCTGTATGCTTCAGTATTTCTTAAAAATAACACTATTTTTAAGCACTTTGTCTGCCGGTTTGTAAATCGACGCGGACAAAGTCGCGGGCATCAGCTAGTTTCCAAATAACACACGAAGTAGCATAGTTCACCTCGATTTTCATTGAAACCTAAACATTTATCAGCCAGTAATGGAACGTTCGTTCGTTACTTTCCTCTTTGTTTCACTTCTCTTCCACTGACGGCAAAGGTTTTAATTTCGAGGCTCAACGGATAATACCCTTGAGTTTTATATCATTTAACGTTAGGGAAAGCCTTTTAGCTTGTTAAAACACCGATTTTCAATCAAATCTCTAGGAAGTTTCAACTTAGAAGCATCGTCGAATCAACAAGTTAGTAGTTTAGTACCTAGAAAAAGATTTAATGTTGCATTCATAAATCGGTCCTGTTATTGAATATCCTAGTATTTATCCAGTAATTATGTAGGTAGTAGGTACATTTTAAAATATCTCCAGTTTTTTTTTTTAGTAAAATCAATTAAGTACCGTAATCAATTTATTATAATTAATTAAAATCAATTATGTTTAACTTAGCAGGTAAACTGTATTCTCCACAATAATGTCAATAATATAGGTACTATAAACGGCGTAAAATAATTACTTAAGTTGAAAATAATAATTAATTAATGTAAGTTACTATTTAATATTCATGAAACTCAAGTAGATGAGTCAAGGACAGTGACATAGGAAACAAAGTAGTATTATAATAATTTAATAAATTATAATAATTATCGCCTTCTAACCTCAGTTTACAATGAACAAAACAACGAATTATGCTATGGCAGTTGGAATAGTTTATATCGTAACTGACAATAATTTAATAAATTATAATAATTATCGCCTTCTAACCTCAGTTTACAATGAACAAAACAACGAATTATGCTATGGCAGTTGGAATAGTTAAAAAGATTTAATGTTGCATTCATAAATCGGTCCTGTTATTGAATATCCTAGTATTTATCCAGTAATTATGTAGGTAGTAGGTACATTTTAAAATATCTCCAGTTTTTTTTTTTAGTAAAATCAATTAAGTACCGTAATCAATTTATTATAATTAATTAAAATCAATTATGTTTAACTTAGCAGGTAAACTGTATTCTCCACAATAATGTCAATAATATAGGTACTATAAACGGCGTAAAATAATTACTTAAGTTGAAAATAATAATTAATTAATGTAAGTTACTATTTAATATTCATGAAACTCAAGTAGATGAGTCAAGGACAGTGACATAGGAAACAAAGTAGTATTATAATAATTTAATAAATTATAATAATTATCGCCTTCTAACCTCAGTTTACAATGAACAAAACAACGAATTATGCTATGGCAGTTGGAATAGTTTATATCGTAACTGACAATAATTTAATAAATTATAATAATTATCGCCTTCTAACCTCAGTTTACAATGAACAAAACAACGAATTATGCTATGGCAGTTGGAATAGTTTATATCGTAACTGACAATAATTTAATAAATTATAATAATTATCGCCTTCTAACCTCAGTTTACAATGAACAAAACAACGAATTATGCTATGGCAGTTGGAATAGTTTATATCGTAACTGACAATAATTTAATAAATTATAATAATTATCGCCTTCTAACCTCAGTTTACAATGAACAAAACAACGAATTATGCTATGGCAGTTGGAATAGTTTATATCGTAACTGACAATAATTTAATAAATTATAATAATTATCGCCTTCTAACCTCAGTTTACAATGAACAAAACAACGAATTATGCTATGGCAGTTGGAATAGTTTATATCGTAACTGACAATAATTTAAACTGACATTGCTGACTGAATTTTATTGTACTTTTTAGGGTTCCGTAGTAAACAAGGAACCCTTATAGTTTCGCCATGTCCATCCGTCTGTCTGTCTGTCTGTCTGTCCGCGGTTTAGCTCAGAGACTATTGGTACTAGAAATCTGTAATTTGACAAGGGTATAAAATATCAATCACGCCGACAAAGTGGTGAAATAAAATTGTGAAAAATAATTTTTTTTAGGGTACCTCCCCTACATGTAAAGTGTGGATGATTTTTTTTTTCGTCTATCCCATAGTGTGGGGTGTCGTTAAATAGGTCTTTCAAAAAAATAGTGGGTGTGGGAACACCATTTTTCAATTCAGGGATCCGTTTGTGAAATATGATATTTTAAAGTGCTAAATTTTATTAGAGTCAAGTGTCCCCCTCCTCTGCCAGCTAAATGGTTGTATAAAGGATACAAAAAAAAATCACAGCAGTAGTTTAAATAATGAATTTTAAAGGAAAACTATCACGGCTAAGTAGGGTTCATTAGTTAAGGAGTTATATCTGTTTTTTCTAAGTTAGGTATCACACGTAGTGTAAGTTGCTTATTTTTAACCGACTTCCAAAAAGGAGGAGGTTTTTTTTTTTCTATGTTTGTCCACCGACTTCTCCGGGATTACTGGACCGATTCACGTGATTTTTTTTAATCGACAGAGGATGTTGAGAAATGGTCCCATAAAAATGTTCACCTTCAACTCCTCAAGCCTGATGCTGCAGGGATATTGCTCACCTAAAATAAAGAGATTTAGGAAATGTCGATTACGAATTATTATTGTAGGTAACAAGTATGGACTACATCTTGGAGCTCCAGGTCCTAGCTCCTAAATCCTGATGCTGCAGGGTACTTGCCTACCTAAAACTATGGGGATTTAGGAAATTTCGATTACGAATTGATATTGTAGGTAACAAGTATGGACTACATCATGGAGCTCCAGGTCCTAGCTCCTCAATCATAGGATACCACACTTAAAAGCTTAAAATAAAAATTCTTTTCAAAAAACCGACTTCTAACGCCACTACAAAGTATAAAAATAATTTTAGTTTGTCCACGTTTGTTGAAGTCGGGCGGGCCTAAAATACAAACTATGAAACCGACTCGCGATGCTCGCTCGACTTCTACACACGAGTCTCTCATATTGTGTAGCGTCGCGCATCGATTTCATAGATTGTATATAGGGCCGCCCGACTTCAACAAACGTGGACAAACTAAAATTATTTTTATACTTTGTAGTGGCGTTAGAAGTCGGTTTTTTGAAAAGAATTTTGTAGTATTTAAACCATGGAACAAGGTCAGGAAGGAAGGAAACCAAGGAAGGTCAGCAATAATATTTGAGACTTTCAACTACGGAACCCTACACTGCGCGTGGCCCGACACGCACTTGGCCGGTTTTTTTGTTTCTAACTTCTTTGATTATTTATTTTCTATTATATTTCTTTGATATTATTTTATTTCAAAAGCTGTTGGTTTCTAATAATAAAATAAAATAATTGGTAACGAGATTTCGCCCGCGGCTTCGCTAGCGTAAAATCTATTTTTGAAAACCTTATTTTACCCCTTTAGGGGTTGAATTTTCAAAAATTCTTTCTTAGTGGATGCCATACATATCTATATGCTAAACAGCCCAATCCGTCCAGTGGTTTGAGCTGTGCGTTGATAGACCAGTCAGTCAGTCACCTTTTCCTTTTATATATTTAGATAACATAAGTCGCTGTAACTGCGTTTTCCAAGCAGTAAGAGACTTAGTTACGGGAAATGGGAAAAAAGTGTGTCCAAAAACCCTAATAGACAAAATGCTAAGGAGTGAAGATGAGTGGGAAAAGTACGCAAAGCTGATAAAGCTTAATAATATTATGAGAAGGAGGGAAGACGACGAAAGGGATAGGCGAAAAGGGGATATGAGAGAAAACACGGTACCAGGAAGCCGTGAGTGTAGTAAGGAGGAGGTTGTTTAGTCCGAAGGCCGCAGCAGTAGAGTCGGGTGCCAGATTGGTATCCATGAGGATTTTTCCTCCTCCGAGAGAAAAAAAATTCGTTGTAACTAGCGAGGTTTTTACAAGCTTTTATTTAGCTTGACCAGTTTATTTATTTGTTTGTTTGGGTCAAATCTTGCAAGATAAATTAGAACCACGTCCCAGTTTCCGATTGAGCTGAAATTTTGCATGTATGTGTAAATCGGATGACAATGCAATATTATTGTGACATGGAGCTGATCTGATGATGGAGACGGAAGATGGCTATCGGAACTTTGTAATAAAACGATTAACCCCATCGAGTTTGGGCTCGTTTTATTCGTCATGACAAGAACTCTGATCCTAGATGATATCTAGAGTCTAATGATGTAGCTACTAAAAGCTTGTATTTAAAAATAATATTTTTAATTTACACTTCTACAATATTGAATATTATCATAAAATATTATTAACTTCAAATAAAGGTGAAACCATTATAACATCCATCACATTATCGGATTGTGTACAGTGCGTGTACTCGTGAGTCGTGTAGGTCCGCCCTTGAAAGTTGAAACTGATTGAGTAACGCTAAACGACCGTTTTCAGATAAGCAATGTTTGCTCAACTCAGGGCTGCCAAGTACCAACAACCACATAACGCCTGTTTATTTTTTCTGTAATATTTTTCCCACATTTAGATCCAAGTGTATTAGTGTACTAAGTAGCGATTTTTTTAATTATGAATAAATGAAATATGCTGAGGTTTCCAAAAAGTATTTGAAAAATATCAAACGTGTATTATTATGTAGGGTACCTATAGTTCTGGTTCCATAGGACTGATTTTCGGAAAATCGCGTTCGAGTTATGTAAACTAAAAATAAACTCAACGCGAAAAGTTAGTGTTTGATAAAAATCTAATAAGTAGAGTTGAGTCAAAATGTACCTGAGTGTTCATCTGACTTTTTGCCAGTTCGGAGATTATAATTATTTCGTACATAGTAGCACGAATGCAAGAAAAACCAAAACCATGATTTAAAGAGTGACAGCAAAATACTCCGTTGTTGGGAAAAGGTCTGCTACTGAATTTCTTTACTTGGCATAACAAATGTTTGAAAAATTTAACGACGGAACTGGCAGCCCTAACAGGATTTACCTGACCTCGTGTTGGGTTTCTCCGCACGACAATTGACTCTAATTCGGCAGACACACAGCCCACAGCACGCGGGCTACTGCTCGTCGTAGCCGAGTGTGCCGTTCCCATCGGTTCACGCGCGGTTGGAATGTCTGCTCAAATATGGGTATAGCTTTATTAGGGTATCAAATATGGAACTAAAGGTTAACAACCTCGGGTCAGTTCGATCTAGGTCTGCCGCATTGACAATATGCTTTGCACAGTCGATTCCTTTACTTGCGATGAGTGTAAGCCATTTTGTTGTCTGCAGATGCAATAGGCGATCTAAAAACAGGCTATGACAACTTTGTAGCTCACTTTCTATAAATCGCACATTTCTATAAACACTAGGGTTATAGAAATGTGCGATCAATATAAAAAGTCGAAAATCTCCGAAAAGATCTGTTTTGGAATGGTCCGGTACAGCTTAGCCGTTAGACGCTTCAGAAATCTTTTGCGCTAGCGTTGCGCATCGGTTTCATCGTTACTATTTAGACTTCAATATACGTGTACAAATAAAAATTTTATACTTTGTAGCGGCGTTTGAAGTCGGTTTTTTAAAAAGAATTTTTGTATAATGTTATATGTCAAAAAACAATTCGTACTCACATTGTTACGTCGCGTAACGCGTTGCTTTTGCAAACTTCCCTTTTGTCAGCAAATAAAATTATAGATAATCGTAAATATAATGTCTCTATGAAACCGGACAGATAATTTAGTTTTTTCCCAATTTAAACGTGGAGTGAAGTGCGCAGTTATGACGTAACAAAGTCTATTCCATAACAATGTAACACTTTCTCAAAACATAGCTATTTATATTAGATCGTTACATACAGATAAATAACATATCCTTTAAGTCCTCGCGTCATGAGTCAGGACTCAGGAGTCAGGACTCAGCGCCAACTAAAGCAACTTTTCCTATCACTTCGATGCAAATTTAGATTTTCTTTGAACAGTGAATGTTCGAATTAGGGCTTGCATTCGAATATTCGAATATTCGAATTATTCGAATAATATTTCTTGTCCGAATATTCGAATATTAAATCTGCTATATTCGAATATTCGACCAATTTTCCGAAAGCCAAACTCGGAATATTGATGTGCATGTCGCAGGCATTTTGTGTGATTCCACCGTTTACATACGGCGTCGTCAGTTTAGAAACGCTCGCTGTTATGTAATGCCGCGGCAAATTGAAGTATTTAGTTCTGTTTCTTATGCCTAGCAAGTACTATGTTCGCCAAAATCTAAAGTTAGGTTAGGGTTATACATGAACAGTCGGGTGGTAGTGTGAACAGTCAGTTCAGGTGTGTGTGAAGAGTCTGGTGAACACTTAGGTATATTGGCCAAATGGAACCTACCACCTGACTGTTCATGTCGAACCCCAATCTAACCTAAGAGGCAGATTCGTGGCCCTGGTGCTTGGGAATGACGTGGATTCGCAATAACTACATCTAAAACTACAGTGAAATTCATCGCCTCCAGGCGATGGATATGGGGAGTCCGTCGCCTGAGGGAGTAAGGTCCTCGGGCCGGGAGACACAATTTTTCCTTGTGAGCCTCAGATCGAGTGATGAGTGAAGAACTCTGTGTTTGAGAGGATGTTCTGTCTCGGCTGGCTGGGTTGCGTGAACGTGATTACGGTCCCGTTGCCCAGTCACCAGGCGATGAGAAGGAACACCGTTGGGTTTTAGTCGGTTAGAGTCCGACATAACTGTCGCGTAACCCCGGGGGCGGTGGTATCGATGATCGATTTCCCCACTTAAAAAAATAGGTAAATTGGCCAAATGGAACCTAAGCGGGCACCTGACTGTTCATGTCGAACCCCAACCTAAGCTAACTTTAGAGGCAAATTCGTGGCCCTGGTGCTTGGGAATTGCGTAGATTCGCAATAACTACATCTAAAACTACAGTGAAATTAAAACAATTGAACGAGTTGTCATTTTGCCTTCGGCTTATTACATAACAGCGAGCGTTTCTAAACTGACGACGCCGTATGTAAACGGCGGAATCACACAAAATGCCTGCGACATGCACAAAATATTACTTTTAAACTCCGCGCGCAACATTATGCTTAGAAGTAGAAGACAAAAATTATGCTTAAAAGAAAGCAGTGATGAGGTCTAGGTTGGAACGCGCTTGCCTAAAAGATACCTATTCACTCTTGCCTTGAAGGTTCTTAAGTTGTACGTGTAAGTGTAAGAATAAGCCAAAGTTAGATGATAAGATTAAAACGCATTTTATTTTTGTGCAATGTATCATTCTGATCTCATAATTCCTTCTTCTTCATCCGATAGACGACCTCCACAGATCTCGGTCTTGCGCCGCATGAATCCAGCGGCTCCCTGTGACTCGTTTGATGTCGTCAGTCCACCCAGTGGGCCGTCTGCCAACACTCCACTTCCCGGTGCGGAGTCGCCACTCCAGCACCTTGGGACCCCAGCGACCATCAGCTCTTCGAACTATGTGATGCGGCCATTTCCACTTCAGTTTCGCGACTCCCTGAGCTATGTCGGTGACTTTGGTTCTCCTACGGATGTCCTCATTTCTAATTTGATCTCGCAGGGATACGAGCATAGCTCTCTCCATAGCCTACTGAGTGACCCTGAGCCTTCTTATGAGGCCTACAGTTAGCGACCAATTCTCGGATCCTTAAGTCAACACTGGCAACACGCACTGTTCTTTTAGTAACTTAGAAGACTTTCGTCTTCAGGCGCTGAGGGATTTTGGACGAGAAGACATCTGGAGATTCCCAAATGCTGCCCAGCTGAGTTGGATTCGGCTGTTGATCTCTTTCTCAAAAACCTGTTGAGGATTTGATCCCAGAGCCAAACTGACCCGACACTATACCGATGATATCTCGGACGTCAACCTATACGAGATTAGTATGGCTCAAGCAGCTCAAGAACAACAAGGCGCCTGGTGATGATGGAGTCACTGCAGAACTCCTGAAAGCGGGTGGAAAACCGGTACTTTAGATCTTTCAGCGATTGTTCAATTCCGTCATCACGCCGCTGCATCCGCCGGAAGCATGGCACAGGAGCGTGGTGATCTTGTTCTTCAAAAAGGGTGAAAATACCTTGTTGAAGAATTATTAAAGACCCATCTAGCTGCTGAGTCATGTTTATAAGTTGTTCTCGAGAGTCATTACGAATCGTCTCGCTCGTAGGTTCGACTACTTCCAGCCTCCCGAACAAGCCGGATTCCGAAAAGGCTGTGGCACCATAGATCACATTCATACGCTGCGGCAGGTTATACAAAAGATGGAAGAGCATTAACAGCCACTTTGCTTAGCGTGTGAGGACTATGAGAAAGCCTGGAATTTGATGGAAACTTGGGCCTTATTGAGGTCGCTGCAGAGATGCCGGATTGACTACCGGTATACCCAAGTGTTGAAGTGCTTGTATGAAAACGCCACTATGTCAGTACGTATACAGGACCAGACTACGAGGCCAATCCACTTGCAGCGTGGAGTGTGACAGGGAGACGATCTCCCCAAAGCTATTTACCGCTGCATTGGAGGACGTCTTTAAGCTTCTGGATTGGAACGGACTTGGCATCAATATAAACGGTGAGTACATCACTCACTTGCGATGTGCCAATGACATAGTCGTTATGGCAGAGACTCTGAGCAACCTCAATACAGTGATCAACGATCTCAGCACGGTTTCTCAGCGTTGGGCCTAAAGATGAACATGAGCAAGATGAAAATCATGTCCAATGCTCATGCTCCACTCCACCCTCGTTAAAAATATTGCACTTGACATTGTGCACGAGTAAATTATAATATACCTGGGACACACAGTCCAGCTAGGTAGGTCCAAATTCATAATTTCTAATACTGAATTATTACCTATTTGTATTCTATCAACGTTGAAAATCTTTCTTTTAAATCTTTTAAGATTTGTAAGTAAGTAATACGAAGTAAATAGTACGAAGAACCAAAAATAATGTTTAGAATTTAGTACTTTATTTCTAGTTACATGATAAAAGATTTTAAGCAAGTTGTCGTTTTTGTAATTGATTATTTGATTTTATTGATAATATAAATATTATTAAAATACTCACACTCATATCTCGGTTTATAAGACTGAGTTATGTTGTGGTTGTCTTGTTAAGCACCAACTTTTGATATTTTTTGGAGGACTGAATTAGTGCCATAACAGTCAAATTCCAAACAGTTCTTTAATTTTTAAGTAAGATTTTGTTTTGATTTTGAGATATTAGACTGAAAGTAAGAGAATGGAAGTTAAAAACGTGATTATTATAACATCTTTTGTTTTTTTTAATATTCGAATATTATTCGAATAATTCGAATAATACCCGAAAAAAAGTCGAATATTCGAATACCAAAATCTTCGAATATTTGCAAGCCCTAGTTCGAATCTATTTACAATACCAAAACAAATACGGCGAAACAATAGCCGTTTTTACACGCGACGATAAATACGACACGACCGGAACTTACTGCTACGAAGGTACGATGATGACACGATTTTGGATTCCTTAATCCTTATACATAATATTATAACTTGTAGAGAAAATATTGCAGTTCTAAAAATTTTAAATATTCAAATTCAAATACTAAGGTAATTGACGACGTGAAGTGACGTTTTGTCGCTTCTGCAATAGCAACGACGCTCTACGAAGCCAGCCAGAATCTATTATTTTGTGCCAGATCTATAAATACATTTATGTATAACATATTTATTGCATACCTATACAATACAGGTATGCATCTTCAGAGTTATGTATGTGCGTAAATTATAGCTTGCTTATTACGGTGAAAGAAAACATCGTGAGGAAACTTGCATACTTACATGAGCGTTCTTCATAATGTTCTCAAAGGTGAATGAATGCCAATCTAAACTTGGACGTGGTGGCTATGACTTAAAATCTACACTACACCCTTTGCATTGTGATAGGAGACACGTGAAATGATGCTGAAGACTAACAAGTGACAACATAGCGGTACTTTTAAAAATAAAATAGATAAAACCTTAATTATTGCAATAAATCGTTAAGTATAAAAGCAAGTTTGAATTGTACAAGAACGCGCGATATGCCAAGCCACTTTTGTAACGGATCGCGTTTGGAATTAGAAAGGATGTATACGGCCACAATACGGCTGCGATTTGCACAAACGGCGCGCGGCGATGCAGTTTGTATAAATACCTTTCGGCTTTTACGAGAACGTTATGCTAGCTACATATTTATTTGAAGGTTGGCACTTGGCCCCAATCTTTAGTGCAATTTAAATAAAACATCTCATTAGTTTCGCTAGGAGACTTCACTAGGCGAAAATATAAAATCTTTACCAACACCTTCAAAGTTAAACCACAATCGCAATAACTTACAATTTTACCTGCCTAGACCTAGAGGTATATCCGTTGTTAAAAATTTTACTGTCATCGTCATTTCAAAAGCTCTTCTCATTAGGTATATGATTATTATGTATCCTATACTGAAAATTAGTCTCAGAGTTTGTTGTTTTTGTATAAGTAATTAAATATCATTGCTTTATCAGTGAAAGAAAACATCGTGCAGAAACCTACGTGCCTGAGAGTTCTCCATAATGTTCTGAAAGATGTTTGAAGTCCGCCAATTCGCATTGGGCCAGTGTGGTGGACTATGGCCTATAACCCTTCTCTGAGAGGAGACCTCTCAGTAGTGAGCCGCTGATGGGTTGCTGATGATGATGATGATGAATCATTAAAGATTTAGTTCATAACATTTTGGTAGCTAGGAGCTATTTTATGGTCAATCATAATTCTAACAGCAGATTCTACCAAAGAGTCTTAATCTCGATATTCGTCAGCCTCTTGACACTTATCTCGGAACAGTAAAACAAAAAGATTTCGTATAATAATAGGTACTTCGACTTCGAATGCTCACTGCCACAAGTTTTATCGAAGCATTTATCTTGGAAGTACTCACTGAATTGATTGTTTTATTGAAACAGCAAAATAGGACTTCTGTTGTACATGTTCTCGGTAGGAATGGCATTCCGACCCAGGTGATAGATTCACTTGAAGATTCGAAAGTACTTTGTAAAGGTTTATTTGAATAAAAGCTATTCTATTCTTTTTAACTAGCTGACGCCCCAGTTTCACACGGGCCGGGTGATGGGAATATTTTATACATAAACCTTCACTGTGAAATGAACTGGTGGTGAAAACAATTTGAAATCTATCGAAAAGTTTAGAGCTATTGGATGCACCAAAAATTTTTGAAGATTGCGAATTTGTTGTCATTGCCATGGACATTGCCGGCCCAATACTGGGCACGGGTCTCTGTCTAAAATCAGAATGAGAAGGGATTAGGGTAGGTATTGGAATTTGTTGTATGGTATAGAATGGTCACACTCACTAGTGAATTTTCTTCTTTATTAGTTTTACCAATAATAAGTAATCATCGGGCACTCATCGGAGTTTTCTGCCATTTTAATGCATGACATGCGCCAAGCATGCGCCCTATGCGTTTGCTCTGTATTCCACATTTTTCATAAATTTATAAACATATCAAAAATTCCGAAGCTAGCGGGATTCGAACCCACATCTCTTGGGAATCGCGCCCGAGTGTGTTAGCCTCTTACACTATGGCTACGGTCGAACTACACGTCAGCATCGACATTAGTGCTATGAATCTACTTTTTCAGTTTAAGCAACTGTGTCATTTATAATGATTTCTGCTGATTTAAGTAGCTTAATCAAATCAAAGTTGTTAATTGCTCCTAAAAACCATTAATCAACTTAGCTAATCTTCTTGAAATGTCTGAAGCACTTTCATGATTTCTATCTTTGCAGCTAGCTTTCTTCTAGGATCAATTCTTCTAAAACTAGGTATGAGAGACAGAAAAAAAAGTTTATCGCAATCACTTTCTTCTCTTGCGACGTTTTCCAAAGCATCAATCGGTTCAACTTGAATATTATCTGTGTCAAAAATTATTTCTGTGTCCGGATGATTCTCGGTTTCCATCTCAGTTTTGATTTGTGGAAGAGCTCCACCGTCACTTCTAGAAGATTCTTCGAAATCGTCGAGCTCCGCTGATTCTTCTTCACTTTCGTAACGTTGTATCTGATTGTTTGATTGTTGTTCTTCTTGAAGGTCATCTTCATATTCTAGAAATAAATTAAACCATTTTTATTAAGCCTTTACTTCATCAATCATTCACAAATACAAACGAACTTTATAATATTGTTTAAATCATTGTTATTTTATTTGCTCTATATGAAAATCCGAACATTTGTAATCGTCATATTGCCAGTCTGTAAATCTACGCTAATTTTTGAAAGACTGAACCGATTGTGTCATTTTTGTTTCAATCTAGAAAAATTCCTGTAGCTCCTAAAATAATAATCGCAGAGTAAACAAATGAATGGGACCTTTGTAGGAAACTTGTCGAAAGTAATCATGATGCTACTCGTACAGATTTTCGAGATATGAGCAAAATTGGAAAAACATGAAAAACGCGAAAAGGGGACCTCTAATCCACCCCGTTACTTCTTTTTTAACTACTAAAAGCTTGTTTTAAAAATCGGCCAAGTGCGAGTCGGGCCTCGCTCTTTTAGGGTTCCGTTAAAAAAATATTAAAATATTTTCATTTACCCATGGTAATATTTTAATATAATTTGATTTTTATCGACCGAGCGAAGCGAAGGTCTCTGAGTTTACTTGAGTGAATTTGCACTTGTCCGTCCGTCCGTCTGTCAGAGCCTTATAACGAATTACTGAACGTAATTACTTCAATTTTAGATATGATATGTAAACCGATGGCCTCCAGCCGAAAATGGCTTAAAAAGTTATAAAAATCTTTATTTCAGGCGGGCTCTCATACGAAATGGGGGGCTTTCAAAGTGGAGATTGTATTCGAGGCTAGATCTCTAAAACCACTTTGTTTTAAAACTTGAAACTTACACATAATTTGAGTTATATTCTGTACTTGAACAACAAATACTAAGATTAGATATATATTATAAAGAAACGAAATTATTTAAGTTTTAATGGACATCAATGTTTTTAACAAAACTTCACTATACTGTAAATAGATGGCGCTGTCTTTAATATTGTAAATACAGTTTTGCGTCAGCTATTCTTATTTTGTCTATTACTAATTATGATATTCAATTAGCAAATTATTATCAATAAAAGTATCACGTTGTTTTTGCAAAAGTAAATCCGTTTCTATTTACAATAATTAGACGTTAGCACCTATTTACTACCGTAATTATGATGGTACTGTGTCGCAAGCGCGCAGTCATGGCAGTTTATAATTTTTTATTATTATGAAATCGTATACTACGTTATACGTAACACCCGTTCAGCGAACCAGCTGAATTTTAGTAAAATACTGTAGGCATACGCATCCCATCCACGAAAGCAGATGACGATTGACGTCATCAGATTCGGCGCGTTTTAATTACAATATAATATAGTTAAAACTACCTTATGGGAATTATGGGATACCGCGAGGTCTCAGTTCGGGGCGAACCACTAGTATAGTTAAAACTACCTTATGGGAATTATGGGATACCGCGAGGTCTCAGTTCGGGGCGAACCACTAGTATAGTTAAAACTACCTTATGGGAATTATGGGATACCGCGAGGTCTCAGTTCGGGGCGAACCACTAGTATAGTTAAAACTAGCTTATGGGAATTATGGGATACCGCGAGGTCTCAGTTCGGGGCGAACCACTAGTATAGTTAAAACTACCTTATGGG